>OY992536.1:165066180-165781375 GCA_963921195.1 Pegoplata infirma | reverse complement strand
ATGGGGCATTCCATGCCAAATCACTCACTTTTAGACCCGACCCCTTTCGATTTATTTTATTTTTGGATATGTTTTAGTACTTATTAAATGCAGCTTGGACACCAATTTTCAGCCTTTTATTCCAAGATGGTGTTGAGTAATCAATTTTTCAAAATGGCGATTTTTTTAAAAAAATGGAAAAATTAAAACTTTCAATTAATTTTGACCAGCTAAAAATATAGATATCTTAAAAAAAGTTGGACAACGTTTTGTTGGTATTTAAATGTAGTTTTAGAAAAAAATATTAAAAAAATTATTCGAAGTAATTATCACTTATTTTTTAACGTTTAAAAATTAAAATCGACTTTTTGAAAAAGTCCGAAACCTTCGATTTTTTTTTACAAACGTCTAAAAGTTATACTCTTAATATCGCAACTTTTAAGCCATAATTCGAGATGTGATCGCAATTTGTTCTATTTTTTTTTCAAATTTTGAAAATTGCACCTTTTATTTTTTGACTCTGATTTATTTTATATGGTGCTCCAAAAAAATTAAATTGGTAGATACTGACCCTAACTTACCCTAGATATATTCATTTCGAGGCAAAAATACGCCTCACAAAAATTAAGAACGAGTCGGACATGGATAAGGTGTTCCGCATGGGCCTTGAAGTTTAGAAAACGGATTAGATTGAAAAATATGAATTTTTTTTCTGTTTTCTCAATTTTTTGGTATTTTAAGTTAAGTTTTAATTCAAGTGGTTACAGAATTATAATACGGAGTAAAATGCCTCTCTAATAAGGTACCAAAGACTGAAATCGGTTGAAAATCAGCCAAGTTATTACAACTTCCCCAGGCATCTAACGTATGGCAAAACACTTGATTAAGCAATATAATACGATTTTGGAAATTCATTGAAATTTTCTACTGTAATAACATTTTTTTATTCTTCAAGTTCAAATGTAATTAGATGACAAGTATTTTTCATATTGTGTTTTGCTAACATTTTTTAAATTAGTGCTAAAAATGCATGCATTTTCAACACCCTTTTGAAATCTCTATTTTAAAAAAAAAAAATATTTTTTTTGTTTTAAAATTTGGAAAAACCAAAAAAATATTACACTGAAACACGAATAATGAAAAAATGTTATTACAGTAGAAAATTTCAATAAATTTAAAAAAAGGGACTCGTATTTTTTAATCAAGTGGTAAGGCACACGCTAGATGCCTGGGGAAGTTGTAATAACTTGGCTGATTTTCAACCGATTTTAGTTTTTAGTACCTTATTAGAAAGGCATTTTACTCCACATCACAATTCTGTAATCACTTGAATTAAAACTTAACTTAAAATACCAAAAAAATTGCGAAAATAGAAAAAAACTCATATTTTTCCTTGTAATCCGTTTTTTAAACTTCAAGGACCATGCTAAACGCCTTACCCATGTCCGATCGTCCTAAATTTTTGTTAGACGTATATTTACCTCCAAATGAATATATTAAGGGTAAGTTAGGGTCAGTATCTACCAATTTTTTTTTTTTTGGAGCTCCATATAAAATAAATCCGAGCCAAAACATAAAAGGTGCAAATTTAAAAATTAAAAAAAAAATAGAAAGAATTGTGATCACATCTCGAGTTATGGCTTAAAAGTTGCGTAATTTAGAGTAAAATTTTTATAGTTTTTTACAAAAAAATCGAAGGTTTCGGACTTTTTCAAAATGTCGATTTTAATTTTTAAACGTCAAAAAATAAGTGATTATTACTTCGAATAATTTTTTCATATTTTTTTGTCTAAAACTACATTTAAATACCAACAAAACGTTGTCCAACTTTTTTTAAAATATCTATATTTTTTAATGGTCAAAATTAATTTAAAATTTAAATTTTTTAATTTTTTGGAGAAAATCGCCATTTTGAAAAATTGATTACTCAACACCATCTTGGAATCAAAAGGCTGAAAATTGTGTGTCCAAGTTGCATTTAATAAGGACTAAAACATATCCAAAAATAAAATAAATCGAAAGGGGTCGGGTCTAAAAGTGAGTGATTTGGCTTGGAATGCCCCACATACACTCGTACTAACAAGTGACTTTAGGCAGGATAAAAATAAGGATTTCGCATAATCTACAATACATTAGGCGGTAGCTTTGCTGTGGATTTCAATTCAATTCTTCAGGTATCGAACAAAAATCCATGTAAATTACGATTTGGCACCTTTTTTTACGAAATGCCAATTCAAGTGTTAAAATGAATGTAACTTAATGTTGTACGAAGCATAAAGAGTAAAAGTTTTGAACATTAGACAGATTTGAAATGAGGGTCCTTCTTCTTAACTACACGACACTACATTGCTAAATGCGAAAGTATGGGTTAAGAGATGATGGGGGACATGTAGTGTAAAAGCAGTGAAAGGGTTTTGATAAGACAATGTGAAAATTACATTTTGTTCTTATTAAAAATGTTAACAAAAAAATAAAAGGTATAGAAAAAAATAAAAGAAGAAATAATCATACACTGAAAAAAAAATACATAACTAAAATTTAGGAACAAATTTAATTTGCCAAAATAACGTACATCGCTAGAATGTCTTAGAATCGATCACTGATCATAAATATAAATATACTTTATGGGGTCCTAGACCGATATTTTGATGCGTTACACACGGAAGGACAAAGTGAGTATACCGCCATACTGTATTTGGAGGGCATAAAAAAACACTTTAAAAAAAAACACATCAATACTGTTTTTATACCCTCCAACCACAACGCATCGAAATATCGGTCTAGGACCCCATAATATATATATTTTATTGATCAGTGATCGATTCTAAGACATTCTAGCGATGTCCGTCTGTCCGTCTGTAGAGGACACGATACATTCCAAAATAAAAGAGCTAGAGTTCCGAAGTTTGGAATATATGTTTTATATTCCTAGGCAGGTTAAGTTCGGAAATGGGCAAAATCAGACCAAGGGGGAAAAAGTTCCCCTTTAGAGAACTAAACCAACCTAAGAAAAAACCGCATTTTTTGCAGGGTTTTTTGTACTTTTGCTAAGCCAATGCAACATTCTTATCTCAGAAGAAGTTCAAAATCGCAAGGGGAAGGTGCCCCCCTAACGTCTCCCACCTATCCCCCACCAAAAAAAAAAATTTTTGGATTTTTTTAAAATTGTTTTTTTACATTTTGGAGGGTATAAAAGATTCGGCACAGCCGAATATAACACTATCACTTGTTTTATGTTTAAACCTCCCTTAAGAAGAGGAATATGTCTTAAAAATAAAGACTTTCTTCATATATTTAGGGAAAATTTCTTTGGCGGTAAGCGTGCTAGGCCTATGAAACAGGGGGTCGTGGGTTCGATTCCCACCAAAAACCCTTAGTCGATTTCGCTACAACGAGACGACGGTCATTGTTACCAGTTTTCGGTTAGGTTAAAATCAGCGTTTAAATTACTACGAAGAAAGTAGCTTAAACAACCAAAATTGACGATATGTATAGTTTTAAAAACAAACAATATGTAAATCATTCAATTGCTATAACTACTAATACTTGCACATTTCTGTATTTGTAGCGAGAGCTTACGATTGTTTTTAAAAATGAATAAGTAGCAAATAAAACAAAAACATTAGAATTGTGTAGCCTACAAGTAGCCTACAAATTATTTTTGGTAGCCTACCTGTAGCCTACAAATTATTTTTGGTAGCCTACCTGTAGCCTACAAATTATTTTTGGTAGCCTACAAATATTGTTTTTGTAGCCTACAAAGAGAAAATTTAATTAAACTATAACTCTTGTTTAACATAACTGTTTTATTTTAATGTGTATAAAGAATAGGGTTGGAAAAAAACTTTGGCAAACATTGTTGTGGTGTACCCTTGTCATTAAAAGTAGAGATGGACACATGAGAAGATTAGAACGTGATTCACGCGTGACCACGCTTGAGTGTGACTAAATTAAATTTTGTGAGTGAAGTGTGAGTGAAGAAAAAAATTGCGTGAGTGTGCGTGAGTAAGATTTTTGCATGAGTAAGATTTTTGCGTGAGTCGATTTTTTAAGTTTCGCTGAACTTTGAATTTGTTAAAAATTTTAAAAGATTTTTCAAATTTTAGTTTTTAAGTTTTTTTTTGTATGAATAAGAGTTTCGTGAGTGTGAGTCAACGTGAGTGTGAGTGAAGCCACAATGTAAAAAAAGTTTATTTGCAAAAAAACAAAATTGCGAAATAAAATTTTTGGTGCAAAGAAAAACTTCGACAATATTTACTTTGGCCATGATCACCATTTCCATAGAAGGACTGACTGACGGACATCGCTAGAATGTCTTAAAATCGATCACTGATCAATAATATATATACACATTATGGGGTCCTAGACCGTATTTCGATGAGTTACAAACGGAATGACAAACTTATATACGAGGCATTCCACACCAAATGTCCCGCCACAGAAAAACATGTGTCCTGTTAATTTCTGAATAGGTTGTTTGGGTAGCCTTATTTGGAACTAAGAAAATTGCGTTTTTGGTTTTTCAAATTTTCAAAAATTGGGCTTAGGAGGCGTGGTCAAATATTGGAAAAAGGGTAAAATTTGTGGCGAGTTGCCTTGATTAAATATTTATCACATTAAAACGGAATGCACCACAATCTAAAAAATTTACATTCTTATCTAGTTTTGTATGGGCTAGAGATGGGCGCGTGAGTGATTTTTGACTCACACTCACTCACGCTCACAACAGGAATTTTTGAATCACGCACACTCACTCACGAACATATTTTTTCTAAACACACTCACTCACAATCACGTGAGTAAATTGAATACAACTCACACTCACGTGCACTCACGCAAGCTTCACTCACACTCACGTTAATTCACACTCACGAAACTCTTATTTATACAAAACAAAATTTTAAAAACTAAAATTTCAAAAATCTTTTAAAATCACTACTTTCCCGAAATCCGCCAAAATAACATCACTGTAATAACCAAATGAAAACAGCAAACCCTACAATTTTTGGGCTTTTTATTCCTTTATATGTGCTTAACAAATCCTTAAACTCCAATAGCCGATTTTTTAAAATTTCTTTAACAAAAAAAATAAAAATTTAAAATTGGAGATTTGAAAATAGTGTTGAAAAATTCAGACCACTTTAGCATTTATTTAAAACAAGTTAGCAAAACGCAATATGAAAATTATGTATCTTCTTTTTACATTGGGATTTGAAGAATAAAAAAATGATTTTAAACCGATTTTAATTTTTAATACTTTATTAGATAGGCAGTTAGCTCTAAATCACAATTCAGTAATCATTTGAATTCAAACTTAACTCAAAATACCAAAAAATTGAGCAAATCACAAAAAAGTTGTAATCCATTTTTTAAACTTCAGGGCCGATGCGGCACGCCTTACCCACATCCGATTACCCTATAATTTTGCAAAACATATTTTTACACCCAAATGCATATTTCTAGGGGGAGTTACGGCCAATATTTAACAACTTCATTTTTTTGGAGCACCTTAGTGTCCATCCACACTAACAAGTCAATTTATCAAAAATCCGGCCACTTTTTTTTTAATTTTTTTTTTAAGTTTAGATGTTTGTCCATCCACACGAAAAAAACTCAGAAACACGTTCTTCGTTTTTTTCGAGAAAATCGCATTTGAATTTTAAATTTCATAACAATTTTGTAATTTTCTTGTATTTTCTTGGTTCAACAGAGCGTATGAGAAATATTTATGCAATCAATATTACTCATTCGCACCGTTAAAACAAGAAAATACAAGCAAATTACAAAATTGTTATGAAATTTAAAATTCAAAGCGATTTTCTCGAAAAAAACGAAGAACGTGTTTCTGAATTTTTTTGTGTGGATGGCCAAACACCTAAACTTTATTAAATTTTAATTGATAGCCCATACAAAACTATAAAAGAATGTACATTTTTGAAATTGTGGTGCATTCCGTTTTAATGTGATAAATATTTAATCAAGGCAACTCGCCACAAATTTTACCATTTTTCCAATATTTGACCACGCCTCCTAAGCCCAGTTTTTGAAAAATTGAAAAACCAAAAACGCTATTTTCTAAGTTCCATATAGGGCTATCCATACAACCTATTCAGAAGTTTACGGTACCATGTTTTTTTTTCGCTGGACATTTGGTGTGGAATGCCTCATATACCCTCCATAACTGGAGTGGAGGGTATAAAAAATAATAAGGAGATGTTTTTATGTGGAATTTTCTTTTTGTGTTTAAGCTCAGACCGTACAATGGGCGAGCCAAAATAAAATTTAATTTCAAAGAAAATCAAAAAAGCTATCCTGAAATATTAAAATAATTTATCTCAGAGAAATATAGTCCCATTGTGCACTCTAAAAATTGTGTGTACATTACAAAGATTGTATTTTATTGTAAATTTAAAAAAAAAAAATGAAGATGAAAAAACTAGAGTAAAACAGAAACAAAAAAATAGAAGAAGGTATTTTATTCATCTTTATAACTACTTTTGTTCATGCTGCTGGTTACCGGATGGCTGCTAATATATGTTGCTGTTGGTGCCACCACCACCACCATTACCAGTAGAAGAAACAAAAAAACCATCATCAATATGAACATCATCTACTGCTTATACGCCACTGGGAGCAGATTTAGAGGTTACTTATGTGTGATTTAAGTGAAGCACGCGCGAATATGGCGGTGATAATTCTTTAAAAATTGGAAATTGTTTTCCAATCGATTTCGCATTTAGCCAAAGCTCTACTTCTTTTGTATTATATGTATATCGACGATGTATGAATGTGTATGTATGAATTTCTTTATCTGCCATATATGGAATTTATGTATCGTTTTTTGTATTCATATATTTTGTTTTATATTTTTTTTACAAAATATTTATATGGAGGGGTGGAGGGTTAAAAATTCTGTATTTATTTTACATTCTGTTGGATTTTTTTTTTATAAAAATTTAATTCATATTTGAGCGTGCATACGTGTTCTTTTTTGTAGTTATTTTTTGATTTTTTTTTAATATTGTTATTTTTACTTGATTGACTTGTATAACAAAAAGATTTTAATATGAAAAGGCGTTACTTTTAACAGATTACTAAAAATTTATTGAGATTTTATAAAAATGCTTATATTCTATTAAGCTTGTAAAAATCAGTTGAGTTGTTCATGGGATTAATTGAGATGGAGATTTTAGGTGCTAGAATTTTAAAAGAAGGTATTTGAGTTAAAATGTTTTAAACAAAATCGCTTGTCAATCGAATTATGGGTAGAGAACGGGGTGATGTCACAGATCAAGAAAATGGAAATCGCACATGGTACTTGTAAAAAGTCTCAATTGATCAGTTAGGGTGGAATAGTTTTGTATGAGATCTTAAATGGGTTTAAACTTAAAAAATCATTTTTTCTAAGTTTAAACATAAAAAATTTAGAAAATGGTCCAATAGCATTTATTCAGTAATCAACTATTTTTTGCAACAACACAAACAAAAAATTAAATTTTTTCAATACAATAAAAGAAATCCACTCCACTTCTTTTGAACATCATTTTTTTTGTAAACAAAGTTAAATTTAAATTACTTTAATATCTCATTACTAGGGATGAGATTTCCATGCAAATGCATGTTTTTTGTAGATAATCTAAAAACAATTTTGAACAATTACACGGAGGAACAAAATTTAAGAAATTTGATGCTTATAGAATGTCGTACATGATATCTAGTAGATTTTGGTATGCCGATTCCGAGATATTCGCAAATGAAGTTTTTTTAATAAATTCAGGTCATTTAATTTTTTTTTGCAAATTAGCATTACGTTGGAGACCGTTACAATTTTTGTCAAATTGTGTTTAATCTACAGACTCTATCATTGAGGCTTAATTTCAAAATGGTAAGTTCCACAATACTCATTTGACATGTATTGGAATGTAAAAATTGTTTTTTTTTTTTAGAAATCGCAAGAATTTGCACTTCTAATAAGAGATTGTTTAAACTTTGGACGTGGACCTTTAATTAACATCTTATATTAGTTATTTCAGGAGAAAAATTGGTAACTTAAGGTTTCCCTCTTTTTTTAATGCAAACGGAAGTTGAAAAAAGTGGACAAAAATTGAAAATTTGTGAAATGTGTTTTCATCGAAATACACGTAGGAAAACACGTATGTCTTGCGACCCAAGTTTTCTAAGAGTTTTAAGGACGTAGATTACGAATAGAACACCAAATTTATAAATTAGCCTTATTTCTTGAGATAATTGCATTTCTTTCTTTTTATCTGCTTTTTTATATTTTGTTAAGAATTCTTGTTAAGAACTGCTAATGTTCCTATTTAGTGAATAATAAACCTTTTTAACATACACTGAATTTTTTTTTTTTACTTTTTTAAAAGCATGTTGACCTTAATTTAAGATCAGATCAGGTATGCAAGGTCTTCAAAGAAAAAAGAAAAAAAAAACATTTGTTAAAAATTTTTTTCTGCAAAAATTACGCACTAACTATTCAGTATCAATTATTTATACAAAAGGCCAATGAGTTTTCTACAAAAGACCGTTAAGATTTTAAAAATCAGACGACTGGTTCCTAAGATATTAACAAAAATGCAAAAAAAGTGAAAATTTCCAAAAAATTCGGAATATTTTTTTTTTAATTATAATACCCAAGGTCCGTACTTTAAAATAATATAAAGTAAGAGTAACATTTTAAAAGAGTTCGCAAGTTATAAAAAAAAATTTGAAAAAAGAAATATCTCAAAAACTAACGCTAATTTTAAAATTTGGTGTGCAGATTCGTAATATACGTCCCAAAAACTATTAAAGACGTTGGTTCGCAAGTCTGAGCATTGTTTGTGTTCCTCCGTGTTTTCTATAGAAAAGTAGCAGATTTTTAGACATTTTTCAATAGAAAAAGTCTCAGATTCGAAGACATTTTTCCCATAGAAAAAGTCCAATCTTCTGAGACATTTTTCCTATAGAATAAATAACAGTTTCTGGGATATTTTTCCTATGAAAAAAGTCTCAGAATCTGATACATTTTTTCTATAGAACAAGCCTCAGATTCTGACAAATTTTTCCTATAAAAAAGTCTCAGATTCTGAGACATATTTTCTAACGGAAAAGTCTCAGATTCTGAAACATTTTTCTAAAGAAAAAGTATCAGGTTCTGGGACATTTTTCCTTAAGAAAAAGTCTCAGATTCCGAGACATTTATGCTATAGAAAAAGTCTTACATTTTGAGACATTTTGCCTACAAAAAAGTTTCAGATTCTAAGTTATTTTCCAAATAGAAAAAGTCTTACAATTAGATTCTGAGACATTTTTCCTAAAGAACAAGTTTCAGATTTTTATAATTTTTCTTATCGCAAAATAAATTTTTCCTATAGAAAAAATTTTAGATTCTAATCCATTTATATTCTTATAAAAAGTATCAGATTCTGATACATTTTTTCTAAAGAAAAACCATCAAGTTCTAAAAAAAAAGTATCAGATTCCCAGAAATTTTTCCTATTAATAAAGTCTCATATTCTGAGAATTTTTTTTTATAGAAAAATTCCAGATTCTGAGACATTTTTTCCTCTAAAAAATTCAAGATTCAAAAACATTTTTCCTTTTAAAAAAATTCTCAGATTCGAAAAATTTTCCTTCAGAAAAATATTCAGATTCTGAAACGTTTTTAAATCTTTTTTAAAAAGTTTTTTTACATTGTACATAATATTTCATACCGAATACAGAAATTTGTGAAATCATTTTGGGCCCGGGCCCCCCCCCCCTGTATACACCACTGTATGAATGCATTGGTGTGTTCATTAGGGTGGTCCAAAGAAATGAAGTTGTTAAATATTGGCCGTAACTCCCCCTAGAAATATGCATTTGGGTGTAAAAATATGTTTTGCAAAATTATAGGGTAATCGGATGTGGGTAAGGCGTGCCGCATCGGACCTGAAGTTTGAAAAACGGATTACAAGGGGAAAATATGACTTTTTTCATTTTCCCAATTTTTTTGATATTTTAAGTAAAGTTTGAATTCAAATGGTCACTGAATTTTGAGTAAGAGTTAATTGTCTATCAAATAAGGTATTAAAAATTAAAATCGGTTGAAAATTTGCCGAGTTATTACAACTTCCCCCAGCAACTAACGTGTGACAGACCACTTGATCAAGGAATTCGAGCCCCATTTTTGAAATTTATTGAAATTATCTACTGTAATAAAATTTTTTTATTCTTCAAACTTCAATGTCCTAAGATGAGTATTTATCATATTGTTCTTTTCTAGCTTGTTTAAATTTTATGCTAAAAAGATCTAAATTTTTAAGCACGTTTTCAAATCTCCAATTTTAAATTTTTATTTTTTTTGTTAAAGAAATTTTAAAAAATCGACTATTGGAGTTTAAGGATTTGTTAAGCACATATAAAGGAATAAAAACCCAAAATATTGTAGGCTTTGCTGTTTTCATTTGGCTATTACAGTGATGTAATTTCGGCGGATTTCGGGAAAGTAGTGATTTTTGGCACTTTTTTAGCTTTTATTTATTTTTTTTTTGGTTTTTTTATAAACTTCATATGTTTTGGACCGAATTATATCAACACGAGATAGAATACTTCAATTCGCAAATTTAGGGCAAAAATGGGAAATTAAAAATTGCCTCAACTAAAGGTCAAAGGTCAAATTTTAGAAGATTTTGAATTTTTAAACATTAACAGATTTTCTGAGTAGAAATATATGAAACTACTTGATGTCATTTTAAAAGGTCTTGAAATATGTCTTTTTATTTAAATTCAGAATATTAACCCTTTAGTGATGGTGGGGCCTATTCGACCCTTTGAACAAAATACACTTACATTATCTCCATTAAATTAAAAAATTATAGGCCCCAACAGCACTTAAGGGTTAAATTTCTAAATTTTAATTATTTGACATTTAGTTTAGACCAATTAATATTCAGCAAAATCCGCCCAGCAAATCTGATAATGTTTAAAAATTCAATATTTTCTAAAATTTGACCTTTGACCCTTAACAGGGGCAATTTTTTATATCTCAATTCGCCCTAATTTTGCGAATTGTAGTATTCTATCTCGTGTTGATATAATTCGGTCCAAAACATATCAAGTTTGTAAAAAAAAAAAACAAAAAAAATAAATAAAAGCTAAAAAAGGGCCAAAAATCACTACTTTCCCGAAATCCGCCGAAATTACATCACTGTAATAGCCAAATGAAAACAGCAAACCCTACAATTTTGGGGTTTTTATTCCTTTATATGTGCTTAACCAATTCTTAAACTCCAATAGCCGATTTTTTAAAATTTCTTTAACAAAAAAAAAAATAAAAATTTTAAATTGGAGATTTGAAAATATTGTTAAAAAATTCAGACCACTTTACCATTTATTTAACACAAGTTAGCAAAACGCAATATGAAAAATATGTATCGTCTTAGTACATTGGTACTTGAAGAATAAAATAATGTTTTTACAGTAGATAATTTAAATAAATTTAAAAAATGGGGCTCGAATTACTTGATTAAGTGGTTTGACACACGTTAGTTGCCTGGGGAAGTTGTAATAACTTGGCTGATTTACAACCGATTTTAATTTTTAATACCTTATTAGATAGGCAATTAGCTCTAAATCACAATTCAGTAATCTTTTGAATTCAAACTTAACTCAAAATACCAAAAAAATTGAGAAAATCACAAAAAAATCATATTTTCCCCTTGTAATCCGTTTTTCAAACTTCAGGGCCGATGCGGCACGCCTTACCCACATCCGATTACCCTATAATTTTGAAAAACATATTTTTACACCCAAATGCATATTTCTAGGGGGAGTTACGGCCAATATTTAACAACTTCATTTTTTTGGAACACCCTAGTGTTCATATAAATAAGCATGTATTTATGTATTTTTGAAACAAAGCGACATCACCCTGCTTTGAAGAAAGTGAGCTTGCTACTGAATGAAATTATTGTATTTTCATGCTCTGAGCTGTGAGTTTTGTTGAAATTCGTGTGGAATACATGTGACTAACCGAATGTGATCGGGATCCATGTGCAATGGATGCCGACCACTGCTCTAGAGGAGTCAAATGTATGACCGACCCCCAGTAGTTTTTCAACCCTAACATTGTTTTAAGAACATACTTTCCCTCTATCTTGAACCCTTAAGGTTTTCTCCTTACAATTCATGTTTTTTTTTATAACTTTGTTTTACTAAATCCGCTCCTACCGCCCTCACTGGGCCTCCTAGAGAGATAGAACGCAAGGCCGACCCCCCTTAACTTTTACCCACCAACCCTCCAACAACTGAATATACCAGAAACCTATCTTTAATTCCTAAATGTGTTTTCATGCAATATTTCATTGCATTATGTAAAATTTCTTAAAAAATGGGATATATCTCATGGAATGGGAACTATCTTATAGAATAGACCAGCGGTTACCAACCTTTTTGGCTCGCGTACCCCCAATTTTAAATTTTATCAGCCGCGTACCCCCTAACGAGTTTTTTTGTTTTCGTTAAAAAACTTCCAATATAAATATTAGAGTTAATTTTGAAATTTTTAGTCTACGGGTATTATAATTGAAGGATTTAGGGGAGATCAAAACAATCGAGGTATTTTTTTGGTAAAATTTTCGCTCCTTGGGGTGGTTCCATGCATCTAAAAACGTGGATTTTGAGCTGATTTTTCTGCAGAGCAAAAACGGCTAAAAATATTGCAAATCTGTTTTTGCCAGTCGATTCTACACCAAAAATTAAAACAACGGACGTTTTTCAAACTCTTAAAAAAAGTTCCAAAAACACAGCACAGGGGGCGGAAACATAATGTTTTTAATTTTTTTCAATGTCTTTTTTTAATACGAGGGCAGATCAATAATTCCGTGACTTTTCGAATGAAACACCCTCGTATATACAATGAAAGCGCAATTTGAGCTTAAAAAAATGGTACGAGTACCAAAAATTTCCACTCCATCACAACCCGTCTTAAAAATGCCCAAAAACACGTTTTTTGAGAACTTTGACATACATTTTCTCAAAAACCTGACATCAATAAAAAATTTGGGAACCATATTCGGAACCAGCATCGAAAGGTAAATCGAAAAAAATACTCTCTAAATTGCACAGAAATACGGTTTTGGTGAACTTTGACCTCAACTTTCTTAAAAACCTGACGTTATGGAAAACTTTGGAAGCCAGATGCGGAACCAGCATTGAAATGTCCAAATAACTAAAAATTTGCGTACCCCCGCCGACAGTTTCGCGTACCCCCTAGTGGTACGCGTACCATAGGTTGGTAACCACTGGAATAGACGATACATATTTTTAGCGTAAGTCTCCTTTTTAATGAAATTTTTTTTACTTCGCCAATTTCAAGCATTTAAACAATTTAAATAATTTAAAAATCGTAAATTCGTAGATTTTCGTAAAAAAGCCGCGAGCGCGACTTTAAGATTTTATTTTCAAAATCCACAAAAAAAACCGAAATTTTTTTCATTAAAAGGAACAAATTCAGGGGGTAAGACCAAAAAAAAGTTTATTTTCTGGGCACTCTAAGAAATGTACTTACAATTAGAAAATGTATAGTTACACAGATTTTGCATATTTTTGACTTTTTAAAATACGAAAATCGCGAATTAAATGTCTCCATCCCAGTAAAAACTTGGTAATAAGTCCCCATTACCGCGTGCATTCTATGTAATGAGGACTGGTTGCCAGCTCGATTACTTCTTGTCAACAAATAATGAGTTACCAATAACCCCATACAGAACAGGTTACTGGTAAATACGATTTAGGAAAATCTGATAAGTTGTCTAAATATTTTTTTTTTTTTTATTGAAAATAAAAAATTGCGTAAGAAATTTTAGAAAGAACTTGCACATTTAGCTTAAAAAAGATTAACATTTCTCTACTTTTGGTAATAAAACTCCGTTAACAAAAATTTAAATTCAGGAATTCCGATTAAAATTGGAACAAGGCAAATTAAAATTTAGAAAACCAAATTGATATTCAGAAACCTGGATCTAGCTGACACTTGATAGTGATTTATGAGCTTAATTTAGTCTTTACATAACTTATATTGTAGTTTTCTGGATTTTAATTGGCCTTTTCTATTGTAATTGCTTTTTCTAGAAATTTTGTGGCGTTTTCCAAATTTTAATTTAATTTTTTTGTTTGCCTTGTTTATGTTAAAGCCGGTTAAAAGGTAAAAAACCATCACAGACAGGATTTCCCTTAAAACCTAATGCACTAAAATTTAAGATGGTGTTTAATGCAGTTTCCATGGGCTGAACAGCAGTCGCTTCTGTACATTTGTTATTGGTTATGTCCTAAGCAGCCAAATTATGTAGACTAAAATTTAAGATGGTGTTTAATGCGGTTTCCATGGGCTGAACAGCAGTCTCTTCTGTATATTTGTTATTGGTTATTTCCTAAGCAACCAAATTATATAGACTAAAATTTAAGATGGTGTTTAATGCGGTTTCCATGGGCTGAACAGCAGTCGCTTCTGAATATTTGTTATTGGTTATGTCCTAAGCAGCCAAATGCCACTTTCTACAACGTTCCAAGATATATTTTCGGTCCTTGTATTATTTGAATTTTACATTCAAAATTTTGGAGGGATGGATATCAACGTAAACATTGGTTCTGTTGGCTTTTCCACATTGGATCTTTTCAATGAAAACGACGAACTTCTTACATTTGGATTGAAGAATTTGCCAGCTTGGTTGCTCTTAAAATAACCGCGTTCAACATGAACTTTATCATCCTCACGAATAGCCATGAAGCGAACATTTTACTTTTGACGCAATTCCTTGCTGAGGGAAGCGTACATGAGACGGCCAATGTGGGTAGGAGCCTGGAAATAGCGCTCTTTCTGCGAGATAATACAAACTTGTTCAATATTCTTCCTTCGTGATGATACAAAGTTGTTTAATTCCATGTTGGCGGAAGTTGCCCCAAGTTGAAAATTGATTAAAAGAATCAAAATCTTTAATGTAACAATTTGTAAATCCAAGAAAAATATTTTGACAACAAAAAATGTATTTTGATGTGTTATATGTGTTATTTTCTTCTGACATATGTATATCAATGATGCTAACAGCACTTAAAACAAAAAAGCGTATAGTATATATTTCGATACTTAATGTTTATTCCAGTTGATTCACAACACAGCAGCGGCAACAAGCATCAAAAATAAAAAGTTCTATATATAATTATAATGTGTAATGCCTTATTTTTAAGGTTCTTCATATTGAATTAGCAACCAGCAAGCTGTAAATACCAAAAAAATTGGTTTTCAATCCAAATAAAATTAAATAATGTACCTTTTTATTTTTGCTGTTTGATGCTGCTGCTGCATTGTAAGTGGCACAAACGTAATAAATTATGCGTGTTTTTTTGCGTTTTTACTTTTTAATAGCGTTTATACCACTGATTGCCGGCATTTTAATTTGTGGAAAAATATTTTTAGAGCGTCTTAATTAAAGTGAAAATTTGAAAGTTATTAAAAATTTAAAGTTATTTATATATAAATATACCAGTGAAAATATTAAATCTCGTAAGTATGATAAGTAAGCGGCAATATAAAAGAAAGTTAAAGATTGAAAGAGATCGTATCTTAAGTGCCATACAATCACCACAAGTGTCGACCATTACAAACGAAGCGCAACCAAACAGTGGAACGTGTGAGGATGTTGGCCAACCTAGTTCGTCAGTCTGCGTTCCTACGGAATTAAGTGAACCAATAATTGAAACCGGTGAGGATGTTGACCAACCCTGTTCTTCAGTGTCAATTCCCCCAGAGCCAACGGAAATCAGTGAATCAAGTGCCTTGGAGGTTGATTATGTTATGGATGTAGACGCATCATGTTCTTCAGCAAATAGTACTTTAAAAGAAAAACTTAAGTGTTGGTTTATAGAGCACAAACCGACTGTGGCTTGCGCTCAAGACATTTTAAAAATTTTAAAATCTGTCGATCTGGATGTCCCTGTATCTGTTCAAGGTCTCTTGGGCAAAAATGACGAATGTAAATTGCGCACTGTATCTCCTGGCGAATACGTTCATATTGGTTTGAAAAATCAATTGGAAAATATGAACGAAATATGTGAAGCTTTGAAATTGCAAGAAATTTCAATAGACATAGGCATTGATGGATTGCCAATTTTTAAAAATTCAACCAAGGGGTTGTGGCCAATTTTAGGTCGTTTGGTTAATATCCAAAACTGTGATCCCTTTATGATCGGTTGTTACTTTGGAGAGCAAAAACCACGTGACATTAATTGTTTTCTGCATGACTTTGTTAAAGATTTGACAGATCTTAAAGAATCCGGGATTTGCGTTGCTGGAAAACAAATTAATGTCAAAATACGGGCGTTTATATGTGACGCACCGGCAAAGTCATTTGTTTGTGGCATAATGGGACATGGGGCTATAAATGGTTGCACAAAATGTATCCAGAAAGGAAAAAGAATCGACAGCGTAACTACATATTCTACACAAGCGGGGGAAAAGAGAACCGATGAAAGCTTCCATTCTAGAGAGCACAGTAATTTTCATCACAAAATGCATAGTGGTATGGAAATGGAGCTGGAAGCTATAGGGATTGGAATGATTTCCCAATTTCCTATTGATTCCATGCATCTAATTGATCTTGGAATATCAAAAAAAATATTAGACTCTTTAATAAATAAAAAAACAATATCACAAATGTCTAAAGCTTCCATTACTAGAATTTCGGAAGTTTTGGTTTCATTGGGACCATTTATTCCAAGAGAATTCGCCCGAAAACCCCGATCTCTGGATGAAATTCGTCGATGGAAGGCAACGGAGTTCCGACAGTTTACACTGTATACCGGAATTGTCGTCCTTAATGGCCTTATACCAGATGAGTTATACGAACATTTTCTTCTTCTTCACTGCTCATATAGAATTTTACTAACACATCCCAGCGATGCTGAATTAAAAAAAGTTGAAGAACTTATACATACATTTGTTGAAATGTTTCCTGTATTATATGGAAGAGCAAGTGTAACATACAATGTTCACCACTTACTTCATCTTGTAGACTGTGTGAAACTTTACGGAAGTCTTAATAGCTTTACGGCATATAGTTTCGAAAACTTTATGCAAAAAATAAAAAGATCAATAAAAAGTCGGAAGAATGTTTGCCAACAAATTTGGAATATATTTTCTAAAGAACCAGTTGTTCTTCATAAAGAACTTGTGGGCATAAAATACAAAAAAAATGAAATAAAATCTATTTTCACATTAAAAGGATATTTTAGCTCACAAATGCCTGATAATATTTGTATTATGCATAACAAAAAATTCTTTAAAATTGTCGAAATTGTGAGCGAGAAACAATTTTTGGCAAAAGAATTTTTAAAGCTAGAAAACTTTTATAACGATCCTTTCAACTCTTTGGATCTTAACATTGCGTTTGCTCTTGATGAATATTCAGAAGAATTATTGTGTGATTTCGAAAATATATTAGCAAAAATAATGAAACTTCCCTACAAAAATGGTTTTATTTTGATTCCAGAAATACACCATAATTGCTAAATTAAATAACCAGAATGGCATCCAAGCAAAAAAAACAAAAACTTTCCACAGAAAACACAGATATAATAAACATTCTTTATAAAATCCAAGAAGAAACCAACGAAATAAAGGATGACATAAAAGATATTAAACGTAAGTGTTTATTTTTTTATTAAATTTTTTTGAAATGTACTAATTTAAGTTTTTTTTTTTTATATTTCAGAATATATGTTCAATAACCAAAAGAAGGAATCAGTGATAGATAATACTGTCCTTGGTAAGTGCTACAATTCATATTCACAATTTTTTTGGTATTATGTTGAGTTCACACTTACGACATTAACCAAGTTTTTTAACAAAACACCAGTAACAGAACAAAATCGTAATGGACGCAGAACAAAGACTTTTTTAAACATGTCGCCCTTGAACACTCAAAAACAGCAAGTGTGAACACCGCATTATATACAAAAATTTCGGAAAATATTTTAACATAAAATAATACAATTATTATTAAAATAATTCGTTTTTTATTTATTTTTTTAGATAAAATTAGTAACCAAAACTTAAACGTAAGCAATATTTTAGCAGAGCAATCCATGGCCTTACAATCAATCTCTCAATCTATTTGGCAACCACCTAAACATATGAAGATATTTCCCATAAAAACAGAAGAGGCTTTGCTCGAATGGGATAAATCAATCAATGAAGAAAACAAACCATCAATGGTAAACAATGTTTTTTTTTTTTGCAAACATTTCTCGTTAACTAACCATTTTTATTTTAGATTAGTACTGTAAAAATTTTACTGGGCGAAAAAGGTATTAAAAAAAATTTGACTTCAATTATTAGTGCAAATGTTTTACTTGGATACAATCTTAATGGAATTAACAACAAGAAAAGACTGGAAAATTTGATCATGGTCATGGACGTTCTTCGCAGTAAGTCGACAATTTTTTGTTACAAATGGTTTTAAAAATCGTATGTACAATTTTAAATTTCATTGTTATTTGCTAACAAAATTTTTTTTTTTTGTGATACGGATCACATAACTTTAATTTTATATAAAAAAAAATATATAAATTTATACAATTATGTTTATCATTTTAATAATGTTTGAATATTTTTAATATCTTCCACAGAAGCTGCAATCGAACTAGGTCAAATTTCAACCTTTATACCAGACATCCAAAAAGCTTTGAAAAATTTAAAAAATCGACATCATAAGAATGCAAGCATTAAGAAGAAGATGGAAAAGGAGAAGATCTTAAGCGTTATAAATTAATTATTTTTAAAACAATCGTACAACCTGCAAAGCACCATTTTCAGTTGTATTTTATAAATTATAAATTTTTAAGTTTATAATTATATTTTATAAATTTCGTGGTATATTTTAGAATTTTCTAAATCTATATCAAAAACTTCCAAAACGAATTCGTAAAATGCTAAATTAAATTGAAAATTTATAAATGCAACTTTAAATTGCTATTCGAAATTCCATTTATCTCACAGAAATTGTCTGAATCCAAATTAACTTTTCAATTTCATTTTAAAATTATATTTAGAAATGTCCAAAGCATAAATGCAAATTTCTGAAATGTGAATAACATTTTAAAATTTCTGAAATATAATTTGATTTTTTTAAATACAGTTTGTATTTTTAAAATACTGAAAATGGTATTGTTAAAACACTACCTCTCATTTCAAAAAAGTAAAACAAAAACTTTATTAATATTATTGTGTGTGGATTTTTTTTTTAATTTTTCAAAAATGAGTAAAATCATTTAATCGATTTTTTTAAAAGTATCAATTAATTTGTCCACACGTTAACTGAGCATTAACTATTACACTCTTTTCACTTTTAAAGTGATTTTTTTTTTATTTATTTTTATATACATTTTTTGTAATGGAGTTAATGGCAAAATATGAATATTGACATCCTCCCTTCGTCCAAACTGTCAAATTATTTCTTTAAACTAAAGACTAACTTTCTTAAATGTATGAAACATTTTTTAATTTAATTTTAAAATCTTGTAAATGCATTTTGAAATGTTTCTAAATTTCGGAAACATTGGACATTTTTGAATTATGTTATTTTTCTAACTTTAAAAATTTAAAAAAACTGCAATTTTATTTAGTGTTGTTCGTGGACTTTTTCTTATATTTTTTTTATATCTCAAAAAATAGTAAAATCAAAAAAAAAAAAAAAACAATTAATTTTTAGTTAAATATTACTTCTAAAGTGATTTTTTTATATACATATATATACTTTTTGTTTATAACAGAGCTATCGACTGAATATTTGTTTGACATCCACTTTACCAAAACTTTCAATGAATTTTTTAAAACTTCAGTTTATTTTAAATGTGTAAATGATGTTCATTTGTTACTTACTTTTATTTTTGTATGAAATAAATTTTTTTTGTTTACATTAAAATATACTCTTATTATTAAGCACATAAGTAACGAGTTATTTTACGCTCTAAGTAAGCAACTGGATAACGAGTTACTTTAGGGCTACTTGTAGCTAGTTATTTTTGGGACTAATGTATGCTGTTATTTGGTAGCATTTTTGTAAGGAGTGGGTAACTAGTTATTTTTGGGCTACTAGTAGCTTATTATTTGCGGTACTAATGTATGTAGTTTTTCAGTAGCATTCTCGTAAGCGAGTGGGTATGCGGTCATTACTCCAATGACATCGCCATGTTAAAATAATGAGTGTTTCACCAACTTTGTAGCTAGCTACCACCATCTGTTTTAAGGCGAAAACATCATTACTTGGTAATAGAAGTTTTTACTGGGATATAGCTTGTGTGTGCAAAATATTGGAAAATTTCAAAAACGCTTGGCCAGTTTTTTTTTGGGTTCTCGTGGAATTGATGATATATTAGACCAAAACGAATCATAATTTGCCCGGTAGTTGATCATTATTCGTGCCACCTAACCTACTATTCATACAACGTATTTAAAAATTCATGGGACACATGTTTTTCTGTAGCAGGACATATGGAGTGGAATGCCTCGTAAGTAGTCCACAATTTATTTTGGCTATATTGAATCTGCAGTTTTAAATATGTACTTTAAAATATGTATGATTAAAATGTTTTAAAGCTTCAGGGCCATTCCAGAAAATTTAGCTCAAATTTTAGTCATTTTTGGAAATGGTGTCTCAGATTAATTTGAACCTTGACACATAGATAGCCCTCATAAATATGATATATGTACCATATATCGTTTTTTTACATTTGGTGTATTTAACGAATTATGGCGGGTCAAAGATTGACTTTTTAAGCAAAAGTAAGAAAAATACATCACGTTTAAAGAGCTGTAACTTCTTAACCAATGACCCGATTTTCACAAATTTAGGCTCATGTGAAAGCTGGGGTTCTTCTTTTAGAAAATATTTTTAAAATAACACAGTTTATTTTAGAGAAATTATGCAAAAATGCAAAAACATTTTTTCTTTTCGAATATTTAAAAAAACACATCTTCGATTTTTTTTAAAAAAATTCTGGTGAAAAATAACAATGTTTTGTATAACATATTCAAAATTCAGAGTGGGATCTCCAATGGAGATTCTCCATGGGATCAAAAAATATTCTGTTTTAAGTACGAGGTTCTCATATTTTTCCCTTAGAAAATTTAAATTTATAATGTTTTGAATGTTTTTCAAAATTTTAATAGTATAATTTTCTTTGAAAATTTAAATTTTTATATTGAAGAAACATAAAATTTTAATTTTCTAAGCCCGGGTAAAAATGAAATATATATGATCATATATGAAGATATATGGATCATATATGGATTTATATAACCATATATTATCATATATGCCTCCATATATGTTCATATATGGAGGCATATATGATAATATATGGTTATATAAATCCATATATGATCCATATATCTTCATATATGATCATATATATTTCATTTTTACCCGGGAGGTAAAATTTAAGAACTTCCTACTAAAACCAGAATATTTTTTGATCCCATTGGGATCCCACTCTGAATTTTGGATATGTTGTACAAAACAGTATTGTTTATCACCAAACTTTTTTTTTAAAAAAATCGAAGATGTGTTTTTTTAAATATTCGCAAAATAAAAATGTTTTTGAATTTTTGCAACACTTCTGAAAAAAACGCATGCTTTTGAAAATATTTCCTAAAAGAAGAAGAATTAAGCTTTCATATGAGCCATTACTTGTGATAATCGGATTACTTTGACCCGCGATAATTTGAAAACTACAGCAAATTTTGAAAATCCAAAAATGCAACATATCTCATATAAACGTGGATATCTATGAGCCAAATTCTCAGTGGCGTCCAAAGGCATGTTTCCGAACAGTGGGGCGAAAATTTTTGGAATTGCCCTTCAGCCAAAGTTAAGGGTCTAAAAATTCTGTTTAATTTTAGTTCGTGCACATGACTTTAAAAAAAAATTATGTCAAATTCCAAATGGAGGCCTCATTTAAGCACAGATTTCTGTATATAAATGTGTACATGAAACATTTTTATTAGCTTCCAAATAACGGTAATAAAACATGACACCATTTTGTTTATACGAACATATTTTTGACCATTTTTAGTAATATTGACCTAAAAAATCATAAAAAGCACAAAAAAAAAATATAAATAATCAAAATAGCAACATCCATTCATGCAACCACATCCAACACACGGCCAAAACAATAAAGTTTATGGCCCAAAGAAAATATAAAAATAAGAATAAATAAAGTAATAGGAATCAAATTGAGTCTCCAAAAAAATAAAATGGAGGTAGAGCTACCAACATCCATGCATGCATCTATAAAAAAAAAATATATGAGAATTTTATATTAGTTTTCGTGGTCTTATATTATGGCTTTTTAATGTTATGGGAAAACAAAATAAACGATTAGAATGTTACCGGTTGCTTGTTCCTTTGGTTTGTTTCCGACTTGGTTGGCGCTTGCCTGGGAGGGATTGGTTGGATGGATGGATGGATGACAATGGTGTCATAAAATAAAAATCATTAAAAGGGCATTTGTCATACAGTATACAATAAATGAAATGTAGTAAAACATGAAGACTAATGTGGGGTTGTTGGCTGAAAGGAGAATGGGGTTGTGATGTTAAGGTGGCTAAAATTAAAACAAATATTATTTTCTTCTAAAAGAATATCACAACAAATAAAAATGTCATAAAAATATTTAACGATCGTTTTTATTCAGTCCTCTGCTGCTTGATGCAACAACTATAAATGTTACCAAAAAAATAATATTAAATGCCCGTTTATACGGGTATTTAAACCAGAGCTTTATGTAATGGAATGTTAAGTTTTAAAATTTAAAAATATTCAAAAAGAGCAAATCCATGGTTGCATCTTCATGTAAAGAGTGGCCAAAAATAGAAGGAGTTAATTTAGAGCGTTAAAATTTGGAACACTTGTTAAGACCGATAAGATCAAGAAAAATTTTGAATTTGGTCAATATCCGCCCAAGGATTTGTATCCTTCCCATATATCCTGAAATTAAAATACGGCATAAAACGAAAACTAACGCTTTAATCTTCATGTTATTTATTGTAGTTATTACCTATTATGCCATTAATTATTCTACAAAATGTTTTCCATTTCGGAGCAAGGATACGCCTAGCTCAAAAATGTCCTTTTTAAAATAACGTTCAGAAAAATGGTAAAAATTAAAGTTATTTCATGAAATTTTGAAAATCCAACTGTTATAATATGCTCAATGTATTTGAAAAAATTTGTGCAAATCGGAACAAGGATACACCCTCCTCGAAAATGTCCTTTTTTAACAAAGTCAAGAAAAAGTTCAAAATTCAAATTCCTTCATGAATTTTTGCATCCGCAACACTTAGAATATACCTTAAATCTTAAAAAATTGAAGCAAGGATATATGTTTTAATATTAAAAATGACCTTAAAAAATTTTAAAAAAAGTTTAAAAAATCCTTCGTACTTCATGAAATTCTGTTCTGATAAGGTTTAAAATACCTTATTTTAGTATAATTGAAGCAAGGATTATCCTTAACCTATCCTTAGGATATTCTTAACGCATAAATATCCTTTTTTAAAGACTTGAGAAAATTCAGCGAAATCCTTTGACCTTAAAATTATCGACAATTCACAACATTTTTGCACGTAGTATTTACAATACGTTGAATATTGTTTTTAAGTTTAAGCAGGGATATGCCTCTCTCAAAAAGACCGTTATAAAATAAGCAAGTAAAAATATTGTACAACGTACTTCCTCAACAAAATCTTTCTAAATAAAAGTCTGCATCTGTTAACGTACAACTGGTGTCTAGCCAAGCATCTAATTTGTGTCAGGCGGATGACAATTTGAATAAAATTTTAAATTTAACCGACCAATTCATTTTGCATTCAGATTTATTATATGTGATCCATAACTATTTTTCGCAAAACATTTAAAATTATCAAGGACAACTGCTGCATCTTGGTGTTTTCGTTAAAAAAATTTCCAAATTTCCAAAAAAAAATTGATTAAAAAAAAAGTGGAAAAACGTGGCCGAGTTCTTTTGTTATCTATAATCTACATACTTATACCAATATTTTCTGCAAAGAACTAAGCGCGCCAATGAGGGCCACAAAAATGGCTGACTATCAAATATGAAATTTGCAAAATAAATTAGTATTTTCTTTGGAACTCACTTTATAACAGCGTTACTTGCCATTGGATTAACATATGTCGACCAAAACAGCATTATCATACAAGCAACATATCTAACTTAAAACTTCATTACCAACAAGATTGAATTTTAAATGCAATATAATTATTTAATCCTTACAAGTACATGTGGATTTCAAAGATTTTAAAACCAAAATATGATATATCTGAAAAAGTTCAACTTTAGAGACATGTAACTTAAAAACTATTAAAGATATCTATAAACTGTTTTGGATTTGTTTTATTTATGATGTTTTCTTAAAATAAAATTCATATAACCTTAAGTTTTAAGACATTTAGGGGCCTATTCACAAAAAAAGTCATAACTCAATCATAACTCAATTTTTTCCATGTGGTTGTTGTAAACAATCATAAATAATTTCAAATTTTGTTTGAAAATTTTAAAAAAATAAAGACCTGCAACCCACATCGTCTCAAAATTGACAAATAATTTTAAATTTTGAGACTTTTTATGATTTTGTTTACAACAAACACAGGGAATATGAAGTTTGAAAATAATAAAATTAGTCATAACCAGTCATAACTGAGAATAGGCCTGTTAGTTTCTTTAAAATTTCAATAGGTTTCGGTTTTAATTTCAACTTTTTTTTGTAAATTTACCAATTTTTTTTATTAATTATCAAATATTTTTCGTAAAGTTACATATTTTCTTCGTTACTTTTGCCTTTTTTAAGCAACTTTACATTTTATTTTCAATATTCTATAAACGCTCCTTAAAGTACCACTAAGGAGTGCATTCTTTTAAGGTACTGAAAAATATTTTATTACAAAACAATAAAATTTGTATTTTCCTATAATAAATGTACACAAAAATAAATTGTAATAACTTTTAAAATTAAATAATAAAACAAAATGTCATAAATTTCGTTTAAAAGTTAATGTTTATTAACTTCTAGCCAAGTTTTAGATGGTTAATGATTTCTTCTACCAAAATGCTAATGGTGGGCGTATTTTTTAATGAAAAATTAGTTCTATTCATTTCCCTTTATTATTCATTTCAATTTAAGTTATTTTATTTTTTTTCAAACTGTTGTTAAATTCACTAACTGTAAGAATCATGTTCACTTTTACTCCATTTAAATTATGTATGCTAACATAAGGTTAAATATCCTGCAAATTTTAGAGAAATCCACTCACATTTGCCAACCAGTTACCAAATGATTATTTGCTTTGGATCTTATTTCGTTTATATATTTTTTTTGTTCTTATTTTTTGTGTTTATCATTTCAATTCACATTATTATCCTGTGAGTGCACTCTTTTGTGTATTACTTTAAATTGTGTTTGTTACATTGAGGTCCTTTTAGTCCTGTAAATAAATTGTATTCGTTGTGTTTGTGGATGCCAGTGTATAGACTATGTACAAAAAGTGTAAAGATTTGAGATGGAAAGAATTTCCGAAAGGGGTAAGAAAACTTCGTATTTAATAAGACGGAAGTTTTTTTGTTCCTAAGAAGGAATAACATTTTTGCTTTTGATCTAGTTTATGTTTTTGCTCAAACGGCACCGCAATTCCATTTTTTGTAAGGGTTTTTTAGTGTAGGCACACATTTGACTATCTTCCATGAAAATGTATTTCATATGAGAGTTGATCCATCGGGTCATCCATGTCAAGCCTATGCCAATCTGATGTTCAGAATTGTGAGGAATTATATCGGAGTCAAAATTTGCCAACAAGTCGGAAATCTCGTTTCTCCGTATACCCCTTTAATCCGGAGCCCACAGAAGACTGACCCTTTTCCCACATAAGACCACATTGAGTATGCATCTACACTTCCGGACAATTTGAGATGAATTGACTGTAGATTCAAGAGAACTTATCTGCTGGCTGTCTCTGCAGACACTGATTCTGCTATGCCTTCATCTGTTCTCACTTATGCAGGTCAACACGTTAAAAATAGCAAATACTTCAGTCTAAAATACTGAAGCCATTTTCCCCATAGCAATATAGTTTTTGGTCTCCATCCACACTTCCGGACAACTTAAGATAAAGTGACTGAAGATTCAAGTGCACTAAGCGCAGCCGGGCTGTCACTTTAGATACTGACTCTCCTATCCCTCCATCTGTTCTCAATTATCCAGGTCGCCACGTTAAAAAAAGCAAATACTTCTGTCTGAAATTCTGTAGCCATTTTCCCCATGGCAATATATGTAGTATTTTATCGCATCGTTCAAATACTAACCAAATTCAGAGCTATTTTAGATATTGGATCCATCCGTGTAGAAAGTATCCGTGTAATTTTCGAGCAGATCTACTGGGTAACCCCAGTTTTCTCTACTCGGAAATATTATATTAAACTTCCTACCGAACTCGATGCAAGAGGTTTTACTGTCCAAGGACATAGATAAAAAACATCGGACAAAGTTCTGATAGCCTATAAATCGGACGATAATGTAATGTTCCACAATATTTCTGACAACCGAAATCGCCCCACAGAGCGAGCATGGTGCTCTGTTCAGACTCTAGTTGAGATATCTCTGGAAAAAAATTTCAGATTATGGTCTTAAAGTAACAGTGAAAAAGGATTTATTAATCAGTGAAATGTTTTGTACGTCAATTAAATCTAGAATACTGAATACTTAGATTAGGTTGTAAGTGGCTGCTGACGTTTTACGTGAACACACGTAGACTCTGAGGTACATTGTGATACCACGGGACTGGAAAAAAATTTCAGATTATGGTCTTAAAGTAACAGTGAAAAAGGATTTATTAATCAGTGAAATGTTTTGTACGTCAATTAAATCTAGAATACTGAATACTTAGATTAGGTTGTAAGTGGCTGCTGACGTTTTACGTGAACACACGTAGACTCTGAGGTACATTGTGATACCACGGGACTGTAATAGGTTTCCCTACTAGTCCCTGTCGTTAAACCAATTTGAGCTTCTTTGGAAAATCCTTAGATATTGAATTTTGACATCCGACAAATCAGAAAGATCGTGCAGCTCCCTAGATCTCAGTGAAGAAAGTCTGTGACTAGAATGTGCCAGGCAATGGCAGATAAAGTGTTCAATAGTTTCTAATTCCTCTTCATCCACGCAACCCCGGCAAAAGTCATGTGACGGCACATTTAACCCCTCTGGGTTCTTCCCTATAAGTCAGTGTCCGGTAATTATAGCAACCACCGTCGGAATATCTCCTCTGGGAGCGATATCAGATCACTTGTGTGCCCCTGATTAAGAGAAAGCCAAATCAGTCGTCTTGTCTCACACGTCCATCCATTTGCCCATCTTTGATAAGTCTCCGTCGCGGAACAAAGCCGTAGGTTTTGCTTGCAAGTTTCTAGAGGCATACCAACACATTCCAATTCTGTTGGAACCTGTAAGGTAGTTCTCAGTCTTGCAACCTCATGGGCTTTGCAATTCCCTGGAATATCTCTGTGCCCTGGGACCCATACGGGTCATATGTTAAACTGGTATGCCATCTCAGTTAAGGGCATATATTGTTTTCAGAAACATTGACTCCAGAGACTTAATCGCGGCTTGACTGTCACAATAGATGTTGTTGTAGAAAATTCATTGCAGTTCAACCAGTCAGCCAATTCCTTTATTGTCAGTATCTCTGCCTGTAAACACTACAATGATCCGGCAATCTTCAAGCCATGCGCAACCCAAGCTCCTCCGAATAGTCTCCAAAGCCCACTTGTTCGTGCTGCCTCGATCCATCCGAATACTTATCGAGCATACTTCAAAACTACATATTGTATATTTAACCATTATATAACCCACAATTGTATAAAGTTTGTATTTACTTATTGTACAAAATGAAACACATATACAAACACACACACACTTACATTCATACAACAATGTCATTATACAAATAAAATATGTCACGACTCGTAATGTTGTTGTACGAGTATGTATTTGTATTGTGTGCTGTGTTGCATTAGTGGGTGTTTGGTTATAAATACTTACACAATGTGACACTTTTTGTATTCAACCAAACCTACATTTATTTTTTGACATTTACCACCCATTTAAACACCCACCCATCCAGTCAACCATCCAGAAAGACAACAACTGGCAAACAGTAGTAACTGGTAGTAGTAGTAGCAGTCAGTTGCCTTTGTTTAGATAACCAACAACAACAACAACCTTATGTTTATTCATTTATTCTTTGTTGAAGTTTTATATATGAATGTCGTTGTTTGGTATCCATTGTTGTAACATAATGGGGGGATTTTTTTAAAAAATTCACAAAATGAAATTCCCATTTATTTTGGAAATACATACATTAGATCTTTATAAATATTATTGGTCTATATACTTTTAAAAGAATAACCTCTAAATTTGGAGTACCTTAAAGCTAAAAAGGACTTTTAATTTAAAAAGGATGATTCCTTTTGTTGAATAACTTCTGAATTATCAGATCTGACCTATTACATCGCTTTCTGGACAGAGATATCCTTCATAGGAATCTAGAGATCATCTCCCTGATCTTAAAGCATTATCGCAATGGTCTTTCAGAATGTCGAAATTTTGTATCTCACGAGTTTTATCTGGAGCTTGTATAAAGGGAAGCATCTGCCAACATTGAGGGACATTCTTCAGGGCTTGTTTTGTTTAAAACGAAAAATAAGATTCCTGATTTTGATCCAATTTCTCTGGACGGCACTAAAATCGCCTTCTCAGCCAAGTATTTTGGATTATTTCTAAATAGGAAGTTAAATTTCAGGCGTAATATTGAGGAACGGGTGAGAAAAGCAACAATTGCTTTATATTCCTGTAAAAGGACCATTGGAAAACGATGGGGTTTAGCCCTAAATTCGTTCATTGGATCTATACAGCAGTGGTGCGTCCAATTCTGCTGTATGGAATCATTGTCTGGTGACTTGCTTTAGAAACAAAAGAGAACTGTGTGAAGGTATAGAGAATGACGTCGATATGCATCACTGGTGCTCTTCGTTCTACAGCTACGGATGCATTAGAAGTCCTCCTTCACCTGATACCATTGGACATATTGGGTTAGTAGTATGCGGCTACGTCGGCAATTCGACTTAATAGCACACTGCAATGGAGGAGCAGCGATTGTGGCCATATCTTGAAGAAGATAACAATACCACAAAATGTGGACTGTGGTCCCTCTATGACCCTTTTTGAGCGCCACTTTACCACTATGATACCAGTCTTGGTATCATGGATGAGGGGCATTTCGGGTAGTGAAGTCACCATAAATTTTTACACGGATGGATCTAGGCTGCACGAGCAAATGGGATTTGGAGTCTATTTGGAAGAGCTTAGATTGAGCATGGCTCAAAAATTACCAAATCATTGCAGTGTTAACCAGGCAGAGATGCTAGCAATAAGGAAGTGGCTGACTGGTTGAGTTGAAATGTCTGGTCTACAACCGCAGTCAACATCTATTCTGCCAGTCAAGCCGCAGTCAAGTCCCTGAAGTCAATGTTTCTGAAAACAAGATCTGCCCTTAACTGCCGCACTTAAATTAGATGGCCAAGCAGTTTGACATACGTCTCATATGGGTACTGGGACATTTCAGGGAATTGCAAAGCCAATGAGCTTGCAAGACTGGGAACTACCTTACAGGATCCAACAGAATTGGAATGTGTTGGTATGCCTCTAGAAACTTGAAAGCAAAATCTACGGCTTTGATCCGTGACGGAGGCTAATCGGAGATGGGCACATGGATGAATGTGTGAGACTACACGACAGATTTGGACTTTTATTAATTAGATGCGCCCAAGAGGAGAGACTTCAACGGAAATTGCCGTATAGGAAAGCACGATGAGCGGTTAAATTTACGGTCAAGTGACTTTCGCAGGAGTTTAATGGATGAGGATTAGTTGGAAACTATAGATCACCTTATAGGCTATTGCCCGACACTTTCTGGTCAGAGACTTGCTTCACTGAAATCTTGGGAGCTGCATAGGGTGTTCAGTCGATTAATTCTTGTTCGATTAATCGAACAATTTTAGACAAATAATTGTTCGATTAATTTAAAATTGCTAATTTCGATTAAAGGGTTAATCGAAGAATTTATGCCGATTAATCGAATAATAATAATACATGGTTTTTCTGGAAATATGTATAATTATTGTAAAATTTAATGTCAAATAAACAAACCAAATGTATGTGGTCGTTGAAATTATAAAAAAAGCGACCTAAAGAAAGTACCTGATAAAATTTTGGACCAAATCGGTTAACTCTATCACCGCGCTAAAATCGAAAAAAAAATAGAGTTTTGGGAAAAAACCCAATAAATTATAAAAAAAAATACAAATTTTATGAATATGCTCAAAACAAAAAATTATTTGCTTAACATTTTTCCAAATGTAGCTAAAAATTAAATATAAAATGTTTGTGACATCGGTTATTTATACAAATTGGGCAACAAGCATAATTTTTGAGTTTCACAATTTTTTTAAATCTCAAAATTATTTTTTTTTTTTTTAATTTTCTCAAACAAAATCGCAGAAAACATAAATTTTGATACATTTTGTAATGCTTTGACGTTCGTTTTGTTTTTGTTTTTTGTTAATAAAATGTTTAAATACTTTTAATTAATATTGTTTATTAACTCAAGTACCATTTTTTTCTAAAATTGTCCAAAAAAATCTTGTATTTTAGAAAATTTCTGAATTTGGTATTATTCGATTAATCGATCAATTTTAAAATTTTGTACGATTAATCGAATAAGTCAAAAATGCAAAATGTCGATTAATCGAACAATTAAAAAACACGATTAATTGAACACCCTAGAGCTGCATGATACTGCTGATTTGTCGGATGTCAAAATTCAATATCTTGGGAGTTTCATAAGGATTTCAAATTGGTTTAACGGCAGGGGAACTCATTGCTATCACAACGGACTTAAGACTCTATGTGTGCTGACGTAAAGCGTAAGCGGCCAATTACAATCTAACCTTCCCCCTGGCCCGATTTTGCCATTTTTCGATGTTAACCACCTTATGATTATTAGACATATTCGTGCCAAACTACAAGAGTCTTCCTATTTTATTTTGAATTGTATAGTGTCTTCCACAGACGGACATCGCTAGAATGTTTTATAATCGATCACTGATCAATAAATATGTACTTTATGGATGGAATGACAAAGTGAGTAAGGAGGTAACTTACCGTAGTTTGTTGTGTAAAAAAATATCAGAATTTGGTACAAAATTGTTAATTGTTTTGCCCCGCCTTAAGGGTTGAAGATAGGGGTAGTTCAGTTTAAAGAGAATGTTAGGATTGAAAAAATATTGGAGGTCAATCATATATTTGACTCCTCTAGGGGCATCCTTGGGCCAGTTAGAGCGGTGGGAGCTAATTTTTTAAAAACTACATGTTGTATGGGAGCCCCATTAAGGATTGGTGATAAGGATTAGGTTTGTTTCGAAGAAATTTTGGGGTTTAAAAAAAATTGGGGGTGGGTCTTACAGTGAATCTATCTAGGAGCGACTCCCAGGCAATTGTGGGGACTATTTGTGGTTTTTTACCTCTTTAACGCAACCTTTGCTCCGATATAACCCATTTGCCCCATAATTTCCTCGGAGTCGCTCATAGAGTGTGGGACATGTAGGGTCCAGCTCGTTACGTTAGCTATACCCTATTACTGCATGGCCGAATTATTTCCCAAAATCTTAACATGACTTTAATTGTTTTTCGTCCTGTTAATCAAAATAGTGAAATATTAAGAGGTGGCTATTTTAAATAAAATATAAAAGGAGTTTTCACACCCAAAATTTAACTACAAACAAAAAATAAATCTATTCACAAAAATCCACGAAATAAATCAATTTGTAAAATCCACCACAAGCAAGTAAATCATTAACCACATATGATACGATTTAATAATCACCTGAACTCATAAATATTTATAAAATAATGAATTACTGCACTCAAAAAAAAAAGTTTGTAAAATTACAAGTAAAAGGTCTTGTAATTCTATTTTACTAATATTTTTGTCTTTTTACAAAAATTGTTGTATATTTAATAAAACGAAAACTACAGTTTGCTTTGTAATTTTACTACTATATGTTGGTAAATTTATTTTACAAATTTTTTAGGTAAATTTACAAAAAAGTGAATTATTTTACAAATTAAAAAAATATAACAAGGTGTTTAGTTGTTTTACACAAGAAAAATGTTATTGTACAACAAAATTTTACTTGGTGTTATTTAGTCTTTCTACCAAAAAAATGTGTTATTACAAACATTTTTTTAAGATCGTTTACAAGGTTTTCAGTTTGAAATGTATGTATTGAAAAGTACAAAATTCCAATGTAATTTTACAAAATTTATTTTATTACTAGAATTAATGTTGTTAAAAAAAATAATTATTCAACAATAGGACACGCAAAAATTTTCTAAGTTCAGTTTTTTTTTGCGTTTTGGAGTAAAAAATTTTGTTAGTAATTTTTTATAAATAAAACATTTCATAAAAAAAATTTTGGAAATTTTTTAAGTTCCGGACACAAACATTTTTCAACTAATTGTAAGCTTTAGCAAAAAAATTGAATTTTTACACCATTTTTTGGTAATTTGCGTTAAGTAAAATACCACAATTTTTATGTGTTTCTATTATATAATTGTTCTAGTTTTTTTTTGTATTTTTACCATTTTTTTGGGTAATTTTACCATATTTGTTTGGTAATTTTTTTTTTTTAATTTGGCACCTAAAATGTCAATAAAAAGCTGCCAATTATGAAAAATTAAGTTTTTCTTATTTTAACAGGTACTTAAACATCCAATCTACAATATCCAAAAATTTTTTTCTGATTTTTTAAAAATACTTGTGAAAATAATTAAAAATTCAAAAAAAAAATTGTTATTTTTTGACAAATTTTTCCTGAAAATATAAGAAATTTCTTGTGAAGCCTCCTTCGCACTTCTCATATGTTCTACTTAAGAAAAACTAAATGTCGAAAAAATAAAAAAGTGCAGTGTTATACATTAAAAAGTTTGTTAAAAGTGTTCAAGTGAAAAAATATCATTTCAGGTTGTTGAAGTGCTACTCCAGCTGCCGAAGAAGGAAAAATAAGATGCATAAGATGCAATGGAAAAAAACCTTTAAATTTACAAAACAAATATGTAAATAAACCAATTTTTTGTAAACTTACAAAACAAATATGAAAATTTAAAAAACAAAATTGTATACTTACGAAAAAAGTTGTAATTTTACAAAAATGAAGAAGAAAATACAAAAACAATATTGTTTATTTACAAATTTTTTGGTTAAACTACTGTTTTTACGGCAAAAAAATAAGAAAAAATGGTATATAACAATAAAAATTGTAAATTTACCACTTTTTATTGTAAATATACAAGTTTTTTTTGAAATCAAAAACAGTAGTTTAACCAAACAATTTGTAAATTTGCAATTTTGGTTTTTGATTTTCTACTTTATTTTGTAAATTTACAACTTTTTTTTGTAAGTTTATAATTTTTTTCGTAAATTTTAATTTTTTTTTACAAATTTACAATTTTTATTGTAAATTTACGTGTTTTTCAATATTTTTTCCGGTAAAAATAGTAGTTTAACCAAACAAATTGTTAATCTACAATTTATTTTTTTCATTTTCTATTTTTTCTTTGTAAAATAACATCCTTTTTCAGTAAGTTTACAATTTTGGTTTGTAAATTTACCAAATTTTTTGTAAACTTACAAAAAAATGTTCACCTCGAAGTAAATATTTTACAAAAAAAATTGTAAATTTACATTTTCTTTTGTTAAATCAATTTACAAATTATCCCCGTAACATTACGGGGATTCTTGCTAGTACATATTTTACAAAACCTGCCCCGTAAAATCACGGGGATTTTATGTCATTTTACAAACTTTTTTTTTTGAGTGTGTGTAAAAGGAAAACAGGGAGAAAAGGAAAACAGCAAACCAAAAAAAAAAAAATGTGATACAAATTAAAAATAAAAAGAATAATATTAAAATGTAATTTATTTTTACCGCAAAACAAACTGCTTTACAAAAACTCATCCTACCAATGAACCATTTATTCATCCATTCATCTATCCATCCATTATGCACCATAAAAATAAGAATAAGGTTGACAGACACCAATATTAATAAACCTGTTCCTTTTTTCTTGTTTTTTGTGAGCCACAACTTATTTTCCCTTTTTTATTATTATTTATTCAAAACATTTTTGTTCAATGAAAAGAAGGACATCAACGAACTGGTATAGAATTTATTCATTCATACCCATCCATCCATCCTATCCGTCCATCCATCAGTTTATTCATTACAATAAAATTATGTCGAATTTATATGCACCCCACCATCGTCATCATCATCTTGGTTGTCGTCATTATTAGGGCTAAATGAAGGATGCGAGTGCTGTTACTCTTTTCTATATTCATTCAACCACTACCATTAAGGTCCTGCTGCTAAAGTTGTCCTCTTGTTGGTTTTTAAAAAGTAAGAAAAATAATTTTATATAGAGAAAATCACCGCACAATAAAAATAATTGTAATGAAAGGACGAAACAAACAGTTGAATAGAAAAGAAAGTTTGAATGGATAGATGGAAGGACGGACAAACGATTGGCCTATTATTGTTATTAGTGTATGTTTTACTCTTTACCATATTAAATTAGTGTGGCTTTTTTTCTTTCCCAGGTGTCTAAGTAAATTTTCATTCTACTAAATTTAAAAGCTATGTGGTGCAAACTTGAGGCAAATCGTATAAAATTAACCCGTGACGGCCGGCGATCAAAGTATTGGATTTTTAAAATTAAAAAAAAAAACAAACAATATGTCTTGCGATACATCATATCTATTAATTTTGATGCACTGAACACTAATATCATAAAAAAATTTAAATCGGTCGAACGGTTAGCCAAATATCGAAATTTGCACAAAATGGCGTTAACCGCATGATTTTTTATGTGGTTACGGCTACGGTTAAATAGTGCGGTTAACCGCGATTACGATTAAAAATTTTTTTTTTTGGCAACCTTAATTTGGATATATGAATTAGCAACAAAATGCCTTGAAATGCTCAGAAACAGTGCACCGGTTAATTTATGCCGATGACCCTCAAATTGGTGTACATTTAATTGTCTACATTTGAATTTAGACAAATGTCTTCATATTTCGTTTTCTCGATCTAAAAACCCAATTCAACAAGTGTTTAGAATTGGTAATCATATTCTTAAAACTGTTAAATCAACTATCGATTTGGGCGTTATGTTTGATTCATCAATGTCCTTTACTAATCATATAAATTACATTGTTCCTAAAGCTTATGCCTTGCTCGCATTTATAAAAAGAAATTGTTCTGATTTCTCAGATCCCAATACGTTAAAATTATTATATACGTCTTATAGTGCATTTACACTGGTCCTCTAAGCTAGCTTAAAGTAGAGTGTGGCTCCAATCCAGTTTCAATCTATTAGATTGCCCATACAAATTTATTTTTTTCAATCTAGTAGTTTAGCCTCTAATCGGCAAACGCAATCTGGTAAAGTTAGATGCAACTCTGTATTTCTATTATTTACATTATCCAACACTGAAAAATACCGACACAAAGCCTGCCGTTTTGATGACGCCGCCAAGTATGTGTATGCCGCCGTCATTGTTATTTGTAAACGCCGTCACAGTCCTTGTTAATCATACGACGACTAATTACCGTCGCTGTCTTTTGACGCAGTCACACACATTTATTACCAACTTGTTGTTATAAATGCCAATCTTAATCTTCTCAAATGTAAAAGATGCCAATGTAAACGGTACAGATTGCAAACTAGATTAAAATCGCAATTTACTAGATTAGAAATCCAATGTAAACGCACTATTATGTAAGATCTAAGTTGGAGTACGCTGTCGTAGTTTGGAATCCACACTGCGGGATACATATATCGCGTATAGAAAGAGTTCAGAAAATTTTTATTAAATGGGCGCTTTCTTCCATTGAATTTATTGAACCTATACCTCCCTATAAGTCCAGATGCTTACTCTTAGGTTTGCAAACTTTAGAGTTAAGAAGAAGATTTCAATCAGCTTTATTGATTTTTGATATAGTGTCTGGTGGCATTGATTGCCCTGACTTGCTATCTCTGATACCGTTTAATGTTCCACCTAGATCTCTCCGTCATAAATATATTTTTAACTTGCCTCCGCATCGCACAAATTATGCCCAAAACAGTACCTTAAACTGCGCTTTAAATGATTTAAATGCCATCAATGATATGGCCATTAGTATAGATTCTAATCTTCTAATAGAATTTTGCACTTCAAAAGAAAGTTTTAAATTGTATCTTTTTAAAATCTTTAAAATATTAGATTTTTAAGTATTATCTGTAAATATTTTAATTTATTTATATACTTATACATATGTACATTTTTGTATTTAAATCTTAGTCTGTAAAGAATTTATGTTCTATTGACTGAAATAAACGAAATGAAATGAAATGAAATTTGTACCACATAAGTTTTAGGCCATTTTTGAGAATACAAATTTGCCCGGACATTCAAAATCAGAAGAAAAATTATTTTTCCCTAAAAAAGAAGAAAAATGACACTCTAATATCACATACTATGCAAAGTGTATAAGGGTAATTGTTTCTGTACACAGAAAAAAATAAAAAAAATATTTGAGTAAATTTTTAATACTATTGAGTAAAAAATTACTCAATTTTGCAACAGTAAAAGATTTAATAATATTGAGTAAACAACAATTATTATTTCTCAGAAATATTTAATATGGACTCAAACCGAACTAAATAAAAAAATCAGTTATAAAATATACAGTCCAACAATATATAAACACAATTAATACACAACTCATAAGGTACATTGCAATTTAGTAATATTTCTAAGAATTAGAAATATGAAACAAAAATTCAAGCCTAACGGACATTTTTCAAGACTTGAAAAGTCCTACTAAGGGTTAACAATGGGAAAAATACAACTCTGTTAAAAGTTAAGATGGATTAAGTTTCTGCCAAATGAATACAACACGAATTAATGGTGAATACGGGTTATTCAACACAAAGAGGAGTAATTCCAATTCTTAATTTCTTCAAAAGTTTCATTTAAATGGCTAATTTTAATCTGACACACATTAAGTGTGTGGCAATCGAAGGAGTGCTGATGATGGAAGGGTGGCATCTTCCGAAAGCTGTCGACATCTCCACTTAGCCTGTGTTGTCACTTGATTTTTTTTTCAGATTTTCTCATTGTACAACAATTATTATTTCTCAGAAATAATTAATATGGACTCAAACCGAACTAAATAAAAAATTCAGTTATATATTGAGTAAATTTTTAATAAAAATTTAAATTTTTAATTGACACAATTAAAAATTTATCTATTTATTTTTTAAAAAGTTTAAAAAAGTTTTAAATTTTTTTACAAAAAAAAAAAACTTGTTTTTTCAAACTTTACCAAACATATTTATGTCTCAATAACATAGGAAAATTTTATAAAGACGATTACAAACTTTCCTATACATATACAAAAAAACTATAAACTAAACGAGAACTCAAAACACTATGAGAGTTAAAAAAAAAAAATTAAAAAAAATACTAAATTTTAATTAAATTAAAATTAAAAAATTACTCAATTTTTGTTTTTAAATTTAAACAAGTGATTACTCAAATTTGTTTCCTCCATATTTTTTTCTGTGTATGATAAAGTTTTTTTCTTCTTATAAAAATTAAATCAACCGAATGAATGAGAATAAATAAAGTGATGTTCTTTTTTTTTTTGTTACCCAAAATATTTTCGCAGCGTTTAAAGCAACATCTAATGGAGTACGGAAAATGTATCATCATACATTCACAAGGAAATTTGGTATCATGCTGATTTTTTCATCATTTAACTTTTTCCAAACACTGTAGAGGCCCAAACAATAAATCGGTGAAATTAAATTTTGCCAATGCAAATGGGTGGGGAATGTTTTTTTTTTCTTTGGATTTTCAGTGCTTGAAAATAATGCATTATTTCATTGTTTAAATATCCATTGTTGCTTCAATGGGTATTGTAATTGAATTATTTGCATTTCTTCTTAACTTGTAATCACACTTTAGTAAGAATTAAATTAGCTTCCAACGATTTGTATCATGTAAGGCAGCCTTAGTTGCACTTTTTCTGCGTTGACTTGGTTTTTATCAAAGTGCCCTAGGAGCGGGGTGGTAGGATATGCGGATAAAGACTCCTGGGGTTAAGTTGGTAGCTGCCAAAAATGGCTAACTATATTCTTTTCGTAAACTTTTAGCGATACGAATGTTACAGCGGCTAGTATGGATCTTAGTGGAAAGTCTATTTGACTCGGCTCACACTGTGACGACTAGAACAAGCTAGTGGGACAAAATTATTTTTTGACATATTTAAGTTCCTAAGGTCATAAGTGTTCCCAATTTGTATATATTTATCTGACTTGTGCACCCTACGTTCGGTATACCCTCTATATGATAGTACATGTAACAGTTAATTATTTTTTTTCACATTTTTCATTTCCTGGGGTCATAAATATATCAAACTTGTATATTTCTTAATCGCTTGTGCACCCTATGTTCGGCATACCCTTTATATGGATAGTGCATGTAACAGTTAATTATTTTTGTTCACATTTTACATTTCCTAAGGTCATAAATATTTCCAATTTTTATATATTTTTTATCTTACATGTATACCCTACGTTTGGTATAACCACTATGAAGGAAGTGCATGTAACAATAATTTTTTTTTTGTACATTTGCTAATATTTATTTAATAGTAATAATAATTGTGCAAAATTTGTGCATATTCCGAAATCTTTATAAAATTTTATTGCACATAAAATTACAAATTTCAGACTAATTGTATCCAAATTAATATATTTAAGAAAAATTAAAAACATAAAATAATAATGATAATTATAATAAAATAATAATAATAATACGTATACGTATAATTGAAAAAAAAAATTTACTTGACCGAATCCATAAATACTATCCATAATTCCAAAAATATTGTGAATACTAAAATTTTTTTAAGTGTAAATTTTTTTTAGTGTATTTTTATGTTTTTTTTAGTGTAAAATTTTTGGCAAATGACAGATTAGCTTTCTAAAACATATTAGTGGCCTATGAATGTCCCTTAAAGCGTGTTTAGAGGTTTTTTGAAAATGTTAATTCGTGATAAAACCTATTTAAAACTTACGTTTTTGATCATAACTTCTGAACTACTAGACCAATATCGCTATAATTTAATACCAATATGACACGAGAAATTGGAAATATATATGCCAAGCTTCAGTAGCTTCAACCATGTCTTTCGAAAGTTTTCGGGTTTTTATTAGATATACAGACAGTCGGACGGACATCGCTCATAAACTACCTGATGTGCAAGCGTGTGCAAAGAGATATTGCCATGGTAATATAGCCTAGTATCGTACCTTTCATTTTTTTTTTTTCAAGGCTTTATTTTGGCCTAACAATAAGTATAAAAATCTTAAATAACTATCTTAAAACACTAGTTACTCCCATGGGAGTCATTTGGTAAGATGGGCCTCTTGACTACAAGGGCGGCAGATCTGCTCTTCGCAGTCTGGAATGCGACTGGCTTCGGGTAAGAGCCCTTGCCAAAGGGTTAGGGTGATTCTGCAGTTTTACGTTGTATTGTGTTTTCAGTTTGATAAACTCATCCTTTATGTACGGTATATTTAAATCCCTGTGAATACTCTCATTTCGAATGTACCATGGAGCTCCCGTTATCGTTCTAAGGATTTTTGATTGTGCCCTCTGTATAAGCTCAATATTTGACATGCTGGCCGTGCCCCATAGTTGAAGGCCATAGGTCCATATTGGTTTAATTATACATTTATACAGGATGACTTTACAGTCGAGGCTGAGTTTGGAGTAATGGTTTAATAACCAATGCAAATTGAGTGATTTCAGCTTCATTTGAAGCCTCTTGGCTTCTATATGCCTCCGCCATGTGAGGCGCCTGTCCAAGTGGATACCAAGGTATATAACATTTTCAGATTGTGGGATTTGTAAACCGTTTAGGGTAATGGGAGGACAAGTACCCCTATTGAGCGTAAATGTGACGTGTTTACTTTTGAGCTCATTGACTTTAATTCTCCAATTGTTAAGCCAAGCCTCCACTAATCTGAGATGGTTATTAAGTTTTAATGAAGCAAGGATTGCGTTTGAATGTGAACAAATAATTGCCGTATCATCCGCAAATGTTGATGTTAGCAAGTGTTCATCTGTAGGTAAGTCTGAAGTAAATATCAGATATAGAATTGGACCCAAGACGCTTCCTGTGGGACGCCTGCTTTCATTATATAATCAGTAGTAGTAGATTCCTTATATTTTACTCTGAAATAGCGGTTACTGAGATAAGAATCGAAGAGCTTATGAGTACTGGGTGGTAGATGACTTTTAATTTTACACATTAGACCCTCGTGCCACACTTTGTCAAAAGCCTGAGCAATGTCGAGAAAAATCGCGCTACAGTATTTCGTTTGTTCAAAAGATTTTCTTATTTCGCTAGTTATCCGATTAACCTGCTCAATTGTTCCGTGCTTTTCCCGGAACCCGAATTGGTGGGTGGGTATTGTAGCCCTATCCTCTAAAAATGGCAAAATCTTTGGCAGAAGTACTTTCTCAAATAGCTTAGAAAGGCACGGTAATAGACTGATAGGTCTGTATGATGATGTCAAAGTTAGATCTTTTCCTGGCTTGGATATCATTTTAATTTGTGAAATTTTCTAATTGTTTGGGTAATAACCCTTTTTTAAGATCGCATTGAAGAGTCTCGTAAGTATTATTATTGCCACAAATGGTAGGTTTCTGATCATCTTGGGAGATACTAAATCGAATCCCGGGGATTTTTTAGGATTTAGTTTATCCTGAATAATGGACTGAACTTCTTGAACATTAAATGTAAATGTACTTAAGTCATGATCAACATGTATAGGCGGTTCTGGAAGTGTAAAATTGTTTGTTGCCTGGTTAGGCTTAAATACAGAACATAAATGATCTGCGAATGCGTATGCCTTTTCCCTATCACTTCGGGCCCATTCTCCACTTTGTTTCCTTAGTGGTTGCTCGCCCTCTACCGGTGGCTTAAAACCTTTTGCGGCCTTCCACAACGAAAAGTTTGTGGAGTTAGAGTTCGAAAGACTTTCCACATAATTCTCTGTAATACGATCCTCCTCCAAACAGAGGGATTTTCTTAGATTTTTTGTTGCTTCAGACAGCCTCTGCTTTGCAGCAGGAGATCTACTGATTTGCCATTCTCTTCTAAATCTTCGCTTCAGGACAAGAAGCTTCTCTATTTCAGAGTTTGAAACATTAGTCGAACGATCGAATGAAATTTTACGTTTAGTCACTGAGTGATCAACTGCCGACGTCATAATTGACGTTAGGTCCTGGACGCAGTTGTCTATGTCGCCCTCACATTTCAAGATAGGATTTACTTGGATGTGGCTACTAACAAATTTCTTATATTTAAGCCAATTTGTCTCCAATTTGTAATTCCCCTTCTGAACATTGGGCTTATAGTAATAAGATAAAATTACAGGGGAGTGATCTGAAGAGAGGTCAAGAGAGGTTTCAACAGAAATTCTACTTCTGTCTATGTTCTTTATTATTCCAAGGTCTATAAGATCTGGAATTTTTCCAGGATCCGATGGCCAGTAGGTTGGTTGACCAGGTGAAATAAAATCCAATCCGTTACTCCGATCAACTATTGAGTAGTAAAGCTGTCTCCCCCTTGGGGTTACAAGACGTGAACCCCAGTGGGTATGTTTCGCGTTATAATCACCACAAGCCAGGAAGCGGTTACCAAGTGTTTTGAAAAACTCTTCGAAGTCATTTTTCTTAATCGAAAATCGTGGAGGGCAGTAAACTGAAGTTACTGTGAAGCCACCATTTGAGCAATCTACATAAATTGAAGTTGCCTGAAGATGTTGTTTGGAATAGTCTTCTAAAGCATAATGCTTTATTCTACTCCTTATCAGAATTCCAGTACCTCCGTGAGCTTTACCATCAGGGTGATTTGTTTTGTGGAATGTGTATCCGGGAATTGTAAAATTATATCTATTTGTAAGATGTGTTTCCGACAACAGTAACACATCGATGTTTCTACTTAACAAAAAATTTGTTATCTCAGCCTTATGCTGGTATACGCCGTTAGCATTCCAAAAACATATTTTAAGGAAACTCATTTTTTCGAAAGAAGAGCTTGCAAAATATTGTTCTGTGTTTTAAGTTCCTGCATAGTGCTTTGCACTGAAGACATAAAACCGTTCATTGTATTTTGCATGGATGACATGAAGGTAGTCATTGTTTGCATAAGGGTGTAAAACATTGTCTCTAACCCTCCCATTTTTGGGGAACAACTGGGCTGCTGTGAACCCGATATTAATGTACTTGCGTACGAAGAACCAGATGCGGTTTGTGCTGACTGTACCATAGGTGGTACTGGATCAAGTATGGAAGAGCTACCTGAGGTAGGAATCGATTGTGTTGGCACTGACGAATTTGATCCATTTGCCGCCTGGTTTACATAGGTTGGAACAAAATTTACTAATTGGCCTCTAGACTGTTGCTGTTTGCGTTTGAGTCTAGTTCTAAGCTCTTTGTAAACAGGGCATCCCCGATACTTAGACGAATGGTCACCACGGCAGTTACCGCAAAATTTGTCCCCATCACCCCTTTGGATAATGGGACAATCGGTTGAAGAATGTAGTTCGCCACATCTGGGGCATACTGTGCTCAAGGTGCAATAGGACCTGGTGTGACCAAATTCTTGGCAATTGGAGCATTGAACTAGGCCATTGCGCTTATGCGGCTCTTCTACTGATATCCTATAGTGAAGAAGGTATCGCTCCGAGTAAATCGGATGAGTTTCATTTCTCTTGAATTTCCTATTTTCAGGCTCCAACTCAACTCTAAACATTGGTTGGGGGATCTTGTTTCTATTGAATATATTAACTACTACTCTCACCTTATAGCCCTTTTCGTTAAGGGCCTCCTTGATTTCGCTAGGATCTACATTGGATTCTATTCCCTTGATAACTACTGTTAGCCCTTTGCTACTCTTCAATTGGTATGTATAATAGCTTTTCTTTTCATCTAGGAACTTGATAATTTCCCTATAGTTACTTTCAGTGTAGACCTGTATTTTCGTTTCATTTATATTGCCTTTTCTTATTGGCACAACATGAAAAGTATCCTTACCAATAAGATTGACAATGGAGGACACCAATTCGTTAGTACTACGCTCACGAATATATATTGGCGGAGGTCTATAATTAACCTCTTTAGGTGGATTTTGGGAATCCGTGTCTGGTTCGCTTAAAACCGAAAACCGATTATTTTCCAAGGGATTGGTGGTTGGATTATTATTATTATTAATAACTTTTTGCTTTTTGGGATTTCTACTACTTCCTCCTTGAGGACTTAAAATTCTTTTGAATTTAATGTAGCGATCCATACCAGTCTGCACTACCGGTCGCTTTATAATACTTCCACTATTCTTACATTCAGGAGTACTTACATCCCGAGTAAAAATAAACATATATAACAATATATAACTTGATAAAAACCTAACGAATCATATATGATCATATATTCCGTGAGCTATTTTCTAAATTTTTTAAATGCAGTCATATGTAGTTATATATAATTTAATCATGATTCGGATTAAAATGCGTACGGTTGATATAATTATATTTAATTATATAAGGGTCAATACAAAATTTCTTTTTCTGTATAATTTAATATAAAATTACACTCAAAAAAAAAAGTTTGTAAAATGACATAAAATCCCCGTGATTTTACGGGGCAGGTTTTGTAAAATATGTACTAGCAAGAATCCCCGTAATGTTACGGGGATAATTTGTAAATTGATTTAACAAAAGAAAATGTAAATTTACAATTTTTTTTGTAAAATATTAACTTCGAGGTGAACATTTTTTTGTAAGTTTACAAAAAATTTGGTAAATTTACAAACCAAAATTGTAAACTTACTGAAAAAGGATGTTATTTTACAAAGAAAAAATAGAAAATGAAAAAAATAAATTGTAGATTAACAATTTGTTTGGTTAAACTACTATTTTTACCGGAAAAATATTGAAAAACACGTAAATTTACAATAAAAATTGTAAATTTGTAAAAAAAAATTAAAATTTACGAAAAAAATTATAAACTTACAAAAAAAAGTTGTAAATTTACAAAATAAAGTAGAAAATCAAAAACCAAAATTGCAAATTTACAAATTGTTTGGTTAAACTACTGTTTTTGATTTCAAAAAAAAACTTGTATATTTACAATAAAAAGTGGTAAATTTACAATTTTTATTGTTATATACCATTTTTTCTTATTTTTTTGCCGTAAAAACAGTAGTTTAACCAAAAAATTTGTAAATAAACAATATTGTTTTTGTATTTTCTTCTTCATTTTTGTAAAATTACAACTTTTTTCGTAAGTATACAATTTTGTTTTTTAAATTTTCATATTTGTTTTGTAAGTTTACAAAAAATTGGTTTATTTACATATTTGTTTTGTAAATTTAAAGGTTTTTTTCCATTGCATCTTATGCATCTTATTTTTCCTTCTTCGGCAGCTGGAGTAGCACTTCAACAACCTGAAATGATATTTTTTCACTTGAACACTTTTAACAAACTTTTTAATGTATAACACTGCACTTTTTTATTTTTTCGACATTTAGTTTTTCTTAAGTAGAACATATGAGAAGTGCGAAGGAGGCTTCACACGAAATTTCTTATATTTTCAGGAAAAATTTGTCAAAAAATAACAATTTTTTTTTTGAATTTTTAATTATTTTCACAAGTATTTTTAAAAAATCAGAAAAAAATTTTTGGATATTGTAGATTGGATGTTTAAGTACCTGTTAAAATAAGAAAAACTTAATTTTTCATAATTGGCAGCTTTTTATTGACATTTTAGGTGCCAAATTAAAAAAAAAAAATTACCAAACAAATATGGTAAAATTACCCAAAAAAATGGTAAAAATACAAAAAAAAACTAGAACAATTATATAATAGAAACACATAAAAATTGTGGTATTTTACTTAACGCAAATTACCAAAAAATGGTGTAAAAATTCAATTTTTTTGCTAAAGCTTACAATTAGTTGAAAAATGTTTGTGTCCGGAACTTAAAAAATTTCCAAAATTTTTTTTATGAAATGTTTTATTTATAAAAAATTACTAACAAAATTTTTTACTCCAAAACGCAAAAAAAAACTGAACTTAGAAAATTTTTGCGTGTCCTATTGTTGAATAATTATTTTTTTTAACAACATTAATTCTAGTAATAAAATAAATTTTGTAAAATTACATTGGAATTTTGTACTTTTCAATACATACATTTCAAACTGAAAACCTTGTAAACGATCTTAAAAAAATGTTTGTAATAACACATTTTTTTGGTAGAAAGACTAAATAACACCAAGTAAAATTTTGTTGTACAATAACATTTTTCTTGTGTAAAACAACTAAACACCTTGTTATATTTTTTTAATTTGTAAAATAATTCACTTTTTTGTAAATTTACCTAAAAAATTTGTAAAATAAATTTACCAACATATAGTAGTAAAATTACAAAGCAAACTGTAGTTTTCGTTTTATTAAATATACAACAATTTTTGTAAAAAGACAAAAATATAGTAAAATAGAATTACAAGACCTTTTACTTGTAATTTTACAAACTTTTTTTTTTGAGTGTATATATTTCTCATTCTGTTCCATATATAACTATAAATGTTTCTAAACCAACAATTTTCTAAGTTTTTTAGGCAAAGTATAAAAAACTTTATAAAATGTTCCTAAACATTTCCTTGTTAGGATTATGTATATCACCTATCTGGTTCGAAGCGTACCCAAACATTTTTTTGTTTTAGAAAATTATATGTTTGGTGAATGTATCGTTGACCTGTGGTGTATCTCAACCCAAACCAATAAACACCAGGATTTTATATGTTTTTATGCAATTATATCTAATTAGATCCACCAATATATGGCAATGTCTGGTCAAAACTCGGATGAAATCAAATCATATTTTATACAAGTTGATCTTTTTTAATGCAAAAACATCCACCATTTTTCGGATCAAATTGCGTATAATTATATATTGTATTACATATCATTATATATTGCATCATATAAAAATTTTTACTCGGGATGTATTTGTAAACAACTGATATTTCTTTCTCTGTTGTTTTCACTCAGAGGGAAGAGAGTACTCACATTATCACTCAAATTTGCATTATTTGTATTGTTGTTGTTGCTGGTTTGCACTTTATTTTCACTCTGTTTGTTTTTTACACTCTGGTAATTTTTTTCACTTGTGGGAGCATTATTATTTATTCCCGCGTTATTATCCCTTATTGGTGTTTCTATTTGTTTTGGCGAGTGATCTACACCCATTGTTGTTGTTTATTTTTTTTTTCACTTTATGCAGTTTTTTTTTTTTTTGTTATACATTAGGATAAAAAAAAAAAAAATTATTATTTTTCCCTTATGTTAGAGGATCGTTTTTTTTATTAATATTTGTTTTTTGCACTTTATATTATAAAAAAAAAAAATATTTATATATTAAAGCATTGAAAATACATTTATTTGCAATAAATGTTGTTTATTAGCGTCTTTTTCGCATTAATTTTTATTTGGTTATTGCAATTTTTTTTTTTTTTTGTTTTTTATGTTTTCCGCACAAAAAGTAACACGTCCGTCTCTCTTGAGAGTTGAATACGTACTCCTTTCATTTAAAAAAGAAAATAGCCATGCACAGAAAAAAATATGGAGGATACAAATTTGAGTAATCACTTGTTTAATTTTAAAAAAAAAATTTGAGTAATTTTTTAATTGACGCAATTAAAAATTTACTCAAAAATTGAAAATAAAATTTGAGTAAATAATTTAATACAAATTTAATATTTTTTTTTATTTATTTTTTTTTCTCTTGGTGTTTTGAATTCTCATTTAGTTTATTGTTTTTTGTATATGTATATGAAAGTTTGAAATCATCTTTATACAATTTTACTTTGTCTTGAAGACATAAGTATATTTGGTAAAGTTTGTAAAAGCAATTTTTTTGGAAAAAAAATTAGAAACTTTTTAAACTTTTTAAAAAAATAATTTGATACATTTTGAGTAAATTTTTACTTGACACAATTAAAAAGTTACTTAAAAATATTAAAAATTTTAAGTAAAGATTTAATTGTGTGAATTAATAATTTACTCAAATTTTTTATTAAGCATTTAATAATTTTTTATTAAAAGTTTACTCAATACTATTAAATCGTTTACTGGTGGAAAATTGAGTAATTTTTTACTCAATAGTATTAAAAATTTACTCAAATTTTTTTTTTTTTTTTTTTCTGTGTGGGACACGTGGAGACAACATTTTCCTATTCTCTTAAAGTTCAATGTAACTACAAACAAAAATAGTTTTTTTTGGGGATTTCTGAAAAATTCTTATAAAAAAATTTTAAGCTCTGTTTAATAGGAAAAGTTAAATTCACTAGTTCCAACCCTCTTCTTAAAAATTCATTGCAAAAAAATATTGCAAAAATTCACAGGTTAAAAATACTGTAGTCTAGGAGCACTATTCAAAAAAATAAAAAAAAATTAATTGTTTTCAAAGACCAATTTTTTTACTTCAACGGATTGGTTTATAGCTCACTGACATTATGCGCATACACTCAAAATAATTTTACAGTAAAAGGTTTAGTAAGTTATATTGTACCAAAATCTACTAATTCGTTACTAATTTTAGTATCTTCAAAGTACTAACATTAGTAATTTTTACTGGATTTGACTAATATTAGTTAAAAATTTTAGTATTGGTTACCAATTTCTGCACTAGGTCCTTTTGGACTAAAATTAGTTAAATTTTTAGTATGGAATACCCACGTTTTTTATGTAGAAAAATAGCAATTTGGTGACATTAGGACTATTATCGATTACACTGAACCCATTTTTTAAAAAAATAGGAGATTCAATTTTGTCCCGCTGGCTTGTTCTACACGTCACAGTGTGCGGCTCTGCGTATTTTCCTAATCCGGGGCCAATACCACCGGAGAAGGTGAGCGGTCTGATTCGGGAGTCTGGATCTAGGGGACAGCAGTTTTTAGTGTGCTGTGTTGCTAATGCACATCATTCGATATGGAAAAGTACAGACACAAACGATAACGGAGAGTCACTTTTGGAGTTTTTATTTAGTACTTACCAGTATATTTGTAATAGAGGTAGTGAACCAACTTTCGTTACAAGTTGGCGGCAAGGGGTTCTTAATGTAACATTTGTATCAGATTCGTTGTCTGATAGAATTGATGACTGAAGATTTTTGAAAGAATATTCTTTCTCAGATCATCGGTACATTGAGTTTTACTCAGGGAGCGTGGCTCGGTTGTGGCAGAACAAAAATATATGGAGACTTTTTCTGTTCTTTTGGATGAAGTACCCTTATCTGAATTGCATAGTTTGGCGGAAATTGAATGTCGGGTTGACCATATAACAAATGTTTGTAATAGGTCCCTTGGTGGTCGAATGGGTTGCAGACGAGCAGAGATTCCTGCAGAAAGCTCTTTAATGAGGCTAAATCTGACGAGGACTGATCTGCATATAGGCTGCATCTTAAGTGTTATAAGAAGATGGTCGGAATTTCCAAATGTGATTCTACGAAAAACGTCTGTGGAAGCACAGAAACTTTTCTGAGACATCTAAGATGCGCAAAATGCTGGCTTATTATTCTTGCACCTTACACTCAAAAAAAAGTTTGTAAATTTACAAGTAAAAGGTCTTGTAATTCTATTTTACTAATATTTTTGTCTTTTTACAAAAATTGTTGTATATTTAATAAAACGAAAACTACAGTTTGCTTTGTAATTTTACTATTATATGTTGGTAAATTTATTTTACAAATTTTTTAGGTAAATTTACAAAAAAGTGAATTATTTTGCAAATTAAAAAAATATTACAAGGTGTTTTATTTTTTTACACAAGAAAACTGTAATTGTACAACATAATTTTACTTGATGTTATTTAGTCTTTTTACCAAAAAAATGTTTTATTACAAACATTTTTTTTTAAGATCATTTACAAGGTTTTCAGTTTGAAATGTATGTATTGAAAAGTACAAAATTCCAGTATAATTTTACAAAACTTATTTTATTACAAGAATTAATGTTGTTTTACAAAAAAAAAAATATTCAACAATAGGACACGCAAAAATTTTCTAAGTTCAGATTTTTTTTTTTTGCGTTTTGGAGTAAAAAATTTAGTTAAAAATAATTTTTTATAAATAATTTTTACACCATTTTTTTGGTAATTTGCGTTAAGTAAAACACCACAATTTTTATGTGTTTCTACTATATAATTGTTCTAGTTATTTTTTTGTATTTTTACCATATTTTTTGGTGATTTTACCATATTTTTTTGGTAATTTTTTTTTAAATTTGGTACCTAAAATGTCAATAGAAAGCTGCCAATTATGAAAAATCAATCTTTTCTTATTTTAACTGGTACTTAAACATCCAATCTACAATATCCAAATTTTTTTTTTCCGATTTTTTAAAAATACTTGTGAAAATAATTAAAAATTCAAAAAAAAATTGTTATTTTTTGACTATTTTTTCCTGAAAATATAAGAAATTTCTTGTGTAGCCTCCTTCGCAATTCTCATATGTTCTACTTAAGAAAAACGAAATGTGGAAAAAAAAATAAAAAAGTGCAGTGTTATACATTAAAAAGTTTGTTAAAAGTGCTCAAGGGAAAAAAAAATCTTTTCAGGTTGTTGAAGTGCTACTCCAGCTGCCGAAGAAGGAAAAATAAGATGCACCAATGGAAAAAACCTTTAAATTTACAAAACCAATATGTAAATAAACCAATTTTTTTGTAAATTTACAAAACAAATATGAAAATTTAAAAAACATAATTGTATACTTACGAAAAAAGTTGTAATTTTACAAAAATGAAATAGAAAATACAAAAACAATATTGTAAATTTAAAAATTTTATGGTTAAACTACTGTTTTTACGGCAAAAAAAATAAGGAAAAATGGTACATATACAATAAAAATTTTAAATTTACCACTTTTTATTGTAAATATACAAGTTTTTTGCATAAAAAACAGTAGTTTAACCAAATAATTTGTTAATCTACAATTTATTTTTTTCATTTTCTATTTTTCCTTGTAAAATAACAACCTTTTTCTGTAAGTTTACAATTTTGTTTTGTAAATTTATTAAATTTTTTGCAAATTTACAAAAAAAATGTTCACCTCGTAGATGATATTTTACAAAAAAAATTGTAAATTTACATTTTCTTTTGTTAAATCAATTTACAAATTATCCCCGTAACTTTACGGGGATTCTTGCTAGTACATATTTTACAAAACCTGCCCCGTAAAATCACGGGGATTTTATGTCATTTTACAAACTTTTTTTTTTGAGTGTACGAGTCTATCACTCGTTTCATTGTCTTTAACAAAAAAGAAGACAGACTGATTGGTCTGAAATCCTTTGGAGCTGTATGGTATTTTTTTCCAGCCCTTGGGATAAAGACGACTCTGGTATCCCTTAATTGAAAAGGAATATACACTAGACTGGCCATAGCGTTATATAGAAAAATTAAAAAATGTTAAATCCATAAGTGTTCGCACTGAAAAATGTGAGGTTGGGGATAAAAATAATTATGCATATTTAAAAAAAATTTTTTTTTGTTCCGAGTACCTCCGGGTTGAGCCTAAAGTTTGAAAATCGGATTACAAGGGAAAAATATGACTTTTTTTCATTTTCTCAATTTTTTGATATTTTAAGTACAGTTTGAATTCAAATGGTCACTGAATTTTGATTAAGAGTTAATTGTCTATCAAATAAGGTGTTAAAAATTAAAAGCGGTTGAAAATTAGCCGAGTTATGACAACTTCCCCCGGCAACTAACGTGTGGCAAACCACCTGATCAAGGAATTCGAGCCCCATTTTTGAAATTTATTGAAATTATCTACTGTAATTAATTTTTTTTTATTCCTCAAGTTCCAATGTACTAAGAAGATACATATTTTTCATATTGCGTTTTGCTAACTTGTTTTAAATAAATGCTAAAGTGGTCTGAATTTTTCAACACTATTTTCAAATCTCCAATTTTACATTTTTATTTTTTTTGTTAAAGAAATTTTAAAAAATCGGCTATTGGAGTTTAGGGATTTGTTAAGCACATATAAAGGAATAAAAACTCCAAAAATTGTAGGGTTTGCTGTTTTTATTTGGCTATTACAGTGATGTAATTTCGGCGGATTTCGGGAAAGTAGTGATTTTTGGCACTTTTTTAGCTTTTATTTATTTTTTTTTGGTTTTTTTTACAAACTTCATATGTTTTGGACCGAATTATATCAACAAGAGATAGAATAATTCAATTCGCAAATTAAGGGCAAAAATGGGAAATTAAAAATTGCCCCAACTAAAGGTCAAAGGTCAAATTTTAGAAGATTTTGAATTTTTAAACATTAACAGATTTTCTGAGTGGAAATATATGAAACTACTTGATGTCATTTTAAAAGGTCTTAACATATGTCTTTTTATTTAAATTCAGAATATTAACCCTTTAGTGATGGTGGGGCCTATTCGACCATTTGAACAAAATACACTTACATTATCTCCATTAAATTAAAAAAATTATAGGCCCCAATAGCACTTAAGGGTTAAATTTTTAAATTTTAATTATTTGCCATATAGTTTAGACCAATTAAGATAACATCGAGTAGATTCAGCAAAATCCGCCCAGCAAATCTGTTAAAGTTTTAAAATTAAAAATTTTCTAAAATTTGACCTTTGACCCTTAACAGGGGCAATTTTTTATATGTCAATTTAGCCCTAATTTTGCAAATTGAAGTATTCTATCTCGTGTTGATATAATTCGGTCCAAAACATATCAAGTTTGTAAAAAAACCAAAAAAAAAATAAATAAAAGCTAAAAAACGGCCAAAAATCACTACTTTCCCGAAATCCGCCGAAATTACATCACTGTAATAGCCAAATGAAAACACCAAACCCTACAATTTTTGGGGTTTTTATTCCTTTATATGTGCTTAACAAATCCCTAAACTCCAATAGCCGATTTTTTAAAATTTCTTTAACAAAAAAAATAAAAATGTAAAATTGGAGATTTGAAAATAGTGTTGAAAAATTCAGACCACTTTAGCATTTATTTAAAACAAGTTAGCAAAACGCAATATGAAAAATATGTATCTTCTTAGTACATTGGAACTTGAGGAATAAAAAACAATAATTACAGTAGATAATTTCAATAAATTTCAAAAATGGGGCTCGAATTCCTTGATCAGGTGGTTTGCCACACGTTAGTTGCCGGGGGAAGTTGTCATAACTCGGCTAATTTTCAACCGATTTTCATTTTTAACACCTTATTTGATAGACAATTAACTCTTAATCAAAATTCAGTGACAATTTGAATTCAAACTGTACACTCAAAAAAAAAAGTTTGTAAATTTACAAGTAAAAGGTGTTGTAATTCTATTTTACTAATATTTTTGTCTTTTTACAAAAATTGTTGTATATTTAATAAAACGAAAACTACAGTTTGCTTTGTAATTTTACTATTATATTTTGGTAAATTTATTTTACAAATTTTTTAGGTAAATTTACAAAAAAGTGAATTATTTTACAAATTAAAAAAATATTACAAGGTGTTTAGTTTTTTTACACAAGAAAACTGTAATTGTACAACATAATTTTACTTGATGTTATTTAGTCTTTTTACCAAAAAAATTTTTTATTACAAACATTTTTTTTTAATATCGTTTACAAGGTTTTCAGTTTGAAATGTATGTATTGAAAAGTACAAAATTCCAATATAATTTTACAAAATTTATTTTATTACTAGAATTAATGTTGTTTTACAAAAAAAAAAATAATTATTCAACAATAGGACACATACAAATTTTCTAAGTTCAGATTTTTTTTTGCGTTTTGGAGTAAAAAATTTAGTTAAAAATAATTTTTTATAAATAATTTTTACACCATTTTTTTTGGTAATTTGCGTTAAGTAAAATACCACAATTTTTATGTGTTTCTACTATATAATTGTTCTAGTTTTTTTTTGTATTTTTACCATTTTTTTTTTGTGATTTTACCATATTTTTTTGGTAATTTTTTTTTAAATTTGGTACCTAAAATGTCAATAGAAAGCTGCCAATTATGAAAAATCAAATTTTTCTTATTTTAACTGGTACTTAAACATCCAATCTACAATATCCAAATTTTTTTTTTCCGATTTTTTAAAAATACTTGTGAAAATAATTAAAAATTCAAAAAAAAATTGTTATTTTTTGACTAATTTTTCCTAAAAATATAAGAAATTTCTTGTGTAGCCTCCTTCGCAATTCTCATATGTTCTACTTAAGAAAAACGAAATGTCGAAAAAAAATAACAAAGTGCAGTGTTATACTATATATAACTTATACATTAAAAAGTTTGTTAAAAGTGCTCAAGTGAAAAAAAAAAATCTATTCAGGTTGTTGAAGTGCTACTCAAGCTGCCGAAGAAGGAAAAATAAGATGCACCAGTGGAAAAAACCTTTAAATTTACAAAACCAATATGTAAATAAACCAATTTTTTTGTAAATTTACAAAAGAAATATGAAAATTTAAAAAACAAAATTGTATACTTACGAAAAAAGTTGTAATTTTACAAAAATGAAATAAAAAATACAAAAACAATATTGTAAATTTACAAATTTTATGGTTAAACTACTGTTTTTACGGCAAAAAAATAAGGAAAAATGGTACATATACAATAAAAATTGTAAATTTACCACTTTTTATTGTAAATATACAATTTTTTTGCATAAAGTAGTTTAACCATAAAGTAGTTTAACCAAATAATTTGTTAATATACAATTTATTTTTTTCATTTTCTATTTTTCCTTGTAAAATAACAACCTTTTTTGTAAGTTTACAATTTTGTTTTGTAAATTTACCAAATTTTTTGCAAATTTACAAAAAAAAATGTTTACCTCGAAAATGATATTTTACAAAAAAAATTGTAAGTTTACATTTTCTTTTGTTAAATCAATTTACAAATTATCCCCCTAACTTTACGGGGATTCTTGCTAGTACATATTTTACAAAACCTGCCCCGTAAAATCACGGGGATTTTATGTCATTTTACAAACTTTTTTTTTTGAGTGTACTTAAAATATCAAAAAAATTGAGAAAATGAAAAAAAAGTCATATTTTTCCCTTGTAATCCGTTTTTCAAACTTTAGGCTCAACCCGGAGGTACTCGGAACAAAAAAAAATTTTTTTTAAATATACATAATTATTTTTATCCCCAAACTCACATTTTTCAGTGCGAAAAATTTAACTTTTCAAAAAAATTTCTATATGGCCACTCTAATATACACTCAAAAAAAAAAGTTTGTAAGATGACATAAAATCCCCGTGATTTTACGGGGCAGGTTTTGTAAAATATGTACTAGCAAGAATCCCCGTAATGTTACGGGGATAATTTGTAAATTGATTTAACAAAAGAAAATGTAAATTTACAATTTTTTTTGTAAAATATTAACTACGAGGTGAAATTTTTTTTTTTAAATTTACAAAAAAATTGGTAAATTTACAAAACAAAATTGTAAACTTACAGAAAAAGGTTGTTATTTTACAACGAAAATTTAGAAAATGAAAAAATAAATTGTAGATTAACAAATTATTTGGTTAAACTACTGTTTTTACCACAAAAAAATTTTAAAAAACTCGTATATTTACAATAAAAATTGTAAATTTGCAAACAAAAATATTAAAATTTAAAAAATAAATTGTAGACTTACAAAAAAAGTTGTAAATTTACAAAATAAAGTAGAAAATCCAAAAATTAAATTATAAACTTACAAATTGTTTGGTTAAACTACTGTTTTTTGTGGCAAAAAACTTGTACATTTACAATAAAAAGTGGTAAATTTTCAATTTTTATTGTAAATATGCCATTTTTCTGATTTTTTTGCCGTAAAACCAGTAGTTTAAGCAAATAATTTGTAAATTTACAATATTTTTCTTGTATTTTCTAATTCATTTTTGTAAATTTACCTCTATTTTCTGTAGGTATACAATTTTGTTTTTAAAATTTTCGTATTTGTTTTGTAAATTTACAAAAAATTTGGTTTATTCACATATTTTTTTTTGTAAATTTAAGGGTTTTTTCCATTTTTCCTTCTTCGGCAGCTGGAGTAGCACTTCAAAAACCAGAAATGATTTTTTTTTTCACTTGAACACTCTTAACAAACTTTTTAATGTATAACACTGCACTTTTTTATTTTTTTTTTTCGATATTTCGCTTTTCTTAAGTAGAACATATGAGAATTGCGAAGGAGGCTACACAAGAAATTTCTTATATTTTCAGGAAAAATTAGTCAAAAAAATAACAATTTTTTTTTTGAATTTTTGATTATTTTCACAAGTATTTTTAAAAAATCGGAAATTTTTTTTTGGATATTGTAGATTGGATGTTTAAATACCTGTTAAAATAAGAAAAACTTAATTTTTCATAATTGGCACCTTTTTATTGACATTTTAGGTGCCAAATGTAAAAAAAAAATTACCAAAAATATATGGTAAAATTACCAAAAAATGGTAAAAATACAAAAAAAAAAAAACTAGAACAATTATATAGTAGAAACACATACAAATTGTGGTATTTTACTTAACGCAAATTACCAAAAAATTGTGTAAAAATTAAGGGCCTAATTTTGTAAATCACTCGCGTTGAACGCATCACCAACGATAACGTGAACGCGAGGCTCAAAAAGTGCAATTTTGTAAGTCACTACGTTATTGCGTTCAATTTTTACGTCATCACTTGAAATGTCAATTATATTTGAATCAGTGTTGCCAGACATTCTAAAATTAATAAAATTGGCCACCCATTTTGTAGGAGAACAAAAAAAAAAGTAACATAAATTAGTTGAAAAAAGCAATAAAAATCACAACGAGACGCTTTGCTATTTTCGATGTTTTTCTTCTGCCGGAGAAGTTTTTTTTACACATTTATTACTTTTTTGTTGTATATTTACATATTCCAACATTATTTATTTATTTATTTTTGCTATTTAAAAAGATATTTGTAACATCAACGCCCCAAAATTTCAAGTGATCATTTTGACACTTCAAGTGATGGAAAAACACTCTCTCGCGTTTTACAAAATTCCGTTTTCCATACAATTTGTTCTCAAAACACGTAAGTCAACGCGAAAAAAACAGCTGTTTAGTGCTCTCGTTTTACAAAATAGAAAATTGTCCAACGCGAGATGAAAAGGCGCGTTGCGTTTTACAGAATTAGTCCCTAAATTTATTTGCTAAAGCTTACAACTAGTCGAAAAATGTTTGTATCTGGAACTTAAAAAATTTTCAAAATTTTTTTTTCATGAAATTTTTTATTTATAAAAAATGATTTTTAACAAAATTTTTTACTCCAAAACGCAAAAAAAAAATCTGGACTTATACCCTGTTCTCACGAGCATCTAAAAACGGTTTTAAACGACATTTGTTTTAATTAAAAAAAGTGTTCACACGTAATTTCACTCGTTTTGTTTTGGTTTTTATGTTTTTATTTGTACATTTGCATTATCAGCTGATAAACATGTACACATTTCAACAACAAACGAAATTAAAATATGAAAATTATATTCATTAATTATACATATAACTGTTTATAATGTTCAAGAATTGTTTTAAGATAAAAATAGCACGATTTTTTTTGTATTATTTACATTTTAGTAATAAACAATGTTGCCAATATTAATATAAGGCTTTAAAAACGCTGAACATTCAAAAATACTCAATTCAACCCCTGGAATTCCGCTCGTTTTAAATCGTTTTAATTTTAAAACGAGCTAAAAATATTTTTATTTTGACATATTACAACAAAAAAATGTATGGTAAAACGAGTCATAAAAATGGTTTTTAAGCATAAAACGAAAAATGTTGCTAAAAATGGTTTTTAGCTATAAGTGAGAACAGGGTATTAGAAAACTTTTTTCTATTGTTGCATTATTACATTTTTTTTAAACAACATAAACTCTCGTAATAAATAAGTTTTGTAAAATTACCTTGAAATTGTGTACTTTTCAATTTTTTGTTTAAATACATTTTTTTGTGTCAAAAAACTAAAAACCTTGTAAACTATTTAAAACATCTTTAAAAAAAAATTGTTTGTAATAAAACATTATTTTGGTAAAAAGACTATAAACCATACCATAAAATGTTGTTGTACAATTACAGTTTTCTTGTGTAAAAAAAACTAAACACCTTGTAATATTTTTTCAATTTGTAAAATAATTAATTTTATTGTAAATTCACCTAGAAAATTTGTAAAATAAATTTACCAACATGTAATAGTAAAATTACAAAGCAAACTGTAGTTTTCGTTTTATTAAAAATACAAGAATTTTTGTAAAAAGACAAAAATATTAGTAAAATAGAATTACAAGACCTTTTACTTGTAAATTTACAAACTTTTTTTTTGAGTGTATCTGCATAGACAGAGGTTGCTTTCGAGTAGGCAACATGCATAGCAAGGGTAGATCACCATTTCCTTTCGGTAAGGTACACTATGATGGCCTTTCTTGATACCCACGGGATTATAATAATGTCATCCCAGACTCGAATATTGTGGCATTGTCTGGTCTGGGAGTGGGATCGTTTTAATGGTCTAAATTGTGAGCGTCTGTCATTTCTTGAATAGGGACACACCAGAGGGAGGTGTTCTTTTGACACTTGTTTGAAGCCTGGCACTGAATTCAATGCTGCTCTCTCTAGAACCACGTTTTTGTCATGTTGTTGACGATGTCTCGAAAGCGGTAAAAGGAAAACACCTGCAAACATTGTGGTATATTCATCAGGGTTCTCTGAAAGATCTCTCTAAATGTGCAATAGACTATGGTCTGGGAGTAAATCCTAGTAAAACATTGCTTGTCTTGTTTACAAGGAAACACAAGATTCCTGCTTTTGATCGTATTCCTCTGGACAGCATTGAAATCGCCTTCTCAGATGGAGCCAGTTTCTTGGATTATTTCTAGATAGTAAGTTGAATTTCAAGCGTAATATTAAAGAACAGGTAAGAAAAGCAACGATTGCATTATATTCCTGAAAAAGGGCCATTTGACAACGATGGGGTCTTAGCCCCAAAGTCAGTGGTGCGTCCAATTCTGCTGTATGTAATCGTTGTCTGATGGACTGCCTTAGAGACAGAAGGAAACTGTCTCTTTATTATGAAGGTACAGAAAATGGCGCTGATGTGCATTACAGGAGCTCTTCGTACTACATACGGCTGTGTTAGAAATCCCCCTTCAACTGATATCATTAGACATATTGGGTAAGCAGTATACTGCAACGTCGGCAATTCGACTGAATAGCACACTGTAATAGAAGAGGAGCGATTGTGGAGGCGCGATCTTGAAGAGGAAAACAATATCATAAAATATAGACTGCGCTCCCTATATAAGCTTTTTTGAGCCCCAGTTTACCATTATGATAAAATCCAGGAAGTATGTGATGAGGGGCATTCCAGTTAGTGGAACCGTCATAAATTTTTACATAGATGGATTGAAGCCACACGATCAAGTGAGCTTTGGCACGAAGATTTCCAAATCATTGCAATGTTTATTAGGCGGAGATACTGGCAATAAAGGAGGTGCCTGATTGGTTGAGTTGAAATGTCTTATCCACAACCGCAGTAGACATTTATTCTAACCGTCAATCCGATATCAAGTCCCTGAAGAGAATGTTTCTGAAAACAAAATTTTGTCCTCAACTGCCGCATGTCTTTAAATACGAAGGCCAAGCAGTTTGACAATAGACTTATATGGGTCCAAGTGCACAGAGACATTTCAGGGAATTGCAAAGCCGATGAGCCTTGAAGACTGGGAACCACCCTACATGTTCCAACAGTATTGAAATGTGTTGGTATGCATCTAGAAACTTGCAAGCAAAATCTCTGTTTCGCGACGGGGACTTATAAGAGATGGGCACACGGTGGAGACTTCATAACAGATTTGCCCTTCTCTTAATCAGAATCGAACAAGTATGCTGATATCGCTTCCAAGAGAAGAGATTTCGACGGTAGTTCCTGTAGTCAATGTCGGTTAAATGTACCGTCAAATGACTTTTCCGGAGTTGCATGGATGAAGAGTTGGAAACAATCGAACACTTTATCTGACATTGCCCGGCACGTTCTGGTCAGAGACTTGTATCACAACGCACCTCAGAGTCTATGTGTGCTGAAGTCAATCATCAGAAGGCCACTTAGAACCTAACCTATCCAAACCATCTGCATTCATGCATGATTCCTATGGGCGATATCACAGCTTAGAGCATTATTTGGTTAAACCGATAGAGCGTCTTTAAGATGCAGTGAAATCATATGTGTTTTCAGTGGTAATTTTAGCATTCTTTATTATCATTCTTTCGTCATAATATTGCGCTAAGAAAACTTCGTGAAAGTAATGAAAATTGACAAAATCATAATAAAAAATTAATCACTGTTTTAACGGAAGATAGGATTTATTTCTAATTTTAGCACGAAAAATCTTTGAATAGATATTTAAAAAAATCTTACCAATATTACATTCTTTTAAAGTTCACCAAATTTATTATATTAGTTGGATGTTAGCCACCCTCCAGCCCTCAGCCTGACATTTTCTTAATAAATCTAAATGTATACAAAGTTTGTTTTTCGTGTCTTCGCAAGTATTTTGATTTATTTTCTATTTATGCAAAAAAAGAAATAAAAGAGAACAACAGCAACAACAAACACATTAGTAACTTAACTTCAATTTTACTCATTCCCGACTGTTTTGTCGTAGCTTTACTGTTTTTTTTATGCATTTGGTGGTATTGCCATGTTTTAAACTGAATTTTTAATAAGATTGATTTTATTACCGTAATAATAGTCGTGGGTGACATTGTCGCAGTGTGCGAGCATGCCAAAGTGTGGACGTGTGTGTGTGCCTGTCACATCCTAGTTGTTATTGTTATTTGCCAAAAGTGTCAAAGGGTTAATAAGTTGTCTTCCTGCTGTTTTAGAACTTCATTAGTAAACATTTCATGTGCGTCAATTGTTGTTTTATGTCTTTCCAACTGTGTAAAATGTTTATTTCCTTCTTTAATTTAAAGGTTTTCTTCGTTTTTTTTTTATTCAGGCATTTTGATATGGTAAAATTGGTTTATTGCTATTTTTATGTGTATGTGTAATGTTTATTTTATTGATCAATTAAATTTGTAATATTTAGAAAAATAATTACAATTAAATAAATTTATATCTTAAAAAAAAACATTTATAAACGTTTTCATTTATGAATGGCCCATTGTAATACTTCGGAAAATGGAAAAAAAGGAGAAAAAATAATTGTGAGAATCTTTCCGTTATGTTCGTTCCCCAAACGACCCTTAAATATCCCGCCCATTCGCCCTTTGATTTTCGGGAAATTCCTAAAGAATGTGATTGTGTCTAGTCTGCCCTAAGCTTTGTTCTAGACGCTTTGTCTATTTAAGCGGAACTATTTCCGCTGGTCCGGTTTGCCCATTTATGAAATAAACCTGCCTAAGATCATAGTACATAATAGTGGCCAACTAAAGCGGTCTAGCTCTTTTAATTTAAATAAATCGTCCTTTCTTTAGACAGACGGGCATCGTTTGAATGTCTTTAAAATGATCAAGCATCAATTACTTTCTAAGCATTGACCCATATTTCGAGGCATTATTAACGGAATGACAAAGTCTGCATGGTGGCACGAACACTGACTTTTTTCGAATTTCGTCGATTTCCAAACAAATTATAGTCCCTTTTTTACTGAAAAAAGACATAACTAAAATTTAAGAAAAAATTTCTTTAAATTTTTAATTCTGTTTTATATATTGTTGGACTTTATATTTCATAACTGAAGTTTTTATTTATTTCGGATTAAGTCCATATAAATTATTTCTGAGAAATAATAATTTTGTTGTACAATGAGAAAATCTGAAAAAATTAATGGACAACACAGGCTAAGTGGAAATGTCGACAGCTTTCGGAAAAAGCCACCGTTCCATCGTCAGTACTCTTTGCTTGTTACTGTTAGTGTGTCAGATTAAAATCAGCTCTATAAAGAAAAAAAGAAGAGAATCATGTCATATACACTGTAGTGGAATTGCAACTCTTGACAAAAGTGTTGTGACATAAATAATTGCTGTGATATCAAAAAGTACTCAAGGTGCAGATCTGTTTAAGGTTTCAAATAATACACTCAAAAAATTATGTCATCTGTTGTTTACTTAAAAAGTTTTACGTTTTGTCGTTTTTAATAGAAACCCCATTTTCTTAATGTTCAGTTTTTTCAAATGACTATTTCTGTTCATTGTTTCAAAAATAACAACATAAAAAATAAAGACTTTCATTAGCATTCAATTTTTAAATTCATTTATTTTTGTTCTGTAAGTATTTTTTGTGACTTTTTCTATAGGATAAAGGTCTTAAAATCTGAGACGTTTTCTATAGGAAAAACTTTGGACTTTTTCTTTAGGAAAGGGTCACAGAATTTCCGACATTTTTTATTGAAAATGGGTCTTAGAATAGGAAAAGATTTCAGAATCTGATACTTTTTCTGAATGAAAAAGGTCTTTGACTTTAATCTGTGACTTTTTATAAGGGAAAAATTTCTTAGAATCTGAGACTTTTTCTATAGGAAAAGGTCTCAGAATCTGTCACTTCTTGTTTAGGGGAAAAGTGCCAGAATTTTAGATTTTTCTATATGAGAAAAAGCTCTCAGAATCTGAGACTTTTCATTTTTTTTAGGAAAAAGGTCTTAGAATCTGAGACTTTTTCTATTGGAAAAAGGTCTAAGAATCTATGACTTTCTATAGAAAAAAGGTCTCAGAATCTAAAATTTTTTTAGTACACTCAAAAAAAACCTTGTAAAGTTACCAAAAAATCTCGTGATTTTACGAGGCTATTCTCGTAAAATAGGAGGTAGGTAAAATTCTCGTAAAATGACGAGGATTTCCTCGTAATTTTGAATGCGCCAAAAATTGGTAAAATAACCATAAAATATTGTTTTAAAAACGGAAAAATAAAAAAAATGGTAAATATGTTAAAAAAAAATAGTAAGTTTACAAACCAAAATGGTAAATTTACAAAAAAAAAAAAATTTGTTAATCAACATAAATCCTCATAATAAAATCATTTTTGTAAAAAAAACTAGAAAATTTACAAAAAAAAAAATTGTTTTTTTTGTTAACAACATAAATCCTCGTATAACATATTTTTTGTAAAATAACAGTTTTTTTTTGTAAATCAAATAGAATCCTCGTAATAAAAACTTTGTTGTAAAATTTCAGTTTTTTTTGTAAAATAACCTGTTAAAATGGTAGAATACAGTTACGAAAATAAATTTGTAAAATTACCAATAAAACTGTAGTTCTCGTTTGAGCAAAGTACACGATTTTTTTTTTTTTAAACAAAGAAAATTGTTAAATATTGGTAGATCGGGATAACAAGGCATTTTACCAGGCGTTTTACCAGTTTTTTTTTTGAGTGTACGAAACAAATCTAATTATCAGAGACCTCTCTATAGGAAAAATATCCCAATAATGATTTAAAATATGCGACTTTTTCTATACTAAAAGGTCTCAGAATCTGAGACTTTTTCTGGGGAAAAAAATTCGTAGAATCTAAAAATTTTTCTATACGAAAAAAGTCTCAATTTCTGAGACATTTTTCGTAAAGTAGAAATTCTTATATTCTGAGACATTTTCCCTACACTCAAAATAATCACTCTGTTAAATTACAGATATACTCTGCTGAGCCAGCAGAAAATACCATAGATTTCCAACCAGCAAGATTTTTTGTTATTTTACGAAGAAAACTCTGCAAAATGATTTCGATAAAAAAAAAACTGTAAATTTACAGAATTATCTGTAAAATATTGATAAAACCGAAAAGAATTTTACAAAAAAAACTCTGTAGATTTGCAAAGTTTTAGTTAAATGCATTTTATGAGTTCAAAATTTTACAAAAAACTCTGTAAATTTACAAAGTTTTAGTTAAATCCATTTGATGAGTAAAACTTCTCTGCTTCAAAATCATTAATTAAAATTAAATTAATTAAAATTAAATTTTGTTAAATTTCCCGCTTTAATGCTTCCAAATTGTAAATTTACTTTTTATTTTAGTGAAAATTACGAGTTTTTAATGAGTAACTCCAATTTTACAAAATTTTGTTTTTCAGTCACAAGAAAATACAAAGTATTTTCTTAAAATCTGTATTTCGACAAATAACTTCGTCAAATATCTGTCGATTTGAGATTACAGTCATTTTACAGAGTATTTAACAGAGTAATTATTTTGAGTGTATAAAAAATATTTTTTTTCACGAACAACGTTTCACATCTGATATTTTCTATGTAGGAAGAATTTATTCTTTTTTAAAATTCCCAGATTTAGACTCTTATTATGTATACGAAAAATATACAATTTTCTTTTAAACAAATTAAAGAAATGTGATCTAAACGATCTAAAATATCTAAACAAACCTCCTCCGACTAAAACTAATAAATTTGTTGATTTTATAGCTTTACCATCACTTTTTTTTTGCAAAAAAAAAAAACGTATCTCTTTTTTTGCTCGTCAAAAAAGGTGAATTTACGATTTTTTTTCGAAGTAAAAAAAATCCCCCCCCCCAAACTCAAAACCTGTACCCGCCACTGGTATCAAGTGACTTTGGCACGATGGGTGAGTGTCTGGCCAGAATGTAGTTGATTGTGGGATCAATTCCCCAAAGTTTTATTAAAAATTTTTTAAAATATTATTCAATAGAAAAATTGTAAAAATAACCTACGATATCATTAATTTTTAACGTTTTCGTAGGTATTTTTTTTTTAATTTGTTGGCAAAAACAATCATTAATTTTAAATGTTTTTCGATTTATATCAATTTTCAAGATCCCATTATGTTTCTCAGCGGCAGCTACACTCAAAAAAAACCATGTCACATTAATAGAAAAATCTCGTAATCCCATTTTAAAAATATTTGACAGTTTTCCTTGTTTTTTAACAAATAATTTTCGATCGAAATTTACATTTTTTTTTTGTAATTTTACAGTTTTTCTTGTAATTTTACAAATTTGCATTTTTTTTACAAAAAAAAATAGTTATTTCACGAGAATTCCTTGTAAGTTTTATTCCGCCAAAAAAGTTGTAAATTTACAAGTATATTGGTAAAAATCTTGTAACATTACAAAAAAAGCTCGTAATTTTTAAAAGGAATTCTCGTAAAATAGGAGGTAGCAAAAAATCTAGTTAAGTCACGAAACTTTTTTGTAAGTTTTATCGCGTAAAAAAAATTGTAAATTTTCAATTTTATTGGTAAAAAACTTTAAAATATTATTGGTAAAAAACTTGTAAAATAACAAAAAATTCTTGGCAGTAGGAGGAAGCAAAAAAAAAGTTACACATTTTTCTTGTAATCTACAAGGTTTTTTTTTTAGTGTAGGTTTTGATTTTAGGCACATAATTTCTTAGGGCAATTTTCTAAGAATTTCGCGTCGACTTTGTTTTTGCTATCCGTCTTTTACTTTTTTTGTTATGCGAACAATTTGACCCACCCTAATATATACAGTGGCTCTAACTTATAATGGAACAGCAAATATTTAATAGCAGTTCTTTAAACGAAAAGTTATAAATACTTAACCATAGACTATTTTTGTAGAAAATGTTATATAGAAAATTTTCCAAGCTTTGATTTAAGGTTGATACCCAATTAGAAATGTCGTTAAGACATCTCAAAGACTTCCTTATGACAATGTCAGTGTACCTGCTGACTGAAAAATCTCTGACCATTCAAAAAACCACATGACACCTCCTGACTTTTTCAAGTATTTTGTCAAAATTCCTCGCCGACAAGTAAGCAGGTAGTCAATAGTGCTGACTACATAGTACTTCACAGATCGTTAAAAAATTTAAAAATTATAAATCACGTCTTTTAATTTACACTACTTTACTATTTTTATCTGTCCATTTCTTAAATTTAATTTTTTAAAACTTACTATTTTTATCTGCCTCACTTGGTCCGCGAACTCAGAACCTTCTGTTCACTGGTCTAGCACCTTACCCCTTTAGCCAAACTTTGATAATAAATGTGTTTATTTAAAAACAAATTTAAATTAATTTATTATTTGAATTGTCCTGTTATATATATTTCGTCGACTGAATTGAAAAATGCTACAATATAAATTTTTCTTCCTCAAATATAACATTTTTTTAAATATTAATTGGAATTTGGCTTCATCCTATTTAACAAGATTTTGTTAGAGTTATTTAAGCGTATCTTTGTTGTTTTTAATATTAGGTTAGGTTAGGTTAGGTTGTAAGTGGCTGCTGACGTTTTACGTCAACACACGTAGACTCTGAGGTCCATTGTGATACCACGGGATCGTAATAGGTTTCCCTACTAGTCCCTGTCGTTAAACCAGTTTGAGCTTCTTATGAAACTCCTTAGATGTTGAATTTTGACATCCGACAAATCTGAAAGATCGTACAGCTCCCTAGATCCCAGTGAAGCAAGTCGCTGACCAGAAAGTGCCGGGCAATGGCAAATAAAGTGTTCGATAGTTTCCAACTCCTCTTCATCCATGCAACTTCGGCAAAAGTCATTCGACGGCACATTTAACCGCTCTGCGTGCTTCCCTATAAGACAGTGTCCGGTAATTATAGAAACCACCGTTGAAATCTCTCCTCTTGGAAGCGATATCAGCTCACTTGTGCGCCCCTGATTAAGAGAAGGCCAAATCAGTCGTGTTGTCTCACACGTCCATCCATTTGCCCATCTTTGATTAGTCTCCGTCGCAGAACAAAGCCGTAGGTTTTGCTTGCAAGTTTCTAGAGGCGTACCAACACATTCCAATTCTGTTGGAACCTGTAAGGTAGTTCCTAGTCTTGCAAGCTCATCGGCTTTGCAATTCCCTGGAATGTCTCTGTGCCCTGGGACCCATATGAGTCGTATGTTAAACTGCTTGGCCATCTCATTTAAAGACGTGCGGCAGTTAAGGGCAGATCTTGTTTTCAGAAACATTGAATCCAGGGACTTGACCGCGGCTTGACTGTCAGTATAGATGTTGACTGCGGTTGTAGACAAGACATTGCAGCTCAACCAGTCAGCCACTTCTTTTATTGCCAGCATCTCTGCCTGGTAAACACTGCAATGATCTGGCAATCTACGAGCCAGGCTCAACCCAAGCTCTTCCGAATAGACTCCAAAGCCCACTTGTTCGTGCAGCCTCGATCCATCTGTGTAAAAATTTATGGTAGCTCCACTACCCGGAGTATCCCCCATCCAAGACTCCCTGGATGGTATCATAGTGGTAAAGTGGCGCTCAAAGAGGCTCAAAGAGGGAGCACAGTCCACATTTTGTGGTATTGTTATCTTTTTCAAGATTGCGCTATGGCCACAATCACTGCTCCTCCATTGCAGCGTGCTATTAAGTCGAATTGCCGATGCAGCCGCATACTGCCTACCCAATATGTCCAAGGGTATCAGGTGAAGGAGGATTTCTAATGCAGCCGTAGGTGTAGTACGAAGAGCACCAGTGATGCACATTGACGCCATTCTCTGTACCTTCGTGATAAAGATAAAGTTCGCTTTTGTTTCCAAAGCAGGCCACCAGACAATGATTCCATACAGCAAAATTGGACGCACCACTGCTGTATAGATCCAATGAACGACTTGAGGGCTAAAACCCCATCGTTTTCCAATGGCCCTTTTACAGGAATACAAAGCAATCGTTGCTTTTCTCACCCGTTCCTCAATATTACGCCTGAAATTCAGCTTCCTATCTAGAAATACTCCAAGATACTTGGCTCCATCTGAGAAGGTGATTTCAGTACCGTCCAGAGAAATAGGATCAAAAGCAGGAATCTTATTTTTCCTTGTAAACAAAACAAGCTCTGTTTTACTAGGATTAACTCCTAGGCCACAGTCTCTTGCCCATTTAGACAGATCTTTCAGAGAACCCTGAAGAATGTCCCGCAATGTTGGCAGATGCTTCCCCTTTACCGCTATCGCGACATCGTCAGCATATGCGATAACATGACAACCACGTGCTTCTAGAGATAATAGCATTGAATTCAGTGCCAGGTTCCAAAGAAGCGGCGAAAGAACACCTCCTTGTGGTGTGCCCCTATTGACAAATCGAGATATGACGGACGCTCCCAATTCAGACGTTATACGTCTATTGGCAAGTAGGTTTTCCACCATTAAAACGATTTCACGCTTTACTCCCAGACCAGACAATGCCAATATTATCGATTCTGGAATGACATTATTAAAAGCCCCCTCAATATCAAGAAAGGCCACCATAGTGTACTCCTTTACCGAAAGCGATCTCTCGATGGTACCAACGAGCTCATGAAGAGCTGTTTCCGTTGATCGTCCCTTGCTGTATGCATGTTGCTTTGTCGAAAGCAACCTCGGGTCAATCACTCTACGCAAATATGAGTCTATCATTCGTTCCATTGTCTTTAACAAAAAAGAAGACAGACTAATTGGTCTGAAATCCTTCGGAGCTGTGTGGGAACTTTTCCCAGCCTTCGGGATAAATACGACTCTGGTATCCCTCCATTTTAAAGGAATATACGACCAGTTGATGCATGCTGTGTATAGATTATACAGCAACGGGGCTATATAGTCCAACACTTGCTGCAACTCAGCCGGGATTATACCATCAGGTCCCGGAGATTTATAGGGCCTGAAGCTTTTTATCGCCCAGATTAATGTTGGCATATTTATTATTTCCGAAGCAATTTCAGATGCTTGGGCGTCAGAACGTTCCAAAGCTTGAAACGGCGTCATGGAACTGCCCGGAAAATGCGTGTTTAAAAGGAGATCCAGCGACTCTCCACTGGAGGAAGACCACACCCCATTAGGATCTTTCAGGTATCCTAGGGTGCAAGGAGAAGAAGCCAGAACCTTGCGCAGCCTGGATGCCTCAGAAACGTCTTCTATGTTTCCACAGAAGTTTTTCCAAGAATCACATTTGGCATTTCTGATCATCTTTTTATAACTCTTAAGTTGCAGCCTGTATGCAGACCAGTCCTCGTCCGCTCTTGAAAATTTAGCCTTATTAAAGAGCTTTCTGCAGGAATCTCTGCTCGTCTGCAACTCATTTGACCACCAAGGTGGCTTTTTTTTCCCTCTAGGCTTTGCAGAAGGGCAAGACGCATCCAGGCACCTATTACAAACATTTGTTATATGGTCAACCAGACAGTCAATTTCCGCTAAACTATGCGGTTCAGATAGGGGTACTTCATCCAAAAGCAAAGAAAAAGTCTCCCTATATTTCACCCAGTTTGTTCTTCTCAGATTTCTAGAGACTGTCTCAACCGGGGCACGCTCCCTGAGTAAAAACTCAATGTACCGATGATCTGAGAAAGAATGCTCTTCCAAAACTCTCCAGTCATCAATTCTATCAGACAATGTATCTGATACAAGTGTTACGTCAAGAACCTCTTGCCGCGTACTTGTAACGAAAGTTGGTTCACTACCCTTGTTACAAATATACAGGTTAGTGCTTAACAAAAACTCCAAAAGTGATTCGCCTCTATCATTTGTGTCTGTACTACCCCATATCGAATGATGTGCATTAGCATCACAGCACACTAGTAACTGGTGTCCCCTAGATTCAGACTCCCGAATCAGACCGCCAACCTTCTCCGGGGGTATTGGCCCCGGATTAGGAAAATACGCAGAGGCGAGCCAAATAGATTTCCCATGAAGCTCTAAGCTAGCCGCTGTAACATCCATATCACTAAAAGTTGATAAAAAGAATATATTTAAGCCATTTTTCGCCAAGATGCAGGCTCTTGGTGAGCCCTCACCTTTGGCAACCATCAACTTAAACCCAGGGGTCTTCAATCCGCAAACCCTGCCACCCCGCACCCAGGGCTCTTGGATAAAAACCAAGTCAACTGCTCCTGTCGTCAGGCGCAGCAATAGTGCAGCTGAGGCTGCCTTACAGTGATGGAGGTTTATTTGTAGGAACCGCAACATCTTGCTTTTTTTCCACCATCCTTTCCACCACCGTGTTATTGGCTTCATCCTCCGTGTTATCATAGAGGTCGCATTCGTCCCCAGATTCGGTTTCGAATAAGCCAGATATGTGTCCCATCTGTTCTGAATCGGAGGCAACAGAACTCTCCGAATTCCTCACTGCATGGGCCTCGTCCTGAATGTCACCCATAGTGGCATCAGCTTTATCCTCCGTGCCATCACAGAGGTCGCATTCGTTGCCAGATTCGGTTTCGAAAATGCCAGATGCATCTCCCATCAGCCTAGAATCGGTCAGCTGAATATCAACCTTTTCCAGATTCTCCTCCCCAGCCGACTCTGCCACTGGCTTGTCTGCTTCCAAAATAGGCTTCTGGTCGCCCTTGTAGACATTGACTCTTATATGAAAAAAGCCAAATCTAATAATGCCGTCAGTCCTGGCTAAAAGCGGAAGCGATTCCTCATTAACCAAGACCACTGCTTGACGACGAGCGCCCTCCATCTCACCCAATCTGGCAATTTGCCAATTCTGAGTTGGAAGGTCAGGATTGCAGACTTTTATCATCTTTAGAATCACCGCAGTGTCACTTGTAGCCATTGGGATCCATGCATGAGCTCTGGGTTGCGAGGGGATATCATGTTTTTCCACAACGTCCAGTCTGGCTCCAGGCCATAACTCTCCCACTTGGCTAATGGCAACCTTAAACACGGCTGCGGATCTTTCGTTTCCAAAAGCAACGAGTTTTACTCGCCCCTGATACCAACCTGCGTTGACAGTAGTAGGGAGAAAATCAGGCATACTCTCAAGAAGCCTATAGTAGATTTCATTTAGTTTAGTTTCAACTAAACTCCACTTGTCCCTTGGAATACTACAATCCCCATTTTGCCTGTTTATCACAGCCCTAACGAAGTTACCTTTCACCACTTCACTAAAAGACTGAGTCCAGACGTTGCCGGTCACCTTAGATCTTTTAGGTAAAGGTTTCTCGTCGGGCGAGCGCAACCTTTTACCAGACTTCGATGACGAGGCCGAAACAGCGCTCTGTTTGTCAGATGCGCGCATTGCCGAAAGTTTGTCCTGTTCTTCAATGACTCCTTTCGCCCATGATAGCGACGCCTTCTCACGTTCGGAGAGCTTCGTTCCATCGAGTTGGCTTAGTCTGTTAATTATTTTCAAACAAAGCCTTCTCTGGTTGTGCCTGACCTTTGATGGCTTAAGTTTCTTTTTCTTTTTACCACCAATATTAGGCTGAGCACCCCTACCAGAATCAAGGCCGGACTTCAAGGTCGCAACCCTAAGACCAGTGCTAGGACCAGCACCAGTCGGTGAGGCAGAGCCTCGAACTAAATCGGTATCATTTGTGTCCATATTTTCATTTTCCTTTGTCTTAGGTAATATTGTTTTTAATATTACCTAAGACAAATAATTATAAGTGCATTTTTTTATATTGAGTTATAGGAAAAAAAAGAATTTATTTTTTTATGTTTGGTTAATATTTTATTATGTTTATATATAAGCATTAAAATCATAAACATTTTAATTTTATACTTTAATTTTTAAAAGAGTAAATAACGAAAAAGGAAATACTTCATATATTTTCTATAGAAAATAATTATATGTGCATAAAAGAAAATTTGTATATATTCTTATTGATTTGCAATGTAATTAAGTATTTTGTGAAAATTTGTGTTCGCCTTGTATATTTAAACTTTTTTAAGCCTAGGAGGCATAAAACCCACCAAGGTTTTTAATGTACCAATACCCTTTGTCCGCCGTTTTGTTACACTCTTATAAATTTTTGTTGAAATTTACCCACTTTATTGTAGGTAACTGTTCTCCTACAATAAAGTGGGTAAAAATACACTATGTGTTTAATTTTCAACATTTGCACACAAAGTGTGTATAACTAATAAACATTTTGTGTGCACACCTACACGCTTGAGGCTTGGAAAATTCTCTATCAATACACACAAAATGTGTAATTTTAAAATGTTTGTGCTTAAAAAAGCATTCTATGTGTGCAAAAATGCATCCTATGTGTGCAAAAATGCATTAAAAATGCTTAAAATTGCATTTTTTTTTTTTTTTTAATGTGATTTATTCCTATAAAAATATACAAAAAAACGAATTTTTATTTTAATGCTTTTTATTTTAACTAAAGTGCATTTACAATATTTAAATAAAATATCCATCAATTGTAAAAATTAAAATGTAATAAAAGAAAAACAGTAACATAATATAATGTAATAATAATATAATTATAAATATTTTAAAATCATAAATTATAAATAAACCAATATTAATTTCATTAAACGTCGTAATGAAAGCAGAATTTTTTAAAATCCGAATTTTGATAACATCAAGTATTGTCCAAATCTGCAAATATATAAAAATTTAAAATAATTACTATTATAAAAATCTAATACATTTTTGAGTCAGTTTATAAAGAGAAAAGTTCTCATAATAAAAAAAAAATTTTCTATAGAAAATTCTGAGCATCTTGGATATTTTTTCTATAGAAATATACTCAGAATTTCGTTTTTCATATAGAAAATTCTCAGAATCTTAGTTTTTCTATAGATAAATTCTTTAAATCGGAGAGATTTTTCAATAGAAAATTTTTTAGAATATATGACATTTTTTCTATCGACAAATTTTCAAAAGCTGTGAATTTTTTCTTTAGAAACATTTTCAAAATCTAAGACTATTTCTAACAGAAAAATTCTAAGAATCTGAAACATTTTTTTAATAAAAAAATTAAAAATTTTTTTTACAGAAAAATTCTCAGAATCTGAAAAATTTATTTCTATAAAAAAATTCTGAGAATCTGTAACCTTTTTTTCTATAGAAAAATTCTTAGAATCTGAGACATTTTTTAGTAAAAAAATTCTCAGATTCTGAGGCATTTTTTCAATAAAAAAAATTATAATTTTGAGACATTTTTTGTATAGAAAAATTCTTAGAATCTGAGATTTTTTTTTCTATAGAAATATACTCGGAATATAAGATATTTTTTCATAAAAAAATTCTCAGAATCCGAGATATTTTTTCAATATAAAAACTCTCAGAATTTGAGACATTTTCTTTAAAGAATAATTTTAAGAATCTGAGATATTTCTTCTATAAAAAAAATTTCAGAATCTGAGACATTTATTCTAATGAAAAATTGTCAGAATCTGAAACTCTTTTTCTAAAGAAAATTCTGTGAATCTGAAAAGTTTTTCTGTAGAAAAATTCTCAGAATCTAATATATTTTTTCTATTCAAAAATTTTCTCATAATCTAAGACAGTTTTTGTATAGAAAAATACTCAGAATTGGAAATATTTTGTCTATTGAAAATTTTTTTTTCAGAATTTGAGACATTTTTTTAAAGAAAAATTTTTAGAATCTGAGATATTTCTTCTATAGAAAAAATCTGTTAATCTGAGACATTTACTCTAAAAAAAAATTCTCAGAATCTAACACATTTTTTTTAAACAACATTTTTAGAATCTGAAACATTTTTCTGTAGAAAATTTCTCAGAATCTGATATATTTTTTCTATGGGAAAAATCTCAAAATCTGAGACAGTTTTTGTATAGAAAAATTCTTATCATCTGAGATATTTTTTCTATTGAAAAACTTTCGAATCTGAGACATATTTTCTATAGAAAAATTCTCAGAAACTGAGTAATTTTTTCTATAGAAAAATTCTCAGAATCTGAGACAGTATCTCAGTAATTCTTTCTATAGAAAAATATTCAGCATCTGATTATTTTTTTCTGTAAAAAGAATTAACTAAAATTTCTTATTTAAAAAAAATTCTCAGAATCTGACATAAAGATATTTATGTAAAGAATAATTTAAAGAATTCGAAGCATTTCGTGGTACTTACCTTTCTGGCTTTTAATCACAAAAATTAAAAAAAAAACATGAGTTGAACATCTCCTTCTATGATTTGTGTTTGTTTTAATTTTAATGCCTTTGATAAAGCTCTTCGAAATTTTAGTGTGATGCATTAATATTTTCCTTTGTATTTTGCACTTTTTTTGCTATATTTTCTTTTTTTTATAATGTTTTTCCACGTTATTTGTTTTTCATGGCGAGAATAACAATTTTTTCCTATTGTTTTTTATATTATTTTATTTTGACAATTTCAATTCGTTTTTTAAAATTGTTGAACATTACGCATTTAATGTTTAATATCGAAAATTAAACACTTAATGTTTACAATAAACATTAAATGTGTAATTTTAAAAAATTTGTGTTTATAATTTTAAAAATATATTTATAAACTCACAAAATACTATATAATGTGCGTATTATTAAAATTTTTGTGTGTAAACTAAAATTTTAAACACTTGGTGCTCAATTTTAGGCGTTGTGTGTTATTTTACATAAAAATTTACCCACTTGATAGTAGTATTTTTACAAGGACTTTTTAGAGTGTAGTATTTAAATTTAAAGTCCTTTAATGGTCTTGTACGGCTTTGACTTTGAAATGACCTTGGCAGAAAGGTTCCTAAAGAGGAATTTAATCGTTTGTAGGTCGGGACTAATGGCTGGCCATTTCAATACTGGTATGTTGTGCGCATTTAGCAAGTTTTTTGTCAAAGGAGTGAAATGGATTAGAGCGTTATCATGTGAGAATGTCCAATTATCTCCATACAGTTCGGTAGCAAAGTCTATTAAATGGTCTCCAACAAGTAAAAATATATTTTTGCATTATTTTTATTGGAACCAAATCATATTCAAACCCTTCCTCATGATCCAAATGCATCCCATACCATGACGGATTCGAAACTGGGGTTTCACAAATAACACGTTTGGCGGAGATATCTTAAATATCTACAAGAGAAGTGGTGACCATCAGCGCCGTCTTAATTTAACTTTTTTCGTCATATTTAGTGACAAAAAAAGTTTAGTTTGGATGGTACTGATGGTCAACACCATTATTAGAGAGATTTAAGACATCCGCGTCAAACGTGCTATTTGCAAAACCACAGTTGCGAATTTGTTATGGTATGGGATGCATTTGGATCAGGAGGATGGTTCTGAATATGATTTGCCCATACTAAAAATAATGCAAAAATATAATTTTACTTGTTCGGGAACATTTAATAGACTTTGCTAGCGAACTGTTTGGAGATAATTGGACATTCCACCAAGACAACGCCCCAATCCATGTCACTGGTTTGACAAAAAACTTGTTTAAAACGCCCAACATACCAGTGTTGAAATGGCCAGCCATTAGTTTCGACCTAAACCGAACTAAATTCCTCCTTAGGACTCTTTCTGCCAAGATCGTTTCAAAGTCAAAGAGGTACACAACGCGCTAAGGACTTAAATTTGCGATATTGACGAAACGAGAAAAAAATTGCTTTGGCACATTAAAAAACTTGATTGGTTTTATACCTCGTAGACTAAAACAAGTATAAAAATTTAAGTCCATACCATTTTTTATGAATAGCCTAATTATATTGTAAATCAAAAAGAAAATATGTGAATTTTCTTTTTTGCACATATAATTATTTTCTTTGAAGTATATTTTTATGCCTTATTTTCTGTACTAAAAAATTAAGTTTGAAATGAATGTTTTTATGATTTTATAGCTTACTTAAAAACATAACAAAATATTAACCAAACTTTAACAAATATGTTGTTTTCTTTCCTATAACTCAATATAATACAGTGCACATATAATTATTTGTCTTAGGTATTTATACAAAACACAAAAAATCATTTACAAAAAAAATATTGCAGGAGCCCTTTACAATTAAGGTGACGATATATTCAATTTATTTTGTTTTTGACAAATTTGAAAATATTATGATTTCAAAATATATTTTATTACAAACAATTTAAAGTTGTGGTTGTCCTAGTTGTCTAGCAGGTTCGACAGCTTACGTGTTGTAGATTTTTGGCCTTGGTTCAATCCCCGGTCGCGGATTTTTTTAAAGATTTTTTTTTTATTGTTTTAAGACAAATTCAATTTTATTTTTTCAATTACAAAGTAAATTAAAAGAGTTTTAAAGGATTAAACAAAATTACATCGATTTTACATCGTAAAAAATTTGTTTAGTGATGGGTCGGATTTGCTATATAATTGTCAGCATTAAAGACATGATTTTTCTAAATTGATAAGACAACTTATATGACAAGTCAGTACATTTATAGAACTTGGGAAGCTCCGACAAAAATTATGACATGTTGTCTTTAGTAAAATGTATTCACTTGCTGACTTCTACCTGATGAATCATTACTGACATTGTCTTAAAGACAAAATTTCTAATTGGGTAGCGTCTACATTGAGCAAATATTAAATAATATACGAGGGTCGCACTGGAAAATGAAATTATTAATAGATGTTTTTTAGAATTTTTTTTTAAATATTTTAAAGTCAATTTTTTCCAAGTTCAAACACAAAAAATATTAAAAGTGATCCATTAATTTTTATTCAGTTATCGCCTAGTTTTTCCAACAACCCAAACAAAAAATGAAATTTTTTAAATACAGTAGAAGAAATTCGCATTTTTGACTTCCAACTCTTTTTAACCAACAATGTTTTGTAAACAAAGAAAAATTTTAATTATTCTAATATCTTATTACCAGAGCTTCGAAGGATTTCATTCCTTAATTCGATTTGGCATTCTGAATGAAAATTTAGTGATTGCATTCCCCAATCACATTTTAGTGAATTGAATGAATTTACTTTAGAATCATTCGATTTATAAATATCGAATGCATTCGTTTTATTTTTCATTCGACTTTCAAAAATCATTCGACTTTCAAAAATGCATTCGATTTTTTTTTTCATTCGACTTTTAAAAATCGAATGCATTCACTTGCGAATGCAATCGATTTTCTTTTCATTCAATTTGAAAAATCGAATGGCTTATTCATTTATTGCATAAAAAACTTTAAAAACTAACGAAGATAAAGCAAACCGGAGGCAATTGTTTGTCCATAGTATCGCCAACACTCTTCACACTTTTTGTCGTGTAGGCACCCAGCAGAAATTTTGCTGAACTGGCAGCAGCTTTTGGAAAGGAAACTCGTGTCAAGCAGCGCATCCAAACCTGCTGAATAATTGAGATATTACCATTTATAACCAAAAAAATTTTAATTACATTTTAAAAATTTTCAATTATATTGGAAATATAATTGGACATTTTTAAATATAATTGGAGATTCTAAAATATGATTAGTAATTTTTTGTAATATAATTTGTATTTTAGGCGCCCCAGTAGGCTAGTTGGTAGCGTGCTATCCTATGAATCTGGGGGTCGTGGGTTCGATTCCCACCAGAGGCCTTGGGCTGTTTCGCTACAACGAGACGAAGGTCTTTGTTACCAGTTCTCTGTTAGGTAAATTTAGTATATGACTTGTAATTATATGGTAATTCTTAATAAAATAAAAAAATTTGTATTTTATGAAACTAAAGTGAAAATACTGAACTTAATTTTTTTCATTCAAAATGTGAAGTGTGATGACTGAAGCACTCTTTGCAGCGCTGATTAATGCGCAGTAATGATGCAGTGAAATCATGTGTCTTTGTGCAAAACTCATAGTTTTTTATTCAAAAAGTGTTAAATATATTCAAAAGGAAAGCATGTATGAGATTTTATCAAAATATAATTTAATATAAAAAATCTTAACAAAAAATTTTAATTTGTTTCCCTTACTTTTACTGCGTCCTCAAGAGCACTCTTTGGATGCGCTTCGGTATGCTATAATAAGATGCTGTGTCGCCAAAATCTCGATTTACTTTTGCTGGGCAGTTGATGTGCATTTTTTAAATTTTCGGGAACACCAATTTTTTTCGATTCAAAATTAGGGCCCATTAGGGCCATCGTATGTAAAGAGAGTCAGCGATACTATGGACCAAAATTTGTCTCCGTTTTGGTCTATATATTTCAAAAATCGATTGTATTCGCAGTGGAATGATAAAACATCGAATGCATTCGATTTTTCTAAATCGAATGAACAAGAAATCAAATGCATTCACTTTTTCCATTCAATCGAATGAATTCCAAGGACTGTATTCATTGATGATTTATGAAATCGAATGCATTCACTGACTATAAAAATTAAATTGATTTTTTTGAGAATTCATTCGAAAAGGATTTCATTCTTTGAAGCTCTGCCCATTACCAGGGACAGGACCTTCGTGCACTAAAAAACTATGTTTTAGGCGCCTAAAATATGCACTAAAAAGTCTTAAAACATCCACTAAAAATCTTAAAATATATACTAAAAATCATAAATATACACTTGTTATTTACATTTATTAAAAAAAAAAACATAAAATTTGAATTCAGTCTGGCATTTTAAGCTTAGATTTACATATATACAGTGTGAATAAAATGTTATTAAAAAATTATCTAAAAAAATTTAATAATTGCTTTAATGCAACAAAAAAAATATCATGAAAAAAATCTTAAAAATAGATAATAATACTACAAAATAGCTAAAAAACTAAAATTTATAAAAATATGACCTAAAAATATGCATTTATAGCGAAAAAATAGCAAAATATGCAAAAATATCCATTTTGAGCAAATTATGCAAAAATATGCACTAACGAATCGATGCCATTTTAAAGCAAATTCTTTGATTCGCAAAGATATTTTGTTTATGCTGTTCTATGACCAAAGGGAAAAAACATGCATTTGGATGAAGGTCCTCTCCGTGCTCATTACTAAGTATACACTTAGGTATACTAAAATTAATAAACAATAAAATATTTTCTTTGTGTATAAAAAATTGGTGGTCAAAAGAGTTGGAGGTCAAAAAATGCGGATTTCTTCTACTGTATTAAAATATCATTTTTTGTTTGGGTGGTTGATAAATGAATAAAATTTACTGAATCATTTCTTAAATTTTGAATGTCTGAACTTGGAAAAAATCTAAATATTTTTATATAAATTTCTAAGTAATAATTTCATTTTCCAGCGCGACCCTCGTATCTCAATTAATATTTGCTTAATATGGACGCTATCAAGCTAAAATTTTTTTAAGCATTTTTTTAAATAGTCGGTTAAAATATTCAGGTTTAGTATTTATAACTTGTTCTTTAAATAACTGCTATAAATATATGCTGTTCCATTATTAGTTTGTGTCACTGTATATACATTAATATTTCCATTATCTAAACATTTACATTGTACAATTAAGTAGATATACTTGTTTGTATACCATCTTTGTATCTTTAACTGATTAAAAGGGTATGGAAATACGGAAAGAAGGATAATAATAAGAAATATAACATATTTTCTTAAAGACATTTTGTATCAAAAACCCCCCTTTTCCCAACAAATATACAAGGGGAGTAGAGTATATGGAATGGAAAAATAAAATGTGCATGCACAAAATAAGATAAGAGCAGAAAAGATTTATTACCCAAGGCAATGAGTTAAGAAAGACAAGTAAGTATCTTAGGAAATATATACATATAAAGGGTGTTTTTTTTAAAGTGTCAGGAAAATTAAAGTAAATATAAAATCATGAAATTGGATCGTTGAAATGTTTTTTAAAGAGAAAACATGTTGAATTGACCTGATGATGCTAAAACTATTCATAATATATGCAACGCATTTTATCCTAGTCGGTAGAGACCAGCCGGTCTTTGCAAGGAATCTAATTTAGATTCCACCACCGTAACCTTAGGTTCAATTTTTTGTTTACATACCCCATCGTTTGTTCTTACAGCAAAACCCAGCATAGATCGACGGGCCGTTGCATTAGATCAGAAGCTCTTGAAAACATTGGTTTGAATAAATGTGACGACAGCCGATGATGAAACCGTTTCATCAATATGAAGAAAAAATTTTCGTTTAAAGTACTTTTCAATTATCTCTATGAGCGCCTACTAAAATAGCACCCTTTACATAAGAAAGGCCCACAAAACGTCTGCCCCACAACAACATCAATGAATAAGTACAACAACGGCAAATAATAATGATGAGTATGATGATGACGACGAATAAGGAAACTGAATGTAACAGACAAAAGAAAATTCCACAAAAAAAAAACAATAATGATGATGAGAAAGTTAGTGGAAGGGGTCGGTTGCTACACTTTTTTGATAAAGGAGTTTGTTTCCATAATGACTGAGTGGGAGCCCCAATCGCGCGCACACACACACAAACTTCAATACGTAGCCATGATGTATCACAGCTTATGGGGTTGATGATGCCATATTGTGTTTCTCAGTCAAAATTTTGAACATGGCGTTAACATATCCCACCAAAAAATACTGCTTGCCTATAAGCAGATTTGTAAGGGAGTGATTTTTGTTGTCTGCTTACAAACCTGCTTACGTATGGCATGATATTTGTTCGCAATGTCCCACTTTAGAGCATTTCTTTAGAGCGCTTATATCGGCGCAATGAATATGAACTGAAATCATGCCTTTTCTTAAATATTTTTAGTATTTTTTTAAGTCACTGCCATACTTTACTGCAACCGGTATGCAGGTTAGTATGCCAACAAAATCTCTCCCTTACACTCCTGCATACGGTATGCAGCTGTGTAAGCGAATGTCATAAAAAAACAACAATATCAAAAATCATTCGCTTACACAAGTGCATTCTTGTATGCACTGCTTCCAAAATCTCGATTATTTTTTGCTGGGATTGTACTATTTTTGTGTGTATGTTTATGTAACTGTGTTAGTTCCTTAAGACATTGAAATATAAAGTCAAAAAGATATTTTTACTATGTATAATTTATAAGATACAACCAAACCTGTAAAAAACTTGAATTTAAGTATTTTCAAGTAAGTATACAAATACTTATACTTGAAATTTTCAAGTATAAATATTTTTTACTTACTTGAATAATTTTTCAAGTAAGTAAAGATATACTTGTACTTGAAATGTTCAAGTTCAAGTATTTTCAAGTATTTTTTATTTGAAACAAATTTGTATCAACTAAAATACTTGGTAAACATTTTGTTTAAATAAAAAACTTGAGCAACAATTTTTGGAAGTAATATACATATGAATACATTTTTTTATGAGATTGTCAAAAAAATTGAATTAATTTTTGTAAATAATTTTGGTTTTTTGTGAGCTTTTCGTTTTATTTTTTGTTATTTTTATGTCTGATCGCAATTTTAAAAAGGCTGTAACTATCGAATACATTATGTAAATGGCGTGTCATTGGAGCTAAGATGAAGGGGTAAAAAACAACAAAAAGATCAACAATTGCCTCGGTGTCGCTCCTAGAGGGGAGCAATGTGAGACCGACCATTATTAATTCTAACACCCCATCATTTGCTCTTAACAATCCTGCTCCATATCGCCACTCCAAAAGGGGTCTTCAATTAAATTTTTATGAAATTTACTCCTGTTGCTCTTACTGTATCAAGGATGCTCCCAGAGGAATCAAAAGTGCATATCGTCGGTTCGTCAACCGGGACCGCTTTTTGTTTTTCATAATTTTTTCAAAAAACTTACAACTCATCTGTATATAAATAAATATTTATGTAAATAATATTGCAAATTTTTTATTTACATTAATTTATATTTTAAAAAACAGCGCAAAAGTACCAAATTTAGCTGTTATTAAAGTTTTTTTAAAATAACTCTGTAATACTCATTGGGTTCTGGTTGGCCCACCGACGATATGTAAGATCGACTCCAATATTTCTTCAACTTCAAAATGTTCTCAAAACAAACCTACCCTTTATCTTAAATTATCAAGGCGGTCCCCTTACAATTTCTTAAAAATTCCATGGTGAATTCGAAAGGGATAAAATGTAAAACCGACCTTTATTAATTTTTACCTCCAAACATTTTTCTAGAACATGCTTTACTCATATTTCAAAAAAAAATATATAATTTTTTGCAACTTTTACTGCCAAAAAAGCTTTGTTTGTAAAATTGTTGCTGAACTTTTTTATTTGGACACATTTTTGTATAAAAAAATATTTTAAAAACATTTTGTAGTATTTTACTTAAACAAATTTGTGTTCAAGTATTTTATTTCAACAAAATTTGTTGCAAGTAAAAATATACTTACTTACTTGAACTTTTCGTCAAGTAAATAAAAAATATTTGTACTTGAACATTTCAAGTACAAGTATTTTTATACTTACTTAACAATTTTTTCAAGTAAGTAAAAATATACTTGTACTTGAAATGTGCAAGTATAAATACAAAAATACTTGAAAAAAAATAATATAAGTAAATAAATACTTAAGTATTTACAGGTTTGGATACAACAACACAATTGTACATTGCTGAAGCCGCTGCCGTGGGAGGTTGGGGGACTTTTTAATTGTAGCTCATATATTTTTGTTATTTTTTTTCTCGTATGCTTTGTTCTCAGCGTGATTAACAATAATTAGACTTGGCATTAATTACGCCAAAAAGTTAATTATATACATTTATTTAGAAATAACATGCACATAAATATTTATATACATGGATTGATACACTTAGCGAAATTTCTCCCGCCACTGGTAACAATCTTGATGCGATGCGGGAGCTCAAGTTTACATTAGTTGAGTTTCTGACGGATCGTAAGGGCGGGCTTTCTCACTCTTACGTCCAAGGCAGAAAATCGTGAATGGTTACCTAAAGGTTCGTGGTCTGCGGCAATGATAAAGCGTTAAGCTTTCTCAAAACCAGCATCCATCCATCTTGATGACCTTTGGTCTGGGATGAAGGTAGATGTCGTCTCTGTTGATCAGGTTCCTTACCAGGCAATAGTGAAGGTATGGATTCCACCTCCACTTATAGAGGACGAATACATACTTAAACTGCTTAAACGCCAAAATAAGGGGCTTGGTTCTGATGATTGGAGAATCATTAGGGGACGTGCGAGGGACAAGGGAGATGGTAAGGATCTCTGGCTAAACAGCTCGAAGTCCTTGCGTCTTTTGAGCCTCTCCAAAGGCGAGGTGAAGTTCGGGTTGAATCATCTGAAGATGATTCTTCGCAAAGAGGAAGCGCAAAAATTACTCCTAGCTGCATAATGCAGATTAATCTGCATCATTGTGAAGCAGCTGCGGACGAATTGCTGCGTTTCATGGAGAGGGACGGAATAGACGTAACTTTGATTCAAGAACCCTGGTTGCTTGCAAACAGACCTATCAGCCGTTGAAACGGCTTTAAGTGATGTTGTCGGATTAATTGAGGATACTCTTCACAAAAAAAAGAAAATTTTGGCATCATTTCTGGAGGTGAAAGGCGGGTTTAACAATGTCAAAATATTATCAATTCTTAATGCAATACAAAATACAGGCACGGATACACAGATTACTCTATGGACTGGCAACATGCTCAAAATCAGGGCAATTAACTCGAAGATAGGTGATGGTGAAGCGAGAAAAGTAGTTACAAGGGACACACCACAAGGGGGGGGTGATATTTCCTCTTCTTTGGAATCTAGTAATAAATGAAATCCTCGAGTGACTCAACGAAATGGGTATCAAAGTGGTTGCCAATGCTGATGATGTTGTGATCCTAATCAGATGTAAGTTTTAACCAAAGTTTAGTGAACTCACGGAATCAGCACTTAAGATACTCTTAACGTGGGCAAGGGACAACGGTCTGGGAGTCAAAAAGGACTAAGATAGACAGGTTTGTTCTTCCCAAACTAGATGGAATCACCTTTCCTGGAAAAGGAATACAGAGGAAACGATGAAAAAGTCGTGATTTGCTTTTTACACCTGCAGAAGAACTTTCGGAAGAAGGCGGGGTCTAAATCGTATACCATCCACTGGATGTATGGTGCGATAATTAGACTATTACTTACCTATGGGGTCCTTGTGTGGTGGAAAGCAGCGCATAAGAAATCATATCTCTGTAACCTACAGAAGGTACAGCGACTGGCGTGCGTGGGTATCACTGGTGCTCTTAGATCAGCACCCCAGGCCGGTCTAGAAGTGATACTAAACATTCTCAACAGCCCGTAGTGACTCATATGCAATTGCTTAAGCAATGCTCTTGTTCTTATTTATGCAAATTGTTTTGAAATGTTTGTATAGAAGAAATAAATGAAAAATGGAAAATAAAAATAAATATTTTGAACTAGTTCCATAATACATTACATGCAACAGTTATGTACCTTTAAAAAATCGCGGAATCCATTCTTGTATCACTAAAAGCAATATATTCTAGAATAGGTTCCGTAGAACAGATAAAAGTTCTAGTTTCGAGGAAAGGATGCATTGCTTTCGTGACAATCTCAAAACAAAAATCATCGATGATACAATGCTTAGTAGAATCGATTGCAGGGTAGTATAGTTGATTCCACAATCGATTTTTTGGAATCAAAAATTTTGCTTGGAAGTTTGAACGGGTTAATGATACCGTAAAATAAAACCCACCCTCTCTGCAAACCAAAGCTATTTTGGTTATGAAGGCCTTTTTGAGGCATAAAAGATTTGATAGCGTAAAGCAGAGTCATAGAGTAGGATAGCAAATGGCGTTTGAAAAAGTAGTAAGCAAAAACCATATGGTATTGTTTACAAAATTTTATCATAAATCGAAATGTGAGCGAGATGGAAGATACCAGTTTTACAATGAGAATGCAGATTGTTTTTTGTCTCTCTTTGCTTTACGTTTGAACTTTAGTTTGGCATTGCCAGAATTTTCCAATTATCTTTGGTGATGCCAGATCTACAAAACGGTCGATGGATTACTTTATAATTTTGGCGTAAAGGCCTGCTGCCCTAGAAAACTTTACTTTGCGGAGAAGGTGGGTTTAATGCATGGATTTTGTAATCCCTGAGCCCGTCCAAAGGCCGGCTACGAATAAAAACTTTAAAATATTAGAAAAAACAATATTGGTGAGTTTTATGATTTTTTTTTGGGTGCTATGACATTTTCTAAATTCAACATTTTGATATTTAGGTAATATGACATTTTTGATAATGTCATATTACCGTACGCCAATTACATTCGCGGTCTTGGAATTTTTTAAAAAATGTTGCCATGAAGTTTGCATAATTAAATAATAATTGAGTAAGATTTGGTAAAAATTTCGGACTTGATTTTTTGTCGAAAAACTTAATTTTTCTAATGTTGACCGCTGTTATGAAAGTGGACTTGCAAAATTTTTGCATCAATTTACTAACAATCAGCTCTTCATTGGCCATCATTTGGGCGTACGGACATTGCGCCCAAGTTCATATCGCCCAATTTAAAAAAGTCATTCCAACCAAAAAAAATGCGTGTTAGTTGTTGTGCAAAATTTTTTGGACGATATGGCCATTATTTTTGGGTATTTTAACAATTTTCTTTAAATTAATATAAATTATCAAAAATGTCATATTACCCAAATATGGGAAAAATAACATTTTTTGACCTATCATTTTGTTTTGTTGTTTAGGCGAAAAGACCTTGGGCGCTATGTCCGTACGCCGATCATTTGGAAAGTTTATTATTTTCGGAAAGCTCTTTCATACACTCAAAATAATACATTAGTAGATTTACTATTTTTTTTTGCTAATGCTGGTTAGCTAACTTTTATCAAATTTTTAGTTGAGATTAGCATGTTAGCAAAAATATAGGAAAAAATGAGGAAAATGGAGTATCGCCGGTCCTCTTCAAATGTGTGGACCCTAATGGGTCCTAACTTTGGATCCAAAAAAGTTAGCATTCCCGAAAATTTTAAAATGCTCATATCTCGGTAAATATTGCCGACACAACAAAAAATCCAAAAGCATTTTTGTAGCTCTCAACACGTAGAACAAGAACGCAAAATAATCAAAAGCTCTCCGAGTAATATTTTTGAAGTTATCGAGTTTTGTAATTCTCTCTCCTAAAATCACGTATCTCAAAACTAAGCAAGGTAGAACGAAACGGACACAAATTTTGGATCAAAAACTATGACGATTTTTAAGAAACCCAATTAGGTCTAGGCCCATCGGGGTCTGGACCTATCGGGTCCGAACCCAATGGGGTCCTCAAATGTGTATGAACTAAGTTGAAATGAAAATAATTTCAGTTAACTAATTTTTAGCAAAACGTTTTTGCTAACTTTACCAAAAAATTGTGGGTTCAAAATCTGCAAATTTTCTTGTAGGTTTACAAGTTTTTTTTGCTAACTTTACAGTTTTTTTTTTTGAGTGTAAGTATCAATATAAATCGTTTACGAAATATTGAAAGAAATTTAACAACTGCGCTACACCAAAAAATCCATGCAAATTTTTTTTACGAAATTTTTCGAAATAAACTTTTGTAGCAAATTTTTTCGTGATACACACGAAATTTTCGTTTATTTTACGAAAACTAATTTAGTATAAGTTTTTAAAAATTTACAAAAGAAAAAAAAAATCTTCGTAACATTTTATTTCGTAGAATTTTAAATGATTCACATTACGCTCCAATGCGTTATACGAGACCATAACACGATACACTAAGATTGGTATACAGAAGTATAAATCCAGAAAGTGATCCTTGGTTTCAGTCCCCAAGTTGCGCCAAACATTTTCTTGCATGCGTAGAAAAAACTAGTCAAAGGATTGGCACAAAACTTTGCAATCGCATGCTTTGAAGTGTTAGCTCTCATTTGGCATCAATTAACCACAGTATGAGGATATACTCACTTTGTCATTCCGTGTGTAATGCATCGAAATATCGGTCTAGGACCCCATAAAGTATACATATTATTGATCAGTGATCGATTCTAAGAAATTCTTGCGATGACCGTCCATCTGTAGAGGACACGATACAGTCCAAAGTAAAAGAGATAGAATTCCGAAGTTTGGCACTAATATGTCTTATGGTCATAGGCTGGTTAAGTTCGGAAATGGACAAAATCGGACCAAGGGGAAAAAAGTTTTCCCTTGGAGAACTAAACTGACCTCAGAAAACCCGTTTTTTTTTTTTGCTGTTTTTTGTTCTTTTGTTAAGCACACGAAACATTTTTGGTGCCAAAAGAAGTTCAAAATCCTGGATGGCCAACGGATAAAAAACATAAAAAAAAAGTTTGACCCACCCCCTTTTGTGGGCGTGGATACAAAAAATGTATTTTAATAAAGATTAATTGGATTAAGTAATTGCAAGTATCATTTTAAATCCATTTTATAAAACCTACGGCAATTTTTTGTATACCCTCGGATTTTTGTATACCCTCCAACCACAGTATGGGGGTATACTCACTTTGTCATTCCGTGTGTAACGCAACGAAATATCAGTCTAGTACCCCATAAAGTATATATATTATTGATCAGTGATCGGTTCTAAGACATTCTAGCGATGTCCGTCTGTCCGTCTGTGGAAGACACGATACAGTCCAAACTAAAAGAGCTAGACTCCTGAAGTTTAGTACGAATATGTCTTATGATATTGGACTGGTTAAGTTCGAACAGGGTCAAAATCGGATCAGGGGAAAAAAAAGTTCCCCCTTTAAGAACTAAAGCAACCTCTGAAAAACGTAATTTTTTATTGGTTTTTTGTAATTTTGCTAAGCAAACGAAACATTTTTATATCAGAAAGTTCTGCAGGATCCAGAAAGGTTGTCTGTTTTTTTAACGTTTTGGAGGGTATAAAAGATTCAGCACAGCTGATTTAACACTCTCACTTGTTTTTTTACGAATTAAAGATTTCGCAAAGTATTAAAGATTTCGCAAAGTATTATAGATTTCGCACAGCCGATTTATCACTCTCACTTGTTTTATTTACTTTTTGTCGGATTTTACCTCTTTGCTGTACTGGTATGACATCGAGTCCCTGTGACATTAAGGCGCAGCTCTTGTTTTTTGAGGGGGGGGGGGGAATTTTTTTTTTTGCTCAACATTTTTTTTTTTTTGCAGGGAACTTTAGGTCGAATTTGAATCAATAGTTATGGTTTTTTACTGTTCAACTCTTATTTATTATGATTTTTCTAAAGAAAATTTTTTAAATTTTAAAAATGTTTAGTATTTTGAAAAATGTCTCTTCAAGAAATTTTCAGGTTCCTAAGCACTTTTTTTTTGACAGCAAAACTCCCAGATTCTGACATAATTTTCTAATAGAAAGTTTATGATTCTGAGAAGTTATCCCACTAGAAAACTTCTGAGGTTCTGAGGCATTTTGATACAGAAAAGCTTTTAAAATTTATACAAAAATATTTAAAAAAAAAATTATTAAAGAAACATTCTCAGATTTAGTGAGTTTTTTTTTCATTGAAAATTTCTTAGGTTCTGCAGTATTAAAAATTGTTTCTATTCTATTTTTCTACAGAAAAGGTTTATGATACCGAAACGATCTTTCTACACCAAAAATTTTTATGGTTTAAAAAAATATTCCGTAGAAAGTACCTGAGATTAGAAAAATTGAAGACTTAAACGCTTTTTAAAATTGTTAGAGGCAATTTTCTAGATTCTGAGACATTTTTCTATTACAAAATTTCTGTTTTCTGAGAAACTTTTCCCTAGAAAAAGTCTAAGATAGTCAAGCATTTTCTGAGAAATGTTTTTATAGAGAGTTTAAGATTTTTTTTCCTAAAAAAATGTTTTAGTTTCTGAGTCATTTTTCCCATAGAAAAAGTCTCAGAGTCTGAGTCTCTCAAATTTTTCGTACAAAAAAGTCTTAGATTCTGAGTCATTTTTCAAATAAAAAAAAAATCAGAGTCTAAGACATTTTTTTAGATTCTGTGATATTTTTTTTCTAAAATTCTCAGAATATTTTTAATAAAATTTTTATAGAAAAATACTTGGATTCTGAGTTATTTTTCCTATCGAATAAGTCATAGATTTTAGAATATTTCTTTAATATTAAAACTCAAAAAATTCTGAGACATTTTCAATATCGAAAAATCGGAAATTTTTTCTAGGATTCTAGGATTTTTTTAGAAAAGGTCTCAGCTTTTCCTATTAAAAAGTTTTAGATTCTGAGACATCTTTCTAATAAAAATAATCTCAGATCTGAGACATTTTTCCTTAGGAAAAATCCTTAAATTCCGAGACATTTTTTCTATAAAAGTCCCAAATTCTGTATAATTTTTCCTTTAGAAAAAGTCTAAGATACTATTGCATTTTTTGTATAAAAAATTCTCAAATTTTCCCTGAAGAAAATTTTCTTATTTTTCCTATAGAAAATTTAAATTTTACTTTTTTCTATAAAAAAATTTAAGATTTAAAAACTATTTTTCTAAAGAAAACTTTTGAGATTCTTGAAAATTCTAGAAACAATTATCACCCATGATTTTGTTTTCTCGTTTCTTTTTACCCAGAAGAAATGTCAAATTTTCAATATAGAAAATTCTCAGATTTTTCTTATAAAAAAAGACACTCAGATTTTTCCTATAGAAAAACTGTTAGATTTTTCATATAAAAATTGCCAAAATTATAAGATTTTTTCTATAAAAAAGTTCTAAGAAAAATTCTCAACTTTTTTCTATAAATTCCCAAATTATTCATTTAGAAAAATTGAAATATTTTTCGTCTAGTAAAATTCCCAAATATTTCGTTTAGAAAAATTTTTGTATTTTTTATAAAGAAAAGTTTTAATTTTTTGAGACTTTTATCACATAGAAAAATTCGAACATTTAGAAACATTTAAGGGTTCTTATTGTTAGACGTTTTTCATTGAAAAATTTCTATAGGAAAACTCGTGGAATTTTTCTAAGGATTTTCCTGTAGAAAAATTCTCAATTTTCTCTCTAAAAAAATTTTTCAAATTTTTTCATATAGAAAAATTTTAAGATTCTTTAAAATTTTTCATAGAAAGTTTTTTCAGATCCTTGGACATTTTTCATAGAAATTTTTTTCAGATTATTTCCTTTTCACTCTCCTTTTTACCTCTTCTTTTCTTTTTTTTCTTTCCTTTCTTTTTTCTTTTTTTTTTCTCTTTCGAATTCGGTTTGGGGGGGTGGGGAAATTTCCTTTTTCTCCCCCCAAGTGGATCCGCACCTGACTGTCATTGATGAGCTTCACCGCACTCCTTTGCACCGGGTCCAGAAGCTAAATAGGCGGTATAAATAGTGAGAAGATCAGACGGGGTGAAGTAATTCTTGCACCGTTTTAAAAATACTAAGACACTTGAATGCTTCTTTCGACACCTGAAAAACATGTTGGTTCCATCGAACATCACATTGGATTTTCATGATTAGAACATCAATAGTGTCTGATTCCTCAATTTTGACAAAACATTATAAAAACATTTCCATCCATACAATATGCTCACTAGAGTGTCCCTTATTTTGGAAATGTTGGAAATCTTGAGACGGTACCCGCTCATTTTTTTCCTTTTGACTTAAAAATAACTCAGGAAAAATTTTACGCCCCTAGGACCACGCCTTCCCTACGCGACGGGGCCTTAAAGAGCGGGGCCTAAAAAATCATTTTTCCATACAAACCAAAAAAATTTTTTTTTGATTTTTAATTTTTTTGTTATTAATTATTATATTACTTGGTTTGCTTATTCACGACAAAAAATTTGATTTTGGAGGGATAAGTCTTTCAGCGCTAAAAAATTTTTCGCAAAAAAAAAATTTGGGCGGCCGGGGTCCTACAGTAAAAAATTTTTAAAAAATATTTTTTTTTAGTTTTGACCAGCAACGGTTTTAGCTGCTATGTTGCTTTATATGATATATATTCCAAAAAAAAAATTATTCATATCTGTGACATCTTTATCTTTTTCGAAAAAAAAAATTTTGAGCCGTAGGAATCCTACGGTAAAAAATTTTTAAAAAATATTTTTTTTTAGTTTTGAAAAGCAATGGTTTTAGTTTTTATGTTGTTTTTAATGATATATATTCCAAAAAAAATATTATTCATATTTGTGACATTTTTATCGTGTATCGAAAAAAATCATCAATGCATTTTTTACCCTTTTTTAGAACACGATTAAGATGTCACAGATACAAAAAATATTTTTTTATGAATATATATCATTTAAAGCAACATAGCAGCTAAAACCGTTGCTGGTCAAAACTAAAAAAAAATATTTTTTAAAAATTTTTTACTGTAGGACCCCGGCGGCTCAAAATTTTTTTTTGCGAAAAATTTTTTAGCGCTGAAAGACTTATCCCACCAAAATCAAATTTTTTGTTGTGAATAAGCAAACCAAGTAATATAATAAATAATAACAAAAAAATTAAAAATCAAAAAAAAATTTTTTGGTTTGTATGGAAAAATGATTTTTTAGGCCCCGCTCTTTAAGGGCCCGTCGCGTAGGGAAGGCGTGGTCCTAGGGGCGTAAAATTTTTCCTGAGTTATTTTTAAGTCAAAAGGAAAAAAATGAGCGGGTACCGTCTCAAGATTTCCAACATTTCCAAAATAAGGGACACTCTAATGCTCACATTAGAGTTTGCAAATAATCGCGATTATGAAAATCGCGATTACGATTAAAAAAATAGCCGTTAATCGCGATTATCGATTAATCGAGTTTTTCAAATAAATATAATTAAAAAAAAAAAACTCTTTTAAAATTTACATTTCAGAATGTACGAAAATACAAAAATAAGTATTTTATGCAATAAATTATCTTTCCACACTAAATGTCCTTCCAAAAAAAACATATGTCCCATGAATGTCTGAATAGGTAGTATGGATAGCCCTATATGAAACTAAAAAAATTGCGTTGTTGGTTTTTAAATTTTTTTAAAAACTTAGCTAATAAGCGTGGTTAAATATTGGAAAAATTGTCAAAATTGTGTCGAGTTCCCTTGATTAAATATTTGTCAAATTTACGAAATGCATCACAATCGCAAAAATTAACGTTTATGTATATTTTTCTATGGGCTATCTACTAAATTTTTTTATTTTGGAAAATTTTCAGAAACCGTTCTGAAAGTCAATTTATCAAAAATCCGGCCACATTTTTTTTAAGTTTAGATGATTGTATTCACCCAAAAAAAATCGTATTTTTCGAGAAAATAGCATTTGAATATTAGATTTAATAAAAATTCTGTAATTCTCTTGTATTTTATTGTGGCAACACCGCGTATGAGTAACGAAAATTTATTGGTTTCGCAAATAGTCGTTACTCATACGCGGTGTTGACCAGACATGAGCTCAAATGTATTCCCTTCTTCGCTTACACCAAATCATTCGCTTCAGAGTACACTATTTTTAGAGTACAGTGTTTGCGAATGCGAATGTTTACTATGATGCTAAACAACAAATTAAAAAATTTGCTGTGCTTGTTTAAACGAACACGAAAAATGTCGTGTTTGAACGATTAGAATGAAACAAACGTTCGTTTTTAGAATAACAAACATAGTAGAGATTATAAAAATAACACCGTGTTATAGAATATTTTTAACATACACTGATCGCTTAGAATGTTTTTGTAAAAAAATGTTTAAAAAAAATTGTTGGAAAACTTATTATAAATATGGGGGTAGTAAAAAAAAACGTTTTGATGAAAAAGTAAATTATGCATTGTGAAAAAATGTATTGGGATGTATGTATGTATGTATAAGAAAAATATGCAAAATAATGCTGTTAGTTTTTTGTTTGTCATTTTACACTTGCTCGTACACGCACACGCACAATCTTATTGTGTCGTTGAAACAAATCATAAACATTGTGTTTTTTTTTTTTAACTAAAAGTATTCCCAACAACAATAAGTACCGCTTTAAAGTTTTTTACATTAGGGTGGAGCTAATTAGATCTATTTCGAAAACGTCGGGTCGGTAAAGTTGCCTTTTAGGGTTGACATTAACACATAAAAATATTGATCCTGTGAGACAATGGCCTTGGCTTCAAAATCGGAGAGTTCCGAACAAAGTAAAAAAATAAATTTTTTTTCTTAAATTATTTAATATTCGGACATTACTTAAAAAGTGTTTTTATGGTATTTTTTTTTTGTCTGCAAAAATTTGTTTTTGTCTGTAAATTTTTTTTCTTGTTTTGCAAAAAATATTTTTAATTCGTTTTTTGCTGAAAATATAACGTCATGTTGACTCAGTTTTGAGAAGATGTTTATTTTTATTTGTCGTTTTGTTTAATTTGGCCTTTAATGCAATTTGAAATTAATTTTAAGAAAATAAGTTGTTTTTAAAGAACATTTTTTAAATTTCTTTACAGAAAAAAAAAAAATGTTTACCATAAAAACACATTTCAGTAATGTCCGAATATAAACTAAAGGCTGGGTTAGCTACCCGTAACTGTCCCCCTACGTAGCGTAGTGATCAAAATCAAATAGAAAATCACAGTCTGCAAAGAAGAATAATTGCACTCATTTGTTCTTATATAACGAAAATCTCTCTACGCTAGTTTACGGTTGAGGGTGCATAATATTTTATTAGCCTAAATATTTAAAAAAAAAAATTAAACAATTTTTTTTCACCGACGTTTTCGAAATTCGAAAAAAGCATAATTTGCTTCACCCTAATGCACATACAAAAAAATAGACAAACTTTCGGTATTAGCAGAACAGTTGAAAATTTTGTTAAAAAAAAATGTATTTGGTCACACACTACATATTTCATCATTATAGGTACTAACATTTTCTGCCATAAAGCAAAACATTTTTTTTCCCACAATGAACATTATTTTTCGAAATAGAAAAAGAATTTTTCAATCCACCCTAATATTTATTTTTATGTATTAAAATTTTTTTTTATTCACTCTTATTTATAAATTAATTTTCCCCATACTTATTTTTTATTTACCTCTTCATTTATGCTACATAACAAAATGTTTATTTTAATTCGCACTTGCATACATACATATATTTTTTTTATAAAAGAATTCCCCCAAATAGCCAAACAATATTTTTTTTTTTTTTATAAAAATCATTCTATTCACACGCTTCAGAGTATAGTATTTTCAAATTATTGGCTGTCTATGTACTCCCTAATTGGTTCATTCGTGTTACGAAAGTCGTTACACTAGTGTGTGTAGCTTTCTCTTGCACTATGAGCATAGAATGAAAAACTCATTCGTGTTGAACGATAAGAATAGAATATTGTCCACATTCTAAATTTTTTAGAATGTCTCTAAACGCATTTTAACACCATCCGTGCACATGTCTGGTGTTGACACAATAAAATACAAGAGACTTATAGAATTATTCTAGAGTTGTCAAAACCGATTTCCGAAGTACATTTTCGAAAAATCGATTTTTTTCTATTTTTCCGGTTTTTTAAAACCGGTTTTTTAAAAAGGCCGGTTTTTGAAGTATTCGAGAAACCGATTTTTTTGGTCTCGAATAATCGACTTTTTCATATATTTATTTTTTTCGTTATTTTGCATTCAATGAAATTTTTTAATAAACATCTCTAAGTTGAGAAATCGGATGTCCCCAAATCATTTGAAATGTATCCTTTTTTTTTGCCTTACTTACGAGCATATTTTTTCTACTCACAATCACGTGAGTAAATTTATGACAACTCACATTCATTCACAGTCACGTTCATTCACAGTCACGTTCATTCACACTCACGTTCACTAACACTCACGAAACTTTTTATACAAAAAAAAAAACTTTTAAAAATTAAAATTTCAAAAATGTAAGAAAATTTTTAGCAAAATTAAAATTTTCGCCAAATTCTACAATTTTTTTGTCTTTTTCGGGATTTTTAAATTTGTTTGCTTTTTTTTGTGACGAAAGGAAATATGAAGAACAAATAAATCACGCAAACTCACGCAAAAAAATCGTCTCATGCATACTCACTCACGCAAAAATCTTGCTCACACACACTCACTCACGCAATTTTTTTCCTCTAACACCCACTTACAATCACGTGAGTTACTTAAATTGCAGTCACACTCACGCGTGAATCACGCACTAAACTGCTCATGTGCCAATCTCTATTCTGAAGTATGTACAAATAGCTTGTTTTGCTTTCCTTTTTTATTGTTTTGTTTTACTTTTTTATCAAATAAATAATTAACAAGTAAAAAAGTTAAATTCGGCCTTGCCGAATGCAGTGATACCCTCCACAATTTCAAAAAGATTATTGCAAAAAACTTTATTTAAAAGGAAATTACTTTTGAAAAAAAAAAAAATTTTTGAAAAAAAAAAAAAAATTCCGCGAAAAAAAATTTTGGTAAAAAAAAAAATCCGCGATTTTTTTCTTTTTTTGTCAAAAAATATGTTCGTACTTGTTTAAATACCATTTGCTGTTCAATTATGTTTACATATGTCAACCAGAAGCCGAATTAAAGCATTTTGTATTTTTAGGTTATGTTGAATGTACTGAAATTTTTGAGGTGTGCTTACATTTTCGTTCATAACTTTTGAACCGCTGAACCGATATCGCTCAAATGCAATACCAAACTTCTCGGGAGAACTTCCAATAAATATGTTAAGTTTCAGTCATCTCTGTGCAATATTTTGTCCGCGACAGCATTTTCCACAGACAGACGGACAGACGGACAGACGGACAGACGGACAGACGGACAGACGGACAGACGGACATCGCTAGAATGTCTTAAAATCGATCGGGGATCATGAATATATATACTTTATGGGGTCCCAGACCGATATTTCGATGAGTTACAAACGGAATGACAAACTTATATATACCCTCTATCACTAGAGTGGAGGGTATAAAAAACAAAAACCGAAAAACCGATTATTCGAAACCGGTTTTTAGTTACAAAACCAAAAAACCGATTTTTTTAAAAGGCGGTTTTTCGAAGTATTCGAAAATCGGTTTTTGAAATAGACGAATATTTGACAACTCCAGAAATTTTCTAAAATCCAATATTCAAATGCGATTTTCTCGAAAAATACGAAAAATGCCCTCCTGATTTTTTAATGTGGATAGACAAATATATAAACTAAAAAAAAAATTTAAAAAAATTTAGCCGAATTTTTAATAAATTCTCAAGGGGACAAAAAGGGCTAAAATTTGGAATACAGGATCCTTTGGTAAAAAAAAAAACGTATGAAAAAATATACATGTTGTAAATTTATTTTCTAAGGGTCGTAAAATTGGTAGACAGTAGTGTTGTCAACCGATTAAAAATAATTCGATTAATCGATCAAAGAAACCCAAACTCTTGTTCGATTATTTTAAAAATTACGATTTTCGAATAACGAATAAATCGATTAATTTATGTCAATTAATCGAACAATTATTTTTTTTATACCCTCCAACTACAGTATCGAAATATCGGTCTAGGACCCCATAAAATATATATTATTGATCATTGATCGGTCAAGTACCCCATAAAATATATATTATTGATCAGTGATCGACTCTAAGACATTCTACACAGAAAAAAATATGGAGGAAACAAATTTGAGTAATCACTTGTTTAAATTTAAAAACAAAAATTGAATAATTTTTTTAATTGACGCAATTAAAAATTTACTCAAAAATTTTAAAAACAATTTAAGTAAATAATTTAATAAAAATTTAATAGTTTTTTAATTTTTATACCCTCCACTCTAGTGATGGAGGGTATATATAAGTTTGTCATTCCGTTTGTAACACATCGAAATATTGGTCTAGGACCCCATAAAGTATATATATTCATGATCCTTGATCGATTTTAAGTCGATCTAGCGATGTCCGTCCGTCCGTCCGTCCGTCCGTCCGTCTGTCTGTCTGTCCGTTGAAAACACGCTAACTTTTGAAAGACTTTACGGAGGCTCCTGAAGTTTGACATATATGTTCTCCATTTACCGGGTCAGGTTGGTATTGCAATCCAGCGAAATCGGTCCAGTGGTTCAACAGTTATGACCAAAATAGTAAATTTCGGCAAGGGTATTTTTCGAATTTACAAGATTAAAACCACTATAACTTTCGAAAGACAATTCTGAGGGGGCTGAAGCTTATCATATATATTTGTCGTTCCGCAAGGCTGTTTGGTTTTGAATTTCAGCAAAATCGGTTTAGTGGTTCAAAAGTTATAAGCAAAGCAGTGAATTTCAGATTTGTTTCACCTTAAACTGTTGAAAACTCGTTAAACAAGTTTAAAAAGCATGGTGAAATACCAGTTTTGTAAAACTTGTTGTTGTTTATTTCTTGTCGTTGGGTGCAGTTTAGTTGTTAGACAAGTACATTTTTGTTATTGTTTTGTTATTGTTAGTGTAACTGTATGTAACGGGAAAAAATCAAGTAAAGTATGTGTATGATTGAATGTTAATTTGTTTTTGGTTTTTAAAGAAGAGGATGGTAATATAAATAGAGGAAAATATGTGAAATAGTTTTTTTTGTATTACATATAGGTATAAAACAACAAAAATATTTTACGAAGTAATTTGTTACTCAAAGAAATTGTACACTAAAAAAATATTTACACTCAAAAAAACGTTACACTCAAAAAAAATGTACACATTATTATTTTTTTTTTGAATGAAATGGCACTCAAAAAAATGTTGACAGTCAAAAAATTTTACAATCAAAAAAATTTGATTGATTAAAAGAAAGTTTGACTCAAAATAATATACATATTTTTAATAAAAAATTTGTAATCCAATTTTTTGAATTTTTTTTTAGAAAATTACTATCAGATAACATTGTGGAGGGTATTCATAGATTCGACCAAGTCGAATTTAATTTTTCCACTTGTTTTTAACTCTCATAGTTTTTAGAATTCTCGTTTTGTTTATAGTTTTTTGTGTATGTATATGAAAGTTTGTAATCGTCTTTATAAAATTTTCCTATGTTTTTGAGACATAAATATGTTTGGTAAAGTTTGAAAAACAAGTTTTTTGTTTTTTTTTTCGTAAAAAATTTATTTTTTTTTTACTTTAAAAAAAATAAATAGATAAATTTACTCAAATTTTTTTTCAAACATTTAATAAATTTTTATTAAAAATTTACTCAATACTATTAAATCGTTTACTGGGGCAAAATTGAGTAATTTTTTACTCAATAGTATTAAAAATTTACTCAAATATTTTTTTTATTTTTTTCTGTGTAGCTATGTCCGTCTGTGGAGGGCACGATACAGTCCAAAATAAAAGAGCTATACTTCTGAAGTTTGGCACGATTATGTCTTATGGTCATAGGCTAGTTAAGTTCAATGTCAAAATCGGACGAGGGAAAATGTTTCAACTTAAAGAACTAAAATACCACCAAGAAAACACAATTTTCTTACAATTTTTTTTTGTATATTTGATCCACAAATGAATTATTTTTATGCCATATGAAGTTCATTGCATTTGGACCAAGATGATTAGGAAATGCTATTTTTTCGGCCCGCCCCTTTTAAGGGCGCGGTTATAGAAAATAATACAAAATAATGATGAAAATGTTTTTAGGCGTAAATTTTGTAAAAATGAATTTGTAAACATTAATGAAACGGTGTCCTCTAAGTTCCCCCGCCGACTCCCACCAATTCAATACTTAAAATTTTTAAAATTTTAAGTTTTTTATTTATTTTTTACATACAAAAGTAATTTAGTTATTCAATTTATAAGTTTTTTATTTATTTTTTGTTAATAAAATATTCAGCCTTGCCACAAATAAAATAAATTTAAAATGAGCTTTAAATTTTATTTCCATACAAATTGTTTTTGTTTTTAAAATCGACTTTCAAAAAATGTATTGAAAATTTGAAATTTAAAATAAAACTTTTGTTAAAATAGACTTTTTGTTTTCTTGTGGTAAGGGCCATTGTTTTTGTTTTTAAAATCGACTTTCAAAAATGTATAGAAAATTTGGAATTTAAAATAAAACTTTTGTTAAATAGACTTTTTATTTTTCTATGGTACGGGCCATTAACTATTTTATTTTTAAATTTGTTTTTGTTAATAAAAATATTTTTTTAATAACCAATTTTTTATTCGTTATTCTCTTCGATTAATCGAATAATTTTTAAGATTTAATCGTTTGATCGAACGAACAAAAACAATTATTTGAATTATTCGAACAAAGTTGGAAGGCGAATAATTGACAACTCTAGTAGACAGTGTACTTTTTCTCCTTTTCATATTTTATGAAATAACGGTCATAGACTCTTGAAATTTGTAATGAAGGATCATTTGGTAAAAAAAAACATTCCCCAAAAATTACTTTTATGTGTATATATGTGGGCGTGCCGAAAATTTAAATCTTTCGAATTTCGTGTCGAATACCTGACAATGGCCACTGAAGAGCTGATTGTGTGAAAATTTATAAGAGGGTATTTATACACAGCCTTTTTTTGCTTGCAATAAAGACTTGCAACTTTTTTTTGTAGGCAAACGGGGGTGAGAAGCATAGAAGAAGGAAAACAGAATTTGTGATTTTTTTTCTACCCCGTTTTCTTTTCACCCCCATTTGCCTACAAAAAAAAGTTGCAAGACTTTATTGCAAGCAAAAAAAGGCTGTGTATAAATACCGTCTAAGGAAATTTAGAAAGAGCGGCTTCAGTCTGCAACTTTTTTTGAAAAAACTTCAAGCCCGAATTTTTTGACCAAATCCAGCCAAATCCTTTTGGATTATTTTTAAAACAAAATTGTGGGATTACTAACAATAAGATGAAAATTTAAATTTTACTTTAAATTTAAATTACTTTTACGAGAAAAGAGGAATGAGAAATTGCAAATAAGTTAAATGAATCGTAGTATATTTTAAAATCGTTATAAAAACAGTGTATTTTATAGAAAATGAATAATCGTAATCGCATGATTATTTTGTCGATTACGATTAATTGGTGCGATTAATCGCGATTACGATTTTAGTCGTTTTGCAAACTCTAGTTCACATAGTTTCTTCAAAAGAAATTTGAAAAAATCCCAAAAAAATCTGTTTCTTCCCATCCAATTTCCTACCTTTAACCACCAAAATAGCCCCTAAAAAACAGGTAAATCTTCAGTCAGGCGATAAATTTTCAGTAAGACGATACATTGACTGATACGATATCTTAAGAAAATTTCTAACTGGATTTAATTGAAATTAATTGCATCATAATTTTTGTTTTATTAAATTTTATTGTTCTTTTTTTTGGTTTTGATTAAATTTCTTAAAAACTAATATGTGTTTTTGGGGATTTTTTTTTTTGTGTTTATTTAATTTTTGTTTTTTTTTTTTTTTAATAATAATTGATTTGTATACGACTAGACAACTTCTTAAAAACTGTTGTGTGTTCAAGTTTTAGAGATATTTTTTTGTTTTTGTATTATTAAATTTTTATTTATTTTGTTTTTTGTTAATTTATTTATTTATTTCTTTATCAATATTTTGTTTTACAATAATATGTATAGATGTTAAGAAGACTGACTATTTTAATTATGATTAGATAATAAAGTTTTTTTTTTTTATACAAATTATTAAAAACTAAAATAAACAAGAGAAAAAATTGTAATAAATGCAAAAAAATTAAGCATTTGAAAAAAATTGGCATAATTATAGTTACGAAAAAGAGAAAAGAAATTTTAAATAATATTAAATAATTTTTGGCATAATGTTTGGTTTAATTTGATTTTTATTAAAATATTTACATAGAATTTTTAATTAAAATGAATAAAAATTAAATAATTAAAAATTAAGTTTTTAAAATAAAGAACATTTTTAATTTTTGTATTAAAAAAATATAATTTAAAGTAGTTATTGTTCTTTTTTTTGATAAGTTTTAAAGTATTTTAAGAAAATACATTATTTTTTTTTGTTTTATTTTTCGGGCTTTAAACGAGAAATCAATTAGAAACTTTTTGGTGTAAGAACTTGGGTAAATTTTTACAGTGTATAATAGGGCGTGTCGACAATTATAAACTTTCATATTTCGTGTCGGAATACCTGTCGCACGAAGGCCACGGAAGAGCTGATTGAGGGGAAATTTAAGAAAAAATTTTGCAAGGGCATCTTTAGTAGGCAACCAGTGGCCAAATTTTGAAAAAAACTTCGTATTTTGACTAAAATTAATTTCCAAATCTTTTAACTAACAGGGGAAGTTTCCCTAGTATCTCCCTCCGATCTTCATGAAATTTTGATATAATGTTAAGAACGAAAATTAATTCGACACGTATTTTTTTTTTAGCGGCCAAACTCATTTTTAGGGGGGGGGGGTCGATTTGTATGGGGGGAAATTGACCATTTTCAGTTTTTCACGATTTACACTAATTTAAACAAAATTAATATAGGCATGTGTGGTATCAGATTAAAGGTATTAAAAATACCTATCTCTTGGTGCTAACAACGGGCCAAAGAAGCTAAAATTTTTTGACTTATTAACAAAAATGTCCTAAAATGTTGGTATTTTACTCAATATGACGAAAATTTGTGCATGTTTGGACACGTTCTTAGCACACGAAGATAGATTTTCCAAAGACCTTTCATTTGGTATGTAACATGACTAGGTTTCTTTGCATAATATAGGAGATAAATGAAAAAAACTGAAAAATGGTCTTGTCTTCCCTCCTCCTTTTTACCCCCTAAATATGAATTTGGGCCGCTATAAAAAAATACGTGTCCCTTTTTTTTCTTATCTACAAAATAAAACCAATTCCATTAAGATCCGCAGGTGACACTAGGGAGACTTCCCTTGTAAGTCCAGATCAAAAATTCGGAAATTTTGCGTAGTTTCTCTGTAATTTAACAGTGTTATATTTTTCCCTAAGGTACGCAAAACTCCATCATTTTTAGGTCTGATTTGGTCAAAAAATTTTTTAAAACATTGCCTGCTTTTAGCCAACTAAAGATGCCCTTTCAAATATTTTTCCTAAATTTTCCCACAATCAGTAGTGTTGTGCTTAATCGTTCAATTGAGTGAGCGCTCATTTTCGTTCATTTCAGATAAAAGACCTAGTTCGTTCATCTAGTTCAATCGCTCTTTTGTGGTCTTTGTTGAACAGTTCGTGAACGAATCATTTTGATCATGTCTGTTGGTCGTTCATCTAGTTCAAATCGGTCAGTTTTTGTTTTCGTTCAACAGTTCGTGAACGAATCATTTTGATCATGTCTGTGTTTTGGTTTTCGTTAAAAAAAAATACAAAAAATAATGAATAAAAACATGAATTAAAAAAAAATATACAATTTTTGTAAAAAAAAAACATAAATGCTGAGAAAGCGGGCCAAAAGAGAATAGTAAACTAACGCTTATTGACAAAATTAACAAAAACAAGTGAGAGTGTTAAATTCGGCTGTGCCGAATCTTTTATACCCTCCAATATGTAAAAAAATTAAAAACAAAATTTTGTCAGGGGCGTTTCATTTTTTTTTGGGGGGGGGGGGGGGTTGATGGTGTCTGTGGGGGACGTTAAGAGCACCTTCCCATCACGGAAAATATACCAAATGTTTCATTTATTTAACAAAAATACAAAAAAACATATTAAAATGTGTATTTTTTTAGATGTTGGTTTAGTTCTTCAAGGGGGAACTTTTTCCCCCCTGGTCCGATTTTGCCAGTTTCCGAACTTAACCTGCCTAGGAACATAAGACATATTTGTGCCAAACTTGAGGGGTCTATCTCTTTTATTTTGGACTGCATCGTGTTAACTACAGACGGACGGACAGACGGACGGACGGACGGACGGACGGACGGACATCGCTAGAACATCTTAGAATCGATCACTGATCAATAATATATATACTTTATGGGGTCCCCGACCGATATTTCGATGCGTTACACACGGAATGACAAAGTGAGTATACCCCCATACTGTAGTTGGAGGGTATAAAAATAATAAAAGAACCGAATTGAAAGATCAAAATAAAGTAATGATTAGGGATGAGATTTCCATGCAAATGCATGTTTTTTGTCGACAGTCTTAACACGACATCGACCAATTATCTTTCCGAATCAAGAAATTTGCGTTAAAATGGCATCGATTTGTTTTTGCATATTTTGGTGAAATTGCATATTTTTGCATATTTTGGTTTTAAATGCATATTTTGTGCATATTTCCAACTTTTAAGTGCATATTTTTGCATATTTTGGCATAAATTATCAAAAACACAAAATGAAATTTATGTGTTTCAAAAACTATTTTAAATTTCAAAAATTTCTTTTGGAAATAAGAAAAATTATTTTTTTTCTTTAAATTTTTTTTTATAGATTGTCTTAATTTCTAAAAAATCGTGCTTATATAAAATTTTAAATGTTACTATTTAAACCCGGCGTTACTTTTTACTTTTTAAGAAGTTTTTCCTATGAAAACAAGATTATTATTGCACACATTTTATTTTTTAGTGCATATTTTTAGGTTTTTTAGTGCATATTTTGAATTTTTTAGAGCATATTTTAAAATATGCAAAAAAAAATCTCATCCATAGTAATGATCAATTGAGCTGAATGAACGAAAAGACCTAAAAGAGCGAAAATGAACGAAGTAGATTAACCGCTCAGTTAAGTGAATAGTTCATTTGAACTAGTTCGGTCGTGAACGACACAACTCTAACAATCAGCTCTTTTATGGCCATTTTTTGGCAGGTATTCCTACACAAAATTCGAAACTTTATAATTGTCGACCGCCCTAGTGTATTAGTTTCTTAAAGATTTCTAGTCTAAGGCACATTTATACTTATTTAATTATAAATTACAAATATATTTTTTCTTTAATTACTTTTAAAAAACTACTTGTGATTTTTATTTTCATAATTTTTTTTACAAATAACAATTATTTATTTTGTTTTTACTAAAAATGTTGATTTTGTGCATCAACTGTTTTTTTTCAAAAACTTAAAACTATTTTTTTTTTTTGATATTTTTTTGTTGATTTTTTTATTTATTTAAAGAATTTCGATTTAAAATTAATCGATAACATCTTCATCGTTATCATCACCATCAGTATTGCCATTGGAGCCCATTAAACCATTAGAGTTACCACCACCACCATTTAAATTATTGCCAGCATTATCTGAATGTTGAAGATCATGCGGTGATTTTGTATCGCCCGTATCATGATGATCCATCAACAAATTATTATTGTGCAACAACGAATTGTTATTATTGTGCAAATGTTGTAAATTTGTATTGAGATTGCCACTGTTGCTGGAATTATTGACACCGCCTCCTCCGCCACCGCCACTGCCGGAGAAATGATGTAAATGGTGTTGATGTTGATTTAGCAAAGCCCCGAGGGCGTTTTCTCAAACAACATCAGTTACGCCGGTATACTGACAAGCTGAAAGGCCGGCTGAATTTGAGCGTGATACTGGTGAGGGGGCTGAATAGGGACTGGCAAAACCGGTTGTATGCTGTTTAGCCTTTAAACGCAATGTAGCAATACTCGAAGACATACTTGAGGTCATGCAAGGTTCAGCAGCGGCACGATACATATAGGGATTGGCAGGTGTACTATACGGACAAGGAGCAGCTCCCACATTACTATTTGTCATTGTCATAGAACCAGGCAGCATACTATTATTCATGCTAACTGCCACACTACTCGCTCCGGTATTAAAGCAGTTTACCGAGTTTTGATGATGATTTGATGTTACCATTGAACCGAGTGGATTAACCGGCCAGGGAAATGGTTTAGTACCCAGCGGTGAAGGAACTTTAGTCCAGTTATTATAGGTATACGATGAATAGAGAGAATCATCGGCAAAGGGTTGCATGAATTGTGTACCAAAACCAGATTTGAAATCAGCAGCAGCAACGGCAGCATTCATGGCATTACGTTCACGTTTACGCCACTTTGCACGACGATTTTTGAACCACACCTAAAAATAAATAAATAAAAATTGGAATAAAGTTAGTAAATTTTAGATATACAATTTCGGAATTTCAGAAGTAATAACTAATTTAAATTATAGAGCCACAAAAAATATTTTTAATGTAAAATTATTCTTAACCCTTGCAAAAACTAGATAATACTCAATTTACACCTTAGGTGAAATCTCGTTCGAACGAGATTTCACCCCAGATGTGAATAAGCCCTTAGCGACATGTTGAAAGAGAGTATGAATTAAATTTAAGTTTACTATAAATAGAATTTGTATTTGTTGTAACTGTTTAAACCTTCCGTAATAAGTATAAACATGTAAAGCACTGCAGCACTAGAAAAACAAAACGAGTATTTGTCTAAGCATATTCTAGCAACACACACCCAGAAAAGTTTTACAGTAACTTTTTTACGGTTATTCAAAAAGTTTTTAGTTAAAGTTATTTTAAACGTTTTATCGTTTGTTTTTCAATGAAAATAAAATATTGAACGATTTATACAGTTGTAAAAACAATAAACTACAAAAGTTACGGAAAAATATTTTTATCAGTTAAATTATTTGTGACTGATTATACCGTATAATTTTACAGAAGTACGGTTTTTGTAGTTTGTTATTAAAAAAATGTTATTATTACTTCACAAAATAAAAAATTGTAAACAGTTAAAATAACTGAAATATCGTTTGTTTTTACGGAATGTCTAGTCATTTATTAACGTTTAAAAATAACTGAAAAAGTATGTTGTTTCAAATGAAATATAGGTAGTCCGTTTTTTAAAAGGAAAAACGATTGTTTTAAATGTTTTTTCAGTTGAATTTACTTACAAAATATTTTAAGTGCAGACTAAATACAGACTCGACAGTAGAGTTTTACAAGAAAAAATGGGGAAAAACTAAGCGATTTTAGGAGAAAACACAGCGGTTTTTAGTCCGTTTTACGCTAACATGGCAACTCTTTCTACGACTTAGGAGTGAGTGAAACAACAAAAACCGATCTGGCATCCATTTTTCTTATGGCGCGTTATATCAGTTTTCTCTTTCTAACCTAATTCGTAGAATAATTTGAAAACATTAACCATATGGTTAAAAAATACTTTTTTGACACCTGTCATATTTGTCGAGTCTGTATTAGCCTGTGCTAGCAATGTGGAGGCTGTGGCGTCTAAGGTGACGACCAGCCTGTGTTATAATGGTACGAATATGACAAAATATATGGAGCATTCCATGTCAAATCGGACACTTTGAGAATTTTTTTTTTTAGATTTTCCCAATTTGTTTACACTAAAAACCAATCGAAAATGTTTGTACTCTTCGATTTTTTTGAAATTTTTTTGTGTAAAACTTCTATCGATTCTACAATTTTTTTATATTTTTTGTAATTTTTTTTTATTTAATCAGCTTCTACCGGTCCAATGGTGCGTCCGAGAGGGGTAATTAGTGAGACCGAACCCCATTTATTTTTACCCTACAACATTTTTTTATCTACGCCCTATCTCCACTCCCTAAGTAGGCTTCCATTCAAAACTACATTTTTATAAAATTTGCTCCAACTGTTATTTGTATGGGAGCCCTCTTAGGGTGTGGAGATAGGGCGTAGGTATGTTTTACAAAAATGTTAGAGGATAAAAATAAATGGGGATCGGTCTCACTAATGCCCCTCTCGGACGCACCATTGGACCGGTAGAAGCTGATTAAATAAACCAAATTTACAAAAAATTATAAAAAATGTATGGGGATCGCCTTAATAGTTAAAGATAAAGGGTAGGTGTGTTCAGAGAAAATGTTTGGACTAAAAAAATATTGTGGTTCGGTCATACATTTTGTTGCTCTAAGGGCACTATTAGGGCAGTTAGAGGTATTAGTTTGGTATTAGTTTTAGGCAGTTAGGGTATTAGTTTGTTCCAAAGAAATGTTAAGATGTAAAAATTAATGGGGGTCGGTATTATAAATGACCCCTCTATGACGCACCATTGGAGCAGTAGAAATGATTTTAAGATTGGAAAATTACAATAAAATTTTTTCAAAAAATTTAAAAAAATAGTAATAATCGTTATCCCACGATCGTCCTGGGCAAAAATTTGTAGAATCGATAGAAGTTTTACACAAATAAATTTCAAAAAAATCGAGTACAAACATTTTCGAAAATGAGATTTAAATTTTAAAACTTAAAAATCGCATACAAGAGCGCTTTTAAGAATTTTTTGGGATTTGTTTTTAAAAAGTACACAAAAAAGAACAAAAATTTTTTAAAAAAAAATTAAAATTTGGACCATTATTGAAGAAGTTATGAGTAAAAGAAGTTTGAGTAAAGGAACAAACTACCAATTTTTAAAAATTCAATATCTTTTGAACGGGTCATCAAAAAATCTGAAAATTTACCACGAAGGAGTTTTCGAAGGCTACTAAAAACTGTTAACAAATTGGGAAAATCTAAAAAAAAAAATTTACAAAGTGACATGGAATGCCCCATATATTATTGACCTATGATCGATTCTAAGACATTCTGTGAATATCCGTCTGTCCATCCGTCCGTCTGTCTGTAGATAACACAATGCAGTCCAAAATAAAACAGCTAGACTCCTGATGTTTAGCACAAATATGTCTCATGTTCATAGGCAGGTTAAGTACGTGAATGGGCAAAATCAGGCCAAGGGGAAAAAAGTTCCCCCTTGAAGAACTGAACAAACATCTGAAAAAATACACTTTTTTTTACATGTTTTTTTGTATTTTTGTTAAATAAATGAAATATTTGGTATATTTATCGCGATGGGAAGGTGCTCTTAAAGTCCCCCACTGACAAAAAAAATTTTTTGGTGAAAAAAAAAAAATTTCGCGAAATTTTTTATTTTTTTTAAATTGGTTTGTACTTGTAAAAATTCCATTCTGTGTCCATTCTGTTCACATATGCCAACCAGCAGCCAATTTAAAGCATTTTGTATTTTGAGGTTATGTAGAATATACCAAAATTTTCTAGTTGTTCTTACATTTTAGTTCATAAGTTTTGAACCGCTGAACCGATTTTGCTCAAATGCATTACCAAACTACTCAGGACAACAACAAGTAAATTTGCTAAGTCTCAGTCATATATGTTTAATACTTTGGCCGTGATCACCATTTCCACAGACGGACATTGTCTTAGAATCGGAGTAACTAGCTCTTAAGTATGTTACAGAAAAAAATAAATTTATTATATCGTCGCTGCTCCGTCGTTATTTGGTATGTGTTTTTAATGAAGTTTTCAGGAGAGCAAAAAAACCGTTTTATTTTGTCATTTTGCCATATTTTATAAAAGTCAAGCGGCTTTACAATACATAAAGATGTCTTATATATGTGTACCACAAAAAAAAAGAATGATTTTTTAGCTAAAACGAAGATATTAACGAATTACATAAAAAACTACACATAACACATTTTGTTGGAACATTTTTGGTATTATTTTTTTTATTTTTGGACATTTTTATACACATGACCGTTTTTGTTCAAAGAACTTAAGTTATAAAATTTGATAATAGTGCAAAAAATTGTAATATGCATTAAAGTGATAGTATATACACTTTTAAATCCCATATTTTATACAAATCTGCATCCAAGTGCTGAGTTGCTTCAATGAATTTTGTTTTTTTTTAGCGAAAAAATTTTACTTAAAAAAATGTTACTGAAATTTGTGCCATGAGATCTGACCATCATTTCTATATAATTGAGGCATGCTAATTTCAATGGTGAAGTCCGTTTTTGAATCAATGGAACAGTTTTCATGGAAATCATCGTTAAAGTTATGCACATTTTGTTGCAGTTTTTTTTTTTTTTTTTTAATTCTTCTTTTACAAACGAAAATTTTTTTGGTATGGGAAATTGGGATTAGACTCATAACGATATACTACACCATTTACAGATGTAATTCGAAAAAGATCAATTGAAATTCGAAGATTCTACTTGTAATTCGAAGATTCCATTTGTAATTCGAAGATTCCATTTGTAATTCGAAGATTATACTTGTAATTCGAAGATTCTATTTGTAATTCGAAAATTCTATTTGTAATTCGAAGATTCCATTTGTAATTCGAAGATTCCAATTGTAATTCGTAAAATATCAATGAAAATTCAGTTGATATTTTTCGAATTACAATTGGAATCTTCGAATTACAAATGGAATCTTCGAATTACAAATAGAATCTTCGAATTACAAGTATAATCTGCGAATTACAAATGGAATCTTCGAATTACAAATGGAATCTTCGAATTACAAATGGAATCTTCGAATTACAAGTAGAATTTTCGAATTACAATTGATCTTTTTCGAATTACATCTGTAAATGGTGTAGTACAAATTTGGATAAAAATTTTTGCGTTAAAATGGTAAAAATCACGATTTTTGTGATATTTTAATGATTTTGCGTTTTTTTTGCAACCCTATAATTATTTTTCCGAATTGATTTCATGTGTATGAAAAGACTTAAGTATGTAATTAATTTCTGCAAAAAAACTGTTTAGATACATATAACTTTTTTTGAAAATCGCGAAAAATATTTTTTTTTATAATGGCAGCATCCCTTTAAAATGTAATCTCATACTTCATTTTTTAGTATCGTATGTAAGCATGCCTAAAACCCTTATGTTAAAAATTTTAAGCAAAAATATTAATATTTGCAAAAGTTTTCTTAGCAAAAACTGGTTTTAAACTACACATACCACTTTTTTTTGGAACATTTACATATGGATTTCACATAGCTACTTTTGCTAACTTCCAAACCATTCAAGATATCGCTAAACGGTTTAGTGGGCAGACGGATGCCCTATAGAGGTTTCATATTATGCAATAAAAAAAAAAATCCAAAAATGTCACATACCAAATCACGACGGAGCAGCGACGATATGTTCATTAGGGCTATAACTTTTTGCGATTTTTGCAAATATCAAAAATACCACCGCATAGCCGTATAGGTCATAAAAAATTATTAAAAACTATGGTGTCACTTTTTCTCTATCGTGAAAAAAGTTTCCGCACCGAAAGCGTTGAAGTTTTTTCTTTGTTTATTCATATTTTCCATAACATTTACTTAAAATACGGGTAATAAAGTTGGGTTCCAGGTCTACAAAGTCCAAAAAACCTAAAAGAAGGCTAAAGATAATAAGGCAAATGAACCACACAAAAAAGCTAAGCCCCTTCGTTAGTGAACCCGAATGTTCAAACCCGAGCGGGTTTTTTGGTTATTTTGATGAATTGGACGGACTTAGCTTTTGGGCATGTTACACAGAAAGAATTGAAAACTGATTTCAATTACTGAAACTGCTGCTGATTCAATTACTTTAGTATTTGAAATTCCTTCGATCACGAAAATGCTTGGACCAATTACTAAATTAATAGCTGAGTATTTGAATTGTTGTCAAATACTCGTTTTTCCGTATTTGATTACTTTTTAATTTTAGTTTCATATTTTTTTATTTAAAAAAAATTTACACAAAAATGTTGTGAGATTTGAACCAAGGACGCCGGAGTCTAAAGCACAAGACACAACCACCAGGCCACAGCCGTCTTAAATTAATAGCGAACTTTACTGATATTATACAAATGAATAAAATATACAAAATAAGTTTCGTTTTAACATCTCTGTAAAAAAAGAATCTATTTATAGAATCTGAAGCAACAAGTAGCATTTTAACAACTCTGCAAATCTATTTATAGAATCAGACACACATATGAGGCATTCCACACCAAATGTCCCGCTACAGAAAAATATGTGTCCCGTAAATTTCTGAATAGGTTGTTTGGATAGCACTATATGGAACCAAGAAAATTACGTTTTTGGTTTTTCTAATTTTCAAAAACTGGGCTTAGAAGGCGTGGTCAAATATTGGAAAAATGGTCAAATTTGTGGCGAGTTGCCTTGATTAAATATTTATCACATTAAAACGGAATGCACCACAATCTTAAAAAATTACATTCTTATATAGTTTTGTATGGGCTATCGAATAAAATTGTTCTCTTTAGAAAATTTTCAGAACCCGTTCTGAAATTTTCCATTTGTTAAAAAAGTCAATTTATCAAAAATCCGGCCACTTTTTTTCTTTTTTTTTAATTTTTTTTTAAAGTTTAGATGTTTGTCCATCCACACAAAAAAATCAGAAATGTATTTTTCGAGAAAATCGCATTTGAATTTTAAATTTCATAACAATTTTGTAATTTGCTTGTATTTTCTTGTTTTAACGTGTCGAATGAGTAATATTCATGCAGTTAATATTAATCATTCGCAACGTTAAAACAAGAAAATACAAGCAAATTACAAAATTGTTATGAAATTTAAAATTCAAATGCGATTTTCTCGAAAAAAACGAAAAATACATTTCTGATTTTTTTTTGTGTGGATGGACAAACATCTAAACTTAAAAAAAAATTAAAAAAAAGAAAAAAAAGTGGCCGGATTTTTGATAAATTGACCTTTTTAAAAAATGGAAAATTTCAGAATGGGTTCTGAAAATTTTTCAAGGAAAAAAAATTTATTCGATAGCCCATACGAAACTATATAAGAATGTAAATTTTTAAGATTGTGGTGCATTCCGATTTAATGTGATAAATATTTAATCAAGGCAACTCGCCACAAATTTTACCATTTTTCCAATATTTGACCACGCCTCCTAAGCCCAGTTTTTAAAAATTAGAAAAACCAAAAACGCAATTTTCTTAATTCCATATAGGGCTATCCAAACAACCTATTCAGAAATTTACGGGACACATGTTTTACTGTAGCGAAACATTTGGTGTGGAATGCCTCATATGCTTTATACTTTGGCCATGATCACCATTTCCACAGACGGACAGACAGACGGATATTGCTAGAATGTCTTAGAATCTCGGAGTAACGAGCTCTTAAGTATGTTACAGAAAAAAATAAATTGATATTTTGTTCATGGTTAAAAATTAAGAAAAAAATCGAAAAAATCTCCAAAATTTAGAAAAATACAGATGACTGACATGGAAATAAAAAAATTGTGAAAAATTAAAAAAATAGGAAAATTAATAAATAATTGGAAAATTTCAGAAAATACAAAAAAATCCTAGAGTGGAAGAAAAATAAAATTCAAATAAGAAATACAATTCTAAAAATCTCCTTAAAAATTTAAGAAATCTAAAAATAATTAAAATAAAAATCGGGAATATTCTCGAAAAATTAAAAAAATAATGCACAGACATTTCACATCAAAAGTTTTTTGTTGTCAATACAAACTTTAATATTAAATTTTGTTTAAAATTTATTATTAAATTTCCCTTTCTTTTAGTACTCTATTTTTTTGTTAAATGAAATTAAATATTATTTTCATTTCTTTTGTTTTGTATGCCCTCTTATTACCCTTCCCCAATTCCTTTAACAGTTTTACAAAATATTTATGTACAAGAATTCCCAGCAAAACTTAGCTTACCAACTAAGGTATAAAATAAGGTATAGGATCTCTTATTTTATACATTGCAGCATTGATGATTTTAACAGGCGATGAGACTCAAAGTAATGCATCCACATTATCACAAAGAATACCAGTAAGGTATAAAATAAGTCATAAATTTATAACGAAGAATACGAGTAAGGTGTAAAATATATGATATTTTATAGGTTACGAGAAATGAAATAATATAGCATACCAGAAGATAATATATAAGGTGTTACGAGTAGTGAAAAAGTAATTTTGTATTAAATTTACTCACATGATTGTAAGCGAGTGTTAGTAGATAAAATATGCTCGTGAGTGTGTGTCGTTAGAAATTTCCTGTCGTGAGCCCATCTCTAGTTTAAACTTATGCATTTTTTTATAAAATAATTATTTTTTATGTTATTGTAATGCATTATGCATCCAATTATAAATAATGCATTATTTCAAACTTTCAAATAATACATAATGTAACCAAATATAAGTCATCCATGATTTAATGTTTAGAAATATCAAATATGAAATACATTTTTTTCCAATAATCATGCATTACGTAGCAAATTATTAGTAATGCATTATTTTTCACTTGAAAATAGTACGTTGTGGAACAAATGTTTGGTAAGACATCATAAAATAATGCTACAAATAAGTTATATGCATTACCTGGTTATGTGTTATATAATCACTACCCATTACCAAAGTTTCGCTGGGTTGTATGAGTTTTCGGTTTGTTTTTTACTTTAACGCCATCTTTATTTTTATGTCTGTGTGTGTGTGTTTTGTACTTTTTGTATTATTTAAAATATTTGTAGTTGTTACCCCATAATGCAAAATATAAAGACCCCCGTAACAATTTTTGTTTAAACCATTTTAAGAGGGGAGTTAAGCCAAAAAATAACAAAAAAAAAAAAAAAAATACGCATGTGCAGTAATTATTAAATACATAAATTGTATACTACTCTACTCTGTACATATGTATACAAAACAATACAACAAATAAATACTTTATAGTACACTTGAAATTTTTCTGTTATTGTTGTTATTATTTTATTTTATATATTTGTTGTTGTTTCTTGTACATTTTAATACCAGTCACATTTTATATACCTACATAAATATAGACTACAAATACTAAACAATTGGCAACCCTAAATGAATGTTAAGCCACCCCCACAATAAAAAATAATAATGGAAGAATTATAACCTCACGTTTGTTGAATGTTCTTCTTGTATATAAAAAAACGAAAAGATGGTAAAAAAAATCAGAAAAATAAATAAATCAAACAATTTTTATTCACAAAAGTAAACAATTGTACAATGATGAAGAAAAATGTGAAAAAACAAAAAATAATATTTATGGGAAAAAAAAGTTTTCTAAAAAGAAGAAGAAATGTCTATGAAAAAGTTATGATTACAAAAGTTAAGGTAAATTTAATTTTAATAAATCAAACAAAAAAATTGAGTGTACAGTTAATTTATGGCTTTAAGGTTAGTTTAGGTTAGGGTGGCGGTGCCAGGTCGGCAGTCTACAATGCAGACTCTGCATAGACCAATTGGTCCATAGCAATAATACAAAATTTCTTCCGTTTACACAAAAAAAAAGTGAACTAAAATCTGGGAAAATTAACTCAATTTTAAGAAAAGAGGGAATGATTTGGCTCCAAAGATTTTTTCTTGGTTTTAGTTCATACACTAAGAAAATTATGTCATTAACTGTTTGTAGATTATTTTAAAAAGTAAACAGTAAAGTCATTTTAAAAGAAAAATCACTTATTTTATAAAGGATTTAATTTTTTTACTGTTTCTGTAGTTTAAAAAAAATTATTTACTGTATTAAAAACGAATTTTCTCTTACATTTAATTTCGGCAGTAAAAAATTTCTTCTAAAGTTTTACTGTTTTTCAATACAAAATAACTGAATATTCACTAGTTTTTTAATGTTTTGGTTAGTCATTAAATTAACATTTAAAATTGACTGTAATGTGTTTTTATTTTAAATGAAAAAACAGTGGAATGGTTTTTAAATAAAATTTCGTTTGTTTTAAGTGAATATTCACTGGAATTTACCTACATAATTCTTTGAGTGTAATTTTCCCAAAAATAAGGAAAACAAAGTTATTTAATTTTAAGCCAATTTTAACTAGAAAATGGGAAAAATTATACTTCACATTTTAGAAATAGATGGGGTCTAGACCCTGGACCCATGGGTTCGGACCCCATTTAACTCGAGACCCCGTTGGGTTTTTAAGGGTCCCCATAGATTTTGACCCAAAATTTGTGTCCGTTTCGCTCTAACTTGCTTAGTTTTTGAGATTCGGTAATAAGGGGCCTGATAGGGTCTTGAGAATCTTAAACACCGGATTACTCAAAAACTATTAATCGGAGGGCCATTATTAAACATGTTAACATACGACATTCTATTCTCGAGAGTGAAAGTAAGAATTTTGTCAAGTGTGCCTTTAGAGCAGCCTGACTATCCACATGAAAACTAAAAAAACTAAAAAGAAAATTGCAATTCAAATTACTTAAATAATATTAAGATAACAATTAACACAAAATTTAAATAAAAATATTTGTCTTTATAAAAAAATAAACAATTTTCAAATAAATCTGTTCCATTGTCGCACTCATCACGCCAACAAAATATTTTTTTTAAATACCTCTTTTGTTAATGATATTTGATAGCTTTGATTTGAATAAATTTGGCTGTAAATACTTGATTTTGCCAGCAAATTTCAGAATTGTTTTAAAATACAACAGTCCAGGAAAACGTTCAAAAATTATAGTTTTGCTGCAGAAACGTCCGTAAATATTTGCTTAAAGACTTTAAGATAAAAATAATCAACAAAAAGAAATAATAACAAAATCACAAAGTTTTTATAAAAAGCACCAAAAGCGTCACGAAAAAATAAAAAAGCACCATGAATACCCGTTTTTTTTAAAAAGGGTATTCCTAAAAAACTCCGGGTAAAAAGACAAAAAAAGCACCAGATAATACCCGAAAAGCGTCAAAATGGCAACACTGATTTAAATATTAAATTTTAAATAAAAAAGTTGTATTAAATCGCTTCTTAAGATATGGGAATTTGAATTTTTTGTGAATCAAGCCCCCAAATCCAAGAATTCTGTTGATATTAAAAAAGTGTAAATGTTGCCTTTTTATTCCTTTTCTCTACAAAATTAAGTAACTTTTGAAAAAAATCCGGCCTCGATAAGATTAAGAATACCATCAGAACATTGTAAGGAAGTAAAAAATTTATTTTTTTTAGTTTTATCCTTATAACTATTCGAATTTTCAAAAAAAAAAATGCTTTTTAAAATCAAAAAAAGAAAAAATACTGTTAAAATCAGATATTTGCTTTGCAAATATTTCTGGATATACCCAACGACATTTTGATTTTAGCCCCACGTTCTCTTTACTTGAGTATCTACAGTATTTTTTTAAACAATTTGAATAGTTAAGGATAAAACTAAAAAAGGACATTTTGAACTTCCTTACATATCCTGATGGTATCGAGATTGGATTTCTTGCAAAAAAATGTAATTTTATTTTGGGGGGGGGGGGGGAATGTAACTTTAACACAAACTTTTCCAATCTTAAGAAATTAAATTTTTCTGATGACTGATTCGTATTCAGGAGGCAGGAATACTTAAGAAAATGTCTTATAAATTTTTTCTCTCAATACTACCAAAAAAAATATTAAAATTGATACAAAAAAACGTATCTTTGAAAATATGCATATTTGGTTCATAATTTTTACATTTTTTGCAAATATTTTTTTTCGAGTAAAAAATATATATTCCTTTAATATACACTTTTCCAATATTAAAAGAATTGTTGGTTTTGAAGGCTTGGTCCACAAAATATTAAAATGCCTATAACTCGAGAAGGCTATTTGATAAAACTTTTCTGATGACAGATTCGTGCTAGGAGGAAATACTCAAAAAGTTTCTATTCGGTTGTCAAATAATTTTTTAAACGACCCACAAAAATACTAAAAGTCAATCAATACAGTACTTTTTTTTTGGCCTCCAATACTTTTGACCACCAATTTTTTTGTTTGTTTAATTACTTTGTACTTAAGTAGATGTTCTAAGATAAATAAACAAAATATTTTTTTTTTGTTTCCAAATAAATTGGTGGTCAAAAGTATTGATTGAATTTTAGTATTTTTGTATGTCGTTACAAAAATTATTTGACAACTGAATATAAACTATTCTGAGTTTATTTACTAAAATTACTCCCGACCTAAATTATTTTATCTTGCCCAATCCAAATGATGGGATTAAGGACAGTTTTACGGGGAAAATAATAAAAAAAACAAGTAGAAAAGTTAAATTCGACTTGGCCGAATCTATGAATACCCTCCACAATGCCCATTTTAAGTGACAGTAAATTTTCTAACGTGAAAAAATAACTGTTTTGATTAGAAATATTTTATTTTGTGTAAAAATTTTTTTTTAGTAATTTTTGACAAAAAAAAATAATTTACCAATTTTTTTTTTTTTAAGTGTAAATTTTTTTTTGAGTGTAAAATTTTTTTCGAGTGTATTTTTTTTTGTTTTGGTATAAAAATATTTTTGAGTGACAAAAATACGTTGTAAAATATATTTGTGACTTATCAATGTTTTTAAAACAGGTTTAACGGGTTTTCAACACGTGAATTTAAGGTGAAGCTAATCTAAAATGCACGGTTTTGCTAATAACTTTTGAACCACTTGACCGATTTGGCTGAAATTCAATACGAACTAGGCAGGAACGACAAATATATATGCCAAGTTTCAGCATCCTCAGAATTGCTGTTCTAAAGTTATAGTGCTTTTTATCTCGAAAATTCACGAAAAAACCTTGCAAAAATTCAGTCTTTTGCTCATAACTTTTAAACCACTGGACCGATTTCGCTGGATTGCAATACCAACCTGACCAGGTAAATGCCCAACATATATACCAAACTTCAGGAGCCTCCGTAAAGTCTTTCAAAAGTTAGCGTGTTTTCAACAGACAGACAGACAGACAGACAGACAGACGGACGGACGGACATCGCTAGATCGTCTTAAAATCGATCGAGGATCATGAATATATATACTTTATGGGGGCCTATACCAATATTTCGAGGTGTTACAAATGGAATGACAAACTTATATATACCCTCTACCACTAGAGTGGAGGGTATAAAAACAATTGTCTACCAGCTTCTAAAGACAACAATCTTAGTGCATTTAAAAACAATATTTTTGTTTTTCAAAAAACATAAAAAAATAATTAAAGCATTGTTATTCCAATTTTACTACTTTGACATTAACAAATGAATGCAGTTGTAATTTTTGACTGCATTCTGTACCAATGTCAATCTCATTAATTGGTAATAGTCTTAACAATTTTAAAAATTAAATTTTTAATTTTTGAAATAAAAAAAACCCAAATTTCAGAGAAAATCCCCAAAAATTTGCGAAATCCCCAAATCCCTCCCCTGGAAATCTTGTCCCCAAACCAAACTCGAAATCCCCATTTCGGGGATAAATCCCCTTATCTGGCAACACTGCTCGCTACCTACTTTCTCTCAACAGAAGGGAATATCGTTTACTTACGGGAGTGGTCATAGGCCTAATTGCTTTCAACAATTGGACTCATTTCTAATTCCAATTGTAGAAGATGTGATGAACCGAATACGGATGAAACAGTTGAACATATGTGTGCAAATGCCCCGCATTGGCCAGGCATCGTGAGCGAATTTTAAGCAAAGCAAAACTCGAAAATCTGGAAGAAATCGCAGTTATGGAAATTATGTCCGTTAAATTGTTTGCAACATGGACTAACGCGTTTTATCCTCGTCGCTGAAAGAACTTGCGGTATTGCTATGTAAAAATTTTAAGCTCCACCGCCCCTAACCTAAAATAATATATTATCAATATTTCGGGTTAGTTCTTTGAGATGTTCCGAAGATAAGTCACTAGTTGTCCATTAACCCAGCCCTTGGATCTTGTAAACTTTAGACCAGTTTAAAACCGGTCACAGGAATTGTTCCGTTCATCTCAGGGCAGAGATAGGAAAATACATCGACCTGAATAATTTTCTGGACTTGTCCAAATCAAAAACTTACAATAGTGCTACTTAAACTCACATGAGAAGCCTTTTTTAGTGTGGGTGCTATTTAGAAGAGGAGGTATTAGAAAATGTATCTGCTAGTATCCGCCGTTTATATAACAAAACATATCACTGTTATTTTTTTCTTATTCTCTAACTACATTAAAGTCATTGCAAAATATGTTCATTTTTATTTTTTATACAAAATGCCAAGACTATCGATTATAAAAAATAAAATTTGCCAAGGTTCATATATCACCAAGTCATGCAAGCAGAAACATCAGCAAAAAAAATTCCAACGTCATCGATCTCGTCAATTGTCATTTTCACGTATCATTTGCTAACACACAAAATAGAGTTGCCAATCCTCAATAACCACCAAGTACCTCCAACTACCTTTAACATTTTCAAATGTAGAGTTAAAGCAGCAAAAAACGTATGATACAAAAAAAAATCTCACTTAATTGGTTTTGATGAAAGCAAACGATGATAAAATGGATTTGTATGTGTTTTCCTTTTTGCCATAGAAAAAATAAACTTTAATAAAACCAAGGTAAGTAACGCTTCATCAGGTAAAAAAAAGACTAGTGAGTTTTTTTTTTCTATCTTTCCTATGTTTTAGGTTATGGTACGTTAACTTTCGATTGAATTTTTTTTTTGCTGCTGCTGGTATCACAAAAAAAGTGTTGCTCCTCAAAAGTTTTGATTGATGATGAATGTGTGCAAGTCAAGGGAGTTTATATGTTAGCAAAGGAGTTTTATGATTTTTTTAGTTTGTTTTTTGTGAGCAGTTTAAAAAGAAATGTCAACATATATTGACTAATAGCTAAATAAAGACTTTTTAAAAAAGGGAATATTGTTGATTTCAATTTTTTTTGAATCAAAGTTTTTTTGTTGTGATTAAAAAACTAATTTGAGTTTTTTTGTTTGAAGGATATAGACAAATTATTATGATTAATTGCCAATATGTCTGTTTTTTGAGATGACAACTTTTAAAGAGACGTAAATATGGGATAATAGTGTAATTTTAAGGAGATTTGAGTTTTTGACATTGAAAAGAGGATGTATTTTTTTATTTGGCAATGGAGGAAGTACTTTTTTTTATCTTAATGTTGAAAATTTAAAAGATGTGCTAATAAATTTTATCTTTTTTAGACAAAATGTGGAATTAAATCCAAATCCAAATTCTTAAACTTTAAAAACACTTTACACTTTAAAAACTACCAACAACTTTTTTTTGTTGTGACAACAGATATATTAAAAGGTTAGCTTAAGAGGTTTTCATTGGAAGCCTACAGCAGAGGCTTGTACAATTCTGCTGTATGAAATCACTGTTTGGTGGTCTGCTTTAGAGTAGAACAAAAATAGTGTATTTATCGATTTGTACGACTGATTGTGAGCTCTTCGTACTACACCTACGGCTAGATTTGAAATCCTCCTTCAACTAAAATCATTGGTCACATTAGGTTGGAAACGTCGAAAAATTTTACTAAAAAGCACTCTAAAATTGAAAGGCAACAATTGCACTCATAGTGCGAGTCGAAAAGGATTAATATACCACAAAATTTGGACGTTGCTTATTCTATAAGCATATTTATGCGACACTTTACCATTTAAAATGTCTTGGATAGGTATCATGTCAAGTAGTAGAGCATCCATTAATTACACTACTATACAATTGGAAAAAACTTGAAGTGACTGGAACGCGACCTTACACAATTAATTGGAATCGTTCTGGTGATCTCAAATCTGATCTCCAATCTTTTCCATCACATCAGGTTTTTAAGAAAATTGAGGTCAAAGTTAAAAAAAATCGCCGTTTTGGGAATTTTTGACAACTCATAACGGATAACCAAATTGTGATAGCGACTTAAAAATAAGTAGACGGTTAAGCTAAAACATTGCTCTTAAGGATGTTGAACTCATTTGGTCAGTCGCCTTAACCCTTAAGGAACCAATTGTCTCGTCATGATGTCTTATTTCCAAAAAAACTAATTTTTCCGCTACAAATCATATGAATAATAACTTTATGCGACGTGACTTTAGGTGACGTTCCAACCTTATACACATGATTACAATTATTCTCCTAGTCACAAAATCTGTCTCCAAACTTTTCCATTACATTAGGCTTTTGAGAAATTTGAAATAAAAAAAATCGCATTTTCGTACATATTTCACAACTCGTAATGAAGGAACCCGATGTGCTGACGACTTACCAACAAGTCAAGAGTAAAGCTCAAACATTGTTTCTTAAGATGTATAACCCATTTGATCAGTCACTTTAACCTTGAAGCACAAATTGTCTTTTAGTAAAGTCCTTTCCCAGAAAAAACGTTATTTTCGATACTGTGAAATAAGACATCATTGATAGACAATTGGTGTCCAAAATGTTAAGGCGACTGACCATATGAGTTCTGCATCATAAAGAGAAATGTTTAAGCTTTACACACGACATATTTTGCAGTCGCCATCACATGGGTCTTATCGGCTATGAGTTTCCAAAATGCCCAAAACTGCGTTTTTTGTAAACTTTGACCTCAACTTTTTCAAACACCTGATGGAAAAGTTTGGATACCGAATTTTTGACCACCCGAGCTATTGTAATAATGTGTATAAGGTCGAGACACAGTCGCATTTTCGACGACTATTAGTGTTATTATACAGACGGTTCGAAGTTAGAAGAACAAGTGGGATTTAGAATCAATTTAGAGGAACTTGAATTGAGACTGGCTCAAAGATTACCAGACCATTGCATTGTTTAGCATGCAAAAAAGCTGGTAAAAAAGTGATTAACTGCATAATACAATGTAGTGTCCGCAGTCTGCACATATTCTGTCGGTCAAGCAGCAGTCAAGTTCTTAGATACAATATGTATCATACAACGAGGTCTGCCAAGCTGTGTGACATTTGGTTGCTATGGGCCCCAGAACACAGTGACATTCTAGAGAATTCCAAAGTCGATGAGCTTGCTAGACTGAAAACTACCTTACAGGTTTCTAAGAAACTGGAATAATTTGGTATGCCATTAGAAACTTACAAGCAAAATCTACGGCTTTTTTCACGAGGGAGACTAATCAGAGATGGGCAGATGGATGGAGAAAGACAGAAAATAAAGTGGATTTTGCCAAACCACTGCAGCCAATTTTTCAATCAAAAAATCATAAAAAGTCTCAGATTCTGAAACATTTTTTCTATATAAAAAGTCTTAGATTCTGAGACATTTTTCCTATAGAAAAAGTTTCAGATTCTGAGACATTTTTCCTATAGAAAAAGTTTCAGATTCTGAGACATTTTTCCTATAGAAAAAGTCTCAGATTCGGAGACATTTTTCTTATAGAAAAAGTCTCAGATTCTGAGATTCGGAGACATTTTTCTTATAGAAAAAGTCTCAGATTCTGAAACATTTTTCCTATAAAAAAGTCTTAGATTCTGAGACATTTTTCCTATAAAAAAATCCTCAGATTCTGAGACATTTTTCCTTTAAAAAAAGTCTCAGATTCTGAAACATTTTTCTTATAAAAAAGTCTCAGATTCTGAGACATTTTTCCTATAGAAAAAGATTTTAAGATATTCTAGCGATGTCTGTCTGTCTGTCTGTGTGTGGAAATGGTGTTCACGGCCAAAATATTACACAGAGATAACTGAAGCTTAACATATTTATTGGAAGTTCTCCCGAGAAATTTGGTATTGCATTTGAGCGATTTCGGTTCAGCGGTTCAAAAGTTATGAACGAAAATGTAAGGACACCTCAAAAATTTTAGTAAATTCAATAAAACCTAAAAATACAAAATGCTTTAATTCGGCTGCTGGTCGACATATGTGACCAGAATTGATAACCGAATGGTAAACAGCTACAAACATATATTTATAAAAAAAAACTTGAAAAATTACAAGAAAAACTTGTAGCTTTATTTTGTTTCCTACCTCCTATTTGACAAAAATTCCTAGTAATTTTACAAAATTTTTACCAATAATTCTGAAATTTTACAAGGTTTTTACCAATAATATTGTAAATTTAAAAATTTTTTGATACGATAAAATTTACAAAGAGGTTTCGTAATTTTACTAAATTTTTTGCAACCTCCTATTTTACGAGAATTCCTAGTAATTTTACAAGCTTTTTACCAATAATTTTGTAATTTGACAAGATTTTTATTAATAAAATTGTTAAAATTACCAGGAATTATCGTGAATTTACTAGATGCGGAGCGGTGACATGTCAGAGTCACTGCTGACATCCACAAGACATCTCTATGTACTGGGTTGAGGACAGTTTCACACAAATTTTAAAATTGTCCTCACTCAAAGTCAGCAGTGGTCAGGGCTGACCTTCTGGGGACGTGTCACCTAAGACTTCTTTGGGGAAATGTTTTCGCCTTTTTTAGTCCCAACTGGATTTGAACCTGGAACCTCCAGTTTATTAGTACCACACCTAACTACTTGTTCCAAACTTTATTTTGAAAATTGTTTGTCTATTTATTACTTTTATTCTACATGTTAGATTTTGATTTTATTTTAAATAAATCGATACTGTTGCCATTTTTTTCTTGGAAATTGAAGAGTTGCCCAGATTTAAAATTCTTATTTAATACACTGCTTTTCTGAAGACATTTCCTTTTAGACGTCTTAGAGGAATTGTCCAAACTCTTAAAGCAAACATTCAGTGCTGACAATGTTAGGACAAGTCATCAAGGATTACCTATGATTTGTCAGAACCTGAAGACATTTCCTCAAGGAATCATAGTGGAAATTTCCTCAGTGACATATTTTCCAACTGGGATCTTGCAAATTTGTAAAATAACAAAAAAATGTACATTTCGATTTGTTAAAAAACAAGAAAAATTGACAAATTTTGGTAAAACGGGATTACGAGACTTTTCCTAGTAACTTTACAAGGTATTTTTTTTTTAGTGTAGGCGAAACACTGTATAGATCCAATGAGCAAGCTTTAAAATCTATTTCAATTCAACATGGCTGGGAAAATAAGCTGCTCTTTCCTTAATATTACGCCTAAATTACAGCTTTTAGTATACACCATTTCCAATGGTATTTCAGAATTTAACAATTGTATTTTAGAAATTATCGATTGTATTTTGGAAATTATCAATTGTATTTCAGAATTTAACAATTTTGACAAAGTTTTTTTTTTGTGTAGGCGAAACGCTGTATAGATCCAATGAACAAGCTTTAAAATCTATTTCAATTCAACATGGTTGGGAAAATAACCTGCTCTTTCCTTCATATTATGTCTAAATTACAGCTTTTAGTATACAACATTTCCAATTATATTTCAGAAATTATCAATTGTATTTCAGAAATTATCAATTGTATTTCAGAATTTATCAATTGTATTTCAGAAATTATCAATTGTATTTCAAAAATTTTGAATTGTTTTACGAAGGTTAGTTCTTAAAAAACAATAGATAATTTGTGAAATACAATTGATAATTTCTGAAATACAATTGATAAATTCTGAAATACAATTGATAATTTCTGAAATACAATTGACAATTACTGAAATACAATTGACAATTTCTGAAATACAATTGATAAATTCTTAAATACAATTGATAACTTCTGAAATACAATTGATAATTTCTGAAAAGCAATTGATAATTTCTGAAAAACAATTGGAAAAGGTGTAGAGATATCCTAAAATATTTTATCCCATCAGAGTAAATTGAAATCCTCTAATAAATGGAACTCTCTTCTGTTTTAATTGACTTTAAGAACATAGTGACACCACTATCTGAACTATAACAGCACCCTTCATCATGTCGCTTTGCAAAGATAAAAATCTCGGCACATCGCACTGTTCGATAAATTTCTAAAAACACGTTTGCTTACTGCTTCAATCTCTTAAAAAATGGCGCCCAACGTGGGGCCACTGTTTACACGTTACAATGAAAAACTTTTTTATTCCACAGGAAAATGATTTTAAAAAATCACTATAAAACTATTTTGTTTTAATCTCTAGGCTCGGCATCACATAACTGAAAGTCCTTTCTATGTCTATCAGGGCCACTTTTATCGAAAGATAGATTTTGATTGCTTGAAAAACTAACTTTGGTGACCATTCCTTCATATAAGCTATTAGATAACCAGTTCAAAAATAAAAACCTTAGTTCCGTAAATGATTTTCCAAATTGGGAAAAAGTCTTATAGTAATTTTTCAAATCTTTTCCCCTCTCATTACCAAGACTTCTGTTCCAGTAAAGTAATTTAATGCTCATTTATTAACCATTTAAGTTAATTTTATTAGTTACACTTGTTACAGTTATATATTTTTATAATACGAATTTAGTTTCCCATAAAAACAAATATTTGCTTTTCCTAATTTTCTCACATTACTAACTGGTGTATGGAGGTGAACGTTTGGTAATAAAGTGATGCCACCTAACATTTTATATGATTTTAATTAAGCGTTACTTGGACGCGTGTTATCATTTAGTTATGCTTGCATACACTAAACAAGTCCCCTGTTAAATATCAAATACAGTTTTCCAAAATTGTACATCTTAATTGACTTTATATAAAACTGGTAACATAAATTCCATCCCCAGAAAGGTAGAATAGATTTTGGCACATATAGATTACATGTGTAAACAATACAAAAGATACATACGAAGTATAGTGTAAAATTTGTAATTTTTCGGTAATTTAATTTAGGTCTTTAATAACCGGCACAAGGTTATGCCAAACATGAGAATTCCTTAAAATTCCCATGACTTTAGAATAATCAAATCATTGTATAATTGATTTTAATTTAAATATTTTTAATGTAACACAACAATAAAAACAATTTTTATTTTTTTCTTCTCCTTTTTTTAGAGTCTCCAATTTTTTTAGAGTCTTTTCAATTCCATTAAGCTTAATTCAAACTAATCCTCAAATATGTGACCATTTACAAAATATGACATAAAAAAAATCCAAAAACAAATACTGTTCATAGTCTCGCGACAACCATTAATGGCTGACTTTATGGATTTTTAAAAAACCCCCCTGAAACAATACTAAAACATCAAATCTAGTGTTGTGTTCTGCAATGGTCCATAGATGTTTGAACAAAATATAAAAAAAAAAATTATATCCTTTGGTTTGTTAAAAATACACAAAACGAGCATTTAATGGTTATTTTTTCTGTCAAAGCGATAAATATGAATGTGCTTTACAGACAATTGGCAACACCTGTCGCCATATAACAACTATACATACGCCAGAGTTGCACTATGGTTTCAAATCCATTTTTTTTGGCAGAAATTAAAAAAAAAAAAAAAATTAACAAATTTTCAAAAGCTTATACATTACCTCAATGGCAATACTATAAGCTATCAAGAAAGTATAATGAACAAAATTTGGTGCCAATACTGTCAGTTTGCTAGGCTTTCAAAGTTGAAAGTTTTAAGACGTGTAATAAAACCGGAGTGAAATCAATATTACAATTATTCAAACGGCAAATGGGAAAAAATAAAATTATAAAGAGGCTAAGGGGACAAATTGAAACCAAAGGATACTAGTTCTTGTTAAAAATTCCTATTTTACAGTTAATGCATCCTTGGCGTTATTCTTGGGTGTTCTTATTATGAGGATTTGGAGCCAAAATAGCCTATATCTTTCGTGGACAAAAAGTTGTGTTTGGGCACGAACTTGCATGAGTTCTTAAACGTGAAAGTGTTTCCAATATTGTATTTTTAATATTAAAATTTACATCTTGCCAGCATTTTTTGGCAAACTCCCACAATTTCCATTTTAGTTTAGCTCAAATTTCGGCCAAATTTGCTGTTTTTTGCGTGACACGTTTTCAAATTATTTTTTTTACCTTTCGTTAAGCTAATTAATTAAGAAAAATATTTTTTTGTCAATTTTTTTTTTTTTTGTCAAAATTTTTTTTTTTTTTTCAAAAAGAAAAAAAAATTCGAAATTTTTTTTTTTTTTCAAAAACAAAAATTTTCGAAAATTTTTTTTTTTTTGACAATCGATTTTTGATGGTGCTAAGAGATAAAAATCATTCCAGAATTAATCCAAGTGACTTTGCTTCATTTTTTGAATTTATGCCAAAAAAAATGCATTTGGAACCATAGTGAGTTGTATAGATGCTATATAATGTTATACAAAGGTAAGACTTAAAAAAACTGTTTTCCTTTTTTTTTCAAAAAAGAATTGAAGCAAAAAAATATGGTTGCATATTTGCTGAATAAAAAAGAATATTGAAATAAATTTTGTAATACACACTCGTATTATTAGAAAGTACATTTTAGAAATTTTATGATTTGGAAATTGATTTATTTTACTAATGTTGAAATCCACATGAAGGGATGAAAACTATTCACAACTGAAATAAATTAATAAAACAATATTACCACAACTTTTCTTGAACTGACAAATTTTATAAAAAATCTATCTTCTCTAAGTTGCCCAATTAACTTAGGTAACTAATAAATTCCAAGATATCAACGAAAATAAACAATTATAAAAGAAAGAATCACTGGAGTAACCAAATTTTTGTTAATTTTCAAACCAAATCATGCAATTATTCTGGTGTTCTCATCAATGGAGTAAAGTATTTTCGTTGTTGTCGTTTCCGCAATTCGCTGAAATTTCTAGGTTCGCTGGGACTCGTCGGAGTCGAATGTAAAGCTTTTTGTTTGCAGGAAAGCAGTTCTTACTCTGGATAGTTTGTTGGCTTTACAATTATCTGTAAGTTCTATGAGTCCTAGAACCTATACGAGTTAAATATCGCACAGATTGGCAATATCATTAAAGGATATGGAAAACCAATTCTAGAAACTTAAACATGTCATGACTGTCATCTACTCTATTACTTCTCTCACTGTCATACTGTTTTATTGAAAATAAACTGAACAAAGTAATTTAATGAGCAATTGAGCTGATTGAACTAAAAAAGCTGAAAGGAATAAACTACATCAAATCGTTCAGTGAAGTGAATAGTTCAATTAAACAAGTTATTCAAGTCTATCTTATTGATAGTGGCGTTATTCAAGTTAAACAAGTTATTCAAGTCTATCTTATTGATAGTGGCGTTATTCAGTACGTCTATGTATAAATTTATTGTGGGTATAACATTCCGAAATATCTCTAGTAAAATTATTTCGACGGTATTAAAGTTTCATATCTAAGCAGATTTTTAATCAAAAGCAAGATCAAATGATTAACTCCCAGACTAGACAATGTCTTAATTGAAGACAATTTGCTCATGTTGGACATTGAAAGCAAGGACTGTGAAATTCCTAAAGGAAATTCTCACAAAGGAAAGTAAACTTCGTTTAACTTTGAAGTTGTCTTAGAAACATTAGTATGTAGTTAATATGTTCTCCCTTGGAATTCATGGCTCTTCCGAGTCTTGCTTTCCAAATATTTAAACTATGTTTTACTATACGATTCTAAACAGATTTTATTTCACAAGGACCACAATTTAAAAATATCTAAACCAGGAAGCAGTGATGCCAGGTAGAATGTTTTAAAATTTCCTAAGCTTCTCCAAAAAAATACCTTTCTCTACACGTCCAGCTATTTATTCCCTACTTTTTCCGCACTCTTAATGATTTATGAATTTTTTGATAATTTTACTGCTGAACACCAAAAAATAAACAAGAGGTACGATTATCATTTCTATATATTTCTGATATGCTGATTCGAAAGGCGTACTCCGTTTTTCGATTTATGGTACAGTTTTCTTTCAAAATGTTATTAATGATTTGATGTTTTTCAGCTAGGTTTTTAACAAAAAAGTTTCCAAAGTTAATTACACTACTCTACAAAAATCTACTTTTTTTGCACAGACTTCTAAAGTACATTTTCTAAAGTATTTTGGCCTCCAAAACACGAATATGTCATCAGAAAAGTTGTATCAAATCGCCTTCTTGATTTTTTTTTTTGGACCAATCCCTCAAAACAGACAATTTTTTTAATATTGGAAAAGTGCATGTTAAAGTTATTCATATTTTTTTATTCGAATTCCCAATAAAAATACCTAACTTTTGAAACAAATCCGGACTCGATACGATTAAGAATACCATCAGAACATTATAAGGAAGTTCAAAATGTAATTTTTTTGGTTATGTCCTTATAAGTATCCGAATTTTGCGAGAAACTTCCTGTGAAAAGCAGATATGTAACATTTAACACTGACCGAGTCTATGATATATCTTGTGAATGCATTTAATTCAGGAAGTTATTAAACAAATCGTTTTGCTTAAAGCTAAATGGAGTTCAACATGGGGCTAGTCTACGCTCCGGGTGACACGAAACAATGAATTAATTTTTTTTTATTCTAAAATAGCACTTTGAAATATGTATTATTTAGTACTCTAATGGCGCCCAAAGTGGGGCTCGTGATATATCTTGGGAATGCATTTAATTCAGGAAGTTATTAAACAAATCGTTTTGCTTAAAGCTAAATGGAGTTCAACATAGGGCTAGTCTACGCTCCGGGTGACACGAAACAATGAATTTATTTTTTTTATTCTAAAATAGCACTTTGAAATATGTATTATTTAGTACTTAAATGGCGCCCAACGTGGGGCCCCTCGATTAGCACACCAAAATAAATCGAGTTTTCATTCAAAAAAGAAATTCTTCTCCAAAGAAGCATTGATTAATTGGAATTCGTGCTCTTGCATGATCTGCCTTATCTTTCTGATTATGAATTGAAACTTTAAATGGGCGATATTTTGGGAACTGGATAGGCCGTGAATTTTTGCTTTTTCGATTATTTCGCGTGTATGTAAAAGTGGGCTTTGCAGCCTATTTGGATGAGATTGGGTTGAGCCAGACTAGAAGATTGCCGGATCATTGCAGTGCTTACCAGGCAGAGATGCTAGCAAAAAAAGGAAGTTGCTGAGTTGTTAAGTTGCAATGTATTGTCTACAACTGCAGTTTACATCTATTCTGACAGTCAAGCCGCGGTCAAATCCCTGGAGTCAATGTTTCTGAAAACAAGATCTGCCCTTAACTGTCGCACGTCCTTAAATGAAATGGCTAAACAGTTGGACATACGACTTATATGGGTCCCAGGGCACAGAGACATTCCCGGGAATTGCAAAGCCGATGAGCGTACAAGACTGGGAACATCCTTACAGGTTCCAACAGAAGTAGAATGTGTTGGTATACCTCTAGAAACTTGCAAGCAAAATCTGAGGTTTTTTCCGCGATGGAGACTAATCAAAGATGGTCAAATGGATGGACATGTAAGACAACACGAATGATTTGGCCTTCTCTTAATCAGAGGCGCACAAATGAGCTGATATCGCTTTCAAGAGGAGAGATTTCGAGGGTGGTTGCTATTGTTACCGCACACTGTCTTAAAGGCAAGAACGCAGAGCGGTTAAATGTGACGTCGAATAACTTTTGCCGGAGTTGCATGTATGAAGAGGAGTTGGAAACTATCGAACACTTAATTAGCCATTGCCCGGCCATTTCTGGTCAGAGACTTGCTTCACTGGGATCTGAGCTGCACGATCTTTCTGAGTTGTCGGATGTCAAAATTCAATATCTAACACTTAAAATATTTTGTAAGTAAATTCAACTGAAAAAACGTTTAAAACAATCGTTTTTCCTTTTAAAAAACGGACTACTTATATTTCATTTGAAACAACAGACTTTTTCAGTTATTTTTAAACGTTAATAAATGACTAGACATTCCGTAAAAACAAACGATATTTCAGTTATTTTAACTGTTTGCATTTTTATATTTTGTGAAGTAAAAATAAAATTTTTTAAATAACAAACTACAAAAACCGTACTTCTGTAAAATTATACGGAATAATCAGTCACAAATAATTTAACTGATAAAAATATTTTTCCGTAACTTTTGTAGTTTATTGTTTTAACAACTGTATAAATCATTCAATATTTGATTTTCTTTGAAAAACAAACGATAAAACGTTTAAAATAACTTTAACTAAAAACTTTTTGAATAACCGTAAAAAAGTTACTGTAAAACTTTTCTGGGTGAAGGAGTTTCATAGGAAGCATAAATTGGTTTAACGGCAGTGAATAGTAGGGAAACCTATTTCAGTCCCGTGGTATCTCAACGGACCTCAGAGTCTACATGTGTTGACGTAAAGCGTCGGCAGTTACTTACAACCTTACCTAACCTATCTTGGTAGGTAGGTATTTCTATAATAGCTTTATTTATTTGAAAATTCATCCCTTGATTTCTTTTAAAAAAATCGCTAATTTTTAAAGTGTTAATATTTAAAATACTTTTTCTACTCTATTAACTTAATAATAAAAAAATTAATTTTTAATTTTTTAAATGTTTAGGGCAAAAGTAAGACCCCTGTTAAAAAAATAAAAAAAGGAAACAAAAAACAAACTAACAAAATTACAAAACAATACGATGTTTGTACAGGATAATCCTTTCAAATAAATTGTGTTAAATTTTATTGCCTTTTATTGTTACAATCCTAGAAACAAACGTACGTTTTGACTTTTCTATTGTTTGTAACTTATAAAGCAACCCTGAATAGTAGTAAAAGTAGCTGGATATGAGGATGAGGCAAACAAAAAAAAATAAAAGAAGATCATTAATTTCCATGTGGTTTCTAATTCATTAAATTGTAAGCAACTCTAAAGGGGGTAATTTTCATAACACTGGCACCCAGGCAAACACTACCCTTTATCCTGTATATTCAAAGTTGATGACAAATTATAAAAAGCATTGTTTAGCATTTATATTTGATTATATTACATTTGCAAAACCATCAATTTTATGATGTCTAACCAAGGAAATGTGAAAAAAACGATGAGATCCGGAGAGGGTAATAAAATGCTTCATAAAGCAATCATGGTATGAGGGGGAATCCAAACCGAAAGTATGAATACCAAAAAAGGAACATTATTGTACTCGTATCATTAGGTGAAAAATATGTTTTCATTTTTGCATTTTTCTTTATGTCTCGCAACACATGTTAAAATTGACATAATTTCGCATCATAAAAATTGTTGCAAGTTACACTTGTTCCTTTTCTTGTATGAAGATCATAATGTGGTTGTTTGTTTGGTGGTTTAGTATCATTATAAAGACAATGATATCCAATGATTATTATAATATTATTATTTTATCTGCAATGGTTTTTATTTGTTTTACCCTTATTCAAAAACGCACACAACAAAAAGAAATCAACAAAGTTAAACTTTGTTATTTTTACAAAGTCAAAGTTTTTTTTTTACACTGTGCAACAAATTTGGGGTTACCGAGTGTATTTTGAATGGGACAAAAATAAAATGAAAGTATATCATTGGTCCACTAAAACACCCCATGGATTTTAAAAACTTAGCTAGAGTTCTTTTTTTTATGCCCCACTGAAGTTTTTACTTTTTTAAAGACGTTTGAATAAGTAATAATAAGAAATTATTCTACTTCTGAGCTACATAAATTCAGGGGCGAAATTTCTTGGTGATTTTTGGAGTTTTTTTTTTATAGAACATACACTCAAAAACTTAGCTCGAGTTCTTTTTTTTTATGCCCCAATGAAGTTTTTACTTTTTTAAAGACGTTTGAATAAGTAAAAAAAAAATTATTCTACTTCTGAGCTACATAAATTCAGGGGCGAAATTTTTTGGTGATTTTTGGTGACCGTTAGCAAATTTTTATTTGGGATTAGCATGTTAGCAAAAATATCTTGTAAACTTCATTTAGCACATTAACAATTTTAAACAAAATTTGAACTAACTTTTTTTGCGAAATTTAAAATTGAGTTGACCAAATTTTTACAAGCTTTTTTGCTAATATTAGCAGAAATAAATTGTAAATTTTTTTTTTAAAACTTAAAATAGCGCTATCTCGGAAATTAAGCCAGATGCAGCAAAATGGAGGCCAATTTTGGTTCTCGGACTCACCATAGTATCGCCGGTCCTCACCACATGTGTGAACCCTAATGGGTCTTAACTTTGGATCCAAAAAAGTTAGCATTCCCGAAAATTTTAAAATGCTCATATCTCGGTAAATGTTGCCGAGACAACAAAAACAGCTCTCAACACGTAGAACAAGACCGCAAAATAACCAAAAGCTCTCCGAGTAATATTTTCAAAGTTATCGAGTTTTTTAATTCTCAAAACCCCAGTGGTCCCCTAAAATCACGTATCTCAAAAACTAAGCAAGGTAGAGCAAAACGGAGACAAATTTAGGATTAAAAACTATTTTGGATCAAAAACTATTTCTAAGGAACCCAACTAGGTCTAGGCCCATCGGGGTCTGGACCTATTGGGTCCGAACCCAATGGGGTCCTCAAATGTGTATGAACTAAGCTGAAATAAAAAAAATTTCAGTTAACTAATTTTTGGCAAAACATTTTTTCTAACTTTAAAAAAAACAAGTGAGAGTGTTACATTCGGCTGTGCCTCCAAAATGTAAAAAAAAAAAACAATATAAAAAAAAACCAAGGGCGTTTTTTGGGGGGGGGGGGTTAGTGGGAGTCGTTAGGGGGCACCTTCCCCTTGCGATTTTGAACTTCTTTTGAGATAAAAATGTTGCATTTGCTTAGCAAAAGTTCAAAAAACCATGCAAAAGATGCGGTTTTTCTTAGGTTGGTTTAGTTCTCCAAGTGGGAACTTTTTTCCCCTTGGACCGATTTTGCCCTGCCTAGGAATATAAGACATATTCGTGTCAAACTTCGGAAGTCTACCTCTTTTAGAGGTAGACTTCTTCTTCTACAAACGGACAGACGGACGGAGGAACATCGCTAGAATGTCTTAGAATCGATCACTGATCAATAAAATATATACTTTATGGGATCCTAGACCGATATTTCGATGCGTTACACACGGAATGACAAAGTGAGTATACCACCATACTGGAGGGTATAAAAATTGTGGGTTCAAAATCAGCAAATTTTCTTGTAGGTTTACAAGGTCTTTTAATAATGAGTTTTAATATTCTACCAAAGGACATAGTCCGTGGACATGCCTTCTCTAACCTTCACAGATTTGTGAAAGCAGTTGAGAAATTCTGACCGCTTTAAACTTTTTTTATACTTCCAACCACAGTATGGGGGTATACTCACTTTGTCATTCCGTATGTAACGCATCAAAAAATCGGTCTAGGACCCCATAAAGTATATAAATTTATGATCAGTGATCGATTCTAAGACATTCTAGCGATGTCCGTCCGTCTGTAGTTAACACGATACAGTCCAAAATAAAAGAGTGTTGCTAGGCAGGTTAAGTTCGTAAATGAGCAAAATCGAGCCAGGGGGAAAAAAGTTCCCCCTTGAAGAACTAAACCAACCTCTGAAAAATACCGTTTTTTTACATGATTTTTTGTGTTTTTGTTTAACAAATGCAACATTTTTTTGCTACAAGAAGTTCAAAGTCCTGCATTTGGACCCTGAGAATTTGAAAATGTCGTTTTTTCGGTCCGCCCCCCCCCCCTTTTATGGGCGTGGAATAAAAAAATATTTTTAATTATGATAAACTTTTATATCTTAAGTGCAAAATGCATAAGAATAAAATGAAACACATATTCGAGAGGAAATTTGCCCCCCTCCCATTACGCCTACCGACCCCCCCCCCCCCCCCCAAAAAAAACGACCCTGATTTTTTTTTTGCATGTTGGAGGGTAAAAGATTCGGCGTAGGCAAATAATTGAGGTAATTCAGGAGTTGTACAAAAACGCAAATTGAAGTATACTTCACCAAAATTCTATAAGCGACAAGGTTTCTGTTAAAGCGGGTGTTTGACAAGGCTGCACATTATCACCGTTAGATTTTAAAGTCGTGCTGGACATCGTTATGAGAAATGCAACGGCCAACAACAGATGTAACAGATGTTAACCTTAAAATGATGGATCTCAAAATAAATATCCATAAGACGAAGGTTATGAGAATAAACGCCACATGCAACTGACCTTTTTTCATCCAAATTGAGGGTTTACACGTCTTTTGTTACCTGGGTAGCATCATAACGCCGACTGATGGATCTTCTGACGATGCCTTAAATCAGCACAGTGTGGAAATCACCACTTGTCTCCACCCACACAAAAATTGAAATTTTTAATTCATGTTTGAAATCTGTTCTTCTCTATGGGTGCGATGACTTGGAATATGGCTACCAAAGGTGTGAATACCTTGAAAGTATTCATCATAAGAAGAATTTTGAAGAATGTCTAACAGCAGGGTTAGAAAAAAAACACTAACGAACGGTACATTAGTGTTCTGTACTGAACTATGCCGATGGAAATACGCAAACACATTCCCAACAAAAATACAGAAACACAAAAAATTATTTTAAGTGGTTGTGTTCGTGTACGCAAACAGAATACCGAACGTTATGCTTGCGACTTGACGAACACAATCTTTAGGATTATGTACTGTGCTATGTCCACAAACAAAATAAAGTACTTTTAGTGTACTGTTTGCGTACTTAGCAGATTTTTTTCAAATACTTAAAAAGGCGATATCTCGAAAACTAAGCAAGATAGAGCAAATCGAAGCATATTTTTGGTTCTAAGAATCTCCATAGTATCGCCGGGTCTCTTCACATGTGTGGACTCCGTTTTGCTCTATCTTGCTTAGTTTTCGAGATATCGCTATTTTAAGTTTAAAACAAAAAATCTGCTAAGTACGGAAACAGTACACTAAAAGTACTTTATTTTGTTTGTGATCGTTCAAAAACATACAACCACTACGATGTAGCGTTTCTGTTTATAGTGCAGTACATTATCGTAAAGTTTGAGTTCGTCAATTCGCAAGCATAACATTTGGTATTCTGTTTGCGTACACGAACACAATCACTAAAAAAAATTTATAACGTACCGTTTTTTTTTTGAACACTGTCTAACAGGCTACCGAACATACAACTGTGAGAACGCACTCATCAGAGCCAAATACAAATCGAAGTGTTAAGAAGGAATTTGCGCTGTATTCACCATGCATTACGTAGATCACAAGGTGATGTCTCCCGAAATTCTATAACTGTAACGAAGAAACGGTCAAGTTTTCTATCCGAAAAAATCTTAATTGGACTATGACGATCATTTAAAAAAAGAATGAGAATCTATTCATCTGTTCTCCGGTTAATCAAAAAAAAGTGTGCGTAAAAGCGGGTGTGGCCAATTTTTCTCCCCTTGAAAACCAAAGTTGCACTATGACGAATATATAAAATAATGACAAATCGGTCCAGCCCCACTTCGTCTTTAGATTAATCGAAAAAAGTGGATGTGGTCAATTTTTGTTTCTTAAAAGCCTAAGTTGGACTATTACGAACATTTAAAAGCCAAAATAAACCAAAAATATGTTTGCCTTAAGACTGTGTTAGCTACCCGTAACTGTCCCCTAACGAGGCGTAGCGATCAAAATCAAAAAGAAAATCACGTAACCGTCTGCAAAGAGGAATAATTGCTTTCATTTGTTCTGATATAACGAAAACCTCTTTACGCTAGGATACGAATATAGGTGCATCACTCAGCCTTTATTCCAAACGCCTTCTGAGAAAACAAAAAAAAAAAATCAGTGGACCACCAAAAAGAACTCGAGTCAAGTTTTCAAAACCCATCAGGGGATACTAGTGATATATACTTTAATTTTTTTTGCTCCCATTCACGATACAAAATCGTGTTGCACAGTGTTATAATAGTTTGCTTTGTACGAAAAGAGCAACTTGGCAGATAAAATGTGAGCATATGTATAAAGTTACAAATTGTTAGATAATTTGCATTAAAAATCCATGAAATTGCCATCTTAAACAAATTTGTCATCATAACATTTACTTTTACAAAAAAAAAAAAATACAAACAGCAACAAAGTTTTGAAATAGCAAATAATAATGCAGGGTTGTTATAAATTATACAGCTGTTTTATTTTTTTTTTATCAACATTTTTTTGTTACCACTGCTAATTACAATTTTATTACTTCAAAAGAAACTGTCAAAAAATATTTTTAAAATCATAAAATATAAAAAATTTTACCTTTTTTTATTTAACCCCTATAGTAATAGACTTATATTTTTTTTATTACTTTTTTTTTAAATAAAGTTGATTGATAATTTCAAAACATTAACAAAACCCCCCTCAACTTCCCTATCTACATTTCAGTTTTTTTATGATTATTGATTTTTTGTTATTGTATTTGAAATATCATTATAACTACTAATTTCATTCTGCTTTTTTTTTTGTATTTAATTTAAATTTTCTTAAGTGTATGTTTGTTGTCTCGTACTTTTTTTTTTTCTTTTTTTATTATAATCATCATCATCATAATCATCGATCATTGCATTTGTTTATTTATTGACATTTGTTCGTCACAGTGTCACTTCTTCATGTGAAACTACTCAGCAATTACGGCAACTCATTTTTGTTTGAGTTACCGTAATTTCTCTGATGTGTCAAAACAATTTGTTATTATTATTATTTTTTTTTTAAATTTGTAATTCGAAATGTTAGTATTACCAGTTGTTTTTATTATTTGCCGCTTGGCGCCATCTATTCTTTACCATATTTACTAATCATAATTATAAATGTCTCATTCGATTTCAATATTTGTTGATATTTGCTGTTGTTGTTATTATTGACATATATCTAGTAGTTAATACAAGAATTTTTAACATAACAGATATTTGAAAAAAATCATTCGATTTTACAGATATTTAAAAAAAATCATTCGATTTTCAGTAAAAATAAAACAATAATTCATCAATATGTGATCATGTAAATAATAAGCAATAGAGTTTTGGTTTAAATCTTTTGGCAGCAGATTTGAGCAAACTTAACTGCAAAAACTTAGGTACAAAAGAATGGTAAGTTAGGTAAGACAGGAATAAGAAGCTGACCGTGCCCAAAACTACCTGGGTTGCCTAAAAGAATGGTAAGTTAGGTAAGACAGGAATAAGAAGCTGACCGTGACCAAAACTACCTGGGTTGCCTTGTTAAGTCTGCTAGATCAACGAGTGAAACATAAACGTACATTCTATTCACCCCAGATTATCAAAGATCCTAAGACTCAGTTCCTATGGACGCGATTTATCATACATCAAATGCAGCAATACAATTACTCCTCCACATCCATTTATGTTATCTGAAGAACTCTAAGCTGTCAATAATATGTTATATTACACTAATTGTAAGTCTATCCTCCATTAAACAAGCTGATTGTTTCTTTGTCAAATCCAGAAGGCGTTTAAGTTCTTTTTAAATCAGGCAATAATCATAGGTAACCTGATTCCCTAAGATATTCTGTTGGATATTGGCAAAAGTCCTGCTAGTTGGGCTTTTATTCGGATTTTCATGAGAGCCCATATTTTTTCATAAGGTTGCAACCCATTTTAGATTGGGCAGCTAAACAAAAAACAGGTAACTTTTATTTTTCTCCACTTATTCCAATATTCAAGTTTCATGACAATCGCTGGGTGCCCTCTGAAAGACCTTCCTTGCTAATCACAACTCCTACAATAGTCCCTGTCAGAGATTCCCTTATATTATACAGTGTCCCGTCAGTACTCTTACTAATAGGCTAACCTTCCGTTTGCCAAAATTAAGAAGGCGTTCTGTCCTCTTAGGATTTGGCAGTGGCCGCAGGGTTTACAATATCCTACACGTAGTCAGTGCTATCAACCTATCCTTCATTCTTTTCATCATATCAATTTCGTTCATCGATTCCAATATAGGAACCGAAATGTCAGGTTCAACTTGTTGTCCCACCGACTCCGAGCAATTTCTTGCACATTCATCAGCCAATTCATTCCCAACGACCCGTTGGGCCGTTGTTTCTTTACAAGGAAAAGTAAGATTCCTGCTTTTGATCCTATATCTCTGGACGGCACTGAAATCACCTTCTCAGATGGAGCCAAATATCTTGGAATATTTCTAGGTAGAAAGTTGAATTTTAGGCGTAATATTGAGGAATGGGTGAGAAAAGCAACGATTGCTCTATATTCCTGCAGAAGGGCCATTGGAAAACGATGGGTTTTTAGCCCTCAAGTCGTTCATTGGATCTATACGGCAGTGGTGCGTCCAATTCTATGGAATCATTGTCTGGTGGCCTGCTTTAGAAACAAAAGCGAACTGTGTCTTTATCACGAAGGTACAGAGAATGGCGTCGATGTGCATCACTAGTGCTCTTCGTACTACATCTACGGCTGCATTCTTCACCTGATACCATTGGACATATTGGGTAGGCAGTATGCGGCTACGTCGGCAATTCGATTTAATAGCACGCTGCAATGGAGGAGCAGCGATTGTGGCCATAGCGCGATCTTGAAAAAGATAACAACACCACAAAATGTGGACTGTGCTCTCTCTATGAGCCTTTTTGAGCGCCACTTTACCACTATGATACCATCCAGGGGGTCTTGGATAGGGGATATTCCGGGAAGTGGAGCCACCATAAATTTTTAAACAGATGAATCGAGGCTGCACGAACAAGTGGTCTTACCCAGTTGGAAAATGTGTCACCGCACATTGGGAACTTTGTATGGAAAAGGCGCGCATCGACGTTTTTTTGTTATAACTCTTGAACGGATAGGAATTTCACGACATTCTTTACCATTATATAAACTGGAGACCTTAAAAAACTCACACATGTGGATTGGACATTTTTCGCATTAGTACCCTACTTGTAAATTTAAGGCAAAGTTGGTTAATTTTTTCATATAAAAAAATAAAATGGTGGTCAATTATTTAAAACTGTTACGGATTTTAAGTGACAATATAACAGCTTACCATTCAATACAAAGTGTTTCTTTCATATTTTGGCAAAGAAAAATTAACTGCTTTCTATCTTTTGTCATTTTCGATTTTTTAAACAAAAATAATGGGGAAAAATATCAAACAAAGAAGCAACACACGGTAAATAGGCATTATTTGCAATAATTGTAAAGTTATTTGAGGAAAAAAATATTATAAAAACATAACTCTATAATCAGTACTTTCAACTTGTCTGTCTGTCTTATTAGGGATATATTTGCATCGAACTCAATCATAACCATACGAAAAACATCTTGCAGGTTGTTGGTTTTTGAGTTTTCTCTGTTAAAGTTTCTTTTATATGTGATCTTTTCAAAGCCAACTCTGATAATTGCCATGAAAGAAGGCAAATATTTTTTAAATGTTACTTAATTAGTTAAGGGTAATTTTGATACCAACGGGTAATCACAATTCTTGTAAAAATAGTGCCATGAGCTAGAATTGTATGCATAGTGGGACTCAAGGTTCACCAACCATGCTTTTCAACTTATAATTTTGCAGTTCCATGTATGTGTTTTCTAAACCTAACTGAATTATTTTTTCCATTTGCGTTGATACACAGAAGTATTATAACAACCCGTTTTATAATATCTTCTACCTAAGACAAATAATTATATGTGCATTTTTTTATATTGAGTTATAGGAAAGAAAAGAAATTATTTTTTCATGTTTGGTTAATATTTTATTATGTTTATATATAAGCATTAAAATCATAAACATTTAAATTTTATACTTTATTTTTTAAAACTGAAAGTAACGAAAAAGGAAATACTTCATATACTTTCTATAGAAAATAATTATATGTGCATAAAAGAAAATTCGTATCTATTCTTTTTGATTTGCAATGTAATTAAGTATTTTGTGAAAATTTGTGTTCGCCTTGTACATCTAAACTTTTTTAAGCCTAGGAGGGATAAAACCCACCAAGGTTTTTAATGTACCAATACCCCTTGTCCCCCGTTTTGTCAGTATTTAAATTTAAAGTCCTTTAATGGTCTTGTACGGCTTTGACTTTTAAATGACCTTGGCAGAAAGGGTCCTAAAGAGGAATTTAATTGTTTGTAGGTCGGGACTAATGGCTGGCCACTTCAATACTGGTATGTTGTGCGCATATAGAAAGTTTTTTGTCAAACGAGTGACATGGATTAGAGCGTTATCTTGCGAGAATGTCCAATTATCTCCATACAGTTCGGTAGCAAAGTCTATTAAATGGTCTCCTACAAGTAAAAATATATTTTTGCATTATTTTTATTGGAACCAAATCATATTCAAACCCTTCCTCATGATCCAAATGCATCCCATACCATGACGGATTCGCAACTGGGGTTTCACAAATAGCACGTTTGGCGGAGATGTCTTAAATCTCTACAAGAGAAATGGTGACCATCAGCGCCGTCTTAATTTAACTTTTTTTTGTCATATTTAGTGACAATAAAAGTTTAGTTTGGATGGCACTGATGGTCAACACCAATATTAGAGAGATTTAGGACATCCGCGTCAAACGTGATATTTGCAAAACCACAGTTGCGAATCCGTTATGGTATGGGATGCATTTGGATCAGGAGGATGATTCCGAATATGATTTGCCCATACTAAAAATAATGCAAAAATATAATTTTACCTGTTCGAGAACATTTAATAGACTTTGCTAGCGAACTGTGTGGAGATAATTGGACATTCCACCAAGACAACGCCCAAATCCATGTCACTGGTTTGACAAAAAACTTGTTTAAAACGCCCAGCATACCAGTATTGAAATGGCCAGCCATTAGTTCCGCCTAAACCGAACTAAATTCCTCCTTAGGACCCTTTCTGCCAAGGTCGTTTCAAAGTCAAAGAGATACACAACGCGCTAAGGACTTAAATTTGCGATTTTGACGAAACGAGGAAAAAATGGCATTGGCACATTAAAAAACTTGATTGGTTTTATGCCTCGTAGACTAAAACAAGTATAAATATTTAAGTTTATACCATTTTTTTATGAATAGCCTAATTATATTGTAAATCAAAAAGAAAATATGTGAATTTTCTTTTTTGCACATATAATTATTTTCTATGAAGTATATTTTTATGCCTTATTTTCTGTACTAAAAAATAAAGTTTGAAATTAATGTTTTTATGATTTTATAGCTTACTTAAAAACATAACAAAATATTAACCAAACTTGAAAAAATATTTTGTTTTCTTTCTTATAACATATAATTATTTGTCTTAGGTACTATTCCAGTTATTTTGGCCGTAATTGCGGTCAAGAAAGCCTTTTAGTTACATGCATTAGGTGAAACTCCTTTTGCCTTATTAAAGTGAGGTAGGGTATCAAAATCAATTATTATTGGAAACCGCGGTTGTCTGTTAACAATATAGGTCATTTAAGTAAAATTTTGTAATAAAACGATTAACAGTAAATTTTGTTAAAAAATAATCACTTTAAAAATACTTATTTTTTCGTTAGTAGACCCCACTTTAAACCTCATTTCAGGGCGCAGCTGCAACTGGCTGCAAAAGTTTCTACCCCAGGAGTATTAAGAAATACTTCTAGTTTATTGTACAAAAAGAATCGCCATTCCCTTCCGTTCCCCACAAAAGTTGCAATCCAAAATATAAATAGTTTTTTTCTAATTTTTCAAAAATTGACACTTTTTGATGGCCTTTATTTCCTACTTAAAAAGAGTAATATTAAAAACCATAAAATGGGTAACAAAGGTAATAGTTATAGCTACAATCTCCACTTAATTTCAGGAAAATCGCATTACTGGAAGTAGTTTTAAAAAATAAAATAAAAAAAGTCTTCAAAAAAAAATATTTTTTTCAAATTTATGCAAAAAGTCCTTACTTTGAATTTATGTCCTGACTAAACTAAGCGATGGATTTTCTTTCTATAAACGGTTTTCTTTCTCCTAGGGTGTCTTCTAAACGAATTTGAGCATTTACTGTAAATAACTAAACATTTTTTTGGCTCTCAAATGCGCGTCTAGGATCCAATGTGCACCGAGGAAATTTCCACAGTGATTCCTTGAGGAAATGTCTTCAGGTTCTGACAAATCATAGGTAATCCTTTTGTCAGCACTGAATGTTTGATTTAAGAGTGTGGACAATTCCTCTATGACGTCTAAAAGGAAATGTCTTCAGAATAGCAGTATATTAAATTAGAATTTAAAATCTGGGCAACTCTTAAATTTCCAACAAAAAGATTGCAATATTATCAATTTATTTAAAATAAAATCAAAATCTAACAAGTAGAATAAAAGAATAAATAGACAAACAATTTTCAAAATAAAGTTTGGAACAAGTAGTTAGGTGTGGGACTAATCATACTTGGGACCTGGCATTACTTTTGTATGAAAAAACAATGCCAATGCCTGCTATTTCATTGGCATTTTACATGAAAAAAACTAATGCCTCAATGCTTAGATCCCATGTATGGGACTAATAAACTGGAGGTTCCAGGTTCAAATCCAGTTGGGACTAAAAAAGGCGAAAAGTTTTTTCTAAATATGAGAAAGAAAATTTATAAAGGAAAAGGGATAAAAGTAAAAACTAAAGGAAATAAGAAAATTTTTTGCATTTTCGCATGACCTACGTCAGACATTTCCCCAAAGAAGTCTTAGGTGACATGTCCCCAGAAGGTCGGCCCTGACCACTGCCGACTTTGAGTGAGGACATTTTGAAAATTTGTATGAAACTGTCCTCAACCCAGTACATAGAGATGTCTTGTGTATGTCAGCAGTGACTCTGACATGTCACCGCTCCGTCACTGAGGATGGCTCGAGGACGTTGCCAACTGGGTAGGAGTCTATTCGGAAGAGCTAGGATTGAGCCTGGCTCAAAGATTGCCAGATCATTGCAGTGTTTATTAGCCACAGAAGCTGGCAATAAAGGAAGTGGCTGACTGGTTGAGCTGCAATGTCTTGTCAACAACCGCAGTCAACATCTATTCTGACAGTCAAGCCGCTGTCAAATCCCTGGATTCAATGTTTCTGAAAACAAGATCTGCCCTTAACTGCCGCACGTGTTTAAATGAGATGGCCAAGCAGTTTAACATACGACTCATATGGGTCCCAGGTCACATAGACATTCCAGGGAATTGCAAAGTCGATGAGCTTGCAAGACTAGGAGCTACCTTACAGGTTCCAACAGAATTGGAATGTGTTGGTATGCCTCTAGAAACTTGCAAGCAAAACCTACGGCTTTGTTTCGCGACAGAGACTAATCAATGATGGGCAAATGGATGGACGTGTGAGACAACACTACTGATTTGGCCTTCTCTTAATCAGGGGCGCACAAGTGAGCTGATATCGCTTCCAAGAGAAGAGATTTCGACGGTGGTTTCTATAATTACCGGACACTGACTTATAGGGAAGCACGCAGAGCGGCTAAATGTGCCGTCAAATGACTTTATCCGGAGTTGCACGGATGAAAAGAAGTTGAAAACTATCGAACAGTTTATTTGCCATTACACTGAAAGAATTATTGTTCATAATATCTATGAACATATTTCATAAAACCAAATTCATAGAATCTATGAAACAATTCATTGGCTGAATGAATATTCATTAGTATTTTGAAATATTTCATAAAATTTTATTCATAGATTTTGTAAGATTCATAGAAAAAATTCATAGAAAAAAAAATGTCATTAATAATTTTTTAAAAATTAAAATAATGTTACAATAATTAAATAATTTGAATAAATATATTAAAAAAATATAAAAAAACATAAAAAACGTAAAAAAAAAAATAGTGCTGCCCAGGCGGGGTTCGAACCCAAGACCTACCGGCTGGGAAATTTATAATCGACGCCTTAGCTATCAGCGCCACCAAAGGAGAAAAACGTCGTCGACTAACACTTAGTTTTGTAATGTTCGTTATTTTTTTTTGCAAATACACAAACATTTTGTTTTCTACAAACATACACACAGATTTTGGCAGAGCATTGTGGCAGAGCATAATATTTTAAAGCAGAATATTAAACAAAATGGATTTTAAGTGTTATAACTTGTTTATTTACCTCAGCTCAGTGGTTAGAGACTAAGCTTCACGAACAACTGGTATTGTGTTCGAATCTCGGTAGGGATCAGTTAAAAATAAATAAATTTTTAAAAAAAGAATATTGTAAATAAATAAAAATAAAATAAAATAATAAAGTAAATAAAAATTAAATAATAAAATAAAAAAAAATTGAATTGAACAATAAATTTTTTTTTCCATAGCCTATGAACTTTTTCATAGGTACCTGGTTTCTATGAATTTGTTTCATAGATTCTATGAAGGGCATCATTGGCTCACTTCTAATGATTTTTTTCATAGAATCAATGTACGTTTTCATAGCCGTAATGAACAAAATTCTTTCAGTGTACCCGGCACTTTCTGGCCAGAGACTTGCTTCACTGGGATCTAGGGAGCTTTAAAATTTTTCTGATTTGTCGGATGTCAAAATTCAATATCTAAGGAGTATCATAAGAAGCTCAAACTGGTTTAACGACAGGGACTAGTAGGGAAACCTATTACGGTCCCATGGTATCACAATGGAGCTCAGAGTCTACGTGAGTTTATGTAAAACGTCAGCAGCCACTTACAACCTAACCTATGTCCAAAGACCAAGATTAGGTGACTGTTTGGTGATTAATTCGATGAAGGGATTGTATACAGTTTCTAACGATTCCCGATTTTACGGTGATGCATTTTAAGGCTTCCAGAGCTGCAACACTATCCACAAAATAATGTCATCCTGAAAAACACTACACTTGTTCGGAAGACTAAATAATGCCCTGGTTTTAAGGCATTTATAGTATACTCCCAAACACGTACACATTTTCATCTTCGATCCGCCCGTTAAGATTGAGATCGCATGCTGTGTTATAACAGAGTTTTCCGCCCAGTCTTCCCTAGTTTGTATTAAGATTTCGAAGGTTCTGTTAAAGTTCGTCTGCGGTAAGTTATAGTCGATTTTCTATACTTTATATGGTCGAGTGTTTCCAGTCGCAAGCATTTAGGAATTTGTTAACCTAAGAGACGATGTTGCTGCTGTTATATTGATATAGATATCCATGCGCTGAATGTTGAGTACCACTTCCAGGCCTGCCAGAACAACAGTCCAATCTAATAGCACCAGTGATACCCAAAGGCAGGTCGTTGTATCTTCTGTAAGTTGTAGAGATATGATTTTTTTTCCATTACTCTTCACCACACAAGCGTCTTATGGGAAAGTGTTGGCCTAATTATCACACCATACATCTTCTACAGATGTAAAAAGCACATAAGAACTTCATTTCTTCCTCTGTATTCCGTGTGTTTGAAATATTATGCCTAATTACGAGTGTCGTTGTCGACAAAACGTTTTCATAATAATATATATTTTTTTTTATTTCAAGAATAACGAAAAACTTTTGCATTGTTTTAAATTATATTGCAATATTATGGATGCAACCAGGTTGGTTCCGAGGCAGTTAAATGATATTGCGCATACGCCGGCGATCATATGAGTATTACAACATCCTCGTCTTAGAACACTTAAGTTTTGATCCGCCGCAAATTCGGACAAGGGAAAAAAAGTTAGTTTTTGACAGTTTTTTGTACTTTTGGTAATTTAATGAAACATTTTTATGCCAGAAGAAGTTCAAAACTTCAAATGTATATATATATGTCCTTTGTTTATTTAAATATGTACACTACTTATACTTTAGTATAACTAATATAATTTTGGTAAAACTAGTAAATACTTAAATATAATGTTCACGAGGATCATAGGGCGTTAGGAACTTAGAAACATCAAATATAGTAGTACTTTTTTCACATCCAAAAGTTAAGATAGAAAACAGGACTTACCCAGCAAAATATTCTGTTCCAAATAAATGGTTCCAGAACTCATGATATTGCTCTGTAAGCGATTCTACTTAACATTCTAGAATCAATGATTTTTGTTTGAAATTGTCAATCATTTTTTAGAGCACGAAGTTTTTTGAAAAATAATTTTACAGAGAAAATTTTCTTGTAATTCCTGGAGAATATACTCAAGAATCTGTTTCAAAAAAATTTCTTGGGTAGCGGATCCCAGTTTATATATATATCAAGTTTTTGCACAAAAAGCGCATTTATATGCCAAATTTCGATTTCGATATGTGTATTGATCAAATAGTTATTTTGCAGGGTTTAAAATTTCGTACGTTATTTTCCAACCACTTTATTTTTTAACTTAAAAAATTTATATTGAGATATAGCAAAATAAATGTAAAACTTTAGTATTAAACATAAAGTACAGTTAAAATATGATAGTATTAACCCCCCATAGTGTTCAAACAAAAACCCCAACTCCAATCCGGCCTCCCCAATCCATGAATAAAATAATTCTAGTGAAAAAAATGCGCATGTTGTGATACTGACGATGATGATGGTGATGATGTTGGTAAAAACCGCTGGTGCTGTTAGTAAAACCACTGCAAACATGGTGATGAAATTTATGGCAACTTTACAAAATGGTGCAACAGAGTATTGTGTGGAAATTCAGTGAAAATTTTCAACTGCAATGCGCGAAATACATAATTTTTTTGTTGGTTGTTCTTTTTTGGGAGTTTACACTATACAATTCACAAGGGAATGATAATGTTTACAATGGCAAACAATAGCAACACACTAGTAAATGGTAAATAATGTTTTTTTTGTAAAACTGTTGAGACCACAAATAAACAACAACTACTACAACAGTCCAGTCAGACCAAGCACCACAAAACAATGGAAACCTTAATCTGTTTTTGAACAAAAAAAAATTTTTAAAAAAATAACGAAGCTTCCAAAAAAAAAACCTCAGAAAAATTTACGAGTTACCAGGAATGTATGTATGAAAATGTTTTGTAAACAATAAATATGAGTTTATTAAAGGTTTGAGGTTATGTTTTACTTTTTTTGCTGTTGTGGGCACTGTGCTCAGCTCTTAAACTATACGAAAATATTCTTGTTTATGGTCGGTCAGTGTTAAATGTACAACCAAGGGATAAATGAAAATAATTGTACCATGATTTTAATAAAGTTTAATTTTAAATATCAAAAAAAAATATGTATAGTTTTTAACAGAAAAATTCAAATTTATGTTTTTTAATAATCAATCACCATAAAACTGTCTACAGCAAGAAAAATAACTAAAACTAACAACAAATTCCCCTTAAAAATATCATACGAGAATTTTATCGATAACTTACCCTAACTCTAGCCTCTGTTAAATTTGTCCACATGGCAATCTCTTCACGTGTTGACATATCTGGATAACGATTACGACTGAAGGTATGTTCTAGCTCCTGTAATTGTTGTGACGTAAAATGTGTTCTTTGGCGGCGTTGACGTTTATTTTTCTTATCATTTTTCGGTTCATCGGTGGTCGTTGTCATTGGCTCATCATGACCGGAATTTGATATGTTTTCTGTTTTTATTGTTGTCTCATTGATGGAACGATTATTACCTGTAAAGAAAATATAAAAATACAAGACAGAAAATTTAATATTTAGCTAATCTAAGTAATTATCGATGTTTGTTTATGTTTTGGTTTGTTATCTTGGCGTATCAAGGTAAATAGTACCTATACACTTAGAAATATATTTATGGAAATTAAATTGAATAACTTTTTGCCATCGAAATCAACCAAGAGATATCATTGCCGACATCAAGATTTGTGCTTAATCGTTCAATTGAGTGAGTGCTCAATTTTACTCATTTCAGTAAAAATACCAAGTTCCTTCATCTAGTTCAATCGGTCATTTGTTGTTTTCGTTCAAGTGTTTGTGAACGAATCATTTTGCTCACGTCTGTTGTTTGTTTATCTAGTTAAATCGGTCAATTTTTGTTTTTTTTTTTCAACAGTTCGTGAACGAATCAATTTGATCATGTGTGTTGGTTTCGTTTTAAATCTACGTTCACAATGTTGCAGTCACTCCACTCTCGATTAAAGATTGAAATGTTAACTGTGCAAAGTGAAGAGTGGAGTTTTGTCCCATTCTAAATGTAATTTCAATTAACTTTCTCACAATTTTACAAAATTATGCAAAATTAGTTTTCGTTCAACAATTCGTGAACGAATCATTTTGTCTGTTGTGTCGAACAATTGAACAAATTCAACAAAAATACCTAAAAGATCAGAATTAAAAGATTTGTTTAACATTGTTCATGAAATCTCTTCTAGTAAAAACACACTTTAGTCGTCGTTGAACTCAATACTATTGTGGCTCATCTCGTTGAGGTGCAGTCATATGTGGTTATTCATAAAACCTAAAATATATTTAAAGTAGGTTTATTTGAAAGATATTCAGGAACAATTGTCAAATAAACCTACAATAAGTCTGTTATAAGTATAGGGTGTTTTTTTTACTGTTACCGAACTTTAAATTAAAATAAAGTAAGGAAAAATATTTTTAATATCAATCAAACTGACTTTATTGGATAGATAATTTTATGACATTAATGTTTAAAAATGATTTGGATCCATATCGATACCAAAAATGGCTCGTACATGGAGTAATCTGAACCTCCATTTTCACACAATTTTCACAGAATTTGCGGCCGTTTTTCGAATTTCACCAATAACTCGTCGAAGGTTTATTTCGAGGTGTTTAATTGTCTCTAATTTATCGGAAAAGACAAGTTACTTTACATAGCCCCACAGAAAATAATCCAATGCGGTTAAATCAAATGATATTGGTAACCAATTAATAGGATTTTTGAATAAAATTTTAGTTCGACGAAAAGAACCATTTTTTTGATAAATAATTTCTACAATTTGGAAGCGTTCCTCTTATGTAAGTCTTTACATGATAAAATGTCAAACCATACTTAACAAAACACAACTATCAGCAGTTAGATCGGTTGTCAAATAAAGCAGTATTACCAATTCAAAGTTGTGAACCTCTAAAAAAAACACCCTATATTATGAATAAGAGCCATAGTTGTTACTAGTGTAACGTGATGTTTCGGATGTTCGAATCTCACAGCAGACGAATAAAAAAAATTAAAATTTCTATATAGAGAAAATTTAACAATATTTCAAATGTTAAACATATAAATATAATAATAAAGGATCACTGATGAAGCTAAAATGCAGAAAATATGCATAGTCTGATTCAGAAATTGAAAGTTATTCAATTATCTACTTCACATTTTCAGAATTAAAAGAGCTAGGTTAATCGTTTTGTGAAGTGAATAGTTCAATTGAACTAGTTCGTTTATGAACGATACAACTCTAGTGGTATTAATAGCAGAAATCATTGACACGATACAATATCGAACGCTTTGGAAATATCCCCAAATTGGTAAAGTGATTGCAAGGTTTTTAATGAAAGAATTTTAAAGAATGCTCGTAAAAATCCCAGACGTGCAGGATTACAAAAAATCTAAACCCTTTCTCGTCCTTATATCAATTAGATATGCAAATTTGTGCCAGTTCCGAATATACTTTCGTATTCAAAACTCCCTTAAATACTGATGTTTCATCAACATTAAGTAACGTATAACAAGGTTATGTTCTTTCTATGTTTCTTATTTTTCTTAATGACCTTCTAAGTCAAACTTTCAATCCTACACTCAAATGAGGAGTCTCAGGGAGGAGTTCGTCCATCTCAGCTGAACACTTAACGTGGTAATATCGGTATAACGATGACGCACAACCCACAATTCGACTATGCTCCAGTGAGTCATTAGAGCTAAATATCCTACTATTTACGATTGATGAGCTTTAACGTACTTATTTGCACCCGATCCAGAAGCTTCAAGATTTAAGCACTTCCCCAGATATGGGAGTTGTATTCCATTTTCTGGCGGATAAAGATTGTATAAATAGTGAGGTGATCAAACGAAGAGAAGACACTTGAATGTTTCTTTCGACACTTAAAAAACGTGTTGGTTCCAACGCACATCACATTGAATATTCATGCCAAAAACATCAAGAGTTTCGAATTCCTCAATAGCTATACTACCCATCGACACAGATGACGCTGATTCCTCAAGCCGTCTTTGGGTCAACTTTCATCGTAAGGTCTTACGAGCATTAAAATCGACCATATTCGCAAAAACCCACTCGAAAATTCTCGCAATATCATGATTTACAACCTTAGTAAGGCTTGATCTATGATTTAAGGAAAATGAATCACAAATGTAGTTGTCATCTGCCAACGAATAGATAGAATTGAAAGTTAGACCAAGAAGGTCGTTAGGAAAAAGTGTAGGAGAAAGAATAGAGTCTTGTAATACCCCTGAATTCAACTGAAACTCATGGAAATGGATACCCTTTCTAGTTCGAGCGGTGGTTGATTGCTTTCCGGCAAGTATGCATTCATGGCAAACATGTTAGAACAAAGGTTGGACATATAACTAGGTCTGTGAATATTTGGTCACTCAATATAAGGTTATTCTTTATTTTTTTAACAATTGACCAAAATTTCTTACTACCCCGTGCCACTCTTACTACCTGAGCGCCACTTTACCACTATGATACCATTCAGGGAGTCTTGGATGAGGGGCGTTCCTGGTAGTGAATATGGATGGATCGAGGCTGCACGAGCAAGTGGGTTTTGGAGTCTATTGAAGATTGCTAGATCATTGCAGTGTTTACCAGACAGAGATGCTGGTAATAAAGGAAGTGGCTGACTGCTTGAGTGCAATTTAAGGTCTACAACCACAGTGAATATCTATTTTCACAGTCAAGCCGCGGTCAAGTCTCTGAAGTGCATGTTGCTGAAAACAAGACCTGAGCTTAACTGCCGCTCGTCTTTAAATGAGTTGGCAAAGCAGTTTGATGCACGACTAATTTGGGTCCCAGGGCACAGAGACATTCCAGAGAATTGTAAAGCCGATGAGCTTTAAAGACTGGGAACTACCTTACAGGTTCCAACAGATTTAGGATGTGTTAGTATGCCTCTAGAAACATGCAAGGAGACTAATCAGAGATAGGCAAATAGATTGACGTGTTAGACAACACGACAGATATGGCCGTCATTTGATCAGAGGCGCACAAGTGAGCTGATATAGCTTCCAAGAGGAGAGATTGCGATGTAGTTGTGTAATTACCGGACACTGTCTTATAGGAAGCACGCAGAGTTAAATGTGCCGTCAAATGACTTTGCCGGAGTTGTATGGATGAAGAGGAGTTGGAAACTATCAAACACTTCATCTGCCATTTCACGGCACTTTCTGGTCAGAGACTTGCTTCACTGGAATCTAGGGAGCTGTATGATCTTTCTGATTTTTCTGATGTCAAAATTCAATATCTTAGGAGTTTCATAAGAAGCTCAAATTGGTTTAACAGCAGGGACCAGTAAGGAAACCTATTACAGTCCCGTGGTATCACAATGGACCTCATAGAGCTTAACATACAAGTCCTCTGGAGTCGTATAATATCTGTCAAACAAATCTTCTTTAGGTATACCAGTACTTTGGTTATTATTAATAAACCCCTTTTTCAAATTTAGTTAATTTTACAATTTTTTTAAATTTTTTTAAAGTATATTAACACAAAATCTATGCATATCCAACATATAAATAAAACAATAACTATCGATAAAAAATTCTAAAATATGAATTACTAATTACTACACAAGTTATAATTCAATAATATATACGAGGTGTTGAAAATCGTTTATTGCCTTCCGTTATCGCCAAAAAAAAATTAAGGGCGCCTCATACTTTAAAAACCCCAATCAATGTCTATCCCATTATTGCTTTAAATCCAAAAGTGTTGGTTTAAAAACAAAAATCTAAACATTTTCTAACATAGCAATAAAATGATAAGTTTCAATCAAATAATTTTTTTAAAGTGTGAAAAACTATAAAAAAAACTTTACTGATTTCCATTATCGCGGATAATTAAGGGCGCCTTAACAAAACCTTAATTTTATTTATAGAATTTGTTTATGTTTTAGTGTTTATATGTTTAAGATATTGTAACCCACAAATTTTTAAAACTTTAATAATCTAATGAACAATTTTTTTAAGTGTAGTTTTATTATGCGTAAAGATAACAACCAAAAGAAAAGTGTGTTTTGAAAGTAATAGCATTATGTTTTTTAACAAAATCTATACATTTCTTAACATAACAATAAAATGATAACTATCAATCAAAATAATTCCTAAAGTGTTAACGACTACAGAAAAATTTATTACCCGACGTTATCGTGGAAATTAGGGGCGCCTTATAATTTACAAAAACCAATACAATGCTTACAAATTTTGTAAGAATTTTTTTGGTTTCGCATAAATGATTAACACTAAAACATAATTTTTTTAACTAATTGGCAAATAATTTAATTAAATAATGTGAAGTTTAGAGCGAGTTAGATTGAGAAAAATCTTTATCTACAGCAGAATTAATTTTTACTGTCATAAAATGCTTGCTTATAAGTAGGGTGGTCTTAGGTTCGATTCTCAACTAGTTCGCTAAAACAAATGAATGCTCACTGTCACTTGTGTTCTGCTAGATTAAATGAAATAATAGAGAATACTAGTTGGTTTTCTACATTTGTCATTTCTCAAAGTATGACAAATTTTAGTTTTTTCTCTTCCTAATCATAAAATTCACTAATCTTGTTAGAGTTTGCAAATAATCGAGATATTTCATAATCGCGATTACGATTAAAAAAATTGCCGTTAATCGCGATTACGATTAATCGAATTTTTTAAATAATTTGAGTTGCAATATATTTAAAAAAATCTTTTGAAATTTATATTTTTAAGAACAAAAACTATTATTTTTAAGAAATAAAATTAAAAGCTTTCGAACTTTTCCAGAAAAAAATTATTCGAGATTTTGGCACCACAGTCTTTTGTTTAGTATATCATGGCGCTCGAGCTCCCCTGGAGAATTTTTTGTTAAGATTTTTTTAAAACTTATAATTAAAATTCTTTGTTGATAAAATTTCACACATACTTTAATTTTTGACATTTTAAATGATCAAAAAACTTTTTGGAGAAAAATACTAGATTTTCTTACATCTTTATTGCGCTTAAATAAACAATATAAAGAGTGCTTTAATCAGCGCTGAAAAGATACATGATTTTACTGGGTCTTAATATCTTTTTATCTTTGCTACTAAAGAGTACTCTAAACTGTGACTGATTTGGATTCGCTCTTTGGATTATGATTCCTTTCCAAAAGCTGCTTCCTGTTTACCAAAATTTCTGGGGTCATGTCAGAATACCTGCCGATGGCCAGTTATCTGTTGTGAGGAAATTTATTTAAAAAATTTTCAAGGCATCAATAGTCAACCAGCGGTCAAAGTATGAAAAAATTATGTTTTTTGACAACATTTCATGTCCAAATTTTTTGACCAAAGCCTTTTGAGTATATTTTAAAAACCAAATTCTTAAAAATTTACTCAGATCAGAATTTAAATTTTACTTTAAATTTTAATGACTTTTACGAGAAAAGGAAAGAAAAATCGCAAATTTTAATTTAGTTTTTTTGACAAATAATTTTAGTTTCTATTCAAAATGGGTTTCAAAAAATTTTTCGTTATAAAAACAGTGTATTTCATAGAAAATTTTTAATCGTAATCGCATGATTTTTTTGTCGATTACGATTACGATTAATGGGCGCGATTATTCGCGATTACGATTACGATTTTAATCGTTTTGCAAACTCTAAATCTTGTAGACTAATATTTTGTTTCTTGAATTGCTGGTTTTTTTCTACAGAAGCCTTTTTATGAACTCTTGATTCAAGACACCATTACAATGCAGATTCTGCATACCAAGAAATTTTCTTTAAATTTCTGAAAATTGACAAATCGATGGTTAATTTCTTAACAATTTCTTCTAGTGTATATTTATTATGCGTAAATATTATCACCATTGTTTAAACATTTAAACAAACATATAAATTATTTAAAAACAAAATCTATACTTTTCTAAACATAGCAATAAAGTGATAAATATCAATCAAATAATTTCCAAAATGTAGTAGCTTAATCCAATAATAACAAATTTTTATTACCCACTCTTATCGTTGATGAATTAAGGGCGCCTTGTGTTTTTTTTTAACAAAACCAAAATAATGTCTAAGTGATTTGCTTAAAGCCTATATGACACCTGCATTGAAAACTTTTAACTAACTCATATGGATTTTTAAAACTCAAACGATTGACAATTATATTATCTTATATAGCTTAGATTTCACGGTTATGCTGAAAGACGATCAGGACGTTGTAGTCATCCTGATCGTTCAGACGTCGTCAAACAGTTATCCTTGAAAGGTATTTTGGTTTAAATAGACTTGTGAACCCTGGTTAATGTTTCTTTTAAAATAGCTGGTAACTGATTTTATGACAAAAAAAGAAGACACAGTTTTGTTATGCCCCATGTACAGGGAAACCCCATATTTTATGCAGTAAACCATATAAAATTATATTAGTTATATATTAAGTCAAACATACCTCTTGGTTAATTTGTTTGTGTTACTGATTTTTTCAGAGTAAAAAAATCTCATAGGAACAAATCTAAAAACCTGCTTTACACTACCCTGCAATATCCCTGTGATTTTTTTTTCCTTGACAAAGTTCACATATTTATTTAAATTTGTAAAAGATTATTAAAATAATAGAAATATTACAATTAATTCAATTCAAACACATATGTTGTCCAATTGACGTTCCTATACGGAACATAGGGCGGAAACTGTCAGGCCATGAGCCTATATGTTGACTTTCGGAATGTATCGATCGAATCCATGTATTTCTTTGCCTTCCTCTGCGTCTTGTACCCTGCGGGTTCCATTCAAACGACGTTTTAGTTATATTAACCACGGTGCCCTGGATAGGATTTAAATAAAATGTTGGTGTTACTCCAATTTTTAAGTGGATTATGTTTTAAGAAGATAAAAGAAAGAAAATGAGCCAAAAAAGAAAAAAAAGTACTAGGCGCTTTTTTTTGGCGGGCAAAAAGATGAATTTCAAAAAAACAAAAAAGAATTTATTCTTTCAAATGCATTTAAATTTGTATAAACGGATGTAAATTCATCACATATTTACTTATCAGTGAGATTTAGATATATATGTAACATATTTTTCCAGATATGAGACTTAAAAGAATAATTTCACTATTAATTAAAACTAAATGAAATATGTCCTTGTAAATTATTTATAAATGTAAGTTCTTAAAAGTTTTCAGTGTACTACTCAGACGGAAAGCAGAACACAAGTTTGCCTCAGTTTAGACCTTAGTGAGTCATATAATTTTAAAAGAATTAATACTTTTTTGTTAAAAATGTTTTTTTCAAAACTAATAAAAATCAGAAAACGATAGTAAAAATCATTAAAAATGTGTTTGCAATGCCTAAAGGGCAATTTACACGTTAACTACCCTTGACCACCCTTATCTACTATTTCCCAGTATTAGTGATACGATTTGCCGGGTTTAAATAATTTTGTATGAAAAAATATTTGAATTTGACAATTGTTATCCCCCAATACTGGGAAATAGTAGATAAGGGTGGTTAAGGGTAGTTAACGTGCAAATCAAGCTTAAGGAAGAGTAAAATGAAGTAAATAGTTTAAAAAGAGATACATAAAGTGGTTTGGACTATTTGTTTATTGCGAAACTTATGGATGGACTTAATATCCTTTTCTAATTTTGTTTATTTCGCCAAAAATCCTTTGTAAATTTTTTTTGTATTGTTGGGGTAACTTCCCCCTCAAAATCTAGAAACAGGATCAATATTAAATGTGAAGTAACTGCTAGAGTTAAAATTTTCATTAAATTAAAGAAGAAATTTGATTTAGTCTCACTAAATAGTGAAATTATTCTTTTAAGTCTCATATCTGAAAAAATATGTCACAAATATATATAAATCTTACTGACAAGTGAATATGTGATGAATTTACATCTGTATAAAAAATTTTTAATGCATTTGAAAGAATAAATTCTTTTTTGTTTTTTTTAAATTCATCTTTTTGCCCGCCAAAAAAAAAGCGCCTAGTACTTTTTTTTCTTTTTTGGCTCATTTTCTTTCTTTTATAGTCCAAAAACATAATCCGCTTAAAAATTGGAGTAACACCAAAATTTTATTTAAATCCTCTCCAGGGCACCGTGTAACGTCTTCTCTTCTTAGCGTGTGACCTATCCAACGCCACTTTCTACGCTTTATTTCTGTGTTAATAGGTTCGCTTAGTGTTAACCAAAACAAGAAGAATGGATGACGGATGAAATTAGAGAACTTCGAATAGAACGTAGCAAACACAAAAATTCAAACTACGAAATGTACTGGGAAATAAATAAGGAGATCCGAACTGCCACCCGTGCCGCAAAGAATGCACAACTAAATCGTAAATGTCAGGAAATCGAAGAACTGCAAAGACTTCATGATGATTTTATCCTTCACAAAAAACTGAAAGAAGCCGCCGGAGTATATAAAAGAACATCATCAGCAATTTTATTCGACGAAAATAATGAAGCTGTATTCGAGATGACGGAAAGAAAACGCGTTTGGAAAGATTATGTAGCGAAACTATTTACTGACGATGCTAGATCGGCTTATGACCGTGGCGCAGAAACCCCTATGACTGGAACGCCAATCACTAGATGTGAAGTGGAATATGCCATTACATCACTTAAAGACAAAAAGGCAACAGGTCCAGATGAAATCCCTTCCGAAATTTTAAAGTTAATAGAAGGAAATAATATACAACTACTAGTTACACTTTTTAACTACATTTATGATACAGGTGAATACCCACATGATTGGCTTAAATCTACATTTATCACAATACCGAAGAAAAATAATGCGAGGAAATGCAGTGAATACAGACTTATTAGCCTAATGAGCCATGCTTTAAAAATATTTCTTAGAATAATACACAAGAGAATATACGCCAAATGCGAAGTTGCTATGGGGAAATCACAATTTGGTTTTAAAGAAGGAATGGGAAAGAAGCGCTACTTAGTATCCAAGTACTAATTCAAAATTGCCGGGATGTCCAAAAAGATGTCTTCCTGTGCTTTATTGACTATGAGAAAGCATTTGATACTGTTCAACATGACAAGCTTATGGAAACACTAACCTCAATCGGATTAAACGAAAAAGAAATAAGATGTATTAAAAATCTATATTGGAACCAGTCAGCAAGGATTGAAATTAATGGCGAAACTTCGGATGAAATTGTTATTTCAAAAGGTGTCCGACAGGGATGTATATTATCGCCCTTGTTATTTAACATATATTCCCAAAAAATATTTCAAGAATCTGTTGAAGGAGAAAGAATAGGAATTAAAGTAAACGGAATGTTTATAAATAACATACGTTATGCCGACGACACAACATTACTGTCAGGCAGCATATCTGGCCTACAGAAGCTGGTAGACAAACTTACATGTGTAAGTGAGTCATACGGTCTTAGAATCAACATTAAAAAGACAAAATATATGGTTGTCAGCAGAAAAAACGTTCACCCCAGCGCGATACTAAAAATTGGAAGCACAGAAATTGAAAGAGTAAAAAATTTTAAATATCTGGGAGTTCTGATAAATGAACAATGGGACGCATCAAAGGAAATAAGATGTCGTATAGAGATGGCGAGAGATGCTTTTTTTAAATACAGTAAGATATTGACAAGCCATGAAATCAGTCTTGCGACAAAGTCACGCTTCATCAAATGCTATGTGTGGTCTGTGCTTCTATATGCAGCGGAGGTATGGACAATTAAAGCGTCGGATGAGAAAAGATTAGAAGCTTTTGAAATGTAGATATACAGGCGTTTACTGAAGATTCCATGGACTGACCGGGTCCCAAATATTGAAGTATTAAGAAGAATGAACCTTGACAGACAATTGTTTAAAACCGTTAAACATCGAAAAACTTCGTACTTGGGACATATAATGAGAAATGAAAAATATAAACTTCTCCAAACAATTCTCAAAGGGAAACTTGAAGGAAGACGAGCTAGAGGCAGAAGGGAACTTTCCTGGTTGAAAAATATTCAAGAATGGACAGGTTATAGTGATGAAAGAAATCTCCTAAATGCAGCAAAATCAAGAGAACTGGTCGTTTCTGAATTATTATAAAATGTATTAAATCTGTATATATATGTGTATATGTTTATTGTAATTATAATTGTATGATCGCTAATATCCGAATAACGGATTGGCAAATAAAAGAAGAAGAAGTGTTAACGACAGAAGGTCTTCATTTGATATGGTGTTGGTCCAAAATATGTGACAGATACGACGAAGACATTTGTTGACGAAAACTTGTAATTTTTGGCAGATATTATTTGTCACCTTCCAAGTTTCACAGCCGTATAAAAGAATTGGTTTAATGCTGGTGTTAAAGACCTTAAGCTTTGTTTTTCTACTAATGTTGCGAGACATTTAAATTCTTTTCATTTTATGGTATGCGGCGCGTGCCTTATTTATGCGGCTTGAAACATCCGCATCTGCTCCACCATCTTTGGAGATTACACTCCCAAGGTAGCTAAAATTAGTGACATCCTTGACGACAAATGGGTTACCATTAATTGTGACTGTGAGGGGAGTTTGGTTCACAGTCTCAACACGCATCAGTTTTGTTTTTGTCATATTGACCTTAAAACCCATTCTACCAGCATTACGTATTAATGCCTCTAGCTTTGTCCGTGTTCCGGATAGAGTGTGGCTCAAAAAGCAAATATCATCCGCATAATCAAGATCAGATAATCTTTGGTTCGGTCTCCATTGTATGCTATCTGGCACTTCTGAATTTGTTTTTGTTAAAATGTTGTCCAAAACCAATATAAATAAAAGTGGTGATAAAACACACCCCTGGCGAGCTCCATTCTGTATTGTGAACTTGTCACTAGTCTTTCCTTTGTATATAACCCTACATTCTGCATTTGTGTAAAGTTCACATATGAGGTTTATAATTTTATCAGGTACACCAAGTTCCCGAAGTGTATTCCATATAGCGTCTCTGCTAATGGTATCAAAGGCCCTCTCAAAGTCAACGAAAAGAAGATATAGTGGGGATATCCACTCGACTGACTGTTCAACCACAATGCGCAATGTGTTAATGTGATCAACACAGGATCTTTGTGGTCTGAAACCGTTTTGCTCTTGTCGAAGTTGACCATTTAATATTGCTGATATACGATTCAAGATTACGAATGCAACAATCTTCTGGATAGTATTCAATAATGTTATACCCCTCCAATTTCTACAGTTGCTTAAATCTCCCTTTTTTGGAATAGTGATAATCGTTCCTTCTTTTCAGGATCTTGGTATACAGCCTGATTGCCAGACTTGGTCTATTAAGGGATAAAGGATGGGGGCCAGAATTTCTGAACCGTATTTAAAAAGTTCGGCTGGAAGGTTGTCGGATCCGGCGGATTTGTGGGATTTTAACTGCAATATAGCATCTGAGATTTCAGTGATTGTTGGTGATATCGTAGAGATGTCACAGTTAGGGTTGGGGCGTTGACCCGTTTCAATGGTTATTTTGAACCCAAATAAATCAATTGTCAGAGTGATGTGCCAACTTATTAAGGGACTTCGTGCAGTAATAGTCAAATATTCTTTTCAGGGACACTGACTTCAGGAATTTTAACGCTTCCTGATTTAAAAAAAATTACTTCTGTTGTAGACGAGCATTCAATATATCTTCGTGGTAAACATTGCAATTGTCTGGCAATCTTCGAGCCAAGTTCAGCCCAAGCTCTACTGAATAGACACGAACTCTAATAAATCAAGCAGCTTCGATTTGTCTGAGTACAAATTTACAAAAGTAATACAACCCGGAATGCTTCTTGTCCAGGATACCCTAGATGGCATTAAGGGTTGCAACGACTTCGAAATAGGTTTACAGAAGGTTAATTTGTGTAATTGTAATTCAACGGCGATATAGGCTTCTGGAAGGAACAAATTCAATATTTCAAGACTATCCAATGGGCATAGGTTAGCGGTATCCGATTTACATCTCGCATAGACCTCTTGTTTCATAGCTATACCACAAACATTTTTCCGCTAGCGACGCAAGTTAAACACGTTCAAATTCTTTGCAATTTTTTTTCTATATTTTAAGACCCATTCGCGTTATATCCTCCTAAAGAACTGAAGCTAACTAGTAATCGATCCACGACTCCTTGTCACCGCTGGACAGTGACAAAGTATGTGTTTAATAGTTTCATCCACTCCTTGAGAGGCGCATCTTTTACAACTGGCGTCTGAATTGTGTCTAATATTCTTAAGATGAGTACCGATCACAGTACATGAGTAGTAGGTTCACAGAGTTGCATTTGATGTGTGTAAGTATTAGTGACAGCACACGGTGTAACTTTTGACGTTTCATACAAAACGTAAACAACCAACATAAACACATGCACAAAAGCTCACACGTACAGGCACACATACACTAGCAGCGATGATAATTCAGTACTAAAAACCATACGAACATATTGGAAAGTACGCAATTAGCACCATTGCACGGTGGTCAATTTCGGCCAAAAATCAATAACTTCTTTATTTCTGCATGTAAATAGCTCAAATTTAATATTCGAATTAAGAATAACATATCTGATACCTTGCCCAAATGTTGGACCTACAAATACAGTGGTTGGCCAAATAATCATGGACGTCCCAAATGTATCAAGCATGTCTGCATATAAACAGCAATATTTTTATATCCGAATTAAGAATAATATATCTGATCTCTTTTCAAAACGTTGGACATACAAATATAGTGGTTGGCCAACTAAGCATGGACGTGTCAAATGTATCAAACTAATTAAGGTGGTTGTTGGAACTAAAAGAAACAGCCTTAGAGTTAGCAATTTTTTTAAAAAATAGATACGCAATACTTTTTAATTCTGTTTTTTTATTTGAAATATTAACAATCGTAATATTTTTAAAGTTTAAAAGACAAAGAATTGCCAGGGTTTCCAGTTAATTGTGGAATGCTATTTTTTAAAGGACAAAATGGCCGCAGTTGTACAGCAAAAACAACTAAACCAATTTTGATGACATTTTTTTTTTTGATTTGTAGATATTAATTAATATTAATATTCTAATACTTATCGTGACAATTTTTTAAAATTTGACCCAACAAATATTTGAATGAAAGAATAAATTGAAGTTTTTCTATTTTTTGAGTTTACGTTAGCATATCTTCAACAAAAAAATGCTTGAAAATTTAATTATCTACAAATCAAAAAAAAAAATATCATCAAAATCGGTATAGTAGTTTTTGCTGTAAAAATGCAGCCAATTTTTCTGGCAACCCTGAAAATTCTAGTTGACCAAATTTTGTGTTTTGAAATTTTTTAAAAATGCTAAAATGTTCTTTCTTTCAAATGAAAAAAACAGAATAAAATAATACTACTATTACGTATTTATTTTTTTAGCTGTTTAAAAATTGCTAACATTAAGGCTGTTTTTTAGTTCCAACCCCCCTTAAACCACATTTTTTTTATTTCGTCTTTTTTTAAGTTTTTTTTAACGCAAATCTATGGGTTTTAAGTTAGTATCTATTCACATTCCCTATTTTGGTGGAGTTTGTAGGTTTAAAAAAGTCCACCATTTGTTAAAAATGAGTCCACTAAAAATGCTCTGGTTTAAAGAATCGGTAAAAGTAGGGGCTGAAAATTAAAATACTTACTTTTAATAGTTAAAAGTACAAACTGATTTTTATAGCTAACCTCTAATAGCCTCTAATTGATTTTTATGGTCTTTCAAAATTTATTTTTTTAGAGTTTTTTTTTAAATTTTTATCTAATTTTCATACACATCACTTTAAGACAAAAACGCATACAAAATCTGCAAAAACCACATGGAATGATTATTTACTACAGGAATTAAAAACCCATGTCCGAACTTACAAAAATAATGTGAAGAAAAATGCATAGCAAACTTTTATTGAAAACTAAAATATACATTTTAAAAAAAGCTGAAATAAGAAACAAAAAATACTCAACTTTTCACCACTATGGACAATAATATAGTGTTACAAGGCCCAAAAAAAGATTTAAATTGTATGTTTTGAAGTATTAGCTATAATATAGCATCAAAAGTTCATCAAGATTTAATAAAAAAATAAAATGATTTTTGGCCGGAATTGACCACCGTGCATTGTTTGCATACTAGTCTGTACTGTGGTACCGATGAGACAGTGACCAGTTATTATTCCAATCAGAGCTCGACATTCCCTTCTCGTAAGTGATAATAGGTATTTAGTTGTCCCTTGGTATTAAGTTGGCCATAAAGTTCTGCTGATTTTGCATGTTGTTAGCTTTCTCCACTTACTGTTCGCTTTTGCAACATTAAAGGAATTTTGTCTTACAAGAGAAGTATCTCAACCCTATGAAGCGATTTGCCTGAAACTTTAAATATACGAAATGAAAACTGTAAATGCAGTTTTACCCCATTTTATCTCGACATTAAGACGTATATCATCCGGTTCGTGTTTAATATTGGCTGTTGGACGGTGTAATAATCTCTACTAAAATTAAGTCGACCCAGTTCTGGCTTTTGTCGAAATTTCTGCTGGTTCGGCTTTTGTTTGGACCAAAATTACTACTTTAATTTAACTAGAAGTCATTAAACCTATTATGATACACGTGTAAGTAGTTTGTTGCCCGAAAAAGTGTCAAAAATATTCGTTAAAAACTTGGGAGACGACAAAGATAGCACAAACGATTGCTGGTGAAATGAGCCCCAAACTGGGCGCCATTCTTAATACTAATACACAACTAAATTCTGTTGATATAACGGATTTTTAGGTGAAAGAAACTTTATTTTACGTGGTCGAAAGAAAATATAGTAGCAGCAAACAGATTTTTAGTTGGTATAACCGAAAAATTCAGTTGGAAAATTTGTTTTTTTTTGTGTACACATTTAAGAGACAGATATGAAAAAAGTATGGATGAGAATGTAAGATAAACGTATTGGATCTCGACTTAATGTTTAAGGGTTATGTAAGTAAAATTCTTTAGTTTGGATTAAAATCCAGACGATCACGTTAAAAGTCAGATGTTTAAAAGAATATAGTATTATTTTAAAGAAAGTATCCAATCCAAAAAAATGTTATCAAAGCTTGATTTTCCTTAAAAATATAAACTTTTGCTAAGTTCTTTCTTAAAGTGTAATTTGATTATGCACAAAGATAAAGTCCCCCAAAAGTAAAAGTATTAAAAACATTAGTGTATTATTGTATTATTGTATTATTTTTACAACAAAAATCTTTAGTTTTCTTAACAATAGTCATAAAATGATAACTATCAATCAAATATGTAATTCTTAAAGTGTGAATTACCACAAAAGGTGGGTGCATAATTCAATAATACCCAAGTATTGACAAACGTTTATTACCGTCTTTCTCTGTTATCGTTGATTAATTAAGGGCGCCTTGTATATTAACAAAAACCCCCCCAAAAAACAATGTCTAATCATTCTGTATAACAATTTTTTATATAAACAATATTTTTTTGGTAGCGTGTTTTTTTTTATTTTGTGTGTTTGACAATTTAATTACCGAAAAATATATTATTTATAACTTCACCCTCTGCCGCCTACAACAAAACCCTTTTCTCATTATTGAGTTGCCTTCTATTACTCAAGTTAATTTAATATTAAAACTTCACATCAAAGTAAAAATTTTGAAAATTACCGCCTACACCCATTGTACCCCAAATATTTTATTTTATTTAAACAGATTTATATGTAGGGAGGTAATTTTTTTTATTATAAAAATAATCGATCGATCATAAATTTTTTTTAACAATTTTTTTTTTGCTTTGTTGTTATTTTCAACAATTTTAGACATTTATACTAAAGCATTTGAAATCAAAAGTAGTTATAGCTTTTGCTATTTTGAAATACATTGTATGGCACTGCATTGTAGCAACATATTGAAATCAAAATTTTGGCTATCAGATATTTTGCCGACAAAAGATTTTTTGTTCTACTGTATTTTAGTTGTTATCGTTCAATTTTACATGTTAAAAGTTATTCACAATGATTATGATTTTATTTATTTTTTGTTGTTAGTAGCATTTCAGCAATCTTTGTACGACTATTCCCTGCTACTGTTCACAACTACTGTGTTTACTTACGTATGAATTTATTTATAGTGAATGTACGTAGTACTTTTTAGGTAGTAGTTAGTTTGCTGCTATATGAAATGGTTGGTCATAAATTAGCTATATTATCTAGAACAGAGTTTGTTGTCGATAAATACGCGACAGTATTATTGTAGCAACAAATTGAAATCAATTAAGTCAACATAAGCGAGCTTATAGATGGTTTGATGAATGAAGGATTTTCTGGCAGTGTCGGAGAGCTTTTAGAAACACCACTCTTCAAGCAAGTTTAGGTTGTATTAAAATGGTGAGAAAATCGGCTAATGGCATTTCACTTCTCTTTATTTTGAACTTTAAAAATAGTTAACACGAAAATCCTAGCTGATCCTGTTTTCGAGTTATTGCTAAATAATTACACTGTTCGAAAATAAAAAACCTCCCAGAGAAATATCCAACTGATTCTTATAGATTTTGCTCCCCTGAATCCAAATCTGCCATTCAAGTTTTTTTTAGCACGTACTGTTTTTGTGATCAAAAAGTAAAAAAAAAAAAAACAATAACTTCGCTCTTTTGGTGGTCCACTGTTACAGATTCTTCCAAAAATAGGGCATAATTTTATAAAAATTGACCTCCTGATTCCAAAACTGCAATCGAAATATTTCTTGCACGTTCCGTTTTCAAGATATTCGCGTTTGAAAATTTTTGGATCAGTTTTGGAATTAGGAGGTCCAATTTATATGAAGTCAAGTCCTATTTAGTGGACCCAACATAACAGTGGACCTTCAAAAGTTCTAAATTATTGGTTTTGTGACTTTTTTAACAGCTAATATCTCGAAAACGGTACATGCTAGAAAAAATTGGATGGTAGATTTAGATTCAGGAGATCAAAATCTATAAGAATTAGATGAATATTTCACAGAGAGGTCTTTGTTGTCGAACAGTGTAATTATTTAGCAAAAACTTGAAAACAGGATCAGCTAGGCTTTTCGTGTAAACGATTTTTAAAGTTCAAAATGAAGACGAGTGAAATGTCATTAGCCGATTTGTCAGCATTTTAGCACAACCTAAACTTGTTCGAAGGGGGGAGTATAGAAAGATATGGTTCAGAGATATGCTAGGGTACACTGGATGGAAAATTATCGCAAAAACGTGCTCCCATTAGACCCAGTCAAGGGTCTTAGAACATATAAGGATGTTGAGACTTTTTGACCAGACACCGCCTGGTGAGACTTTTTTGTGTTTATATGCACAAAAAAAAATTTAAAAACATTTCAATTTCGGCATCAGTGCCCTATAGGCATTATTGGGGGTTTCTAGGTTTGTTAAATTATCCTAGGTTAAGTTAGTGTGGCGGTGTCCGATTGACACCTTGCATAGACCTTACGTTAAAATCATTGAATCTTTTCAATATCCTAAGATGCATTCGCGTTATACCCTTCAAGGCACTAATATTATTCGCATGAAATCCGATAAGACAATGACCAGTTATTGTACAAGTCCGAGCCCGACATTTCCTTCTCGTAAGTGATAGTAGATATCTAGTTTTCCCTTTGCCATAAGTTGGCCACAAAGTTATGCTAATTTTACATGTTATTAGTTATTACACCACGGTAAAAATGTCAACTCTTGTGAGCAAGAGGTGCGCCTTTGAACATTTTATATTTAAAACATTCCATATATGGTTTAGAGTTTCGAAAGTCCATCCACACCAATTATCTGGACACATTCCAAATCCATAAGGAAACTGTAAGGTAGTCCCGTCTTGTAAGCTCATCGGACTTAAAATTCCATGTGCCTTGATATAGATATGAGTCCAATGTCAAACTGCTTGACTATCGCATCTAATCATGGTGGGGCATTCTTTGCCGAAACGTATACGATTTTAAGTGTAAGCTTTGCCCAACAAAAATAGGTATGTTTTTTTGCGATAGTTAATGGCAGATCCTTTTATTCCTTTTTCTCTTAGAAAAGGTCAGATATGCTCTGTACTTTCAAAGCTCTATCCATTGCTAGTTTTGAGAGTTATACCATCCGATTTGAAAGGTCATCGGCTTTACAATTCCCTAAAATATTCCTGTGCGCTATATGATTGTAATGTGCGACAGTTAACGGCAGATCTCGTTATCAGGAAAATCTACTTCAGAGACTTGACCGCGATTTGATTGTGAGAATATCAGCAGTGTTTATTAGTTTGTTAAAGGCATAGCGGCACGTTCCATCTCAGTAAGAACCTGTAAGATAGTTTTAGTCTTGCTAGCTCATTAGCTTAGAAATTCCCTAGAATGTCTCTATTCTCGGGGACACATATACCTTTTAAGGACGTGCGGCTGTTAATGACAGATCTCATTATCAGGAACATTTACTATAGAGACTTGACCGTCACTTAATTGTCAGAATATAATATATAAAATAATATTGCGGTTGTAGACAAGACACTGCATTCTAATCAGTAATCTGATGCCTTTAACTATGATACCATCCAGAAAGTCAGGGAAAGGACGTTGCTTTTAATAGGCCTGAATCTTACTTGTACGTGTATCTTCAATGTGTCTGTGTAAACATTTTTGCAGGGGATACTACCCGGAATGCCTTTTTTCATAGTGGTAACGTTCAAATAGGCTTATAGAAAAAGTACCGTGCACATTTCTTGACATTGTAACCCAGTTAAGGATCGCGCTGAGATCACAATCATTGCCCTTCCATTGTAGTGAGCTGTTGAGCTTCCAGTGAGGCCAAAAACCACTTTCCTTTAATGTACAATGGTATTGGATGCAAGAGGAATTCCAACAAATTCATTGGTGTTGTACGAGGATCTTCACTGATAAACTACGAAGCCACTCTACATTCATTTTTCGTGACAAAAGCAGGCCACCATGTAGACATTCGATATACCAATGCTGTATAAATCCAAAGAAAAACAATCGTTTTCCAATGCAACAGGAGTATAAACTCGTTTCTTCAAACATTTTATGATCTTTTACAATGTTCCTTTCCAGATATTTTTTTTTTTAATTGTATAAAAATCAACTGAACCTAACATGATTCTATGGATCTGGACTTGTTCCAATATTCCAACAATAGTTGGCGATAACTGAAAATTAGTGTTTCCAATTCGGTTAATCGATTAAACGATTCCTAGATTAATTGCCTATATTTCGGTTAATGTCGAAACAAATAATTTAAAACGCGAATAATTATTCGACCCGATTAATCGGTTAAAATGGTTCAATTAACCGGTTAATATTATTATCTATATATTCTGCTATAATTTACAGAAACAAACAATTGACAATTTAGAAAAGCAAAATTGAATTTTAGAAGAGACCAATTAAAATTAAGAAAAGCACAACTGAAATTTAGAAAAGTAATATTGAAATTCAGAAAACGTTATCAACACCGCTGTTCCAAAAAAATAATTCACATAAAAAATGTGAAATTTTTTTGTGTTCTAGATTTCACATCCGATTTTTTTTTCGTTTTTTTTCACATAAATAAAATTTGGTGAAAGTAAAACGAATGCACTTTTTTCTCCAATTGAAAACCCCAATTTAAATTCAGAAACGCTCTATTGAAATTTAGAAAAGTCCTATTGAAATTCAGAAAAGGTTATCAAGGCCGCTGTTCCAAAAAAAGTAATTCAATTCAATTTAATTTTTTTTTTCGTTTTGTTTCACATAAATAAAATTTGGTGAAAGTAAAACGAATGCAGTGATGCCATTTTAGCACTTTTAGTGCTAGATCTAGCACTTTTTTTTTGCACTTAGCACTAAAGTTTTGGAAAAAAGTGCCAAGTGCTAAGTTAGCACTTTTTTATAATTTTTTAGCATTTTTAGCATTTTTTTTACATTTTAATTTGTTTTTTTAAATCTCTTGTAAAAATTTTTAGCCTGCGGCGCTTTTTTTGCACCTGTATAATGAAATAACTCCCAAATCGTATGGATTTTTTTTTTTCTTGGGACTTATTTCATGTCGCCCAATTGAAAATCAGGAATCCCGAGAAATTAAGAAAGTATAAATTGAAATTCAAAAATTAAAAAATATAAGTTGAAATTCACAAATAAAGAAAATATAAATCCCAGTTAAAATTCAGGAAACCCAATTGAAATTTAAAAATCCAGATAGAAATTAAGAAAAGATTAAGTGAAATTTAAATATGCCAATTGAAATTCAGAAAACCCAATTGAAATTAAGAAAAAATAGTCGAAATTCAGAAAAATGAAATTGAGAAAAACTAATTTAAATTTAGAAAACCCAATTGAAAAACAGAAAACATTTTTGAAATTCAGAAAATCCAATCAAAATCAAGAAAACCATTGGAAATTCAGAAATCCATATTGTAATTAAGAAGATTTTAATTGAAATTCAAAAATCCCAATTGAAATTCAGAAAACCCAATTTGAATGAAGAAAACGCAATCGAAATTCAGAAAAAAATTAAAGCTCAATAAAATATACACTAGTTTAAAAAAAAAATAACTCTTGACTTTTTTTATACCCTCCACTCTAGTGATAGAGGGAATCAAAATCATTAATTTTTTTTCACGTTAAAAAATTTACTTTTCTTTAAAAATGGCATTGAGGAGGGTATTCATAGATTCGGCCAAGTCGAATTTAACTTTTCTACTTGTTTTGTGTATTATTGACTACTAATCTCTAAAAAAATTTCAAAAAATGTTTTCACGTATTGAGTTATTTAAAAAAAATTGTGTTTTTCTATCTATTTTTCTTATATCTCGCGTTGTATACATCCGAACTTCTCGCAAATGAAACCATTGTAAAGAGAATCATTCTTGCAACAAATCGTATAAACATTATTTTTCCAATCAACACATTAGATAACATATGACAAAAATGCATTATTTGAGTAAGAAAATATAAATTTGATTGAAACCGTAACAAAAAAAAAATGTTATGGTTTTTTTCAAGCCTGACCCTTAACTATGATAATAAAGACGGTTTGATGAAAATCTATGGGTTATCACCGAAGTTATGACTTATTATATGAAAATACACACAAAAAACACTATGGTACTTAACCAAGTTTTTATTCTTGTATTTTAAATACAAAAAAAAAATAAGGAAATTTTTATGCGTAGTTTCAAAAAATTCATTATAACTTTGGTGATTGCCCATAGATTCTTATGAAACCCATTTGGTTATATTTGAATAGGTTCAGGCTTTTAAGGTAAATCAAAAAAACTTGTTAATTTGCAACGATTCCTTTAAAAAAAAAAAAAATGAGTTTTTTCATCAAAAATTAATTTTTACAGTATATTGGTCTATCGCGCGTAAACATGAAGGATGGGAAAGTAACGTGTGTAAATTTTGTTGCAAATTTGATTAATTTAAATTTGGTTTTTATCGCGAGTAGATCGGCGGTACATTACTCAAGATATAGGGAAAACAGTGAAAATAACTCCAAAAAACACTAAAAAAGTTATAAGAAATATGCAGCGTTTAAATTACTACGAAGAAAGTAGCTAAAACAACCAAAATTGACGATATGTATAGTTTTAAAAACAAACAATATGTAAATCATTCAATTGCTATAACTACTAATACTTGCACATTTCTGTTTTTGTAGCGAGAGCTTACAATTGTTTTTAAAAATGAATAAGTAGCAAAAAAAACAAAAACATTAGAATTGTGTAGCCTACAAGTAGCCTACAAATTATTTTTGGTAGCCTACCTGTAGCCTACAAATTATTTTTGGTAGCCTACCTGTAGCCTACAAATTATTTTTGGTAGCCTACAAATATTGTTTTTGTAGCCTACAAAGAGAAAATTTAATAAAACTATAACACACACACACACACTTATCTTGTTTAACATAACTGTTTTATTTTGATGTGTATAAAGAATAGGGTAGGATTGTTTTAATGTAAAATTATAATTCAACTTCTCAAAAAAAAAGCTTTGGCAAGCATTGTTGTGGTGTTCCCTTGTCATTAAAAGTAGAGATGGGCACATGAGCAGATTAGAACGTGATTCACGCGTGACCACGCTTGAGTGTGACTAAATTCAATTTTACTCACGCGCGTGTGAGTGGAGTGTGCGTGAGTAAGATTTTTGCGTGAGTGTGCGTGAGTCGATTTTTTAAGTTACGCTGAACTTTAAATTTTGTTGAAAATTTTAAAAGATTTTTCAAATTTTAGTTTTTAAATTTTTTTTTGTATAAATAAGAGTTTCGTGAGTGTGAGTCAACGAGAGTGTGAGTGAAGCTTGAGTGAGTGCACGTGAGTGTGAGTTGCAATAAATTTACTCACGTGATTGTGAGTGTGAGTATAAAAAATTTGCTCGTGAGTGAGTGTGCGTGATTCAAAAATTCCTGCCGTGGGCGTGAGTGAGTCAAAAATCACTCACGCGACCATCTCTAATTAAAACCATGTTTTGTGTATTTTTAAACACGTGAATTTTCGAAATACCCAATGTAGAGATGGGTGCGTGAGTGGATTTTGACTCACACTCAAGCTCACGCAAAAATAATCGAATCACTCACGCAATTTTTTTTTACTCACGCTCACTCACTATTCACGTGAGTAATAAAAATCTTACTCACCCCAGATTCAATCACGCTCACTCGTAAGTCACGCAAAATCTACTCACGCAATAAAATTTTCTTACCAAAAAAAAAACTACAAAAAATAAAAAAACTGGGCTAATCTAAAAATCTTATCACGCAAACTCACGCAAAAAATAAATGACTCACTCACTCAGATTTTTTTTTCAGCTCACACTCACAATCAAGTGATTTAAATGAAAATCACTCACGCGTGATTCACGTGAATCACGTGAATCACGCAAATCACGTGACCAGCGCCCATCTCTAACCCAATGTTAATGTCACGGTTTTGCTCATAACTTCTGAGCGTCTAGACCGATAATATTAAAATCGCGTACATATTCGAAAATATCGAAAAATTCGACAAAATTCAAAATTTTTCTATATTTTTTTGACCAAATTTAAAAGAATTTTATTAAAAATTATTATTATTCTTTTTTCGATGTTGTGTTCATTTTACACCATCTTAACGAAATTTTTAATATGATCACGTTTTTATATTGCAACATTTGTTTACAATGTGATACTGTAGTAATACTGTAGTAATACTACTGTAGTAATACTACTGTAGTAATACTGTAGTAATACTGTAGCCTACAAATATACTACTGTAGTATATTTGTAGCCTACAAATATAATACTGTAGTATATTTGTAGGCTACAACAATAAAATTTGTTTTCCGCTACTGCTCTGTTTGAAGTTTTTATTTTTTTCATGTTGTTGTAGTTTAAGCAAACACAAAAAAGAAAAGTAAACAAAAGCTATAACTTATAATATTGAAATTGTTTGAAGTGATATGAAAAGCAAAAGCAAAAAAACGGGTAGCTAACGTAGCCTTTCAAACGCTGGAAATATGTATCCGTGAAAATTTTGTTCGATAAAACTTTTAAGTTTAGCGGTAAAAAAAAATATGTAGACGAAGTTAGTGCGCATTTTCGTGTTAAACTAGAGTTATTGTTAAAAATCATTATTTGTTAATTTAATAAAAGAAAAAAAATCTAGCACTTTTTTTTTGCTCTGTAGAGCATTTTAGCACTTTTTTTTCTGTCATTTAGCATTTTTTCAAAATTCTCTTATGGCAACACTGAACGAATGCACTTTTTTCCTTATAATTTATTAAATTTTAATTTTTCGATTTCAACTTCGAATGAAAACGTGACCAACAAAACACTAAACTTGATTTTATGTGATTCGAAAATTTTTATGTGAATTGAAAAGTTGTGAAAGACAGAACAGAGGTCTAAAATTCAAATACCCCAATTGAAATTCATAAACCCAATTGAATTCAAAAACTCCCAATTAAAATTTACAAAAGATCTATTGAAATTCAGAAACCTCCAATTAAAAGTTTAGAAAAAAAAAAATTAAATTAAGAAATTACAATTGAAATTCAGAAAACCACAGTTAAAGTTCAGCACAATTCAGAATTAAAAATCAATTGAAATTTAAAAAGCCAACTGAAATTCAGTAATTGAAATTTTAAAATCCTTAATGAAATTCAGAAAACCTAATTGAAACTCAGAAATCTCAAATGAAATTAAGAAATCCAAATTGAAATTTAGAAAAATAAAATTAAATATAGAAATCACAATTGGAATTTAGAACAGAACAGTTGAAACTCTGAAAGGCACAATAAAAACTCAGAAATGCCAATTGAAATTCAAAAATCCCAATTGAAATTCGGAAATCTCAATTTATATTCATCGTGATCTTAATATTGACACCGTTAAAAGTACTATTCAAAAATTAGCAAAACAACACTTTAGTAGATTAAATGCCCATGTCAACGTTGAAGCTAATTCGCTTGTACACACAAGTGGACAAATAAGACGACTTCAGCGCCAAAAACCCCACGATTTAGCGAGATAAACCTAGTTATAGATATTTTTAGTTTAATATCTTAAAAACGTAAAAATTCAGTTACTTAATCTTATTATTTAATAATTTTATGTATAAAATGTATAATGTACTTTAGCATCAAACTGCTCGTTAGTCAATTTTGACTAGTTGCAGTAATAAATATATTAAAAAAAAACAAGTAAAAAAGTTAAATTCGGCCTTGCCGAATCTAGTGATACCCTCCACAATTTCAAAAAGATTATTGCAAAAAACTTTATTTAAAAGGAAATTACTTTTGAAAAAAAAAAAAAAATTGAAAAAAAAAATTCCACAAAAAAAAATTTTGTTAAAAAAAAAATCCGCGATTTTTTTCTTTTTTTGTCAAAAAATATGTTCGTACTTGTTTAAATACCATTTGGTGTTCAATTATGTTCACATATGTCAACCAGAAGCCGAATTAGAGCATTTTGTATTTTTGGGTTATGTTGAATGTACTGAAATTTTTGAGGTGTGCTTACATTTTCGTTCATAACTTTTGAACCGCTGAACCGATATCGCTCAAATGCAATACCAAACTTCTCGGGAGAACTTCCAATATATATTTTAAGTTTCAGTCATCTCTGTGCAATATTTTGTCCGCGAGAGCATTTTCCACAGACAGACAGACAGACGGACATCGCTAGAATGTCTTAAAATCGATCGGGCATCATGAATATATATACTTTATGGGGTCCCAGACCGATATTTCGATGAGTTACAAACGGAATGACAAACTTATATATACCCTCTATCACCAAGTGGAGGGTATAAAAAAAAATTATATTTAGAAACCCCTAATTAAGAGATTAAAAAAAGCAAAAGTATATATATTTAAAAATCATAATTAAAATTTAGAAAAGACTAACTGAAAGTCACTCTTAATTGAAAAACCGAATCCCAAGTTGAGATGAAATTCAGGAATTCCCAATGAAATTCAGAAATTCCCAATTATAATTCAGAAATTATTGTTACATATTTCCAAATTTCAACCTTTTTTAAAGACTGTATAAAGATTGAAAATTATAATTAATTAAAAATACTTTTTTTTGTTACTTTACTTTTAACAAATCGTTTACTTAAATACAAAATTAAATATATAAAGTTTTTATTATTTTTTACGATTAATCGATTAATCACAAATTTTTCCGATTAATCGACCCGAATAACCGATTAATTAATTTTCGTCATTTTTCGAATAATGTCCTAACCGGTTAACCGTCAGGGTCGAATAATTGCAAATACTACTGAAAATTGCTTAATTTTATCAAATGATTGCGGAAGAACAAGATTTGATTGCTATGGAAAACTTTCATGATACTTATTTCGGTTCTCGGAATATATCGGGACACCACATTTTCCATAAGATGTTTTTACAAAGTTCTATAAAATAATGATGATTTTTCATTATTTTATATAAAATAATAAAAACAAGTGAGAGTGTTAAATTCGGCTGTGCCGAATCTTTTATACCCTCCAAAATGTAAAAAAAATATAAAAAAAAATCCAGGGGCGTCTTTTTTTTGGGGGGGGGGGGTTGGTGGGAGACGTTAGGGGGCACCTTCCCCTTGCGATTTTGAACTTCATCTGAGATAAGAATGTTGCATTTGCTTCGCAAAAGTACAAAAAACCCTGCAAAAAATGCGGTTTTTCTTCGGTTGGTTTAGTTCTCCAAGGGGGAACTTTTTCCCCTGTGTCCGATTTTGCCCATTTCCGAACTTAACCTGCCTAGGAATATAAGACATATTCGTGCCAAACTTCGGAAGTCTAGCTCCTTTATTTTGGACTGTATCGTGTCCTCTACAGACGGACAGACGGACGGACGGACGGACGGACGGACATCGCTAGAATGTCTTAGAATCGATCACTGATCAATAATATATATACTTTATGGGGTCCTAGACCGATATTTCGATGCGTTACACACGGAATGACAAAGTGAGTATACCCCCATACTGTGGTTGGAGGGTATAAAAATGGTTTAAAGAGTATAAAATAATTATTATCTACTTAAGATTGTTTTTATTTACATAATTGCAATTTTTGACATATGCAGTTTTAGTTTGTTGACACAGTTTTTGTCAACAACTGAAATGCTAATAAGTTATTTTTCATTAAATTCATTGCTCGTATAAAATGTTGAACTCAACAGTATTTATGAAAAGATTTAGTCCAGTAGATTTAAAATCGATTTTTAACTTATGGCGCCCACAAGAGGGCACACAACTTTTAATGATATTTCTTTCTGTTCTCGGAATGTGTCGGAGAATAACGTTTTATGTAAGATATTTTTACGTAGTTACTGACCTGTTCTATAAACTATAATTTTGGACTTATACTGTTTTCATTGTTTGACAGACTTTGTCAACAAATGTCATACTATTAAGTTATTTTTCATTGAAATCATTGTTTTTATAAAAATTTTAACTGAACAGTATTTTTGAAAAAATTTAATCCGTTAGATTAAACATCAATTTTTATCTTATGGCGCCCACATCAGGGCCCACAAACATAAACTTCTAAAAATAGAAAAAAAATTCGATAATTCATTAAAAAATATCTCAAAAACTAAATTTGAACTAAGCCAGATGATGATTTGGTATCACATTGTTCGGTGAATCTTTAAACATTTCCCTAGCCACAAACCTATTTTTGAACTGTGCAATAATTTAAATAAACAATTTATTTTCCAACGAATGCTTTTTAAGTATTATGTTAAGTGCTTTTGTTCTTTTTAATAATATTAAAATACATACCATCTTTACGATCTCTACTCCGATTCGTTAACGCTGATGATGATGCTGATGATGTTTGAAAATTATTTAAGTGGGATGTTTCTAAACCATTTGCTACAGCGGCCATAGAACTATGACTATCACGAAAATCACCAGTTTCTGCCCAGACTGAAAAAAATAAACCAGAATGATGGAAAAAATTTAAACAAAAAAATTATTGTTTTACTATGAAAAGTTGTTAAGTAAATTGAAAATAAAATAAAATAAAATTCACAATTTTTAAATACATAATTCAATAACTTTAAAATATACAAGACAAAAAATAGAAACTCATCTATAGGAGCCAGTTGGGAATGGGAAACAGACTATAACAACCTACTTAAAATGCTATTAAATGGGCTCATAAAAGGATTTATGAGCATTTACGCGCTCGTTTACGATTATAATGGGCTAACACTTTTTGTATGTGCTCCATTATGTAGTTACTTCGCAGAGTGTATTTGTACTGCCTGCTTCGTTTTATGTTTTCAATAATGGCATTATAGTGAAGTCTATACTATTAAAAATGGATACTTAAGAATCCATTGGTATTGTAGTTGGTTAAAAAAAAAAAAAAAGATGGCTAAAAGAACTTTGTAAAAAAAACAAGTTTCATGGTTGAATTGTTTTTCTACAGAGTAAAGTTGGTTACCAGACACAATTTATACAAAATTTTTATTGTTATTACATTTAAAGGCATCTATAAAGTCTTAAAAACTTGAAATACGGTCAAGTAGGTTGTTTATTAAGTTAATTAAAATACAAGTTGTTTGAAATTTATCAAATACATTTTTATATTTTAAATGAAAATTAAACTATGTAATTTAAAGTGAGAAACTTCGGAAATTATTATGTCTAGAAAGTGAAAGCAAAGGGTTACAGTGATTCAAATTTCTTCAAGGTCAGGTGAAATACTTTTCAGATTTGAGGAAAGGATTTCACCGTTTTTTCCTGTATTCCTTGTTAGAGCATTATCGTAAGTGTAGTTTAAATTGTTAATATTTTCCAACGATTCCTTTTCCGTAGATTAACATCATCCATTTCTCATTAAAGCATTACCCAGGAAAATTTTTTGGAACAACTTCCTGGTTCAATAGATTCTTAAATATATATTATACGGTAATCACAACAAAATTTTCTATGTAAAATTGTTTTTCAAAAAAACTACTTGCCTAAAAAACGATTGCTTTTGGAACAATTTCAAACAAAAATCATTGATTCTGGAATGTTAAGTAGAACCGGTTGCAGGGTAGTTTGATGCGTTCTGGAACCGATTATTTGGAACAGAAAATTTTGCTGGGTATCGTTACTGTAGTATCAATTTCATTTTCAAATTATTCCTTTTCCTTCCACTATTCTTTTTAGATGATTTACTGCATTTCCATATGCTAACACTTTGAGGTTTTTCTTTGGGAAAATATAAAAAAAAATTAAATGCCCCTTTATGTCACATAAATTTCCTGGGCTTCTTTTCAAATATTTAGTTCAATATTAAGTTATTTTCAACTTCCATACTCTACAGGTTGGTTAATGTCATCATTACTGTCACTTTGGCATGTGTCATAAAAATTGTTTTCCCATTTTAAAGTACCTCTATTGGTTTCCCACCCAGTGGTGTTGTTTTGTGTTAAAAAAAACTCTTCAGGGACTTTATTATGAGTTCTTAATTGTTTTTAGTGTGAAAGAACAATTTTACAAGTGGTTATAATTATGCACAACACACTCATTTCAACGCTCTCGATGGTAATTTATATTGTTGACAACATGGTCACACACTGTTTCTAAGATCAAGAATCAAGAGAATACATTTTTAAATTTTATTTCAAATTTGTTTGGTATTTCTAACATAAGCCAGATAAGCAAGTCTTACATATGTTAAGCAATGCTATTCAATCAGAAAAAAATTTTAGTCAGCGGAAGACATAAGAACGCTTCTTATTTCACGATACTTTCATTTTTAGATTATAAATAAAATCATTATTATCAACACATAAATTAATATGCAAGCATTTTTATCATATTGTTAATGAAAGTGCAGTTAAAAGTTTATTTACCATTACGGTAGCCATGAAACCTCTGTTCAGACTCCGGAGAAATGGATTATAACATGGAGACTATAATGCAAACCATCATCAAATGTTTGAAGTGCTTTCGGAACCTTGTCCTTTGTTTGTCATGCCCTTCGTCAGTATGAGGCCTTGCATATAGTTTCAGTGTAAACTTTCCGAGAAGGAAAGACTTATGCGATCCAGATAAATTTCTCAGAAATTACTCTGATACTTGCTATACAGACGGTTCTGGTACTTTAATTGGTTCTGGGTCTAGATTAGTGTTTGTATAAGGAAACCAAATACTCTCATGCTATACAGTCTTTCAGACCGATGTCTTTGCTTTTTTGGACATAGAGACTTGGGTAATTTAGAATAGATGGAGGGATAGGAGAATCAGTAGTAGGTTAGGTTGTAAGGGGCTGCTGAAGTTTTACGTGAACACACGTAGACTCTAAGGTCCACGGAACTTTCATAGGTTTCCCTAATAATCCCTGTCGTTAAACCAACTTGAGCTTCTTATGAAACTCCTTTGATATTGAATTTTGACAAATCAGAAAGATCGTGCAGCTACCTAGATCCCAGTGAAGACTAGAAAGTGGCGGGCAATAGCAGATTAAGTGTTCGATAGTTTCCAACTCCTCCTCATCTATGCAATTCCGGCAAAAGTCATTAGATGGCACATTTAACTGTTCTGCGTGCTTCCCTATAAGACAGTGTCCGGTAATTATAGCAACCACCGTCGAAATCTCTCCTCTTGGAAGCGATATCCGCTCACATGTACGCTTCTGATTAAGAGATGCACTCAAAAAATTATGTAGATAAATTCCAGTGAATATTCACTTAAAACAAATGAAATTTTATTTAAAAACCATTCCACTGTTTTTTCATTTAAAATAAAAACACATTACAGTCAATTTTAAATGTTAATTTAATAACTAACCAAAACATTAAAAAACTACTGAATATTCACTTATTTTGTATTGAAAAACAGTAAAACTATAGAAGAAATTTTTTACTGCCGAAAATGAATGTAACAGAAAATTCATTTTTAAGACAGTAAATTGTATTTTTTAAACTACAGAAATAGTAAAAAAATTAAATCCTTTATAAAATAAGTGATTTTTCTTTTAAAATAACTTTACTGATTACTTTTTAAAATAACCTACAAACAGTTAATGACATAATTTTCTTACACTCAAAAAAATAAAACTGTAAAGTTAACAAATTTTTTTTTGTTAACTCGAGTTTACTGGCTTTTTAGCAAATTTTTAGTTAAAATCAGCGTTTTAACTACTTTTTTTAGTTAAGTTCAATTTACGAAAATACTAGTTTTTAACAAATTTTGTATTAACTTTTTTTGTTGACTTCAAAACTGAGTTTACGAATTTTTACTAATTAATTTGCTGATTTTTCGTAACAAATTTGTTAAGTGGAATTCTTTGAGAAGCCTCCTATGCAAATCTCATAAGTTCTACTTAAGCTGATGAAAAAATATAAAAAATATTTTTTTAATTTTTTACAAAATATTTTCTAAATTTTAGTTTACGAAAAGTAACAAAAAGTTTAGCTGAATTCAACTAATTTTTTTGTTAATATTTATACATCAAAACGTTACGAAATTTCAGCTAAATTTTTAGTTAAAGTTACGGTTTTTTTTGCTACATTCATTCTACGAAAAGTTAACTAAATATTTTTAGTTAAATTAACTAAAAATTTAGTAGGCCCAAAATCAGGTGCTTTTTTAGTTAAATTTAACTAAATTTTTTGTTAACTTTACAGTTTTTTTTTTTTGAGTGTAGTGTGGGCAAATCTGCCACACTCAAAAAAAAAAAACTGTAAAGTTACCAAAAAATTTAGTTAAATTTAACTAAAAAGCACCTGATTTTGGGCCTACTAAATTTTTAGTTAATTTAACTACAAATATTTAGCTAACTTTTCGTAGAATGAATGTAGCAAAAAAAACCGTAACTTTAACTAAAAATTTAGCTGAAATTTCGTAACGTTTTTATGTACATATATTAACAAAAAAATTAGTTGAATTCAGCTAAACTTTTTGTTACTTTTCGTAAACTAAAATTTACAAAATATTTCGTAAAAATTATAAGTTTATTTTTTCTGTTTTTTCATCAGCTTAAGTAGAACTTATGAGATTTGCATAGGAGGCTACACAAGAAATTTCACTTAACAAATTTGATACGAAAAATCAGCAAATTAATTAGTTAAAATTCGTAAACTCAGTTTTGAAGTCAACAAAAAAAATTAATTCAAAATTTGTGCAAAACTAGTATTTTCGTAAATTGAACTTAACTAAAAAAAGTAGTTAAAACGCTGATTTTAACTAAAAATTTGCTAAAAAGCCAGTAAACTTGAGTTAACAAAAAAAAAATTGTTAACTTTACAGTTTTATTTTTTTGAGTGCATGTTTTCTTACACGTCCATCTATTTTCCCATCTTTGATTTGTCTCCGTAGAGGAACAAGGCCGTAAGTTCATTTAAGGATGTGCGGCAGTTAAGGGCAGATCTTGTTTTCAGAAACATTAACTTCAGGGACTTTACCGCAGCTTGACTGTCAGAATAGATGTTGACTGCAGTTGTAGACAAGACATTGCAGTTCAACCATTCAGTCACTTCCTTTATTGCCAGCATCTCTGTCTGGCAATAAAGGAAGGAAGGCTCCTCCGAATAGACTCCAAAGCCCACCTGTTTGTGGAACCTCGATCCATCAGTTTTAAGATTTATGAAGGCTCCACTACCCGGAATTCCCCTCATCCATTACTCCCTGGATGGTATCATAGTTGTAAAGTGGCTCTTAAAATGGCTCATACACCCAAAAAAAAAAACGTGGGTATTCAATACTAAAAATTTAACTAAATTTTAGTCCAAAAGGACCTAGTGCGTGAACAATACCAATACTAAAATTTTTTACTAATATTATTCAAAACCAGTAAAAATTACTAATTTTAGTACTTTGAAGATACTAAAATTAGCAACTTATTAGTAGATTTTGGTACAAAATCACTTACTAAACCTTTTACTGTAGAATTATTTTGAGTGTAGATGGAGCACATTTTGTGGTATTGTTATCTTCTTCAAGTTCGCACTATGGCCACAATCACTCCTCCTCCATTGCTGTGGGCTATTAAGTCGAATTGCCGACGTAGCCGCATACAGTTGTAACTGTCAATCTGCGCTCAAGGCTTCGGGTTCTCCAGTCACATCATCTAGAATTATCCAAGAGTGTAGACGAAGACTCAATGAGAACCGGGTCTATCTCTTGTTTGTTCCTGATCATAGGGGAATACAGGGAAATGATATTGCCTATTATTTGGCAAACATTGGCTTCGATACAATTTCTTACGCTGATGCATTCACGGAAATCGATTTTCACGGAAAGTTGGTCAAATAAGTTAATATGCAAGAATGTTCTGTGATAAGACCAGGCAAGAAAACGGCAAACAATTTACTCAGTCTGAGTAGAAGGGACTGTCTGGCAAACTTTTACGTAATTACGTGAAACAATGCCTATGCTCAACATATGACGATATTGGGTGGCTTTTCGGAACCTCTATGTACAGCTTGCCTTGAGAAGACTGCGTTTATTTTGTCAATGGACATGGTCCATGGACTTTCCTTGCCTGACTTTCTGAGGTTTGTGAAAGCAACTAAAAAGTTCAGAGCATGCACCTTTCACTTTTTTTAAACTTTCTTTCATCATTTACTAATTTTCCATTCCAGGGTACGGTACAATAGATAGGGTGACCATTTTTTCTTGAACTCAAATCAGTACGCCTTTTTTATGATTTTTTTTTTTTTAAAAGAACTCCCAAAAACTGATATTTTTTTTTTTTTTTTTTTATTGACCAACACACAGGGGATGCCCCCTATAAATGCATTGCATTGTGTTGAAATCAGGAAATATAGGTATGGGAAGGAGGAAAGAGGGAGTAGTATTTGTTAATATTTGACTTGAATTTGAAGATGTTAAAAGTGTCGGGAAAGACATAAGTGGGAAGTCTGTTCCACATACGAATTGTTCGGCCAAAGAAAGAATTTTCTCTATAGTGAGTTGTGCGCTCAGCCGACCAATCCACGACGAACGGGTGAGCTCTATTTGAGAGGCGCGTATTACGACCAAATACACGTCTATCCGGAATAAGTTCACCTATCTCAGCAGAACACTCTCCGTGGAAGTATCGATAGAATAAAGACACACAACCCACATTCCTACGATGCTCCAGGGAGTTGATGGAATTAAATATTCGATCGTCCCCTATAAGTTTTGGTAAAATTGATACAATTACTGTTGTTTGGGGTTAGCTAGCATTTTAGAAAAAAATACTGCTAAAAAACAACTGACAGAAAAGGTTGTAGTTGTTTTCCAGACAATGAAGCTTATCACAGACAACAATTCAACAAAAACCCCAACAATCATTATAATGACATTTTAAAGGCTTATTTCTTCTGAAAATTGTTTTCTTAATTGTTGTGATCTGTGCCTTTCAGAAAACCCTTATTATGAGCACATATTTTTGACAATTTTTTTCGGGATAAAACCCTGCAAACGCCGATGACTTTACTGCATATACACTTCTCAGTTTTTTTTTGGAATCAAGTTATTACAATATCTTCCTAAAAATATATTAAATCAATCATCATAAACTTTTCCCTATAAAAACCAGTTCAGAATCTGTGCGCTTTTTCTTATACAGGGTCAAAAATGACCCCCGCAGGAAATTTGAAGTTTAGAACTTAAATTTTGCGCTATAAACAAGTATAAAACGGCTTTTGTGTTTTTTACCCCAACTATTATTTCGTATTGATATACGAAATAATAGTTTCCCGCAGGAAATTTGAAGTTTAGAGCTTAAATTTTGTTCTATTAACAAGTATAAAACGGCTTTTGTGTTTTTACCCTAACTATTATTTCGTATTAATATATTATCTTTAAAAAAAATCGTTAACCCTTCTTGGTAGGGGGTCCAAAATGACCCATTCAATAAAAAATATAAATTTTGTTGATATCAAAAAATTCAAGCACTATGCCGAAAAGTTTTTGCCGGGGTCATTTTTAACCCCTGACCAATGTGGGTTAAAGATATCTTAAATAGGTGAAATTTTAGGGCTGATTTAAAGTTATCTAATAGACTGCCACAAATTAATTTTCTATAAAAAATATATACTATTTATTGAATGGGTCATTTTTAACCCCCTACCAAGAAGGGTTAACGATTTTTTTAAAGATAATATATTAATACGAAATAATAGTTAGGGTAAAAACACAAAAGCCGTTTTATACTTGTTAATAGCACAAAATTTAAGCTCTAAACTTCAAATTTCCTGCAGGGGTCATTTTTGACCCCCAGACAATGTGGGTTAAAGACGTCCTATATCGGTAAGATTTATGACAAACTTAAAGTTATCTAATAGAATGCCACGACACCAAAAACAGTTAATTTGCCCAAAAATGAAATTTAAAAGATTTTATTGATCCAAATTATTGATAAAACCACACTCAAAATAATTACTCTGTTAAATACTCTGTAAAATGACTGTAATCTCAATTCGACAGATATTTGACAAAGTTATCTGCCGAAATACAGATTTAAAGAAAATACTTTGTATTTTCTTGTGACCGAAAAACAAAATTGTATCTGTAATTTTACTTTTTTCTTTGTAATCTCTATTTTAAAGATAATAAATAGGGCTTTTTTTGTTAAAATACAGATTTTAGAAAAATAATTTGACTTTTTCTCGTAACCAAAATACTAAAATTCATCTGTAATTTTACTATTACTCTGTAATACAGTTTTCAAATTAAAATCTCTTTAAAAAACGTCCAAGTATTTCAACCCCTCTTTAAAAAACTTCTTAAAATGCAATAAAATATGCTAAATTTTACGAGGTGTAGTGCAAAATTGAAGGAACTCGTAATTTTCACAAAAAAAAAGTTAATTTACAATTTGGAAGCATTAAAGCGGGAAAATTTACATGATGGCATTTCCCAATTGTCAAAACAACTTGCACATTAAGGAAGGAGAAATTTATCAGGAATCAAATAGGGACCATTGTGTAAAAGCCATATCAAGCGCATTTAAAAGATATACAATAAAGTCAAGGCATTCTTAAACGATTTCCCTTTAATTTTATAAGTGTTGACTGGAATGACCCCGCTCAAATGTGGAACTAAAGATGAGAAGTTTATTAAAAAAAAACCGTGAGAACATCCAGCGAGTTAATAAATAATTTCTACAAAGTTAAATATTCGCGTGCGAAACATTTAAGCGGGCGCATTTAAATTATAGCATTTGACTTTATTTTGTGTCAAGTTATTACTATCCATGCTTCCTGGTAAAATTCTGGTCGCTTTCATCAACATTTTACAGATAATTCTGTAAATCTACAGTTTTTTATCGAAATCATTTTACAGAGTTTTCTTCGTAAAATAACAAAAAATCTTGCTGGTTGGAAATCTATGGTATTTTCTGCTGGCTCAGCAGAGTATCTCTGTAATTTAACAGAGTGATTATTTTGAGTGCAACATTTTCTTAAAATCCGCTAACTTCCCCCCGCGATTCCCAAAAAGTGGCTCGACGGATTTCCGCCATATTTCACATTTTTCTTCTCCAAGGTGTTCTTAATGAATTCAGAAAGAAAAAAAGGTATATTTAATTTTTTTTTTAATAAAATTTTCAAATTTTGAAAAAAGGTGTTTTGAGAACTTCCCCAAAATCATGCCATTTTTTTGGTATCAAGTTTGAACGGGTTAATGATACCGTAAAATCTTTAAATTTCGTATTTAGGTATTTACGATCAAATATTATACAAAAAAAATTTTTTAATTATTTTAATAAAAAACTTAAACTTTTTTTTTTTTTTTTTTTTAAGTCCTTTTTTGCAAAAAGCCCAATTTTGAGGCTCAAAGTGGGGACAGAAGGTAAACTCCGATCGGAGTGATATTTTGCACGTGAGTTACTCTTAGGGGACCGACACTTTTGGCGGGTATTAGAATTTGATCAGAGAGAAAAGCCCAAAAACGAGCCACCCAAGTGTACAACTTCTAGCACATACCGATTTCACCGTGTTGGATTCCAATGCTTCAAGACTATCCACGAAAGTATAAATGACACATGGATATAAGTCTCTTGTCATAATTGCCTGCGTGGCCTTATCAATTGCAAGTATCTTAAGTTGGAAACCCTATAAATCTTACAAAGTCCCTTATATCAAGACGTTCGGTGTCTGTAAAAAATTGGAAGGTTCATCTAATTATGATAATGAAGATCTAAAAAAATTTGTTTGATACTTGTATGTATGTATTATAAATCTCAAATATATCTTAATATATTAAAACGTTTGTGCCGGGTACGTGTTTCTTAAACTCAAGAACCGCTGGACCGATTGACACTAACATTGTTTTTCTTTTAACTTTAATCCCAATAGGTGACTCCGCTGTCGCAATATTTAATTTTTATGTATTTATTTAGCTGAAACTTACAAAATAAATTTATTGAACAAAATAGGGTTCCTTATGAAATTGAAACCGGTAGGTGGCGCTGTTGTCATCATAATTCCATTTTTTGTATTTATGGAAAAAATTGACTCAAATTCACAAGATTTATTTATTAAACGAAAATAAGTCTCCTGATAAAATTTGGAAAAATTATTAACAAATTCTTCATTTCAGTGAAATTTTACGGCACTCGTACCCGGGCAACGCTGGGCGCTTCAGCTGCTCTATTACATAAAAATCTTAATCTAAAACCGAAAATAAAAATCATAACACCTGTTAATATAAAAATCATCACAATAATTTCGAAAACAAATGTAGTGTGAAATTACAAATCTATAACCCTTCAACAACCAAAATTGCAATCCTTTCTTATCCATTAAAACCAAATAAACAAAACTATAAATAACATTTCAAATGAAACGAAACCGGACAAAAAATAAATGTTTTGATCTGTCAAAATACTTATTGAGTGTTGGTGGTAAAAACAAAATATTGTATGTATAGACAACCCCCGGGAAAAAAATCCACATATGTCTAGAAGGAGCAATAAGGACCTTTTAATATTTTTTTTTTTTTTTTTGCAAAATCATCATTAGTTTGATATTTTTTTGCAAAGGATATTTAAGGTGAGACATTTGACAGTTAAAGAGAAAATAATAAAAAAACTCTATTGGAAAAGGTGGTCAAATTGATTCTTGTTTACAAAGAAAGGTTAGATAGAGAATCGATTTTTTTTGTCAAGTTAAACACATCTTTCAGTTTCTTTTTTGCAGTACGTCTTTACTGTTACATTCTGTCTGTTCTGTCAGTGGTAGGGGCGTTTTATGGTTTCTCGTTATATTTGTTGTTACAATTTATTGTGTGGTTAAAAGACAATCTACCAATTTTCCTATTAAACGAATGTTTAACTACTTTGACAGTAGCTAAACCAAAAAAAAAACAAAACGAAATGTCATTGTTTTATTTTGACGTTTGTTTATTTAGTATCCCTTTTAGTATTTACAGTGTCAAAGAAGAATGAGACAGTTTTTAGTGTCGTGTGTCACTTATTGTTTGTTTTTGTTTGATTTTTATGTAGAAAATCTGAAAAAAAAAATTGTCAAAATATTTTTGGTGTCCTTCAATGAATGTTGTGTTTGTCCTTCGATGAATAAAAGTAGGATTTTTTTGGAAAAATGAGAATGAGTATGTGGTTTAGGTAAAAATGTCTCAAAAACTATTGTTAACCTTACAAAGACAATAAAAATTTATATTGTATTAATTTTTTCAGAATCTCGTAAACGAACTATTTGTTTTATCTCTCCCCAGTTTTAGCCAATTTATTATTTTATTAAAGGACATAAAGTCAAAAAAAAAATTATATTACCCAAAGTAGAGATTTTTTTTTGTTTTCTCACATGATTAATAGATAGAATTATGTTGAATTTCACACCCCTAAATAGTAAAATAACATTTATGAATGAATAGTGTTTGTCATAGTGTGATTTTTAATTTTGTGATCTTACACCCTGGGAGGTTTGACGTTTCGTTTTCTTTTTTAATACAATATGCATTTTTCATTGAAATTCAAAAAAAAAAAAAAATATATATACAATGAAAGGCGTTATTTTTTGTTTTGTTTGCTACTGTGAACAAATATCAAAATGTGAATAAAATGTGAATGAACGTCGTCTGTCAGCTATTAGTTAATGCCTTTTAAGACTTTTGTAATCCGCTACTTTGACAATTATAATTGTAATTTTTGACAATAAGGCGGTTACCATAAGATTTATGGTTTTTAATATTAAAAAAGAATATCAAAAATTTAAATTTAATTTGCATTTTTATTTAATTTTTTTTTTTATAAACACAAAATTTAAAAAAAAAAAAAACAAAAAACGTTTTAAAAATATTCACAATTTTCCTAAACACCTACATTTTTGTTTGCTTTAAAAGAAAACATGTTTTTCAGTGGTTTTGCCTTATTATTGTTGCCAACAATCATCACTACAGTGTCAAATTTGACATTTCTTTAATTTTCAACCTGCTATTTTACGTCATGACAGTAAAGCATAATATTTTATTTTCATTTTATATTTGTTCTAAATAAAAAAAAAAAAAATATTTTCCCAAAAACATGATTTGGTACGTGACTTTTTCAAAAAAATCTTTTGTTTTTGTGGATTTTTGTTTCAAAACATTAAAAAAATTTTAGAAAAAAAAGAAACTTAAATAAATATTTTTATTGTTAACAGATGCTAAAACAAGAATACCGTAACAATATTTTTGGGGTCATTCAAATAAAATTAATAAAATTGTCAATTTTGCGTGAAAATAAAGTTTTGAAAAAATTTTTGGAAAATTTGTTTAACAGCAAAAAAAAAAAAAGAATTTTGTGATACCAAGAAGTTTGTCGCATTTGACCTAACGTCAACATTTTTTAATTTTTTAAAATATTCTCCACGGTTTAGATATATAAAGGTTAAGTAAGATTGGACAACTGGTCGGCCATGCCAATATTTTGACAATTTATTATATTTTGTGCAATTTTACACACTTTTAGCAGAAACAATTACTTAATTTTTAAAGATTAATTAGCAAAAATTAATAATTTTCAAAAAAAATAAAAAATAGAAAAAATCAAAAAAAAGGCCGGTACATAGAAAATGTAATAATGGCGTGTACTCTTCTCAAACGGTGAGTTTAAAAGATATTAATACGAATTTTTGACACAATATAAAGCATGATACAACGAATAATTCTGCGTCATTAACTAAAAAAACGCATTTTTTGAGTTATGACACTATACAAGTAAAGGAGCGATATGTCATTCGTGATATTCTCACTTCTAAAAGTCTATGTCAACTTAAACACAATAAGGACGGCAAGAGAAAACCGAAACCAATTTTTTTTAACAAAACAGAATCTTTCATGACAGAAACTATCTACTGATTGATGCACAGCGGAAGAAATGGCTAATTTCTTAAAAATAATTAAGCCATTCTGTAAGTACTGAACCGATAGCCATGAAATTTAAAATGGTCATAGCTAATGGAACACACCGGTTGCAAGGGGAAGGCAGAACAAACCGCCAAATTTGGACACACCTTCAGGCAATGGTACCTATCAATTACTAATGTAACGGTGATGCTTCTTTTGGAAAGGGGAAAGAAGACAGATAAAGAATTTTAAAGGTTAGATGGCAACACTGTAATTGCACAGAAAAAAATAAAAAAAATATGTTTGATTACATTTTTAATACTATTGAGTAAAAAATTACTCGATTTTGCACCAGTATACGATATAATAGTATTGAGTAAACTTTTAATAAAAATTTATTAAATGTTTACCAAAAAATTTTTAATAGACACAATTAAAACTTTACTCAAAATTTTTCGTTTGTTTTTAAGTAACTGTTTAATTGTGTCAAGTAAAAATTGACTTAAAATTTATCAATTTTTTTTTTTAAAAAAAGTTTCACAAAGTTTAAAAAAAAGTTTCACATTTTTTTTTAAAAAATGTTTTTTCAAACTTTACTAAATATATTTATGTCTTAAAGACAAAGGAAAATTTCCTAAATATGATTTCAAACTTTCATATGCATATACAAAAAACTATAAACTAAATGAGAATTCAAAACACGAAAAGAATAAAAAAAAAAATATTAAATTTTGTATTAAATTATTTACTCAATTTTTTTTTTATTAATTTTTGAGTTAATTTTTAATTGCGTCATTAAAAAAATTAGTCAAATCTTATTTAAAAATTTAAGCAAGTGATTATAAAATTGTTTTTCTCAATATTTTTTTCTGTGCATAACAATACAAATAGTGGACAAAAAATAGATATTTTATATGGGCCATCATGATAAAAATCGCGAAAAATCGTTTTTTTTTTGTGTATGGCAACATCATTTTTCGAGATGTTTTAAGGCCAATCTTTTACTATATAATGTGGGAACCTTAAACAATTAAATGACCAACAATTTGGCCAAAAAAGTTTTCATTTGCAACAGTTATCTTTACAAAAACTGTTATTTCAGTGTTTGCCCTAAAATAATTTAAATTTTTGTTAGGATAACTTTTGAAAAAGAAACTTGTTTGGACAAATTTTGGATCAGTTCATTGTTTAAGGTTCCCACATTATATACTGAAAGATCGACCCTTAAATCATCTCGTAAAATACATATGGGGCATTCCAAGCCAAATCACTCACTTTTAGACCCGACCCCTTTCGATTTATTTTATTTTTGGATATGTTTTAGTACATATTAAATGCAACTTGGACACCAATTTTCAGCATTTTATTTTAAGATGGTGTTGAGTAATCAATTTTCCAAAATTTAAAAATTTAAATTTTTAATTAATTTTGACCATTAAAAAATATAGATATTTTAAAAAAAGGTGGACAACGTTTTGTTGTTATTTAAATGTAGTTTTAGAAAAAAATATGAAAAAATTATTCGAAGTAATTATCACTTATTTTTTGACGTTTAAAAATTAAAATCGACTTTTTGAAAAAGTTCGAAACCTTCGATTTTTTTGTAAAAAAACTACAAAAAATTCTACTCTAAATTACGCAACTTTTAAGCTATAATTCGAGATGTGATCATAATTCTTTCTATTTTTTTTTTTTTAAATTTTTAAAATTGCACCTTTTATTTTTAGGCTCTGATTTATTTTATATGGTGCTCAAAAAAAAATTAAATTGGTAGATACTGACCATAACTTACCCTAGATATATTCATTTCGAGGTAAAAATACGCCTCACAAAAATAAAGAACTATCGGACATGGGTAAGGCGTTCCGCATGGGCCTTGAAGTTTAGAAAACGGATTACAAGCAAAAATATGATTTTTTTTCTGTTTTCTCAATTTTTTTGGTATTTTAAGTTAAGTTTAAATTCAAGTGGTTCCAGAATTATAATACGGAGTAAAATGCCTCTCTATTAAGGTACCAAAAACTAAAATCGGTTGAAAATCAGCCAAGTTATTACAACTTCCCCAGGCATCTAACGTATGGCAGACCACTTGATTAAGCAATACAATCCAATTTTTGAAATTCATTGAAATTTTCTACTGTAATAACATTTTTTTATTCTTCAAGTTCAAATGTAATTAGGTGACAAGTATTTTTCGTATTGTGTTTTGCTAACATGTTTTAAATTAATGCTAAAAATGCCTCCATTTTAAACATCCTTTTAAAATCTCTATTTTAAAATTTTTTTTTTTTTTGTTTTAAAATTTGGAAAAACCAAAAAAAAATTACACTGAATCATGAATAATGAAAAAATGTTATTACAGTAGAAAATTTCCATAAATTTGAAAAAAGGGACTCGTATTCTTTAATCAAGTGGTATGACACACGCTAGATGCCTGGGCAAGTTATAATAACTTGGCTGATTTTCAGCCGATTTTAGTTTTTAGTACCTTATTTGAAAGGCATTTTACTCCACATCATAATTCTGTAATCACTTGAATTAAAACTTAAATTGATATACCCAAAAAATGGCGAAAACAGAAAAAAAATCATATTTTTCCTTGTAATCCGTTTTTTAAATTTCAAGGGCCATGCTAAACGCCTTACCCATTTCCGATCGTCCTAAATTTTTGTGAGACGTATTTTTACCTCCAAATGAATATATCAAGGGTAAGTTAGGGTCAATATCTACCAATTAATTTTTTTTGGAGCACCATGTAAAATAAATCAGAGCCAAAAAATAAAAGGTGCAATTTTAAAAATTTAAAAAAAAAATAGAAAGAATTGTGATCACATCTCGAATTATGGCTCAAAAGTTGCATAATTTAGAGTAGAATTTTTATAGTTTTTAAAAAAAAAATCGAAGGTTTCGGACTTTTTCAAAAAGTCGATTTTAATTTTTAAACGTCAAAAAATAAGTGATAATTACTTCGAATAATTTTTTCATATTTTTTTCTAAAACTACATTTAAATACGAACAAAACGTTGTCCAACTTTTTTTAAAATATCTATATTTTTTAATGGTCAAAAGTAATTAAAAATTTAAATTTTTTAATTTTTTTGAGAAAATTGCCATTTTGAAAAATTCTGAGACATTTTTCAGATTCTGAGAAATTTTATACTTCAAAATTGTCTCGGATTTTTTGCATTTTTTCTTAAAAATGTAAATGTTTTTTTTTTGCTATAGAAAAAGTTTGAAGCACTGCGACATTTTTTTAGGAGAAGATTATTTAGACTCTGAGGCATATTTTCTAAAGAAAAAGTCTTAACCTCTGAAACGTATATTTATTAGAAGTTGTTTCGGAATCTGAGATATTATACAGAAAAAGTTTCATATTCTGCACATCCCTCTTCAAGCAAGTTTAGGTTGTGTTAAAATGGTGACAAAATTGGCTAATGTCACTTCACTCTTCTTTATTTTTAACTTTAAAAATCGTTTAAACGAAAATCCTAGCTGATCCTGTTTTCGAGTTATTGCTAAATAACTACACTGTTCGACAACAAAAACGTTGCAATGAAATATCCAACTGATTCTTATAGAATTTTCTCTCCTGAATCGAAATCTGCCATCCAATTTTGTCTACTACGTAACGTTTTTGAGTTCTTCGCTGTTAAAAAGTCAAAAAACAAAAAAATTCACACTTTTTGGGGCCCACTGTTATGTGTTTCCAACAAATAGGACTTGATTTCATATAAATGGGACCTCCTGATTCCAAAACTACAATCCAAATTTTTCTAGCATGTTCCGTTTTCGATATATTGGCTTTCGAGATTTTCGGGTGGAAAATTTTTCAAACGCAAATATCTCGAAAACGGAACATACTAGCAAAATTTTGTTTGCTGTTTTGGAATCAGGAGGTTTATTTTCGAGTTATTGCTAAATAACTACACTGTTCGACAACAAAAACGTTGCAGTGAAATATCCAACTGATTCTTATAGAATTTTCTCTCCTGAATCGAAATCTGCCATCCAATTTTGTCTACTACGTAACGTTTTTCAGTTCTTCGCTGTTAAAAAGTCAAAAAACAAAAAAATTCACACTTTTTGGGGCCCACTGTTATGTGTTTCCAACAAATAGGACTTGATTTCATATAAATGGGACCTCCTGATTCCAAAACTACAATCCAAATTTTTCTAGCATGTTCCGTTTTCGATATATTGGCTTTCGAGATTTTCGGGTGGAAAATTTTTCAAACACAAATATCTCGAAAACGGAACATACTAGCAAAATTTTGTTTGCTGTTTTGGAATCAGGAGGTTTATTTTATATGAAATCAGGTCCAATTTTTGAAAAATCTGTAACAGTGGACCACAAAAAGTGCGAAATTGTTGGTTTTTTGACTTTTTAACAGCGAATATCTCAAAAACAGTACGTGCTAGAAAAAATTGAATGGCAGATTTGGATTCAGGAAAACGAAATCTATAAGAATCAGATGAAACTTCATTGGAATGTTTTTGTTGTCGAACAGTGTAATCATTTAGCAATAACTCGAAAACAGGATCAGCTAGGATTTTAGTGTTAGGTTAAATAAATATTGGGGGTCGAAAAAACATTTGATTCCTCTAGGGGCATTCTTGAGGCAGTAAGAGCGATAGGAGCAAATTTCATAAGAATGTCATGTAGGGAGTGTAGATATGCAGGTTTGTTCGGAAAAAAATTGGAGCGTAAAAATTAATGGGAATCGGTCTTACATTGCACCCAACTGGTAGTGATTTTGAGGCAATTGTAGAGCAAATGACATCTCAATTCCCTTCTCAAGGCACGACTCGGAGGCAATTCTGAGGCTTTTTGTGAAGATAATGGCGTATAAGACTCTCTACGCGTCTTTTAAAACAAGTTTGTCGATTTTTGTACTTTACTTATTGTTAGCCAAAAAACCTGTATTATTTGTTCAGCAAATACAAAATCTAATTACACAAGTTTAAACAAAAGTTTTAAACAAACACCATTTACTACATATAATTTAAATTTACCTACATTCATATTTTCTTTAAATAAATATTTATTTAAAAATATAAAGATATGATTTAATGTTACACAAATTCACTAACCATCATAACAGATGATGATGCTATATAAAATTTTGTGAAAGATAAGAATTTGAATACAAATTGTTGTCTTTGGTATGGTTCAGGGGTTGCCAGTCTTGGAGGTTTTTTGTTTAAAGTTAATGAGTTCAGTTTCCTACTACAAATGTGGTAAATTTGGACAAATTTAAATTATACACTATTTTAAATTGAGTAAAATCTAATTAATTTTAGGTAAAATTACACATTGCGTTTGAATTTAGTTAATTTAAATTAGTAAAAAAGGACAAAAAATTGAATTTGGGTTTTATTTCGGGAATGTTTTTGGGAGTTTTTAAAATTATACTTATTTATTGCAGGCTAAATTTTATGTAATCAGTAATTTTTGGGGAATTTAAATTGTTATTTCTAACAAAATAATAATAAAATTTTTGAAAGTAAAAAAATGGTATATGGCTTGGAAATTTTTAGGGAAATTTTGCTAGATTTTTAGGGACAACTGTAAAAAGAACCTGGCAACGCTGGTATAGCAACATCTGTATGCTTCATCTGTGTTTTTATTTTTTTTATAATTTACAACAGAGAAATTTTATAATATTCAAGTAATTTTAAAATAAACTACAAAAAAATACATTTCTGGCGTAGAAGATAAAAAATGTTATCTTCTACAATTTGTATTTACTAAGAAGATGTTTGAAGGAGATAGACAAAAAAAAATATAATTATAAATATTTAAATATTTATTTGTATAAGAACTATAAAGTGTTAATAGCACGTGCAATGAATGTAGAATAGTGTTTTTAATTTGAGCATATTTAAATGTTTAAATAAATAAAATAGTATTACAAATTCTTTTTTATTTGAAAAATATGCATTTAAGTTTTGAACATTCCCCACTATTCAGGGTTACCAATCAAATTATTAAGAAACAGTTCAAACGAGGATTACTAATTTTATTAAAAAGATATGAACTAGCTTTTCCTCTGTTAAACCCTCTCTTCAATTCCTTTTGCTAAGTCCGAAAAGATCAAACCAAAAAGATCCCTTCCAGTTCGATAGACAAAATAAAAATAATAAAAAAATTGCAATTTGGTGTTTTCTCACTAAATTTTGCGTTTTTATTTTCTTCAGTAAAGTATTTGTTTTAAACACTCTTAAAGGTTTTTCTTAAATAATATTAACAGACTGGATATAATTTGATAATTTTTTTTCAAAATAAGTGATAATTTACTTTATAATGTCTGGTAAGAAACCCTTTTAGTAAACTTATGTGGCTTTGGACTGTCGAAGACCCCCTGAATTCTCTTGAAGTTTTAGGAAGACTGTCCACACAATGGGGTTAAGGTTCGATTATTGGAGTAGCGGAGGCATTCCTTGCAAGCTCATTCGTTTGAGCTTGCCCTCGAAGCCTCTATGTCCAGGAATCCAAAATAGCGTCTTTATGATTCGACTGGTAAGCTGTTGGAGGGTATCAAAACTCTCTTGTGTCAGTTTTGATTTAAATTCCCAAGAAGAAAATATGAAATATAAGTACCATTCATACCCTTTGCAATATTAACTCTAGCGCATATTATTATAGCCTGAATTTCAGTCTAAAAATATGTAGGCCTAGTATAGGATAATCCTTCGACAACGGGCAGTGGTAGAATATCTTGTAAAGAACTCGTTGGGCCAAGCATAATACAAATAAGCCTTTTAAAAAGCTTTTAAAGTAAAAAATAGTTGTTGTTAAAAAAAAATGCAAAAAAAGTGGGAATATGGAATGCCGCGCGGGACGCGGGAATCGGTTATGGACAGCGGGACAATCCCGCCAAATGCGGGACGTCTGGCAATCCTATTGATAAAGCAAATTTTGTCGCTGAAATTTTTGAAAGGAACTCATACTTGCCGATTGGCAATAAACCACTGCCTGAGGTTAGGTTAGGGGTGGCGGAGCTCAAAATTTTGAACTCCTCGTATAGACCGGCTGGTCCATAGCAATACCACATGTTCCTTCAGCAACGAGGATAAAACGCGTTAGTCCATGTTGCAAACAATTTAACGCGCATAAGGTCCATAACTGCGATTTCTTTCAGATTCTCGAGTTCTGCTTTGCCTAAAATTTGTTTGCGATGCCTGGCCAATGCGGGGCATTTGCACAGCATATGTTCAACTGTTACATCCGTATTCGGTTCATCACATATTCTACATTTGGAATCAGAGATGAGTCCAATTGTTCTTGCGTGGAAAGCAATTAGGCAGTGTCCCGTGACCACTCCCGTGAGTAAACGACATTCTCTTCTGTTAAGAGAAAGTAGGTAGCGAGTTCTTTTGAGGTCGTATCGCGGCCAGATTATTCTGGTAATTCTGCTTGTACTTAACTCCCGCCATTTCCTGTTCGCCATGGAAATACACTGACAATCACTTCTCGATCTAACCACTGCCTGAACTCGAAAGGGTATTCTGTAGTATGATATTTTATTGGTCGCGTGCAGTAAAAAGGGTTCTTGAAGATCTCAACGTAAGTAAGTGTCCCCGGGTCCAGATGGAATAACATCCTTTAAGCTTTTTCTACCGTGTGGGAGTCTTCCCCACTTGCTGGAAGGTGGCAAGTGTTCAGCCTATCCTTAAAAAGGGTGAGGCCACTAACTGTGTCAATTAAAGTCCAATTGAAATTTGTTCTACACTCTCTACGGTTATGGAGAGCATTGTGAAGAAGTCGTTCTACGAGAGACCTGTTAGCGTTCCTTACGGAACGTTAAAGTCGATCCATACACCAATTTGGTGAAAGTATATGTACCTCAAACCTGTTGATCGTGTGTGGCATGGAGCACTTGTATAAAAACTTATCACTTAGCAGTGATGACTTCTATCGATTTAGATCGAGCTTTCTCAGAATCCGCACTATTCGTTATACATGGGGTTTTCTTCAACGAGTTTCATTTTAATTTAGGGGTGCCTCAAGGTTCCGTTCATTATCCTACTCTTTTCTTTTACGATCTTCCTGGTCAAACTTTCTATCTGTTTATTCTTTTGAAGATGACAGCAACATTTGTCATTAATTTTCTTTTAATCACAGGCCAAGTCTTGTAGAGGTATAAGTCAATATACAGAATATGAATGACACACTTAATTGAATAAGGTCGCAAGACCCAATGTTGAATGATGACCCACAGACGATCTGTGAAATCAACGTCATAATAATAAGACACTCTTAAATATTCTGGGCATGAAAATACAATGTCATGTTCTTAGAAACCAACATGTTTTTCAAATGTCGAAAGAACCATTCAAGTGCCTCGGTTTCTTAAAACGGTGCAAGAACTACTTCACTACGTCTGATCTCCTCACAATTAATGCCGCCTATATCCGACCTAAATTGGAATGCAACTCCCATATCTGGTCAGGGAAATTAAAAGTTTATTTCGAAGCTTTTGGACCGGGTGCAAAAGAGTGCGTTGAACTACAGTAGAGTATACAACTCTATTGAAGTGATGTGCTAAGATGACTGAACTTATTCCTGTGACTCGGGTGTATATTTTTAACACTCGTCAGTCCTGTTACAGAAGGTCACATCCGTTTTCTATCGCCTGCCCAATGAATCGAACAAGGCATTACAGAGAAAAGTCGTTTCTCAGTCGAACAAGTCGTATGTAGAGTGCACTCCCCGCGGAAGTCTTCCCAGTCAGCTATGGCCTGAAAAATATTAAAATTATTGTTCATAAACACTACTCCCTCCATCCTCCTTCTCATAACATATTTTGGTAATACCAACACAATGCACTGCATTAGTAGGGTGCATCCCCGAGTGTTCAAAATGGTTTAAATGTTTGACAAAAGTACAAAAAATCTGTAAAAATATGGATTTTTTCAAAGGTGGATTTAGTTCTTCAACTTTCTCCCCAGATCTGATTTTGTCCGTTTACGAACTTAACCTGACTATAATATATTAGTGACAAACTTTAGCGGGAGTGGTGTCCACTGACAGAAGGAATCGATTTGATAAAAAATTTAAAATAATTATAATAGTGTTTTACATCTTCAATGGCAATATAAACACCTTAAAGATGTTGTTCTTTTAAATTATTTTCTTAAAACAAGTGTTGTCTAAAAATATTGTTAAGGGCATTTAAAAGTAAAACAACCGGAAAATGAGGATAAATGTTTTCTTAAGTATCTCTTGCCTTTACTCCCCTTCTTATATTTTCTTATTTTTTACTTTAAGACAACAATTTTCTTATTTTCCCATTTATCTCATGTAGATATGTAAAAAATCATGGCAGACGACACGGGAATATGAAAAATTCCCAATGTCGTTGTTGTTAAACTTCCGTATTTTATGCCACTTTAATATTATATGAAGCATGTAACACAGATACATCCAGAGCATATATATTGAAACATTCATAAGTGGGTGTACAGAACAAAAAATTTAATAGGAAACGATTATGAATTCAAAATGTGTAACCAAAAACTTGTATCGATTTTTTTGTTTAAAGATAAATATTTGACAAGAAAAATGCAAGATTCTTAAAGTTAAAAAGAAATTGGAGAATATGTTTCATAAATAGATATTGTTTATTAAAATCTTGGTTTGAACTAGATTACATAGAAAATCATGTATGTAGATTGAAATCAATCAACTATATGCTGTGAAATATGATAGATTTGCATAACATTTACAAGCACTGGCGATCCTGCAAAATATAAACAACATATTTTGAAAAGTATGAACTAGATAAGAAGAAAACTATGCAAATTCTCTTTTAAATAAATTAATACGCTGCCTGTTATGATACATTTTATAGGTGATGGCGATCCTGCAAGATATCAACAACATATTTTTCTGGATCCAGAGTTGTATATAGATTTCTAAGTGGAATATTCTTTTTCGCTAGCCTCTCTTAAGTACTAAACTTTATTCTCCACTCAAATCTGACAATCGTTAACAAATTACCCTCCTTGTAAAAATTTAACAAATTATTTAAAACAAAAAAAGTAAAAAATTTGTTTTTAAAATTGTTACCATATGTAATTTCATCAATAATGACTTCATGTCAATGTGACAACAATTGTTCTTCTATATGTATGTGAACGTTATAATTGCCTTTATTGCTTCAATGAACCCATAAATTTTCTTCTGAGGTTTAACCAGAACAGATAAACGATAATCACACAAACTCTCCATACTTATTGTACTGTATTCAACCATATAAACCTTGGAAAGTAGTGTATCTTTCTCAATAAAAGCCGACCACAAAACATCCCCACACTTTTTATGGAGATGGAAAAACAAATGAGTTTTTGTTCACAATGACAACGAAAACCATATATCAATCTGTTTGGTTTAGGGTTTAAAACAAAAAAAAAAAAAAAAACAAGAGATGAGCAAGATGAAGACAAAAAAAAAATTATAATGTCATTATAGACCAATATCATATGGTTAAAAAGTACTACATCCTTATAAGGAGTTGTATGCCAGGAACTTTTGCCTTTAATGCATTTCCTATACACAAACAACATGAACCAATTGGTCTCAAACTCATTATAGATTGTTGTTTGGTTTTCTTTTTGGTTTTTCTTTTTTTTCGTTTCAAGCAATTTTCTAAAAATGTCTTTTGACAGAGATTATCTTAACGTTAAACTTAAATAAACTGGACATTTTATATGTATGGCTAGCAAGAGGAAACAACACATGACATGAAATGAAGAAAGGAAAATTCTCCTCTATCAACTTTTAAAATAATTACAGCAGTAGTTTTTGCCAGTTGATACAAAAATCTTTGAATGACATTGAAAAGAGTAATAAAGAAGGAAAATGAAATTGAAGAAAAAGTTTATGAAATTCAGAAAGGATTCAAATTATTTTAATTTTATTAGTAAATCGAGACAATTTTTACCTTCTCTGTAGTTTACTGTGCGATCAACTGGACAACCGATAACAAACGGATGTGATCTACCAGGCAAAAAACTCGGGCTCTAGGCATAAGCTAACTTATCTCAGCAAGACACTATCGATAGAACAGAGTCACACAAACCCAAAGTTCGACGATGCTCCAATAAGTCAATACAGTTGGATACCCTATTGTCATTTCTAAGCATCAACGCCCTCCTTTGAACACGGTTCAAAATAGACTTTGAAGCCCCAGACTATATATGGAGGTTATATTCCATCTTCGGTCAATGTAGGTGTTATAATAGGAAGGGTGATTGGTAAAGACTTCTTACACCGTTTTAAAAAACCGTGACACCTGAATTCTTCTTTTAACACTTGAAAAATGTGTTTATATACACAGTAAATTTGCATGCCCTGAACATCAAGAGTGTCCGATTCCTTGATACTTATACCACCCATATGTAAAGATGACGCTGTTGCATTCACATTCCTGTGGGTTAAGCTGAAACTCATTTGATGAGAACCCATCTATAACAACACTTATACTAGATCGATCTCTGAGGAAACTTGAAATAAATGGTGAGAAGTCACTTCCGACACCAAAGCCATTGAGCTTAGAAATGAGCACACCGTGCCAAACACAGTCAAATGCCTTAGAAATAACCAGAGCAATCACCAAAATGGTTGATCGAACGACTCCATCGTTCCAAAAGGAACGCCAACATATCCCCAATGGAACGAGATTTGCGGAAAGTATACTGTCTATAGTTTAAAAGTAAGTTAGCTTCCAAATATTTACCTAACAAGATGACTTAACCATGCTCTCTATCACTTTCGACAGCGCTGAGCATATTGCGATTGGGCGGTATTAGGTACGTTATGGTAACAGTAGAAAGTTCTTCTAGTCCCTACTGTTGAACTAATCGCAACTTCTGTATTTTGGTGGCAATCCAGCTTTAACAAATGTCATCTTTTTTCAGGGCGTTTAGTTGTGATCTGTCCTTTGCGGATTTTATGCAACTCATCTTTTTCACTTTTGATTCAGAAGCATCGGATATTTATCAAGACTTTACATTCATCTAACGTCTAAATGGATCTTTGGAATAAGCTTACAAGTTTTCGAAGGAGAAACAAGATAAGCCTATACCGCAGAAACCTGTAAGACGCCGAGTCAAATGTCAAACAGTTTGGCCATCTCATTTAGAGACATTGATTAAATGGATCTAACTGACTACACAAGCCATCAAAATTTGAAAAAAAAACCCGAAACCCTGGGACTGAGTATATTTTCGTAAAGGTTTTTTGTAGGCCAATTCTGAGATCAGATTCGGCGTTAGCACAGCTTAAACCTTTACAAAAGTTAACTGTAGTCTAAGGATCAAAAATGCTTTGGCCTGTGCTATCGGAGTATGTGATCACTTTATGACTTCGTTTATTGCCAGCACCTCTGACTGATATATAGTGCCTTTGTCCGACTTTCTTTTAGCCCAATTAAGTTTGAGATCTTTTATGCAAACAGTTCCAATAGAGCAGAATATTCAACATTCATTCATAACCTCCTTATTCAGAATCCCCCTATGTACTCAGCTTCCTTATGAGATGTTAAGTTGTATAGAATCTCCAATACTACATATTATATAATTGGGCGAACCACTGCTTTAAAGATCTAATGAACAGCCCTTAGATTATAGCGACATCTGTAATTAATGAATAAAAGACCACAGTACCCAAGCTAGATGGCTCCATAACAGCACCCTGAGGGATATTCCTGATCCAAGACAAAAAATTAATCGTTACTGGTACGTTATCAGCGTTATTAGAGAGGTGGTAAAATGATACATCTTGTGATGTGCCCTTAGGTACAAAAAGGATCGTTACAGCTACTTTGATGTACAACTGGAATACAAATTTTTTAGTGTCCGAGAACCAAGAACAAATACAACCTAAAGTTTGGACTGTACGTGCTTTTGGATCTTATCACACTCCGAACTTGTAAATGGGAATAATAATGCTTAATCCGGAAATAAATAAATTTAATAATTTTGACATCCGACAAATAAAAAGATCGTGCAGCTCCCTCGAGCCCAGTGAAGCAAGTATCTGACCAGAAAGTGCCGAGAAATGGCAGAAAAAGTGTTTCCTATAAGACAGTGTCCAGTAATTACAGCAACCACCGTCGAAGGCGAAATTAGCTCACTTGTGTGCTTCTAATTAAGAGAAGTCCAAATCTGTCATGTAGTCACGCCCATTCATGTGCCCATCTCTGATTAGTCTCCGTCTAGAGGCAATCCAACATATTCCAACTGTTTGGAACCTGTAGGGTAATTCCCATTCTTGCAAGCTCAGCAGCTTTGCAATTCCATGATTTTTCTCTGTACCTTGGCTCCCTTATGAGTCGTATGTCAAACTGCTTGGCCATCTCATTTAAAGACGTGTGGCAGTTAGGGACTGATCTTGTTTTCAGACACATTGACTTCTGGAACTTGACCGTGGCTTGACTGTCAGAATAGATGTTGACTGCGGTTTTTGACAAGACATTGGAAGGCAAACAGGAATTGTTCAAAAACAATTTTTTTGAAAAATTTATTGGATTACCGATATCACAAAAAAATTATATTTATTATCTGACTACATTTGGGAAATCTTAAATTTGTAAATTTATTTTTTTTATAAATTAGTGCGTTTTTGCCGAAAACTCGAAACTTTGACCGATTTTAACTGTATGACCGTTGACCGCTTTGGCCAAAAATTTTATCAGGTACTTATTTAATTCGTTTAACAAATCCAAGCTTCAGGAGCAGCAAAAATGAGAAAACAAATTTAAAATAACGACCACTCAAGTAAACATGGCTGTGTTTTTTTTAATTTCAACGGTATATACATTTGGTTTTTTTATTGGGCTTAAAAATTTAAAAAAATTATACATATTTCCAGAAAAAACATCCCAATAAGCAATTTTAAAATTCAAGTGCAAATCAAGTATAAAACAAGTGTAAATCAAGCCCTAAATTCCAGTCCCTGCTTGATTTATACTTGAATTACACTTGAATTCAATAGCATACTCCAGCAAAACGGACACTGGAATTCAAGCCCTGTTTTTACAGCCTTTTCACTGGTTTTCAAGTGTAAAAACAGCGCTTGAATTCAAGTATCCGTTTTGCTGGAGAATGCTATTGAATTCAAGTGTAATTCAAGTATAATTCAAGCATAGACTGGAAATAAGGGCTTGATTTACACTTGATTTATACTTGATTTGCACTTGAATTTTAAAAGTGCTTATTGGGATATATTATTATTATTCGATTAATCGGCATAAATTCTTCGATTAATCCTTTAATCGAAATAAGCAATTTTAAATTAATCAAACAATTATTCGTCTAAAATTGTTCGATTAATCTAACAAGAATTAATCGACTGAACACCCTAGTAATGACTTCTCTCAATTTGAAATAGGGTCTTATCAAACGAGTTTTTGCTAAATTCAGGGATACTGCAAGGTTCTGTTCTTTCTCCTACCCATTTTCTTGACATTCTTGGTCAGACCTTCAATCCTATCTACTCTTTTGCAGGTGACAGCAACATTTGTCATACATCACATCCCAAGCTCTTTGGGGATAGGGGACATACGGCAGAACATGCATGATACACTTAACCAACACTTTTCTACAATCTCCGAGTGTGGTCGAGCAAATAGGTCGATTTTAATACACGCAAGACCCCTTGTTAAACCACAGACGAGCTGTGGAATTTATATTTCTTCTGTATCTATGGATGGTATTAGAATGGGATACTCTCGATGTTCTGGATATGAGATAACAGTGTGATGTCCGTTGGAATAAACAATTTTCTGAAACAATGCAAGACTCACTTCACTCTATCCGATTTCCTTATTATTTATACCAGTTGCAACCGGCCTTGTTCAGGGGAGGGAGATGAAGATTATCGATGACAGTAGTGTATCCAACTCTATTGATTCATTAAAAAATCCTCGGAATGTAGGTTGTGTAACACTTTTCTATCGATAACTGAGATAAGTAAATTTATTCCTCGAGCCCGATTATCAACTACAAACAACTACAACGCATTACAGAGAAAATTTGTTTTTTAGTCGTATTATTCGTATGTGAAAAAAATTCCTGCTGAAGTCTTCCCTGTTACATATAATTTAGAAAAATTTAAATCAAATATCTACAAACTACTACTCCCTTTTTTCTTGATCTATACAATTCACTGCATTGGGGGCTAAGACATCTGAAAATTAGGTTGACACATAATTTTCAGATGTCTTAATAACACAAACGAACTAACCGGAAGATAAATTGGGCATAGTGCTAACCGGAGGTTACGTTAACTTTGATTTAACTGGATACTGTGTTAACCGGCAACAAATCTCAGTTAACATATTTTACCTCTGCACCGAAAAATCTGTAAGAATCAGTCTTTTGCTACAAAGTTACTAATTTTTTTTTTACTGAAACCAGAAATTAAACATGCACAAAATATTTTACTTGAATTAAAGATTATTTTACTTTTTTTTAAAGATACCGTAATTTACTATCCTGATTTTCTAGAGTGTAGCATATAATGTTAACGTTTTTGTATCATCATCAATGTCTGTGATTTTTTTCTTCTGTATATTTTTTTTTGCTCTCTTTTACCAGACAATCACTACGAAATGTTATCACAATAACATACTAAAATTAATGAGTTTTTTGCTCAGATTTTTTTTGTGATTTTTTTCTTCTTCTGCTTCTTTTACTAGATCCTTATACTTATTTACTTTACTATTACTAGCCATTATAGCAGTGATTTTCTTTTTAAGTTTTTTTTTTGATTTTTTTTCGCTCCCCCTGTTTAGTTTTTGCTCAAAGGTCGTTTTCCCCCATTTTGTTTTTCTTTCTTTTTTTCTTTCAAATCGAGGTTTTTGGCTCATTATATTGTCATATCATTTAGTAAAATGTTTGTTTTTGTTATCTTAATATCTTCTTTATTTTGTTGGAATATGTAATACTCGTAGTTGGGTAGTACATAGTTTGTTACCCTTTGGTAGTTTGTTACTATAGTCCTGTTAAAAATATTATCAAGGGTTGTTTTTATTTTCTATTTTTTTCATTATTCATCCTTTTTTGATATTCTTTTTTTTTTTTTGTCCTTGTTGATTTTTATTATAGTTATAAAAGGATTAAGTTTACCGTCTGTTTTTATTTTTAGTCCTTTGTACAAGTGCATATGTTGTCCTTGTTGTTATTTTTTTTTTTTTTTCAAATAATAACAATTGACTTTTGGGATAATTATATTCTAGTAAATGGGGTAAGATTGAATTTTGTTAATTTTTATAAATTAATTTGACCGCAGGATAATGAAGAGCAGTTATAGTTTAATCAATCATATAGCTATGTTTAAGGGTTCCCTGTACGCTAGTTGGTAGCGTGCTAGCCTTTGAAACTGGGGGTCGTGGGTTCGATTCCCATCAGAGCTCTTGGTTTTTTCGCTACAGCGAGACGATGGTCATTGTTACCAGTTCTCGTTTTGGTTGAAATTATTAAAATGTATTGTAATTAAATGTAAAAAACTAAATAAAAATACTTGATCATAGGATCAAAATTATTAAAAAAAATTATTAGTTATGTTTGTTTCGCAATGAAACCTTGATCTAAAAAATAAATAAAATTCTTTGTTTCATTTTTCGGAATCAATACTATATACTTTTTTAGATTTAATTATTTCGGAAAAAGAACTGATTCCAGAACTCTTATATTAAAGTAGTGATATACAGTAATGTATACCCTAAAAAATGTCTTGCAAACATAATATTTATTAATTTTTATGCGATAAACACGAATATCAAAAAATTTTATAATCGGTTTAACGGTTTTCGATATATCGCTATTTGAACTTTGTAAAAACGGCAATTATTCCTACGGTGAAGAAATTAAAAAAAAAAAAAAAACAAGTAAGAAAGTTATAGTCGGTCAAGACCGACCATATGATACCCTACACCAGTGTTTTCCGGAAAATGGGTCTCAAGTCCAAATATGAACCTATTGGATCTATCTTTTGTTAGATCTTTATTTAGTGTAGAAAACACGCACAGATCAAATTTTTAGTGGAATTGGTTTATTTTTGCGAATAGACCGATTCAACTGAATATCGGTCGAAATTTTGATATGGGAACTAAGTCCAAAAATGGTCCAATTATATTCCAATTTGATTTGGTTAATAAAGTACACGTTTAACACCTTAAAATAAAATTTTTATCAAATATTTCCATTTTTAGGAATTTTGATGGTATTATGTGTATATCGGGAGGGCGGTTTGTATAGGGACTACCAGAAGGACTGACCCGATTCCTTCGATTTGAAATGGTGATTTGTGCATACAAAATTTGATTACCTGTTAAATTTTAAAGTGATATCTGTTAAAATACAGTTATTAGAGTCATTTAAGCCTAATCCAAAGGGGCCGTTTGTAACATGGATTTCAATTTCTATAGGCTTCGTCATTGGGCCAAAAGATGCTTAAGTTTCAAATATCAAGTCAATTGGTTGAAAATTGCGACCTGTAACGTGCTTAAACCGATAGATGGACAGACGGACAGACGGACAGACGGACGGACGGACATCGCTAAATCGACTCAAAAAGTAATTCTGAGTCGATCGGTATTCTTGAAGGTAGGTCTAGGACCAATAATTCGGGTAGTTACAAACATCAGCACAAACTTATTATACCCTGTACCACAGAGTGGTGTAGGGTATAAAAACAAGTAAAAAAGTTAAATTCGACCTTGCCGAATGTATAGATACCCTCCACGATGTAAAAAAGTTTATTTGAAAAAAAAAAAAAAAATCGCGAAAAAAATAAAGAAACAACGATTAATAAAAAATTAAAATCTATTGATACAAAAAATGCCTCAGAATATGAAACTTTTTCTATTGCAAAAATATTTCAGAATCTGAAAAGTTTTCTGTATAATAAACGTTCCAGCTTCTAAGACAGTTTCTTATGAAAATATGCATCAGAGTCTGAGACTCTTTTTTAAGAAAATATGACTCAGAGTCTGAATAATTTTCTATTGAAAAAATGTTTCAGAGTCTGAAACTTTTTCTGTAGAAAAAAATGCTCAGAATTTGAAACAGTTTTTATAAAAAATATATTCCTCAGTCCAAAATTTTTCTTTTGAAAGAATATTTCAGAATCTGGGACTTTTTCTACAGAACAAAATTCTGTTTTTCTACAAACAAAATCTAAGAATCTGAGACTTTTGCTATAGAAAAAATTTTTCAGCAACAGAACCATTTTCTTGAGAAAAATACAGATATTTAAGACTGTTTTAAAATAATTTTTACATTTTTATTGATCAAAAAAATAATTAATTTAAAATTATTTTTAAAGAGTGCGGTTAACCGTAGTTTTAACACCTGGGTCCCTGGATCAAAGTTTTTTTTTTTTTTTGAAAATTTTCAGCAAAAACTCTAAACTTTGATCGAAGGCGGTCATGGTTTTAAATGGTTTGATTTGGTTCAAATTTAGTTTAAATGAAAAAAGTTAGTTCAAATGTCGATGAAAAAGTCAATAAAAAAAAAGTACTGATATTTTTTTTTAGAACATTTTTAAGATGTAGAAAAATGCCGCCATTTTTGGAAATTTTTGAGAAATTTCAAATGGCGATATCTTGAAAACCGCTAGATCAATTTAATAACGCTTTGATTTTTGTATTCAGCACATCCATGGATGCAAAGTAAAAATAAAATATAGCAAGATATTTTATTTTTTTCAAAATGTTAAATTTTGGTGTAAATTTTCAAAAAATCCAAAATTTTGATCGAAGTGCGTCACCGGTTTACATGATTGGATTTAAATCAAAGATTGACTTAATCTTGGTAACGAAGATCGAAAGAAAAACGTTTTTGTCATTCAAAAAAAGCCACTTTAACCCGCCATGTTGTGGTTAAAGGATATTAAAAGTTTGAATGAAACAAAATATAGAGTGAATATAAGTTTGAGTAAAAAAATAATTAGAGTAAACATATTTTGAGAAAAAAATAAGTGCCTTCACCTTTTTCCCTGCTCCATTCAATTTCATTTCCTGATCAATTCCATTTCGTTCCATGTAGGTCTTAAGGGCTCGTTTGTCATTTCTGAAATCCTTGAGCTATATTTCGAAGCGTTTGTCATATCCTAACCATTTGGGGGCTGTGACGTCTAAGGTGACGACCAGCCTGTGTTTCCAATAGTACACTCAAAAAATTATGTCATTAACTGTTTGTAGTTTATTTAAAAAAAATTACGTTTAGTCGTTTTTAAAAGAAAAAACATTTATTTTATGTTCAGTTTTTATTAATGACTACTTCTGTCCTTTGTTTCAAAAATAACACACTAAAATATAAAGACTTTCATTAACATTTAATTTTAAAAGTCATTTATTTTTGTTCTGTAAGTAAAAAGTTTTTACTAAAAACTACTCATTATTCTTTAAAATTTTAATGATTTGTGTAAGTAATTTTGTTTTGAATTGTTGGTATTTTTTAATGAGATATCATTAGTTTTTAATTACACAAGTAGGTTATTTTTTTGTAGAAAAAAAAATAAAAAAAATATTTATAGAAATATAAAAACATGTTTGTATCAAGTGACTTTGGCACGATGGGTAGAGTGTCTGGCCAGAATGTAGTTGATTGCGGGATCGATTCCCCAAAATTTTATAAAAAAAATTTAAAAAAAATATTTAAATAGAAAATTGTAAAAATAACCTACGAAATCATTTATTTTTAATGTTTTCGTAGGTTATTCTTTTGGATTTTGTTGGTAAAAATAACAGAACTATCATTAATTTTTAATGTTTTCGTACGTTATTTTTTTCGAATTTGTTGGTAAAAATTAATGAAAAATACGTAATTTTTTAATGTTTAATGTTATTAATTTTAGAAAATTTTGTCAACAGTAAAAAATAAATGTTAATGTTTGTTAAAACAAATGAATAATTACTGGGATGGTTTTTAATTGTTTATTCACTGGTTTTAAATGTGTTTTTCATTTGTTTTTGCCTACAAAATATTTTGAGTGTAGAAATAAGAAATAAATATCCGTGGTTCGATTCCAGACTGGGGCTAAGATGTTAATAAAAAATGCAGATATATGAAAAACAATTAGATATTAACAAGGAATTTCAATTATTCGGGTTTTTTTATAGTTCGGTTAAACAATTCATTTTTGTCTTATTCAAATAAAATTTTGAAATTGATCGGTTAATCGAATAATTCCAAATTCAGAAATTTTCTTAATTACAAGATTTTGTAACGAGTAGCGTTTCGGAGTTTGAAAACTCTTATTTAAAAATAAACAATTTACTTTAGCTCGAGGTCACATTTATTTGCAATTCATTACGATGATATTGCCAAAGTTACAATTTGCAAGACACTATTTATAAAGTTGTTTGTTTTAAGTTGTTTGGTTTAGTCATTTCGCAATATTTTCTCGACATATGTTTAGTTTTTGTCGGGAAAGAACGCCTCACCCTCTATTCATATTATAAAGAAAAGTAAAATAAAACAAAAGCACTGAACATCTTACTCTCGTAAGAGAACTGCTTTATGTATGTGCAAACAGTTTGTAATAGAGATCTTTGTATGGTGGTTAATAGTTTCTTGAAAATTATTACTTTGACAATATCATCGTAATGATAAGTTAAGAATGTGACCTCTCAAAATCGAATTCCACACAAAAAATTATTAGCTAAGAATGTTTAATTAAATCTATTGATCAACAAAATTTAAATGAGTCAATCAATGTTTTGATTAAAATTTTTGTTATTGTCTTTAACTGTCGAATAACATTTTCAAATTACAATTTTTTTGTTGCTTTAATTTATTTAAATACATTAACTCAAAAATATACAAAAAATTGGGGTTTTCTTTTTTTATTGTTGGCAACATATTGAAAAGCAAAAAATATGAATTTTTTCATAATTTTGTCATAAGCTTACATTTCATTTGTTAGACCAATCATTATTTTGATTGACTATAAAAAAAATTTATCAAATTTTTTATCAAAATCGGAAAAATATTTGATTAAAAAAATATTCAATTAATCACCTACAATTTGAAGATTGGTATAACAATTTTCTTGATTGGAGGAATTTCAATCACAAAATTGATTAAATCCGCGTTTTTGTTGATTGAAATTCGTTTCAAATTCTTTCTGTGTTATAGGTCGAATAATAAATCATTTTTTATTAATTTAAAAATTAAAACAGAAAAACAATTTAAATTTAAATTCAACATTAAGTTAAGTTCTCTTAAAATTTTGGATTTTATTAATATTTCTTCTCTAATCTCTAGAGACTTTAATTTAATCCATTTGATATATTAAATTATTTAAAAAATTTTTGAATATTATGATATGTGGGAAATATTTTATAATTTTTTCAATAAAAAAAATATATATTTAATCCTTCAGTAATCTTTAAATCATAATTTGTAAACAAAAAAATTATGAAAATAATAAAAAAATATGACACAAATTATAACAAAAGAAGATTTGAATGAATAAAAATGAGACACGTGAATATAAAAGAAAACACGTAAATTGTCATTAAAAAATACTACTGAAAAGATTATTTTTTAATAAATAAAAAATATGATAAATTATTAAAATTTGGTAGACGAAAATATTAAAAAAAAAAACTTACAACTTAAAACAATGACAGATACACCATGCGATATTGCATGCTGCTGAGGATGATTATTATTACTGCGTAGCAGCCAACCAACAACCAATACAGCTGTTGACAACATAATTCACCACGAATTTCATATAAAAAATAAATTTAAATTTCATTCTTTTTTTCGAATTTATTTTGTGAAAAAGTATAAAAAGCATGCACTAAAAAAGAAACATTAAAGAGTTCTGTGTGTTTTTTTAGTAAATTTTTACGTTTGATGGTATTAAACATGAGACAAAACAAATCACAATAATTAAATTAAAAAAGTGAGCATCACTCAAAAGGATTAAAAAGCATTTAAATATTTGTTTCAGCCAACTAAAAATAAAAACTATGAACTTGAAATAGATATTAAAAATAAAAGGGGAAAATTGTGGAAAAATTTTAAACTTAACAAAAAAATAACATGTTTAAGGGTTATTGAAAATTTTTGTACAGAAATAATAAATATTTAAATTACACTGTGCTACAGTGGAAAAATACTTTTGATGTGACATAGTAGATCACAAAAATGGGTTTGTCGAATGGATCACAAAAATGCCCATTAAACTTGTCAGGCACTCTCAAATTTAAGAGTTATTGTCAAAATCGTTTTTTTTTTTTGGACTTTTCCTACTAAACCTCGTTTAATTCAGAAAATTTTCAATCGATTTTAAATTATTTAACTGTTTTGGATTGAAGAAGAATAGGGCTTTCCGTGTGTGTAAATTTGCTCTATACACATAAGAAAGATTTTTTCAACAATAGCTAATTTTTTTTTGTTATTTTTTTTAAAATTTTTCGAGTTTATCGATTTTTTTCTGCTATAGTTCGTTCTAAAACCTTAATATTTTTAAACGTTTTCTTAAACGTTTTCAAAAAAAAATCGGATAACAATTAACAGAGTTTAAAAAATAAAATTAAGATTTTACAGGAAATCGATGTTCAGATTATAACACTGCGTGACAAAACTAACCACTATTTTAGAAAACAAGAGGTACGACCATCATTTCAATATATTTCGGACATGCTGAATCGAATGGCGTACTCCGTTTTTCGATGTATGGTACAGTTTTCTTGTAAAATGTCATTAAAGATTAACTGATTTTCAGCTGCTTTTTTAACAAAAAAAATTCCAAAGCTAATGATTTTTAAATTTTATGACATGGAAAACAAAGATATAACTTGTAGCAATATTTCTAATATAAATTTGGTTTAAACCTTTTCATCTTAACCCCTTTAATTCGCGGATTTCTTCATTTTTTTAAGTTTTCGCGAAATTAACCGCTAAATTGGTCTCTGATAAAAAACTTGCATTTTGTGGATCATAAAGGCGTCCATGACACTACAAATAGTGGACAAAAAACATCTATGTTATATGGACCATCATGAAGAAAATCGCGAAAAACCGTTTTTTGGTATATGGCAGCATCACTTTAGGAGATGATTTGATGCTTCATCTTTTAGTATATAATGTGGGAACCTTAAACAATGAACTGACCCAAAATTTGTCCAAAAAAGTTTTCATTTGCAAAAGTTATCTTAACAAAAACTGTTATTTCAGTGTTTGCGATACAATAATTATAGTTTTTGTTAAGATAACTTTTGCAAATGAAAACTTTTTTGGACAAATTTTGGGTCAGTTCATTGTTTAAGGTTCCCACATTATATACTAAAAGATGAAGCCTCAAATCATCTCCTAAAGTGATGCTGCCATATACAAAAAAACGGTTTTTCGCGATTTTCTTCATGATGGTCCATATAACATAGATGTTTTTTGTCCACTATTCGTAATGTCATGGACGCCTTTATGATCCACAAAATGAAAGTTTTTTATTAGAGACCAATTTAGCGGTTAATTTCGCGAAAACTTAAAAAAATGAAGAAATCCGCGAATTAAAGGGGTTAAGATGAAAAGTTTTAAACCAAATTTATATTAGAAATATTGCTACAAGTTATATCTTTGTTTTGCATGCCATAAAATTTAAAAATCATTAGCTTTGCAATTTTTTTTGTTAAAAAAGCAGCTCAAAATCAGCCAATCTTTAATGACATTTTACAAAAAAACTGTACCATACATCGAAAAACGGAGTACGCCATTCGATTCAGCATGTCCGAAATATATAGAAATGATGGTCGTAACTCTTGTTTATTTTTTAGTGTTCCGCAGTGTAATTATCCGTCAAAAAAGTAAATTCATCATAAGAGGTCATGTATAACATTTTTAAAGGTTTTTGGCGCGTTGAATCCGAATCCGGCCTTAAAAATGCTCTATCGTGTCAGGTTTTTGATATATTTAACATTTCCTGTTATATCAAAAACTTAATGCGATATAGCAGTTTCAAGGTCAAATTCGGATTCAGCAGGCCAACAACTATGATGTTCGTTGTAATTTTTACTTTTTTTTGCCTGCGCGATTTCATGCAAAATCTTAATTTTCTTTTTTAGAAAAATTAACACAGCTCAGCCAATTTTTATCCGATATTTTCAGGACACTCAAAAAATTATGTCATTAACTGTTTGTAGTTTATTTAAAAAGTTTTACGTTTTGTAGTTTTTAAAAGAAAAACCATTTGTTTAATGTTCAGTGTTTTCAAATGACTATTTCTGTTCTTTGCTTCAAATATAACAAAATTATTTTTTGTTCTCTAAGTATATATAAGTGATTCTTCTTTAATTTTTAATGATTTGTGTACGTTATTGTTTTTAAATTGTTGGCATTTTTTTAAGAAAAGTCATTAGTTTTTACCTACTTGTGTGTGTGTTATTTTTTTGCAGAAAAAAAATTAAAAAATTATTTATAGAAATACAAAAACATGTTTGTATCAAGTGACTTTGGCACAATCGGTAGAGTGTCTGGCCAGAATGTAGTTGATTGCGGGATCGATTCCCCAAAATTTTATTAAAAATAGTTTAAAATATAATTCAATAGAAAAATTGTAAAATTAACTTACGAAATCATTAAGTTTTAATGTTTTCGTAGGTATTTTTTTTTAATTTATTGGTAAAATAAAAATAAAACAATCATTAATTTTTAATGTTTTCGTAGGTTATTTTTTTCGAATTTGTTGGTAAAAAAAAATGAAAGTGACGTTATTTTTTAATGTTCAATGTTATTTATTTTAGAAAATTTTTTTAACAGTAAAAAAAAAATGTTGATGTTTGTTAAAACAAATGAATAATTACTGGAATAGTTTTCAAATGTCTTATCACTTGTTATAAATATATTTTTCATTTGTTTTTGCCTACAAAATATTTAGAGTGTATAGACTAAGTCACACTCATAAAAAGCCCTATTTATTGTCTATCCAAAACAGTTCTAAAATTGAAAATCGGTTAAAAATTTGGCGAGTTACACGCGGTTTAGTGAGAAAACACCCAATAAAATTTTTTGGAAATAACTTTAAAATTTGAGGGTGTCTGGCAAATTTGATGGACATTTTTGTGACCTCTTCGACGAGACCTTCACTAGCTCATTTGAAAAGTATATTCGGTTTTATGTTTTTTTGTAGCACAGTGTTATTAAGGCTTTTTCATAATAACTAATTCATAACCATTGTAAAACTATAACGGTACTATCATTAGAAAAAGTAATCAAAAATATGTAAACAAACATAAAACCCCTTGGCTTCAACAACCTGAAATAATAAACCAACCCAACAAACAAATAAATAAAAGGAAGATTTTCTATCGATTTTCATTGACGAAAATGGTTATTATTGCAAAAACTGTGTTCCTATTGTGGAAACTAACCCATTTGTCTAAAACCGTGGCTTAAAGTTTTGTCTACGGGCATAAACATAACCACTTTTTGGAAGATATTTTCAAATTGTCTGCTGGGATTTCTTGTTTATTTTGTTGTTTGCTATTGTTTATAATTTTTTCTGTTTTGATTTTTTTATTTATTAAAATTTATATTTTTAAAATTTTGAATTAAAGAGGTGGACGCTATTGACAGCAAATTCTAATAATACTACCTGGTATTATTGTGCCATGATTCATAACTAAAGTAATATTTTTGGCAGATATTGCATGACTGTTTGTCAAATAAACCTTCAATAAGTATACTATAAGTATTATGAATAACCCCCTAAATATTTAGATCAAATATAAATATGAAATAACACAGTACAACACTAAAAAATTTACGGACGTCCGACGATTGATTTTGGTAAGAGAGACCAAAAAAATATACGTGTGTCGCCGTTTTGAGAGATCACATCGGAATTTTATATTAGAGGCGCTTAAAGTTTTCCAGATTTAGCCTGTTCTTGCTGCAAATCGGTATATGAAACTATGTTTTCTTTACATTCGAGGTTTAGGGTATATTTAGCAAATTTGCAGAAAATATTATGGCAAATATTTTTGTAGAACATATTAACCCTCAAACTGCCTCTCATAATGATATTTTTTTTGGCTCTTTTCTAACAAATCGTAAAAAACAACCGAAAAAGGGGAAGGGTGGGAATGAAATGTTCTACAAAAATGTTAGCCATCAAATTTTACAATATACACCAAGGCCGAAAACTTAACACAAACACCAAAAAAGAGTCATGTTTAGGTTGCGCATTAATTACAAAAACAGTTAACCCTTTGTGGACAATTTTTAATTTGACTGATTTTTGCTGTTTCTGTTAAGTTTTGGGCTTTGGTTCCGACATATATGGTAAACTTTTATGGCCAGTATTTTTGTAAAACTTTTCATCCCGACCTTACCCTTTTTAAGGGCGATTTGTTAGATTAAAGCCAAAAATTACCGTTATGTGGAGGAGTTAGAGGGTTAATATGTTTGACAAAAATATTTGCCATAATATTTTCTTCAAAGTTTCTGAACATACCATAAACATCCGCTCTAAATAACACATAGTTTTAAAGTCAAATTCAACATTGCCAATTAAAAAATTAATATAAATATTATATTTAACGGTTATAATTATATATATATAAATTATAACCGTCTAATGGTACTAATAACTTGAACACATATCGCTAATTTACTTGCATAGTGTCATAACTAAAAAAATGCGATTTTTGAGTTAATAATGCAGCATTTTTCGTTACATCATGCTTTATATTGTGTCAAAAACTCGTATTTATATCTTTAAAACTCATCATTTGAGAAGAAAATACGTAATTATTACATTTTCTATGTACCGGCCATTTTCAATGAACAACCAGTTTCAATTGTAAACTTTAAACACGTTTTCTGCACAATGAAACATTTTGAGATATGACACTAATATAATAATAATAATAATAATTTGATCCAATGATCAGTTTTTATTTATTTTTCCAATTTTTATTTACAACTCATTTTAAATAATTTTAACCTAACCGAGAACTGGTAACAATGACCGTCGTCTCGTTGTATCGAAATCGACCAAGGGTTTTTGTGGGAATCGAACCCACGACCCCCTGTTTCATAGGATAGTACGCTACCAACTAGCCTACAGGGGCCCCCTATGTGAGATATGACACCATACAAGTAAATGTTCCCGTGTTAATAGTACCATTAGACGGTTATATTCATTAGATTTATATTTGCCTCTTCGCGTGAGAAAGCATGTTGCCAGTTCACTGCTCATGTCGCAGATTATTTATGCTATGGAAGTATTTTCAGGTACCAACAGCGTTGTTCTAAGAAAACTGCATCTTACTTTTAACCGTATTATTAGATACATTTGGGTGATTCCATGTCAAACCGCACAGAAAACTGTCATTTTCGGATTTGTCAACTCCGATTTTAATGAAAAGCGCCAAAAATATTTTAAATGGGTAGTTTTCATAAAATCATTACCTTACAGGCTCCAAAAATTTTTAGTTTTCGTAATATGGCGTCTTGAAAATTGCCTAAAATGTCAAAATTTTAATAAGGTGCACATACAAAGTCACCCATAACTTCAAAACTAAAAAATCTACAATTTCCAAATAGATACCATTTGAAAGGTAAAAATATTACCTCAAATGTGACATGCACAATTTTTTCTTGTAATGAAAGGTCAAAGGTCATATTTCAAGCTCCAATGTTCAAAGACCTATATCGCAAAATCCCATGTTTTTTAAAATCTCAAAAAATATATGATAACAATCAAGTCTTTCCCTACATTTGTATCAAAATTTCAGGGTGGACACTCATATGGATCCAAAGTTACAGAGGAAAACGTGCTCGAGGCAAGCCTTTCTCTACGAGTTCATATGAAAAATATTGTACAAACAAAACAATATACATAGTCGTAAACAAAGGTGCGGACCTAGAACAAGACTTATTACTTTTTATGTATTTTGAGTTCTATTGTAGGGTGTTTCTTGTTTTTTTACTCGAAAGTGAACATACCTGACTTCTTTGAAATTTATACACAAGCTAGGAAAAATAAATCTAAAATCAACCAGTCTGAGCTTGTCGGCCTAAATTCAGGTTAAACGGGGTTAAAAATTAAAAATTAAAATCAACGGTCCACACCAAAAAAACCGACTTAAGTATTATTTTGCCAAAACGTTAGAATGACAGTAGGTAGTCTAAAGTTCAAATCAAAAAATTGTTGTTGAAATATTTAAGAGTTACAGAGATGGGAAGTTTTAATTTTTATGCAAAGATCATATATGGTTGAATTTTTATTGACACTTTGATGCGATAAAAATTTATTTTTAAAAAACGATTTTCAAAGTAATTTTGACGATCTTTTTAACGGAAGTGGTGGTTTTAAAAAAAATATATAAATTTGACCTTAAAATTCAAGGTCAAATTAATTAAAAAATGTTATATTATAAAGCTCATATTTTGAGATTATTTTAACTAAGTTTATTAGAAAGCTTGACATTTAAAAATATTTTTCAAAATTAATTGTAATTCGAAAAAGATCAATTGTAGTTCGCAGATTCCAGCTGCAATTCGAAAAATATCCTGAATTTTAGAAAATATCAATGGAAATTTAAAATATAATGAGTAGGGATGTGCGATTAATCGACTAATTAATCACTTCGATTAATCGAAATCCTGATTAATCAATTAAACGATTAATCATACTTTCTGATTAATCAGAACTATGATTAATCAAATAATTTAAATTTTGATTAATCAAAATTCATGATTAATTGATTAATCAGGAAGTTGAATATTCAAAATTTTTATAATTGAATATTTTGTTTTGTTTTAATTTTATTTTGTTTTGTTTTTATATTTCAAATTCTATGTCTGTTGAAAATTTTCAGAAAATTTATTAAATTTTAGTCGAATAGACTTATTATCACGGTCTTCACATTACAAAATAACATAATCTAAAAAAATGTATGTGCCTCCCAATCATTTTAAATTAAAAAAAAAATTATTCATTTTGTTGTATTGCACATGATCTCCGGGTCATGCACAATTCAACGCCAATTGGCGTCGAAGTGCTGACACAGAGGACCATTTTTATTGAGCCCGTGTAGAAAATTAATTTTGTTGTATTGTTAATGATCTCCAACTCATGTACAATACAACCAATTGGCGTCGAAGTGCTGGCAGAGAGAAGCATTTCTAGAGAGATGGAACATGGATGGGTGTTATTGGATGGGTCTAACATACATATGTACATATCGTCGGTGCTCCAACCAGAACCGCTATGTTTTTTTCAAAATGTTTTGAAGAGGCTTACAAATCAGCTTCATTTTGACCTTTAGAAAATATTGCACATTTTCTATTTACATTAATTTGAATTATAAAAAACAGCGCAAAAGTACCAAATATATGTAGCTGTTATTCATGTCTCTTCAAAAAATGTTGAAATACACATAGCGGTTCTGGTTGGCACACCGACGATATGTGTATTCATTTCTAGATTTGAGCATGGTTAGAGGCATATTATTCATAGAATCTCCAGTCTTTCATGATAGATCTAAGTATGAACTTTCGTCATAAATTTTGGAAATTTTGGTTGAATATATTGTTGGATTTTGCCATATTAAATTTCGCTCTGTTTATTAATTTATAAATTTTGTTTTAATTTTTAAATATTTTTTTTTTGTTTGTCATTGATTTTGTTTATCCAACATTTTTTAAAAATTGAATAAAATTATTCGTTTTCGATTAATCAAAATTCAAATTAGTTGATTAATCATAGTTCTGATTAATCAGAAAGTATGATTAATCGATTAATTGATTAATCAGGATTTCGAATAATCGAAGTGATTAATTAATCGATTAATCGCACATCCCTAATAATGAGTAATATATAAAAAAAAAAATTATAAAATCTCAAAATAAATTCAGTAGTGCTTTTATTGTGATCGTTACTGTAATTTAATTTGTATTCCAAAAAAACTCAATATTTTTATTTCAAATTTATGGTCTGACATTTTAAATTAAAATAAAAAAGAAACTTACTTCAAATCATAAACTAAATAATTTATTAGTTTATTCAAAAATCAGTACAATCAGTATATTTAATCAATACACCTGACCTAAAATCAGTAACTGTACTGATAAAATCAGTAAGAATGCTCACTGTTCCTCCGCGTGTGTAACGATAGCAGCTTAATCAGATTTTTACGACTTTCCACTTTCTCAATTACTTTAAAGAATTTTATTGCTGGCATTTTAAATAACTCGATAGACTACGACACAATGGGCATTATTTATTGCCCAATATTTTTGGTTGCCCTGGTCATAGGTGTTAAAAATTTATTTGTTTTTTGTTAGTGAAACAATAGTCATTACTGTCTAGAATATTTACTACTGATTAACTCATAAATAACTTAATGTGGTGTACCACCGAAAATAATTTAAGTAGAAAGAAAATATTTAACATTTTTCATATGTATGCTAAGCGAACTTTCTGTCGTTAAATAAATCTACACGGAATATAATCGGAATTCAAATTTTTGTTTAATAAAAATACTTATTGTTGGTGGTAGAGGAATTGTCATTTCGAATGCAACTTCTCGAAATATAGGTCTGGGATTATTGGACATTCTGTCGTGGCGTGTATCTGTTTTTTGGCAACTTAGACAACTTCAAGCAAGCTGATTTATTTCTCGAACTAGTTCTAGGAATCATTTCTCGAACTAGTTCTAGGAAAGTCTGAGTTGTTCTAAACCTGATTATAATCAAATAACACAGCCCCATTACAGAAGAGCTGATCTAGAAAGGGACCAACAAATTTTAATGTATTTCGACCCCCTGAACTCGATTCTGTCATTAAAAAAAATTCTATCGTTGGGTTTTCATGTAATCTTAGAAGGAAGTTTCCAAAGTGACCATTCCAGGTTTCATTAAAATTTATATACAAGACAGAGAAAAAAAACTAATTCGAATCTTTATGTAAATACTTTGACCTCCTGAACTCGATTCTGCTCAGACAGGTCGATCTTAAACTTTTTTTATCTATTCATGTGTATAAATTTTAAAGAAATCAGGTAGTTTTACTTTGCGAAATTTCCTTGTAAGATAACAAGAAAACCCAACTATAGAACTCCATTCTTATGGTAAATTCGAGTTCAGGAGCTCAAAATACGTTAAGATTTGATATAGATTTTTTTTATAAATTTCGAAGAAATCTGCAATGGTTCCTTTAAAGACTTTCTTTGTTTTTGATGGCATATTCGAGTTTAGGGGGTCGAAATGCATCAAGATTTGTAGGTGTGGGTTTTGCGTCGGATTTTTTTTTGTGGGTCTGTGTTACTAATTGTAACCAAAAATGTTGCCGGGTAAATATACATACCAAAAAAAACGTTCAAATTTAAAAAAATTTTAACGCCAGCAAAAAATCAAAAATTTCTTATCGTTAATCGGAATTCAAACTACATAAATGATAAAATCTTTAAAATTTATATTGAATGGATAAGATTATGTTCGAATTCCCATTGTATGAATAGCTATTTGTTTATTTTTGTTTATGACTACAAGTTTTGGTCAGTTCCTAAGCAATAAATAAAAAAAAATCTTATAAAATTCAAATGGGCATGATTTTTTTTTATAGCTTCCTCATAGTGATAGAAGCGATATCGCCAGTTAAAATGCATAAGACCGAAACAACCTTTTGATATAATATAAACTCAAAATCTGGTATTTTGGGTCAATCAAAATTTGCTATTTTATTCGTAATTTTACAAATGTATCCTACAAATTTCCGAAGTAGTTTTTTAAAAAATAAACTGTAACTTTACAAACATTTTTGTTTTGATGCGAGGATTTTTGTTGTAAAATAACAAGAAATTTTCAAAGTCCAGGCAAAAAAATGTCTGCGAAGTTTGTACTCTTGCCCAAACCATTGAATTATGATAATGTTTTGCTGTATTAATAGGTATTTTTTCCAAAGAAAAATGTTTTTTGAGAAAATAGCGCTATATTAATTTGTCATTCCCTGCAAAACACATTGAAATATCGGTTGAGGATCCCATTATGTTTTTATATTATTGATCCTTAAAGGTTTCTAACACATTCTAGTGATATCCATCTATCTGTTTGCCTGTGTTTGTCGATAAAAAAAAGTTTTTATTGAAAAAATGTATTGATAAAAAAGAATGTTGATAAGAAAATTTTGTTGAAAAAAAAAAAAAATTAATTGAACAAAATATGTATGAAAAAAAAATATTGATAAAAAAAAAAATATATTGATGAAAAAAAAATAATGATGAAAAAAAAAAAAATTTGGAGGAAAAAAATATTGACGAAAAAATGTTTATGAAAAAAAATATTGATGAAAAAACAAATTTATAAAAAAAATATTGATGAAAGCAAATATTGAAAAAAAAAATATTGATGAAATGAAATTAATGATGAAAAAAAAAAACTATTGATGAAAAAAATATATTGATGAAAAAAAAATTGATGAAAAAATAAAATATTGGCAAAAAAAATCTTGATGGAAAAAAATGCAAAAAAAAATATTGATGAGAAAAATTACTGAAAGAAAAAAATATTGATGAAAAAAAAATATTGATGAAAAAAGAAAAATATTGATGAAAAAAAAAAATATTGATGAAAAAAGAAAAATATTGATGAAAAAAAATATTGAAAAAATTATATTGATAAAAAAAATATTGTTGAAAAAATATTGATGAAAAAATATATTTATGAAAAAAAATATTGATAAAAAAAAATATTGATGGAAAAAAATATTGATGAAAAAAATTCGTGATGAAAAAAATATATTGATGGAAAAAATATTGATAAAAAAAAATATTGATGGAAAAAAAATTGATGAAAAAAAAAATCTTGATGAAAAAAAAAAACATATTGATGAAAGAAAATATTGATGAAAAAAAATATTGATGAAAAAATTATATTGATGAAAAAAATATTGTTGAAAAAATATTGATGAAGAAATATATTTATGAAAAAAAATTATTGATGAAAAAAGAATATTGATGACAAAAATATTGATGAAAAGAAATAATTGATGAAAAAAAATATTGATGAAAAGAAATATTGATAAAAAAAATATTGATGTAAAAAAACATTGATGAAAAAAATACTGATGAAAAAAAATATTGATGAAAAAAATATTGATGGAAAAAAAATCTTGATGAAAAATTGGTATTAATGAAATATTAACGAAAAAAAAAAGTATTGATGAAAAAAAATTGCTGATAAAAAAAATATTGTTAAAAAACAATTGCTGATAAAAAATATTAATGAAAAAAAAAAAAATATTGATAAAAAAAAAATTAATGATTAAAAAAAAATATTGATAAAAAAGCATATTGATGAAAAAAAATATTAATGAAAAAAAAATATTGATGAAAAATTGGTATTAATGAAAAAAATATTGTTGAAAAAATATTGATAAAAAAAAATGATGGAAAAAAATATTGATGAAGAAAAATATTGATGAAAAAAATATTGATGAAAAAATGATATTGATAAAAAAAAATATTGTTGAAAAAAAATATTGATGAAATAAAAAATATTGATAAACAAAAAAATAGTGATGATTAAAATATTGATAAAAATAAAAATATTGATGAAAAATATTTTTATGAAAAAAAAAATATTTATGAAAAAAAATATTGATGAAAAAAAAAATATTGATGAAAAAAAAAATATTGATGAAAAAATACATTGATGAAAAAAAAAATACTGATGAAAAAAAATATTGATGAAAAAAATATTGATGGAAAAAAAATCTTGATGAAAAAAAATATTACCGAAAAAAAAAATATTGATGAAAAAAAAATTGCTGATGAAAAAAAATATTGTTAAAAAAAAAAATTGCTGATAAAAAAAATATTAATGAAAAAAACCATATTGACAAATAAAAATTAATGATTAAAAAAAATATTGATAAAAAAGCATATTGATGAAAAAAATATTAATGAAAAAAAATATTGATGAAAAATTGGTATTAATGAAAAAAATATTGTTAAAAAAATATTGATAAAAAAAAATGATGGAAAAAAATATTGATGAAGAAAAATATTGATGAAAAAAAAATATTGATTAAAAAAATATTGATGAAAAAATGATATTGATGAAAAAAAATATTGTTGGGTAATTCCAAAAATTTTCGCCCCACTGTTCGGAAACATGCCTTTGGACGCCACTGAGAATTTGGCTCATAGATATCCACGTTTATATGAGATATGTTGCATTTTTGGATTTTCAAAATTTGCTGTAGTTTTCAAATTATCGCGGGTCAAAGTTCGACTTTTTTAGCAAAAGTCAGAAAAATACATGACGTTTAACGTGCTCTAACTTTTTAACTAGTAATCCGATTATCACAAGTAATGGCTCATATGAAAGCTTGATTTTTCTTCTTTTAGGAAATAGTTTCAAAAGCATACGGTTTTTTTTCAGAAGTGTTGCAAAAATTAAAAAACATTTTTTTTTGCGAATATTTAAAAAAACACATCTTCGATTTTTTTAAAAAAAAGTTTGGTGATAAACAATACTGTTTTGTACAACATATCCAAAATTCAGAGTGGGATCCCAATGGGATCAAAAAATATTCTGGTTTTAGTACGAAGTTCTTAAATTTTACCTTAGAAAATTAAAATTTTATGTTTCTTCAATATAAAAATTTAAATTTTCAAAGAAAATTATACTATTAAAATTTTGAAAAACATTCAAAACATTGAATTTTCTAAGGGAAAAATATGAGAACCTCGTACTTAAAACAGAATAGTTTTTGATCCCATGGAGATCCCACTCTGAATTTTGAATATGTTATACAAAACATTGTTATTTTTCACCAGAATTTTTTTAAAAAAAATCGAAGATGTGTTTTTTTAAATATTCGAAAAGAAAAAATGTTTTTGCATTTTTGCATCATTTCTGTAAAAAAAAACTGTGTTATTTTAAAAATATTTTCTAAAAGAAGAACCCCAGCTTTCACATGAGCCTAAATTTGTGAAAATCGGGTCATTGGTTAAGAAGTTACAGCTCTTTAAACGTGATGTATTTTTCTTACTTTTGCTTAAAAAGTCAATCTTTGACCCGCCATAATTCGTTAAATACACCAAATGTAAAAAAACGATATATGGTACATATATCATATTTATGAGGGCTATCTATGTGTCAAGGTTCAAATTAATCTGAGACACCATTTCCAAAAATGACTAAAATTTGAGCTAAATTTTTTGGAATGGCCCTGTTGAAAAAAAATATTGATGAAATAAAAAATATTGATAAACAAAAAAATAGTGATGAATAAAATTTTGATGAAAATAAAAATATTGATGAAACATATTTTTATGAAAAAAAATATTTATGAAAAAAAATATTGATGAAAAAAAAATTTTACTAAAAAAAATAATATGAAAAAAAAAATTATGACTAGGCGCCCCAGTTTGCTAATGTTAGCGTGCTAGCCTGGGAGTCGTGGGTTCGATTCCCACCAGATGCCTTGGTCTGTTTCGCTACAACGAGACAATGGTCATCGTCATCCTTCTCGATTAGATTATTTTAGTATATGATTTGTAATAATGTGTCAAAAATTCAATAAATAAATAAAAACTGATGACAAATAACACTGTTTGACGATGAAAAAGTAACCTGGGTTATGACCATCAATTTTACATAATTCGGGCATGCTGATGCCAATGGTCCGAGCCATTTTCAAATCTGAGGTACAGTTTTTTTCGCAAAACGTCTTCAAAGTTTTTCACGTCCCCATGAAGTTTTTTGAATAAAAAATATTTTGTATGCAAAAAAGTCGCTCTTTATAGTTGAATTGAAAGGATTATTTCTGTAACTACATTTTAAACACAAATTCCGCTACTAAAAGTTTAAAACTTTAATAGTGTTTACGTTTTATCCAATTTTTTCTATTTTTTTGAATTTTATCGATTTTAAATGCTTAAATAAATACCGACCTAAACAACCGTTTCAGTTTAGTATTTTTGCACCAAAGTAAATATATTCCCATTAAAATATTTTTCATTTATCAATCGTATAGCACTAAAATTGCACGATTTGTCAAAATTTCTCTATGACAGCATCACTTTCCAATAGGACCACAAGGTCCAACTTTTGATATATTGTGTAAAAACCTCTAAAAATTATTTGTGCCAAATTTCAAACAAAAATGTTTTCATCTTAAAAAGTTATTATAAAAAAACATTTATTTCGTCCTACTAAATTATATTAAACAAATGTTTTTTATTAAATTAGTAGTATTTAGTAAAATGTTTTCCTTTTGTTTTTGTAATTAAAACTTAATAATTTAATTTAGTAAGGTGAAATAAATGTTTTTCTACAATAACTTTTGAAGATGAAAACATTTTTGTTTGAAATTTGACACAATTACTTTTTTGAGGATTTAACACAATATGTCACAAGCTGGATATTGTGGTCATCTTGGAAAGTGATGCTGTCATAGAGAGATTTTGACTAATTGCTCATTTTTCGAGTGATGCGATTGATAGTTGAAACGTATTCTCATAGAAATATATCCCATTTGGTGCACCTAAACTTATCTGAAGCGGTTGTTTAGGTCGGTGTTTGCTTAAGCATTTAAAATCGCGAAAATGCTAAAAAATTTGAAAAATGGGATAAAACGCGAAATACCACATGAGTTTCAAACATTTGATAGCGGAAATGGTACTTAAAATGTAGCTACAGTTATAGTCCTTCAATTTCAATTACAAAAGAGCGACTTTTTTGCATACAAAAACTTTTTTAAAAAAGTTCACGGGGACGTGAAAATCTTTGAAGGCATTTCGCGAAAAAACTGTACCTTAGATTTCAAAATGGTTTGCACCATTGGATTCAGCATGCCCGAAATATATAAAATTGATGGTCAAATCTCAGGTTACTGTTAACATCCAAGATTTTGTCACGCTGTGTAATTGTATTACGTTTCATTGGTGGTGAATTATTACCCAAGTTACAAACCCAAGTTACTTAATCGTTAGCTTACATAGTCAAACTGAGGTGTCCTGCTACTTTTTTAAAATAAGACACCAGCCTAAAAGCCTTAAAAAAAATTTGGGAAAATTTGGACCAAGTTCAGAATTTTTTTTGTTAACTTTACAAAATTTAAAAATATTATTAAAAATACTATTTTTTTAAATTTTCTAAGTCTTAAAAAATTTTTTAAATCCCGAATACGTATTTTTTTTTGAGTTAAGGATTTTTAATTTATTTTTTTTTATTTACCTCTAATTTTTGCAAAATTATAGCTTTTCTTTGTCAAGGTCGGGGCTTTGGTAAAAGAGAGCTAGACTCCTGAAGTTTGGCACGAATATATATAATGATTGTATGCCGGTTGAGTTATTAAATGTTCAAAATCGGACCACTAAGGGGAAAGTTTCCCCTTAAAGACGTTTAAGCACCATTTTTTAAAGTTTTTTTTTTTGAAAGTTTGGTTAACAAATTAAACAATTTTATGCTACAATAAGTTCACGGTCCTGCACTTGGACCTAGGAGTATAAAGTTACTCCACCAAACTCCCCGCCCCAAAAAAAACTTACATGAAAATACATTTTTTTTCATAATTTTTATTACGTTGGAAGGCATCAAAAAACTCTCACTTGTTTTTTAGTGTCGTATATATTTTAATTTTCGTTTTTTTTTTTAAATTTTCAAAAAAAATTTTCTTATCTAAAATTTCATATTTTTAAAAATTGATTAAATTCTTTTAAAATTCTGCCTTAAAGGATACGTTTAAATATTTAAATAGCCAATAATTGAAATCCCAAATGCACACATGTTGAACACGTTTCAAAACCATTATTTTAACACCAAAGCAACAAAATAACATCAGCAACAACAAATAACAACATAAGCAATGACATTAAAATATCACCAACTGCTGTTGCTGCTACTGCTACTGCAATAGCAATTGTTCATGTTTGTACATTGCTACAAATGGTAATGATATCACACACAATACTCTAACATACGTATAAACTGAATTACAATATGCAACATCCAATATTGCTGTTAGCAACACTAGCACCTGTATTAGTGTTGTTGCTGTATTTTTTTTGTTGTTTTACAACAATGCGAAAACAACCAAAAGTAAATATGTACTCCAATATTTAACACACAATTCATATGAGTCCTTTTATATGAAAAACAAAAAAAAAGGATCTGTGTAGAGTTGTAGCAACATCATGCATGCAAATCACCATCATCAACATCATTATCATTCCACCGGAAACCCATTAAAAACCTCAAATATTTTACAAATGTTTTTCAGGATTCCAATTTTTTTTTGTTTGTTTGTTAAATATATTAATGTTGCAATTTGTGCATTTGTCTGTTGATATTTGTATTTTTTTTTTCTTTAATGGGAAAAATAACAATTTTTTGGTAAATTTTTTTTTTTGTTGAAAATTTTTTGTTTTAGAAAATTGATTTTTTTTTGTGGTTTTAAACTTTGTCCTTTGGGGTTTCTAATGTACATATGCGATTTTTATGATAACCTGCTTTAAGATATGAAAAAAAATTTATAGTTTTTTGCAGTAAATCTATTTGTATAATATAGGGTAAAAGGAAAAAAATGTAAATGGGTTATTTTTGCAAAAATCTAAAATAATGTACTCATTAGTCGAGTTCCGTTTTAACCATTGGGACACACTGGGCACGTGCCCATCGCCTCGAGCTAAAGGTGGGTAAGTTGCTCGGTTTTCACGTGAAAATCTGTCAAACTCCATATAAAAACAAGTAGAAAATTTAAATTCGACTTGGCCGAATCTATGAATACCCTCCACAATATTAACCAAGGCATACATAGAATAAAAATAATTAGGGTTTTCACAGTGACGATTAAATTTGCCTTTTTTAGTTGGGTATTTGGCAAATTTGCCACTTTACTAAACGTCAAGCATTTGCCACCAATTTTTCTTTACATATCGTGGGCGCACTTTTCGTTAATAATTTGCACAAAATAACTTTAACGTCTGAAATAAATAGTCTTTTATTTACTTTTTAAAATAGTGACCTTGAAAGCCCATTTTAGAAAAATTCTAAACAAAAATAAACTTTAATTAACTTTTTACATTCACAATTTTAAAATAAAGACAAATAATCTGTATGCTTCTTTTTGTACAAATGTTTTTGTTGCCGCGTTCGAAATTTCAGCATAAACAATCACAACCATATAAAAGAAAAAGGAACCACGTGTAAACAAACAAACATTTGGTAACTCATTTTTAGTTATAAATTAAAAAAACAACAACCATCATCATCTTTACTGTATGACAAAAACTGCAACAACATCAACAATAAAATGGCGTTGTTTATATTGAAACTCACCTCAATATATTGACATACAAAAACAAAAAAAAAATAGCGGGTTTTTTTTTTTTGACTACACTACAATAACAACGATAATACAAATGCAATCAAATAACAAAAAATTAAACCACGTGGAATTTATTAAAACTCATGTAACTTCTTAACTCCTTGACCGATTTTGCCATATTTAATACCAAAATGATCAGAAAAACGTAGAGAACAAAAAAATATGTACCAAGATCAAATTTTGCTCAAATATATTTACTATTACTTGAGATAAAGCATTTTAAAAATTTTGGGCAACACTACAGGTGCCACGCCCCATTGTCCACTTCCGCCCACATTTTGCGTGTGGGTTAGAAATGACAAAATAACAACATATACCAAGTTTCGTTCATATTCATTGAACAGATGTCAAGTTATACCATTTTTGTTGTGTGAAATACCCAAAAAATTTTGAGGTACCCTTACCTTTTTACTCATAACTTTTGAACCACTGGACCGATTTGGCTGAAATGCAATACCAACCTGACCAGCCGAATGACAAACATATATGCCAAACTTCAGCAGCCTCTGTAAAGCCTTTCAAAAGTTAGCGTGTTTTCTACGGACGGACAGACAGACAGACAGACGGACGGACGGACGGACGGACGGACGGACGGACGGACGGACATCGCTAGATCGACTTAAAATCGATCGAGGATCATGAATATATATACTTTATGGGGTCCTAGACCAATATTTCGATGTGTTACAAACGGAATGACAAACTTATATATACCCTCTATCACTAGAGTGGAGGGTATAAAAACATAAATTTCACACTGGCTTTACAAAAGCGTAAAAATTTCGCTGAAGAGGTATTCTGTTCACTGGTGAAAAACCGGCAAAATAACCCGGTATATGTTGCATCAATACGCATCAACACTAAGTATAAGCAACATTTTTTTAAATTGTACAGACCATTTAAAAAGCGGTGAAATTTAACATTCAGATGTAAAATGAAGTAATTATAAGTGTTTTGGACTGTAAACATTAATAATATCACATAACTTACCAAAAAATGCCTGCGAATTTTGTACTCTTGCCCAAAACATTAAATCATGATAATGTTTTGCGGAAGATTTGTGTGTGCAAAACGAATTGAAATAACAGTCGAGGTCCCCATTAAAAAATCAAAAGAGCTGTACATTTGGTAAATGAGTGCAAAAATAAGTGCAAAAAAGTGTTTTTTTTGGAGAGTATAAAAGATTCAGCATCGAAGAACTAAACACTCACTTGTTTTATTGATAAACAAATGGAAAATTTTTATTTGTAAAGCTTAGACTTGGTGAAAAAGTAGTTTTGGTAAAAAAAATGATTTTTTTTTTTTTTCACGAAAAACGAAATAATGATAAAAAAGTTTAATGTTGAAAAAAAAAAAATTGTGAAAAAAAATTTTGATGAAAAAAAAAATTTTGATGAAAAGAAAAGTTTTTTGGTTAAAAAAAAATTATGAAAAAAAATGATGAAAAAAAATTGATAAAAAACATTTGATGAAAAAAAAAAAATTATGAAAAAGAATTTCATAAAAAAGCAAAAAAAAATTATGAAAAAAAAAAAATTTGATGAAAAAAAAAATTGAGGAAAAAAAAAATTGATGAAAAAAAAAATTTATGAAAAAAAAAAATTTTATAAAAAAAAAAAAAATGACAAAAAAAAATTTTATAAAAAAAAAAAAAAATTATGAAAAAAAAAATTTTATAAAAAAAAAAAATTTATGGAAAAAAATGTATGGAAAAAAATTTGATAAAAAAAAAAAATTAAGAAAAAAAAAATTTGATGAAAACAAAAAAAATGATGAAAAAAAAATTTTTTGTTGAAAAATAATTATGTCACTTTTTATTCACCAGCTGTTGAAAAACGGCTTTATTCACCACGAGGTGAATTATTATCTAAGTTACAAACCCAAGTTACTTAAATTTTTGGTTTTAAGAAAATGAAAATAGTAATTCTCATTTTCTTTTTCGTTAATTGTTAGCTTATATAGTCAAACTGAGGTGGCGTCCTGCAACTTTTTTAAAATTAGACACCAGCTTAAAAACATTATCATGTTAAAATATTATTTAAAGTTATTTTATGTATTCTGACGCGCAAAACATAACCAAACATATGACTGTCAAATTTTCGCTACAAATTAATTGATGTTTCGAAAAAATTTTTTTTCACCGGTGAACAACTTACTTAGCTTAAGGGTCGCTTATATGAAAATGGAACAACATTTTTTTTAATTCGTTTTTCAAGAAAATTTTACATTTTCTTACAGAAAAATTCTCAGACTCTAATAGACTGTTTGTATACAACTTACAGGGTTGGTGTCTATATCAAAAGTCTCAAATTCATTCATGTGAAATATTTTACGTACAGAAAAAGTTTCAGATTCTGAGATTTTAAAAGTCTAAAGTTCATAGAAGTTTTGCTAAAATAAAAATTCTCAAATTTTGAGATACTTATCGTATGCAGTCTCAGATTCTAAGACATTTTTCGTATAGAAAAAATCTCAAATTCTGAGACATTTTTCATTTAGAAAAAGTCTCAGATTCTGAGACTTTTTTCGTATAGCAAAAGTCTCAGATTCTGAGGCATTTTTCATATAGAAAAAGTCTCAGAATAAAAATAACCAACACAAGTACGTTAAAACTAATGATTAGGGATGAGATTTTCATGCACTAAAAATCGAAAATATGCGCTAAAAAATTAAAAATATGCACTAAAAAACCCTAAAATATGCACTAAAAAATAAATTGTATACAATAAAAATCTTGTTTTCATAGGAAAAACTTCTTAAAAAGCAAAAAATAACGCCGGTTTTAAATAGCAACATTTAAATCTTTATAGAAGCAAGATTTTTTAGAAATTAAGAAAATCTATAAAAAAAAATTAAAAAGACAAAAAAAATATTTTTCGTATTTTCAAAATAATTTTTTAAAATTTAATTTATTTTTAAATTTAAATTTAAATTTAAATTTGTGTTTTTGCTAATTTTTGCCAAAATATGCACTCAAAAGTTGGAAGTTTTCACAAAATATGTATTTAAAATCAAAATATCGTCGCTGCTCCGTCATGATTTGGTATGTGACATTTTTGTTTTTTTTTTTTTATTGCATAAAATGAAACCTCTATAGGTCATCCGTCTGTCCACTAAACCGTTTAGCGATATCTTGAATGGTTTAGAAATTAGCAAAAGTAGCTATGTGAAATCCATATGTAAATGTTCCAAAAAAAGTGGTATGTGTAGTTTAAAACTAGTTTTTGTAAAGAAAAATTTTGCAAATATAAGGGGGCCCCTGTAGGCTAGTTGGTAGCGTGCTAGCCTATGAAACAGGGGGTTGTGGGTTCGATTCCCACCAAAACCCTTGGTCGATTTCGCTACAACGAGACGACGGTCATTGTTACCAGTTCTCGGTTAGGTTAAAATTATTTAAAATGAGTTGTAAATAAAAATTGGAAAAATAAATAAAACTGATCATTAGATCAAATTATTATATTATAAACATTTTTGCTTAAAATTTTTAACATAAGAGTTTTAGGCATGCTTACATACTATACTAAAAAATTAAGTATAAGATCACATTTTTAAGGGAAGCTGTCATTGTAAAAAAGCGATTTTTCGCGATATCCAAAAAAAGTTATATGTATCTAAACAGTTTTTTTTTTGCAGAAATTAATCACATACATTAGTCTTTTTATACACAGGAAATCAATTCTAAAAACTAATTATAGGGTTGCGAAAAAAAAACGCAAAATTAATAAAATATGAGAAAAATCGCGATTTTTACCATTTAAACGCAAATTTATCCAAATTTGTACTTAATATATCGTTATGAGTCTAATCCGCATTTCCCATACCAAACAAATTTACATTTGTAAAGCAGAATTTTTTTAAATAAAAAAACTGCAACAAAATGTGCAAAACTTTAACGATGATTTGCATGAAAACTGTTCCATTTATTTAAAAAAGGACTTCACCATTGAGATTAGCATGCCCCAATTATATAGAAATGATGGTCAGTTCTCATGGCACAAATTTGAGTACCATTTTTTTGAGTAAAATTTTTCGCTAAAAAAAACAAAATTCATTGAATCAACGCAGGACTTAGATGCAGATTTGTACAAAATATGGGTTTAAAAAGTGTAATTACTATCACTTCAATGAACATTAAAATTTTTTGCACTATTATCAAATTTTGTAACTTAAGTTCTTTGAACAAAAACGGTCATGTGTATAAAAATGTCCAAAAATAAAAAAATCAATACCAAAAAAGTTCTAACGAAATGTGTTATGTGTAGTTTTTTTATGTAATTCGTTAATATCTTCGTTTTAGCTAAAAAATCATTCTTTTTTTTTTTTGGTACACATCTATAAAATATCTTTATGTATTTTAAAATCGCTTGACTTTTATAAAATATGGCAAAATGACCAAATAAATCGTTTTTTTTGTTCTCCTGAAAACTTCATTAAAAACACATACCAAATTACGACGGAGCAGCGACGATATGCAAAATATTAATTTTCACCAAAATATGCAAAAATATGCAGAAACAAATCGATGTCATTTTAACGCAAATTTCTAGATTCGGAAAGATAATTGGTCGATATCGTTTTTAGGCTTTCGAAAAAAACATGCATTTTCATGGAAATCTCATCCCTACTAATGATATTTCCTTAAAAAATACCAACACTAAAAAAAACCGTCAACAAATCATTAAAAATTAAAGAAGAATCACTTATTTTTACTTACAGAACAAAAATAAATGACTTTAAAAATTGAATGCTAATGAAAGTCTTTATTTTTTATGTTGTTATTTTTGAAACAAAGAACAGAAATAGTCATTTAAAAAAACTGAACATTGTTTTTTCTTTTAAAAGCGGCAAAACTTAAAACTTTTTAAATAAACTACAAACAGTTAATGATATAATTTTTTTAGTGTTGTTACAAGATCAAACTCTTTTTTTCATATACTTCAAATAATAAACCAAATGAAACTACACAAGCAAGCATGAAAAAAAAATCAGCAAATCAATTTCAAGTTATGACAAATTTATTACAATTATTTAGGTAAAATTTCTTTGGTGGTAAGAATTTCTTCCATGTATTAGGGGATTCCATTTAAGGAAAACTATGGCCTATTTAACAGTACATGTACAAAATTTGTTTCCTAGCCCAGCAGAAATAAATCGAGATTTTGGCGACACAGCATCTGTTTATAGCATACCGTAGCGCATCCAAAGAGCGCTCTTAGGGATGCAGTAAAAGGAAGGGGAAACAATTTTAATTTTTTTTTAAGATTTTTTATGTAAAACTTATAATGTGTAATTATTTTTTGATAAAATTTCACACTTGCTTTCCTTTTTAATATTTTTAACACTTTTTGAATAAAAAAACATGAGTTTTAGACAAAGACACATGATTTGACTGCATCATTATTGCGCATTAATCAGCGCTGCAAAGAGCGCTTCAATCATAGCATCTTTGACCGCTGTTCCCAAAAAAAATCCCATAAAAAATGTGAAAATGAAAATTTCCAATATATTTTTGATGTTCACTTCCGATTTTTTTTTTTTTTTTCATTTTGTTTCACATAAATAAAGTTTTGTAAAGTAAAACGAATGAATTTTTTTGTTATATTTTTTTAAATTTTAGTTATTTGATTTCAACTTTGAACAGACAAGGACAAAATTCGAATTTTATTTAAAATTCATAAGGTATTTGAAATAAAATTTTTGTTTAAATAAAATTCTCAAAAACATTTGAATTTTATTATTTGCAAAAATAAAATTCTCAAAAAAAATGAATTTTATTTTTGGTTTGAATTTTATTTTTGAATTTTATTTTTGGTTTAATTTTATTTTACTTTTGGTTTGAATATTTATTTGTTCAAAATATATTTGTTATTATGGAAATAAAATTCTTTTTTTTATTAATAAAATTCTGTAAAGAATTTTAAATAAAATTTTTTTGAATTTTATTTCTTCTAAGAATTTAAAATAAAATTTTTAAGAATTATATTTAAAATTCTTTCTTGAATTTTTTGAAAAATTCAAAATTGAATTTTATCAATAACGAATTTTAAATTTTATTGTTTTTTCTTGTCTGACTTTGAATGAACCCGTAAACAAACACCAAACTCGATTTCATGTGATTCGGAAAATATCATGTGATTTGAAAAGTTTTGAAAGACATAACAGAGGCCTTTAACACATTTTAAATGATGATAAATAGGCCAACCAAAAAAACAGCCAATGCTTATTTGTTATTTCGATGAATAAAACGATTTGGATTAAACACAAACTCTAATCACGAAAAAACAGAAAAACTAACAAGGGAAGTCTCCCTGGTGTCACCCTCCGATCTTCATGAAATTTGGATATGTTGTTAAGAACGAAAATTAATTTGACACGTATTTTTTTTAGCGGCCCAAATTCATTTTTAGGGGGGGTCGATTTGTAGGGGGGGAAATTGATTTTTTTCAGTTTCTTACGATTTACGCCTATTTAAACAAAATTAGTATAGGCATGTGTGGTATCAGATTAAAGGTATTAAAAATACCTATCTCGTGGTGCTAACAACGGGCCAAAGAAGTTAATATTTTTCGACTTTTTAACAAAAATGTCCTAAAATTTTGGTATTTTACTCAATATGACGAAAAGTTGTGCATGTTTGAACACGTTCTTAGCACACGTAGATAGGTTTTCCAAAGACCTTTCATTTGGTATGTAACATGACTAGGTTTCATTGCATAATATAGGAGATAAATGAAAAAAACTGAAAAATGGCCTTGTCTTCCCCCCTCCTTTTTACCCCCTAAATATGAATTTGGGCCGCTAAAAAAAAATACGTGTCCCTTTATTTTTTCTGCTCTACAAAATAAAACCAATTCCATAAAGATCCGCGGGTGACACTAGGGAGACTTCCCTTGTAAGATCCATTTGTTATAACTTCTTTTGAATATTTTTTCATTTATTGGTAAATTTTTTGTTTTTTATCTCATTTTTACAAAAACCAAAAAGATACATGAATTTACAGCATCTTTATTCTGCTTAAATCAGCTCTACAAAGATACATGAATTCACTGCATCTTTAATCTGATTATATCAGCGCTAAAAAGATACATGAATTTACAGCATCTTTATTCTGCTTAAATCAGCGCTCTAAAGACACGTGATTTCAGTGCATCTAAAGAGCGCTGTTTCTGTGTATCCAACTAGCGCTCTAAAGTGGGACATCGCCTTAGAGAATCATGCATGAATTCAGCGCAATTGGATGCGCTCCTTTACTCAAGTTCCCCTTCCAAAAGCTGCTGAACGTTCAGCAAAATTTCTGCTGGGAGCAGTTAAGAAAATTTCCCAACTTCAGTTAAATTTAACTAAATTGCAGGAAAATTTATAAACTATTTTAAAGAAAACTGTATATCTTATTAATTTCTTTTATTACTATTTGAAAGAACTTGATTTTATATTTTGAGTAGTGTTTCCAATCCGGTTAATCGATTAACCGATTCCTCGATTAATCGCCTCTATTTCGGTTAATGTCGAAACAAATAATTTAAAACGCAAATAATTTTTTGACCCGATTAATCGGTTAAAATGGTTCGATTAACCGGTTAATATTCTACTATAATTTGTTTCAAACTCTTCCTCTTTTTTACAAACACTTCAGAAAAAAGCCAAAACTACAGAAAAAAATATTCAGAAACCAGCAATTAACAGTTTAGAAAAACAAAATTTAAATTTAGAAGACACCAACCAATTGAAATTCAGAGATCCCAATCGAAATTTTAAAACGCCAAATTTAAAATACAAATTTAAATTCAGAAAATTCAAATTCAGAAATCCCAATTGTAATTCAGGAATCCCCATCGAAATTCAGGAACGCCCGACTTTACCAAAACCCAATTTAAGAGCAGAAAACTTACTAAAATTCAGAATCTCACAATTTTACAAAATTGAATAACACAATTAAAATTCTGAAATCTCAATTGAAATTTACAGAAGCCCACTGAAAATTGAAAGTCAGAAATCCTGATTAAAATTCAGAAAAAAAAAAACAATTAAAATTTAGAAATTTTTATTATTTCTAAATTTTAATTGGTTGCGTTTTGTTTTACCCTTTGAACACTGTATTAAGACTGAAAAATAAATTTTAATTCTGTTTTATATATTGTTGGACTTTATATTTTATAACTGAAGTTTTTATTTATTTCGGTTTGAGTCCATATTAATTATTTCTGAGAAATAATTATTTTTGTTGTACAATGAGAAAATCTGAAAAATTAATTGACAACACAGGCTAAGTGGATATGTCGACAGCTTTCGGAAGAAGCCCCCTTCCTTCGTCAGCACTCTTCGATTGTCACTGTAGGTGTGTAAGATTAAGATCAGCTATTTAAACGTACATTAAGGTGAAAAAGCGAACGGGAATTATATCACATTTCATTACCCATATGTTACGTGTTAGCACGAACTTAATGAATCTATTTTTAACTTTTTCCAACACATTAAAAAAAAAATTAATTTTTCAGATTTTCTCATTGTACAACAAAAATAATTATTTCTCAGAAATAATTAATATGGACTCAAACCGAAATAAATAAAAACTTCAGTTATAAATAAATTTTACTTAAAATACTTTTATTTTTTGTTACTTTATTTCTAATAAATCGTTTAAAATGAAGTTTTTATTGTTTTTGACGATTAATCGATTAATCGCCAATTTTTCCGATTAATCGACCCGAATAACCGATTAACCAATTTTTGTTAATTTTCGAATAATGCCCTAACCGGTTAACCGGCAGGGTCGAATAATTGGAAACACTAATTTTGAGTAGGTTTATTCTAGCTCGAGGTCATTTTATAAAAAATGAATATGTATATGGATTTCTATGTTTGTTGGACCGCTAAACCGATAATGACTACAAAAAAGGCATAATACCCCTCCCTAACTCCCTAGTACTCCTTACTACGCCCTATAGGGTATTTAATTTTGAGGGGTATTATACATTTTTTGTAGTCATATTCGGGTTTAGCGGTCCAAAAAACATAGAAATCCATATCCATCTTGATTTTTTATAAACACTCAAAATTCATCCCCCTTCAGAGAGTTTTAAGGGCGTGCTAGGGGTTAAGGGAAGGGTCATATAATTTTTTTTTGTTGTCATTTGAGGTTTCAGCTGCCAAAAAAACATAAAAGTTTACATTAATTTTTAGTTTCTATGAGAATTAAAAGTCAATCCTCCGGGGGGTTATAGCGGGAAGGTAGGGGAAAAACTGGCAATTGAAATGATTTTTTATGGCCATATTCGGATTTAGCGACCCCAAAAACCTAGAAATAACTGGGTCTACCCTCTGGGTCTGGCAACTTTTTTTTTTTGTGTGCCTGTGTTATTGTTTTTTTTTGGAACAAGGGAACCAAAATCTATATGGAGCAGTTAGGTATTTAACTGGGAGCGTTATTTGGAGGCAAATGTTAGTTTGTTTATTTCAGAAGCAATAAATAATTCAGAAACGTAATAATCGGGCGATTGCACCATCCGTCAAAAATTAAAAAAAGTGGTTGAACACGAACTGCATAATATACGTTTGGAACTAGAGACCAAATGTCGTAAAACTCCATTTACAGTTTTTCTTTTCTTTTCAAAGGACTAAATTTTATAAAATATTTTTTCAATATTTGTACTTTTTCTAGCATGCCACTAGTGATAGCAAATTAAAGAGCAGGATCTCCCATAATTTTCATATTTTATTACTTTAACATATCATATTTCAAAAAATATTTAGCAAAAAGTATCCCTTAAAACTTTGAAGTCCTTTTAAAAGTAAACAGGATCACGAAATGAAAAACTGTAAATGCAGTTTTAATCCATTTGATCTCTACTTTCAGACGAATATCATCCGGTTCATGTTTAATATTGACTGTCGGACGATGTTGGCACTTAATTTTTTACAGCATCCCAAAAAAATTTTATTTTTGTAGTAGGTTTGGTTCTTGATTATAAATTTTTCCTTTAGTTTTTCTCCAACAAGTGCATAATTTCTTTTTTAAAGATTCACAAATTTCCAAAACGGTTGTATAACATTCTAAAAACCAAAAAATTTGTAGTAGTCAACAAAAATAAATAAATTCAAAACTGACAACAATAAAATTGGAAAATATGTCATCAACAGCTGTCACAATTTCCCATGAATATGCCACAACATAATACACTCAACAAACGTAAGAAAAATTAAACAAAAACAAACAAATCATTTACGGTAGCATCGATTTTGCCAAAACTAACAAATACTGGGTAGATGTTTTCCAATGTTCCACACACAATATTTTTTGTAAAGAAACGAAAATTCATATTCATAATATCATCTCATACACTTTTACAGCAAATTCCACTTTTACAGCAATTATATGCGCCACACTTGTTCGAAATAAATATGAATATCGTTGTATCGAAATTCTATAAACAAAAGATGATGTTGCTGATGCTGCTGCCACCGCCACTGCTTCCGATATGATATTATGATAAATTTTCACGCATGATATTGTATACACAAATTAAAGCAAGCATAAACTCCCCGGAATTCCGACCTAATCATTGTGTAATCATTAGTAATATACAAATTTTTTAATGTTGGAAGAAGAAAAAACAAATTGTTACGGCTAATTGAACACCCCTCTCTCATGACGGAAACAAGAAAAAAAAAACGAACGTTCATATAAAATTCTATAAGAATTTCAAATATGTTTCAGTTTTTTTCTATGTGTATGATGATGCCTTTATGTCTGTTATAAGCGGCTTTTGTGTAATTTCGCTGTTTGACACTTCAATTATGTTATGGGCCACACTGTTGTTGGAAGTTGTTGTTGCTATTGCTGTGAGGGAGTTTTTCTATTTTGGTTTACCCATAAAAGAAATTTGATATGCTCTTGACTCATAAATGTTCATACGTCCATATCAAGTGCTTGGTATTTTATTGTTGGCTAAAGTGTTTGGAAAGTGGTGTTACTTTTTGCCCTTCTTCAGTTTTTTGTTAGTTGTGTTTGGCATTTCTTTAACAAATTGTTTTGGGAATTGAACTGACGTTTTGTGTGCATAAGGGGTCAGTTGTATAAGAGTGTTTGTAGTCTTTGACATTCAAACAAAAATTAGAAAAAGGAAACACTTTAACCCCACTTGTTGTTTAGAATATGTTTATGGATATTTTAGAATCATAAAGTGACAAGTGATTCATATAATTATATAAGATTTTTATCACTTTCTTTTTTTACACTATTTCTTATTTTAAACTAGAAAAAATACGTAGATCAGGTTAAGGAGACATAAGTTTAGTTATGGAATTATGTGGGTTATTTGAAAGACAGATTTCATTGTGCTTTATTTAAAGCTTAGTCAATTACAGTGGGATTCAAACCCAATTAGTCATTCTTTACAGATAAGATTGTCGAATCCGCCAGTACAATACTGTGGAAGTGTTGCTTTATTCACATCCTGACTGTCCCACAGTAGTCTTTGTTTAGAGTTCCTATTTACTGGGCATATGTTCCGAGGCATTTCACAAAGTCAATTCCATTCGAAAGTTTAAGTTGCAATCATGCATGTAAATCCAACTTAAGTTTTACGTTTTTGGAACAAACATTTCAATCAACTTTCGAACGGAATAGTCTCTGTGACATGCATCACCATGCACCTTTACCACAGAAACTAGATTAAGTAGTCGTATTTAAGGTTATCGAAAGATTCTAGCTCGGAGATGATAACATACCTCTTTTCTTTTTTACACAGTTTCTAATTTTACACGAGAAATAAAAGGTAGGTCAGATGAAGAAGACAAGCGTTTAGTGATCAGCTCATGTGGGCTATTTAAAAGACATGATTTTATTGTGCTTCATTTAAAACTTAGGCAGTTACATTGGGATCCAAACCCAATTAGTTAGAATCTCGGATGTTCGCTAACATTCGTAATAGATAAACTTGTGTCAAATTCGTCAGTACATGACTGCCAAAGTATGGTTTTATCTGCAAAGAATAACTTTGGTATTCACATCCTGACTGTCCCACAGTAGTCTTTGAAAGACACTGGCGCAAACTCAATTACGTTCGGAAGTGGAATTGAATTATTCCTCTAAAAATGTAAAACGAAATATTTTTCGAAATACCACTTAAGTTTGACACGGAGTTTTTCTGCACACAAGATCATATTGGTCGCAGTGCATAGGGCCTTTTCTAATCTAATCTAATTGACACGGAGTTAACTATGTGTCATACCTCAGTATGAACCTTTACCAAAGGAACTAGATTAAGTAAATTGTTTTTAAGGCAAGTGAAGGTTAAAGCCCGGCGACGATCATATGTACGTCTTATGAGCGATAACCATTTTCGTGGATAGTCTCACCTCAGAAGGCCTTGGAATCATACACTGTAAAATCGGGAATCGTTATAAACAGTCCCTTCACCAAACCCGTCAGCCCACCGTCAAGATAATATGAGTCCCAAGACACAGTGGGGTCGCCCAGAACGAATTGGCTGAGGAGTGTGCGAGGAAGGGCTCTGAATCGGTGGTTTAACAGGTTGAACCTGACATTTCGGTTCCGATGGTAAAGTTGATAAACGAATATGGATAACACTGACTACCTATAGAATATCACGAACCCTGTGGCCATTTCCAAATCCTAAGATGACAGAAAATCGTCTTACTTTTTGCAAACGGACGGTTAACCTATTAGTGGGAGTACATACACTACATTTTATAATAGGCCAAATGAGCGTATGGGAAACTCTGACAGGGACTATTGTAGGAGTTGTTACGAAGTGGGCGAGGAGTCAGTGAAGCACTTGTGTGTGAATGTCCGGGTCTGATGATGCGCTATCTTAAGGAAAGATCTCTAGAAGCATGTGGTTGTCATGTTGTCGCCTATGCGGACGATGTCGCGATAGCGGTAAAGGGGAAGCATCTGCCAACATTGAGGGACATTCTTCAGGGTTCTCTGAAAGATCTGTCTAAATGGGCAAGAGATGGTCTGGGAGTTAATCCAAGTAAAACAAAGCTTGTTTTGTTTACAAGCCAAAGTCAGATTCCTGCTTTTAATCCTATTTCTCTGGACGGCACTGAAATCACCTTCTCAGATGTAGCCAAGTATCTTGGAGTATTTCTAGATAGGAAGTTGAATTTGAGGCGTAATATTTAGGAACAGGTGAGAAAAGCAACGATTGCTTCTTATTCCTGCGAAAGGGTCATTGGAAAGCGATGGAGTTTTAGTCCTCAAGTCGTTCATTGGATCTATACAGCAGTGGTGCGTCCAATTCTGCTGTATGGAATCATTCTCTGGTGGCCTGCTTTAGAAACAAAAGCGAACTGTGTCTTTGTCACGAAGTTACAGAGAGTGGCGTCGATGTGCATCACTGGTGCTCTTTGTACTTCACCTACGGCTGCATTAGAGATCCTCCTTCACCTGATACCATTGGAAATATTGGGTTGGCAGTATGCGGCTGCGTTCGCAATTCGACTTAATAGCACGCTGCAATGAAGGTGCAGCGATTGTGGCCATAGCGCGATCTTGAAGAAGATAACAATGCCACAAAATGTGGACTGTGCTCCCTCTTTGAGCGCCACCTTACCACTATGATACCATCCAGGGAGTCTTGGATGGGGGACATTTCGGTTAGTGGAGCCACCATTAATTTTTACACAGATGGATCGAGGCTGCACGAACAAGTGGGCTTTGGAGTCTATTCGGAAGAGCTAGGATGGAGCCTGGCTCGAAGATTGCCAGATCATTGCAGTGTTTACCAGGCAGAGATGCTGGCAATAAAGGAAGTGGCTGACTGGTTGAGCTGCAATGTCTTGTCTACAACCGCAGTCAACATCTATACTGACAGTCAAGCCGCGGTCAAGTCCCTGGATTCAATGTTTCTGAAAACAAGATCTGCCCTTGACTGCCGCACGTCTTTAAATGGGCACAGAGACATTCCAGGGAATTGCAAAGCCGATGAGCTTGCAAGACTAGGAACTACCTTACAGGTTCCAACAGAATTGGAATGTGTTAGTATGCCTCTAGAAACTTGCAAGCAAAACCTACGGCTTTGTTCCGCGACGGAGACTAATCAAAGATGGTCAAATGGATGGACGTGTGAGACAACACGACTGCTTTGGCCTTCTCTTAATCAGGGGCGCACAAGTGACCTGGTATCGCTTCCAAGAGGAGATATTTCGACGGTGGTTTCTATAATTACCGGACACTGTCTTATAGGGAAGCACGCAGATCGGTTAAATGTTCCGTCGAATGACTTTTGCCGAAATTGCATGGATGAGCAGGAGTTGGAAACTATCGAAAACTTTATTTGCCATTGCCCGACACTTTCTAGTCAGATACTTTCTGGTCAGAGACTTGGTTCACTGGGATCTAGGAAGCTGTACGATCTTTCTGATTTGTCGGATGTCAAAATTCAATATCTAAGGAGTTTCATAAGAAGCTCAAACTGGTTTAACGAGACAATTTAGGGAATCACAATGGGTCTTATGGCCTAGGTCATATCACACTTTTGTTATATTGGGTATGATTACGTCGCCTTTTGTCTTTGGCGATTTGATATAGTAAAACCTTATTCTGATTACTTATCAATTAATGCTAAATTCCACGATCGTTGTTCATCTCTTGAAATGAAAAAACGTTATATCATTACTGTTCAATGGAAACACATTTGTCAGTTATATATTTTACCCAGAGATAAAATGGAATTGAAGCCAACTGAATGAATGGTTCGTTTGCAATTGACGAACTTTTTGTTTCAGATTACCAAGATTATTTTAATTCAAATTTCAATGGAATTGACTCAATTTCTTGTTGGCTCCGAATTTAGCTGGCGCAACGAATCTTTTTTCTCTGGCCACATCTTTTCGAAAGGAATCCCAATTCAAGGAGCGCATCCAAACCACCTGAATTTTTGCATGAGTCTATAAGGCGATGTCACTGTTAAGAGCGTTAGTTGGTAGCACTAAAAAACGTTCTTTAGATGCAATGACATCATGTGTCTTTTAAGCGCTAATTGGAGCATTCTTACGTATAATTTGTATTACAATTTTGGTCAGATCTTTTCTTCTGAAGTCTTCAGAAGAAAAATGAAGATGTTTTTCTCCAATTTATGACCTCATTGTAGATAGTCTATTTTTTTGGAATAGAGGGTCATTGTTGCGCGTTTCTAAGTAAATTTTGTCTTCGATGTGACGAGCACTTTTACTGAGCTCTAACTGAAAAATATTTTAAATGGGCAGGAATAAGATGGTTGGCTAGCTCCATATTAGGCGAGTTCTAGGCTTCCCCAGTTAAAACAGCGCAGCATTGGAAATTCTACCATGACACATGCCCTTTAAAGTAAATGCCTATAATCATAAAGGTCCTAGGTATCCAAGATGAATCAAGATGGTAACGATTCATAGGGGTGCAATGTTTCCCTCCCTTTTATTCAAATTACTCCTATGGCAATTATACACCCGATGCTTTGCTAATTGCCCCTTTAAAGAAAAACTTTGCTCTTATTCAATTCATTGGGTTACAATACAATATTTGCATTCCCTTTTATTTAAAGGTATTTACGAATTCATGTTTTCTTAACTAATAAAAAAAAAAAAATATATAAATTTTAAGACTATGATTATGAAAAATAAATATGCTAATAATTATGGCAAAATAGGTATTTTGTTTGTAAAAGAAATTGGGTCGATATTTGTCTTTTTAAAAAAAAAACTTTAATAATTTTAATTTAATTAATTAAATATTTAAGAAAAATAAAGAAATCAATATTAAATACCTTTAACATTTCATGTTGTTGTATCGTAGCTGATGTTAAATGATGATCGGAAAATGCGCACTTTACGAAGTCATGTTGAACACCCTTATTGCTCTGAAATAAATATAGAGTTTTGTATAACAAAACTATATCATGCGATAAAGTTGATCACTACCAATGTTAATGGTTTGTTTCTTCTTTTACTCTTAAATTTAAAGACTTATTCCAATTTCTTTAATAACAGAACTCAAAGAGAGTATTAAATCTAAGTAGAAAAAAAGTGGTTGAAAATTATTTGGCACTTGTTGACACCAATTCTTAGTATGTAAAGTTATTGTTGTTGTTAATTTTTTTTTTTTTGATCGCTCTTTAATTGGTATTCCCTTTTGCACTTCAAATGAATGGAAACTTTTGACAATTGGTTCCCCCACGTGCTCTACACGTTTTACTATGTGGTCAACGGGGGGGAAGGAAAAATGGACCATGTGTAATTTAAGAAAAATTCTGCCAAAATACAATAATAAATTAATTTTCTTTTTTGAAAGATATTAAAGAGAAATTGGGTTACCTTTTTTTTTTTTTTCTATGGTTCTTTTTTTTCCCTTTTTATATAGCGATGTTTGTTAAGTCAAGGAATTTCTGACGTTTAAAAGGTCAGAGTATTATGGAAACTGATATTTCGTGCCTGTAAAACTTAATTGGTTAAAGATGGGGTTTTAACAAGAATTAAACATTCAGTTTAATCTTACCTTAGGCAAGGGGAAAAAAATTAAATAATCAAAAGATTATAAAGATTTTATTTTGCGTTATCTTTGTATAGCAATTTATTTGGTTTATTTTTTTATTTTGTTTGAAAACTGTTATGCATTTAATTTATTTATTATAAACTCAATTGCATTAACGAACAGCGCGTTTTATTGAGTAGTTCACAAAAAAAAAAAACACGTTTAGTAATTATATATAGGTATTTATTACTTTGCCAAATTTAAGTTTTGTGTGCTGTTGTAGCGACTTCTAAATCCACATTAAATTACTAATTGAAGTAAAATTATTGAGAGCCTTGTTATATGTCATTCTAAATATCCAAGGGAGAGCTTTTTGTAAAAAGTGATGCCTAGTTTGCATTAAAAGATGAGCTAGTGATGGAGTTTTAACAGATTATTTGACCATTCACGTAATCGGTTTTCCTTGACAAGAAGTCCTAATAAAATTAAGGTTTTAAGAACTAAAATAATGAGAATTGTCACACCGCTGCTTCGTTATACAAATTTTATTTAAAATAACGAACAGAAAAGCACGATATTACTAGTTGGCCTTTATGTGTGGCACGACCCACGAAAAGCCGGGTAATATTAATTTATCTCTTAAGATCGGATGCATGGTACCTGCCGACATATTTACCTTGAAGGTCTTCAACGTCGTAAAGTGAGTTACCTACACGATCTTTAATACGGCACTTTAAATACTTTGGCATAAATTTTGAATGTAACTTTTTTGATAAATCACTCAATAAATGATTTTTTCTAAAAACTAACTCTCCTTTTTCAAAGCTTATTTTCCTAGATCTCAAATTATAAACCTTCCCTGCCTTATCGTGTGCCTTTTCTAAATTGTCCTTTATTTTATCGCGGATTTTCTGAAGCTTATCCGCATTGGATAGAATATGTATATGATCATAAGTAAGGCTAGAAAGTTTTTCTAGAACTAGGTATGCTGAACCGTGCTGACACATGTTCTGACCGAACAGCGCGTAGTACGGCGAACAATCAATTGAGCTATGAAAATCACTTCTTAAGACTGATAAAATTTGTGGTATGAATCTATCCCATCCCGAATGATCCTTATCATATTCTAAAAGACAACGCAGTTTCGTTATAATTTCCCTATTCGCTCGCTCACTCGCGTTCGCTTGAGGGGAGTAAAAACCCGTTTTTATGTGAGTAATACCATACATTTTAAGAAATTCTAACATTTCCTTAGAGACAAATTGTCGTCCGTTGTCACTATGGATAAATTGCGGGACTCCGAAGGTGGGGAAAATTTCATTTTGCAGGTACAACACAACATTGTTTGTTGTGGCAGAACGCAGTGGCTTAAGAAATATAAATTTTGACAAATGATCTAGACATATAAAAAGGTATGAGTTTCCGGCCTTGGAGCAAGTATACGGACCTAAAAAGTCACAAAACAATCTTTGAAACGGTCTTACGGTTAAAAACGTTTCACCCATAGGGGGTCTACTTAAACAATTTGTGGGTTTAATAGATTTACAAACGTCACAATTGGCAACATATTCCTTGATGTCCTTCGACATTGTCGGCCAAAAAAAATGTTGCCTTATGCGGGCCAGGGTTTTCATAAAACCACCATGAATTGAGGAACTTTTATGTACCGATTGGATAACTGAAGGAACCAAAGTGGAGGGTAACCAAAGTTTCCAAAGATTTGGTTCTTCGTTTTCTATCCCACGTCGCAATAAAACTCTTTTAATAACATGCTTACCGTCGATCCTTAGGTCAGGTAGGGAATCTTGGTTGTCTAAAATTGTTTCTCGTAAGGAAATATATTCTTCGTTATCAAAATCTGTGGCATTAAGGTCTACCTCACAACTGAAAGATCCAAGCTTCACTTCATCAACATCGAAGCGTGACAATGTGTCTGGCACCACGTTCATTGAACCTTTACGATGTTCAATTTGAAAATCGTATCTTTGCAGTTGTAGGCTCCATCGAGCCAAGCGGCCTGATAGGTCCTTTTGGCTCATAAGCCAACGAAGGCTAGAATGGTCGGTTATTATCCGAAAAGGAAGACCTTCGATATAAGGGCGGAATTTTTTTACCGAAACAACTGCCGCCAGGCACTCCAACTCGGTCACAGTATAATTTTGCTGTGCCCTGTTGAGTTTTTTTGAAACAAAAGCTAACGGGTGTTCCTTACCCTCATCATCATATTGTAGTAACACACCCCCTACACCGATTTTCGAGGCGTCGCACTGTACGACAAACTCTTTAGAAAAATTTGGTTGAGCCAGCACAGGGGCCGAAACCAGAGCTTCCTTCAACTTTTCAAAAGAAATTAAAGCGCTTTCCGTGAGTTTAAATGGCTTGTTTGATTTTTTTAAGCAATCAGTGAGTGAACCACTAAGGTCAGAGAAGTTCTTGATAAAGCCACGATACCAATTAGTCATCCCAATAAACCTTCGTAATTGGCGTGGGGATTTGGGCACTGGAAATTCGGCAATTGCCTCAACTTTCGAGGGGTCAACTTTTAGGCAACCGTGGCCAACAATGTACCCTAGGTACTTTATTTCTGTTTGACAAAACTTACTTTTGCCAATATTGATCGTAAGTTTTGCAGTTTGTAAACAATTGGCCACATCGCTCAAAAGTTTTAAATGTTCCTCAAAGTCAGAGCTACAAACGAGCAAATCGTCTAAATAGACGAATACATTTTCCCTGAATTTCGAAGGTATAACCTTGTCCATCAGCCTGCTCATTGTTTGTGGCCCGTTACAAAGGCCGAATGGCATCACACGATACTGAAACAATGGCTTACCAGGGATGGCAAAGGCTGTTTTTTCCTTAGAGGACTCAGACAAACGGATTTGCAGAAATGCATCTTTTAAGTCGATACCGCTGATAAAATGGGTATCTTTAAGTCGACTTAAAAGACCGCTAATATGCGGTAGCGGGTATGAGTCCTTTTTGGTGACAGCGTTTAGGCGGCGGGAGTCAATACAAAGTCTCACTTTCTCGGGCTTTTGAATCAGGACCACAGGCGAGCACCAAGGCGAGTTTGATTCTTCTATGACTCCCATAGACAATAGTCTGTCTACTTCTTTATAAGCTTCGGCTTGTTTCGGCGGTGACAGCGGGTAATGTCTGGCCTTTATTGGGACGGCATCGCCCGTGTCTATGTTGTGTTCGAGTAGATCGGTGCAACCTAAACCTAATTTTTCAAAAGCAGGGAACTTTAATATAACCTTCTCCAGCTTTAGTTTTTGTTCAGGATTTAAATCGTGAAATTTAGAATTTTCAGGATTAACCAAAACATCTATTTCCGAAATACAAGGAATAATCTCAGGAGCAATCGCAAATTCACGCCAAAAATTTACTCCTAAGTAAATTTCTTGGGAAAGGCTTGGAACTATATAAAATATAAGGTCCTTTGTTACATTTTTAAATTCAACAGGTAACGTACAAAACCCTACAACCTCTTGCCTTGAGCCATTGGCTGTAAATAGAGATGATTTAAACTTTTTTAAACTGATTTTGTTTCTTTCTATAAACGACAGACAATTACTTCCAAGAGCTGAAATATTGGCTCCTGAATCGAGTAACCCTAAAAAATTTTCCTTTAATATTTTAATTTTAGCAAAAGGGCGATTGTCATCCCCGGATATAATGGTTGATTCCACTATTTTACGAAAAGTTTTGCGTTTTTTGTACCTTTCCCTGCACTTATGAATCCTTTTGGGCAACAAATCTGGCTTTATAGATGTTGGAAAAGTTAAAATATCTGTTCTATGGATTGAGTCATTAGAAAAAATTTTATTAACGTAGGTCTGGGTAGAAGAATTAATAAGGAGTGGTTTTTGTTGGTTATTTAATGGTTTTGCGTTTATACCGGGTTTTGTGATTTGGAACGGGGTACCCCAGAAGTTACCTCGTTCGTTTTGGGGTTTCCCAGATGTTTATTTGGACAAGTTGGTGTCGTAACATCGCGGTGGCCACATTTATAGCAAAATAGGTTGCGAACTAATTCTGGGCAATAGATATACGAGTGCCCATATGCTAAGCAGTTCCAGCATTGTATTTTCGAGTAATCGGGTTTAGTACCACGTTTTACAAGCTGTATGGCATTGATTTGGGGATCACTTAAATCCATATCCTGCTCTTCATATTCCTGAGATTCTAATTCATTCACTTGTTTTAAAAAGGTAGGATGCTGTTTAGTATCACGTAAAATTTCTTCGCCCTCCCGAGCTAAGTCCCTAAGCTCATCCATGGTTCTTGTTTTTGTATTAAACAACATAAATTTAAGATTTGCATTCATATTGCGTCTAACAATATCTATAATGGGGCGTTCAGAAATTGGTTCTTTAAGTCTGGAATTCAGACTGACGATGGCAGAGTGGAAGTCGTCGTAAGATTCTTTAGCGCGTTGTTTTCTTAAATATATGCTCAACTTTATATCATTATCATCTTCTAAGTTACCAAATTCCTTTGTTATCGCATATTTTAAAAGGGGGTATGTGGCATTTTTATTCTGTTTTATGAACAGCCAATACCAGCTTTCAGCTTTTCCACTAAGAAATACGTGAAAGTTTGACAGTAGGTGGTCATGAGAGCACCCTGTTCGCTCACTCAACGTCTCTACCTTAAATAAAAAATCAGATACCAATGTTGACCCGTCATAGGATAATTTCCATTTCTCAAGTTTAATGTCTTTTTCAGTCCTCGGAGAGTTTGTAGGAGGATTAAACATTTGAGATGGATTCGGACGGTTTTGTTGATCGGTGGACTGATTAAATGTGTTTTTATCATTAATACTCAATCTACGAATGTCATCCTTTATTTTAGTTAGTTCCTTTCGGAAATCCTCTTGAGTGTCTTGCATAGAACGTCGAAAGGATTCCATTAACAAATCAAAAGTTGTGATATTTTCAGGATTTGTTGGGTTATTTGTATTCCTAATTCCATCAATTTGCAAGAAGTTTTGAGGAAGTGCTTGGGCTCGGTCTTGAAAAGGAAACTCGGTTGCATTGGAAGCAGCAGAGGCTGCAGAATTGTTGTTATGTGTTTGATCCATATCGCTGTTTTCGAAACTGAGCTGACGCTTTTCAGAAAAACTAAGAGGGTCAAAACTAAAATTATGGTTTGAATTATTTTCAACCGTATCCGAATTATTTTCTTTATTGTTATTATCAGGAGGGTTGTGAACAATTGATGTTGGTGGTGTATGGTTATCTAAGTTTACTAAAATATTATTTGAAGAAATTTGCCTAAAATTAGAATGTCCCGGAGGAGAATGAACTACTCGTGGTGAATTGAAATTGTCTAAGCTTGTGAAGGAATAATTTGGTAATTGCGTATTTATAGTAGAATGAATAGTTGGAAGTTGCTTAGATGAAGTAGGGCGACTTGAGCGAGTTTTGGAAATCGCGCCTAAATTTGAATTTGTAGAAGATTTTGCAGTAGTAGACGATAAACCAACTTTTTTGTTATTAGAAGAAGCTTTTTCTACTAAACGTTGCGAATTCCTACTGGCCATTACCTTAATGACGTATGTATGTATATCAAGATTACGTTTTTATTTATATATAAATTTTTTTATTTTTTTAAAAGGGAATGCAAAATACATTGTCCCCCATAAATTAAACCAGCAAAATTTTCCTTAAATAAGAGAAACAACGATTTCGGCTTTATATGCTAAATATCGGTCTATTCTCCCATGAAAACATTTTAGCGAAAAAAAAAACAATTTACATTAGCAAATCTGTTGCAACATTATCGTTTCAAAAGAAACATTTAGCAAATGGACCAAACAGATCCAACATAAATCTTACCTAAGTAAAGAGTTCGTGGCTACTCAATAATCTTTTCATTAGAATTAATATTTTGGGACTCACGAACCTTTAGCAAAGAGATATAGGAATGAAATTATTTAGAATCGTCTATCATGCAACGTGAAATTGGATAATTTTCCAACATCCGGTCTATTAAGACGATCATAAACAACTGGTGTTTTTATTATTGCTTTGTTCCTATATTGTTTAATCGCAATAAAATTTACAGACAACTGGTATTGGATTTAAGGACGTAGAATTAAAATCACAAAGACTGAAAAATAAAAGCTGTTAAAATAATAATTTGTTGGCCTTTGCGTTGGGAGCCACCTTTGTTGCGCGTTTCTAAGTAAATTTTGTCTTCGATGTGACGAGCACTTTTACTGAGCTCTAACTGAAAAATATTTTAAATGGGCAGGAATAAGATGGTTGGCTAGCTCCATATTAGGCGAGTTCTAGGCTTCCCCAGTTAAAACAGCGCAGCATTGGAAATTCTACCATGACACATGCCCTTTAAAGTAAATGCCTATAATCATAAAGGTCCTAGGTATCCAAGATGAATCAAGATGGTAACGATTCATAGGGGTGCAATGTTTCCCTCCCTTTTATTCAAATTACTCCTATGGCAATTATACACCCGATGCTTTGCTAATTGCCCCTTTAAAGAAAAACTTTGCTCTTATTCAATTCATTGGGTTACAATACAATATTTGCATTCCCTTTTATTTAAAGGTATTTACGAATTCATGTTTTCTTAACTAATAAAAAAAAAAAAATATATAAATTTTAAGACTATGATTATGAAAAATAAATATGCTAATAATTATGGCAAAATAGGTATTTTGTTTGTAAAAGAAATTGGGTCGATATTTGTCTTTTTAAAAAAAAAACTTTAATAATTTTAATTTAATTAATTAAATATTTAAGAAAAATAAAGAAATCAATATTAAATACCTTTAACATTTCATGTTGTTGTATCGTAGCTGATGTTAAATGATGATCGGAAAATGCGCACTTTACGAAGTCATGTTGAACACCCTTATTGCTCTGAAATAAATATAGAGTTTTGTATAACAAAACTATATCATGCGATAAAGTTGATCACTACCAATGTTAATGGTTTGTTTCTTCTTTTACTCTTAAATTTAAAGACTTATTCCAATTTCTTTAATAACAGAACTCAAAGAGAGTATTAAATCTAAGTAGAAAAAAAAGTGGTTGAAAATTATTTGGCACTTGTTGACACCAATTCTTAGTATGTAAAGTTATTGTTGTTGTTAATTTTTTTTTTTTTGATCGCTCTTTAATTGGTATTCCCTTTTGCACTTCAAATGAATGGAAACTTTTGACAATTGGTTCCCCCACGTGCTCTACACGTTTTACTATGTGGTCAACGGGGGGGAAGGAAAAATGGACCATGTGTAATTTAAGAAAAATTCTGCCAAAATACAATAATAAATTAATTTTCTTTTTTGAAAGATATTAAAGAGAAATTGGGTTACCTTTTTTTTTTTTTTCTATGGTTCTTTTTTTTCCCTTTTTATATAGCGATGTTTGTTAAGTCAAGGAATTTCTGACGTTTAAAAGGTCAGAGTATTATGGAAACTGATATTTCGTGCCTGTAAAACTTAATTGGTTAAAGATGGGGTTTTAACAAGAATTAAACATTCAGTTTAATCTTACCTTAGGCAAGGGGAAAAAAATTAAATAATCAAAAGATTATAAAGATTTTATTTTGCGTTATCTTTGTATAGCAATTTATTTGGTTTATTTTTTTATTTTGTTTGAAAACTGTTATGCATTTAATTTATTTATTATAAACTCAATTGCATTAACGAACAGCGCGTTTTATTGAGTAGTTCACAAAAAAAAAAAACACGTTTAGTAATTATATATAGGTATTTATTACTTTGCCAAATTTAAGTTTTGTGTGCTGTTGTAGCGACTTCTAAATCCACATTAAATTACTAATTGAAGTAAAATTATTGAGAGCCTTGTTATATGTCATTCTAAATATCCAAGGGAGAGCTTTTTGTAAAAAGTGATGCCTAGTTTGCATTAAAAGATGAGCTAGTGATGGAGTTTTAACAGATTATTTGACCATTCACGTAATCGGTTTTCCTTGACAAGAAGTCCTAATAAAATTAAGGTTTTAAGAACTAAAATAATGAGAATTGTCACATCATGTAAGAGTTATCCTCTGAAGTCTTTACAAGAAAATGTGAGAGGTTTTTCCTCTCTTCAGAATAAAGACCACATTGTAGATAGTACATTTTCTCGAAATAAAGTATTCTGTATGGCAAGCCAAGTATACATGGAAGGTTAGAATAGAGGTTTTTAACTGTTATTTAGTTTTTGAAACTTGTTTGTATATTTTAAATCAGACCAACAATTCGGGGATGCCTCCTACTGATACAAAGCATTATGTTGATGGCAAAAATTAAGGTTAACAAAAGGAGCAAACAGGAAGTAGTGTCTATTAAACCTGTTTATATCGTTAGTGCTAGGAGACAAGAAAATTGCAAGAAATGTCCGCATTTATAAGTACATCAAGAGCCCTGATGCTCTTTTTTCAAAGTTTTATTAAAATTCCCTACATACACTTAAATATTTGTAAACTGGCAGACTTTTTGGTTTCTTTTTTCCTTCTACTCTATATTTTATTATAAATTTTTAATCCAAATATTCTTGTAAAGCTTTAAGATTTCTTTGAAGTAAATCTCTTTTTAAATTGTGTTAATGTTTATTTCTTTTTTTAATTCAAAATGGTAAATTTTTAATCCTCCTAAAATTAAACTATCTTATAATTATCTTAATAATTTTCAAACATATTTTCCAAATTGTTTCTTTCAAAACACCCACATTATCTATTATTGTTCATTCAAGTGTCTTATAGATCTGGCGTTGTTGTTGACTAATTATCGCCTATAAAATATTTGTCACCAAATATACATATTTTTTTTTGTGTTCATCATTTCAACAGCTTGTTCACACATTTTTTGTCAACTTATCATATTGAACAAATTTGTATCGCTTCGTACACGATCAGTTTGTGATTTTATTTTTTATCTGGGGTTCTTTAGTATTTTTTTGTAAATTATAACCTCATTAATTTGCTGTTAATTTGTTGTATGTCAGAGAAGAGCAACAAAAATGTTTGTCAATTTTTTCTTGTTATGAGATCCCAGCAAATATTTTTTGAAAAACATTGGTATATGAAAGCATTGCTAGATTTTAGAATTGAAGAAATTATCTGTGATAATTCAGCAAGTTTTTTTATACCCTCTACTCTAGTGATAGAGGGTATATATAAGTTTGTCATTCCATTTGACATATTGGCCTAGGACACCATAAAGTATATAAATTCATGATCCTCGATCGATTTTACGACGATCTATCGATGTCCGTCCGTCCGTCCGACTGTCTGTTTGTTTGAAAGACTCTACTCTACTCTTTTGAAAGACTCTACGGAGGCTCCTGTTTGTCATATATGTTGGTCATTTACCTGGTCAGGTTAGTACTGAAATCCAGCGAAATCGGTCCAGTGGTTCAAACGTTATAAGCAAAAGATTGAATTTCGGCAAGGGTTTTTCAGGAATTTGCGAGATAAAAACGAATTTGCACGATAACTTTCGAAAGACAATTCGGAGGGTTCTGAAGCTTAGCATATATATTTCCCATTGCCAAGGCCTGATTCGTAATGAATTTCGGCCAAATCGGTCAAGTCGTTCAAAAGTTATTAGCTAAACCGTGAATTTCAGATTAGTTTCACCTTAAATTCACGTGTTGAAAACCCGTTATATAAATATGTTTTAAAAACATTGGTAAGTCACAAAAATATTTTACAACGTATTTTTGTCACTTAAAAATATTTTTAGACTAAAAAAAAATACACTCGAAAAAAATTTTACACAAAAAAAAAAATTTAGTAAATTATTTTTTTTTTCAAAAATTACTTAAAAAAAAGTTTTTTTTACACAAAATAAAATATTTCTAATATTAAAAAATTCTTATTCATTTTTATTAAAAAATAAAAATTGTAATATTAATCTAAAATTTACTATCACTTAAAAAGGACATTGTGGAGGGTATTCATAGAGTCGGCCAAGTCGAATTTAACTGTTCTACTTGTTTTTTTTTTGTTGTGAATTGTGAGACAAGTATTTCTAGATTAAAGATGGAAGGAAGTAGCTGTGACAACCCGAGACTTTCTGATAGGAAGATTCGGATGTTCTGTGATAGATTGCACCGGACCGGTCATTCTCACTTAAACCCAGTTAAGTACCGGTTACAGCACTAGTATCTTTCATGGCAGATAACACAAATCCAATTAACCAAAAAGCTCGATAGCTTCCCCTGAAAAAGTCCAGGAGCTTAAAAAGCTCTAAAGCTTCTACCGAAGATCGGATGAAGTAACGGGTGACATGTCACAATTTCCAAAATTATTTCGGTCGTAAGTCTCATAACGGTGGCGGGATAAAAGACCGAAAACGATTTGGGCATAATCCCAATAAAAAGTGGACATTATACCCATATTTATGGGGTGATATTCACAAAAAGCCAGAATCCCCATTACAGGGAGTATTTTCACTAAACTCGTTTGTCATAATCCCAAACATTATCATACGAGCCTTCATACGGGCTTAGGAATTACAAAATACATGCGTAAAACCAACCCTCTTCAAAAAAAAAATGAATTTGACCGAAAGTGTTTTGGACTTTTTGTTAGTCCCAATATTAAGAATGGGGGTAATGACCGAAAAAGCTTCGGTCGCTGTTCCAACTAGGAAAAAACATAATGGGTCATGGTCTCCCACGGTGACATGACATAAGCCCCACGGACATAATCCCCATTTCCGTTATGGGGATTATGATCAAAATTATTTCGGTCATAATCCCCATAACGGAAATAGGGATTATGTCCGTGGGGCTTATGTCATGTCACCGTGGGAGACCATGAACGATTATGTTCTTTCCTAGTTGGAACTAATGGTTGTGGAAACTCTGACCGAAAATAATTTGGACATAATTCCAATAAAAAACGGACATTATTCCCAGATTTATGGGGATAATGATCACGTAACAAATGGCCATAGCCCCCATTACAGGAATTATGTCCACTATACTAGGTGGTCATAATTCCAAAAAAAATTTTTTTTTTGTCTTAAAAGTTTTTGTGTGTAGCCGTCCTTTGGCCTGGCTTAGGGGTTACAAACTTCATAAATTAATTTAGCGGCTTCACTAAACCCACCATCTCTGCAGAAAACGGGTACTATGAGCAAAATTGCTTTGGACTTTGGACTCCCCATAATGTGAAAAATGTTTGGTCGTAATCCAACAGGAAACGGACATAATCCCATTGGGATTGTGCCCGTTTTGGAAACGGTCATAATCCCAGAACTATTATGGGGATTATGACCGTGATGAATTCGGTCATAATCCCCATTTCCACTATGGGGGTAATGTCCGTGGGGATTATGTCCTGTCACCGTCTTCCGCAACTTATATTAGGATTATTACCGTAATGCATTCGGTCATAATCCCTATTTCCGTTATTGGGATTATGGCTGGCTACCAGACAACTGGAAACTTCTTTCGATAAAAAAAAAAACTGTTAATTCTAACGGAGATTCCATCAAGAATGCACAATTCTTCAACCTCCTCCCCCATTATCTAATCATTTATAGTTTAAAAAATATTCAATACTTACTTCTGAGTTTTTCTAGTGGTTCATGTTTAGGTGTATGCGGGGGAACTACTGAATGATGTGGATGTTGACTATAGCTATTAACCAGATCTTGACCAGAACCATGATGTAAATGACTTAAACTACCAATGGGCATTAGGCTCGATATGGCGGGTGAAATGCTAACCGATGAACTGGAATCATGTAAACTGTGATGATTATGTAAATGATCACTGCCACCTCCCACAGATGCATTACTATTTACAGTTGAGCTACCCGTACTGCCACTACTTAAAGCGGTACTTGTGGTAGTATTACTTTCAGCTGAACCCGCTGAACCAGCACCAGCCGCTGTGCCAGCACTAACTAAATCCTGCAAACATAAGCCAGTCGATTCAGCAGACATGGCTTCGAGACCATTTAAAGCACCACCGCCATTTGGGTTACTGGAAGAAACTACACCTAGACCACCGCCAGCAGCGTTACCGCCGCTGGCGCGATCCATACCTAAGTATGTTGGAAAAATGGTGGAAAATCCTTGAGGCACAGATTGATGACCGTGCTGATGATGACCGTGCAGCGTGCTGTGTTGTTGGTGCGGATGTAACGGCGGCAGATGATGATCTCTGCCGGAGAACTTCGTCGTGACGACGTCCTTAAAATGTTGTAAAAAGGTAGTCGTCGTCGTGAAGCCGGTATCGTACACTTGGGGATTTGCAAAGTTAAAGCTCTGCTCAAAAAGAGCTTTGTTTTCCAGCCTAAAAAGAAAAAGAACAAAAGTAAAATTAAACTTTTCTCAATCATTTTGTAAATATTTATTTAAATCTAAGATACCTAAGTGAACTAACAAGATTAACCTCCAACACTCCAAAACAAATTTTGGAATCTTAACACCAAATATACCAAATTGTTTTTTCTAATTTAACATTACAAATATTTATTTATCTAGAATTTTAAAGATTTCAGGGTTTTTTTGACTTTAAAATATACCGTCTATACAGTAAAAAAAACAAATTATTCTTCTTTTGGTGGATCAGTTGGTATTTTATACTGTGTTAAGGTGGTTCTACATTCAAAGATAGTTTCTTGTTCTTCCAAGTATACAATAGATAACCGTAGTTGGATTTCCTTTCCCCTTATTTACCTAAGCCACCAACAAACCGAGTACTATAGCTACAAGATAACATAACCAAGAGTAATAAAATTTTGTTATTCTGTTCATTGTATTGTTGTAAATACAATTGTAGTACCAGTCCCAGTACTTTATCTATGTAGAAACAAAATATTTACATTTCTGTGAATATTTTTATGGCTCTTTTTTTAACGAACACTGGGTTGTTATTATTATTAGTGCACCAAATAAGAAGGTCTTGTGATAACCACTGTTTCATAAAAAAACTAAACAGAAACTGGTAAAGGTATGCGTTGATTTATGTCGAGAATTGCAAAATTTGCAATAGTTGCAAATGTTTTTGGTTTAAATATAGGGTGCCCAGAAAGGAACCATAGGAAAATAAATAAAACCAACGGTGTGAGTTAATAAAATTAATTATTTTAAAGCTACAGCCTTCGTTTCGTGTCAGTGCTTTCGGACCATTATTATTCTGGATATAAAGTCTCAAATGTTAGCCTCGAGCTTGTCCACAGTGTTTGGCTTGTTAGCGTAGATTAATAAGTTGGCGTGACCCAAGATCGCGACGGCCAATTGATGAAAGGTTGCTGTGAGATAACCTATTCAACAAATGTGTCTACTACATCTTAGAGCGTAGCGTGGCTTGTATGGCATGTTTTGTCGCTTGGATGGAACTACAACTGGAATATATCGATGTTTTCTAGCTCTGGTCACAGAAAGCTGGTTGACTTTGCTCTATAAACTGTAACGGTATCTCATGTATTGAAGGAGAAAAGGTCCGATGATACTGCAATGCAACAAACTGCACCAAACAGTCAATTCTTGTGGATGCAGTGATGCTTTCTCGAACACTTGTGGATTGTGTTTGTTTCAATAATACAGTGATTAAAAATCTTACTTTCCGAATCGGAATGGAATGGAATGAAACCCAAAGCATCCCATTCATATTTTGGTCATTGCACTGTGTAATTGTAATTTTTCGTATTCTAAAAATGGTCCTTGTCCGAGAATATGATTTTTTTGAACTATGTATTTAATAAATATTGGAGCGACCGTTTGAAGAACTTCCAGCAAAGACAAGAAAGTGTTGCCATACATAAAATAAATTGACATCTCTCACCGTTGTTTTATTCAAATTTCTTTTCCTACGTTTCGTATCTGTGAACTTTTTAGGTTCGAAACTCACAAACGCACTATTATCATTTTTTTATATAGACTTGACATCTGGAGAAATTCTACATCATTTACAGTAGCTTCCAATCACAGCCCGAATAAATTTGACATCTCACACCGTTATTGTTTTATTCAAATTTATTTTTCTATGGTACGTATCTGGTCACTCTATATAAGAGAACTTTTTAAGTTCAATTCAATTTTTTTAGCACATTTCATTGAAAACGCACTATAGCAACATTGTTACTCCTAAGTGGAAAAGTTGTCAGATACCGAAAATTTTCCAAATCAAATTAAAAAAATTTAACCATTCTCTTGACTGGATCACTTTCCGGCAATCGTTCAAAAACAATGATACTTTGGGATATTGATACAGCTGACGCAACTCCAATTGAACAACGGTATTATCCTATATCTCCCGCAAGGAAGAAAATAATGTTTGGGGAAATAGATGAAGCTTCGGTGTCAAAATTGTTGTGACTTCCTTGCACTTCGACACACGCTTTATGCATTTATTATGTTGCTTGTTGAAAAGTCTAGCGAATTGGTCTTTAGGAGATAAATTGTTTGAATGGCGAATTCAGAAAGAGTTACGAAAAACCGTACCTTATCAGATTTAACAATCAACAGTCCCGGTGATGAACATGGAGAAGTCGAAGACTTTATAGATGTCAGAATTACAACATCCATAGTCGTTAAGAGGGTTTTAAAAAGGTCATTTATGTCGATGAAGTTTCCAAACGTCAGGCAATGGTAATAATATTTGATATAAATCCGTTTGGCTAAATGACGAAAATCTTTGACCAACTTACAAATATGGAAGTTGAACCATAGATGTGTCAAAAGACTGGTCTTGAATATCGAGCGCACCTAGTGCGATGCGCAATTTAAGATTGTGTACCGGTACAAAATTCCAACAATTCCATAGAACCTACGCGTTGTGCAGCCGAAAGTCGCTTTTAGCCTCTTACAAGTTTAGAATTCTGAAATAACTACGAGGTATTGGAAGACTGCAATGTGGAATGAAGTTTCTTAACTTGCAGGAACATACACCACTTCCCCATGACATCCTAATATAGCGCGGATTCAAAAAGTCCTCTGTTTCTCTTGTTATCAACATGCAGAATCTGGCTAATTAACATGCTAACGAAAGAAGATTTTTTGTATCCGCGCTATGGAAAAATGTCATAGGTAGTTGAATGTATATTTCTACAGTTCAAAAAACTCCGAGCATAATTCCTTAAGGGTTAGTAAGTTGAAGGGTTATCTAGCTGGTTAAATTGATGTTGAGTAGACTGGTCAGGGAAAAAGTTTATAACTCTGAAGTCGACCCTCAGAGGGAATAGTTGGTACAATCAATGAAGTTTTTTTACTTACGGCTGACTAAGAGCGAAAGGTGGATGGTAATCTAGCTGCTGCCACCACAACCACTACTAATCTGATGTTGGTTGAATCGGTTTAAAAATGTTTTTTTAACCTGGAACCTACGTCGAGCTGGTGATTTTGATCAGCAATGTTGAGGGTCGAGACTACCAAACTTTAGCATTATAAGATGACTTCATATGAGCACCTTTTAAACTTAGAGGAGCGCTGCACATTGGTTCCAAATCAAAATCTAGCTGGACAAAAGTCCAAAAATTAGTGTCCTTAAAATTGGGAATTAATAGTGCTAGGGGCAAGCTAAGGGTGTGTTCTGATCAAACTAATAACCATTTTTTGGAATTAGGTCCTTAACTTTGTTAAATATGCGAATGAAATAACATTTTTGGTATCCAATATTTAAAAAAAAAAACTATATATATTTAAGTGTTCAAGTAATAACATCATATTATCCATGTTACATCAATGGTTTCAAAACGGTTTATGTACAAGAAAGCTACAGAGTTATACTTATTCTGGACATTAATAAGAAATTTATTATCGATCTTCTTCTTATATTTTTTGTACTTTGAAGTATGGTCAATAATAACAATATTTTTGAGGGCTTATGAAATTTCGCAGCTTGCCACAACCGAATCCAGGCATATCATGTCGAATTACTACATACAACTTATAGGTAATTTATTACTGAACGTTGTCATGCAGACATTTCTTGCAGGTTTTTGCATGTTTAAAATTAATCACAGTTTTTATGAAAATAGATTTTCGCCTAAAATTTTTTTTCTAAATAAAGTATCGAATTTTTGTAAGTTTTTAATAACTTTTAAGTATTATAATTATGCTTAGCTTAAATAAAGCATTAAATGTGATGATTCCTATTAAACCGCGGCCAACTACACACTTCGACTAAATTCAAAAATGTCCGTCCGTCTGTCCTTCTGTCCGTCTGTAGAGGACACGATACAGTCCAAAATAAAAGAGCTAGACTTCCGAAATTTGGCACGAATATGTCTTATATTCCTAGGCAGGTTAAGTTTGGAAATGGATAAAATCGGACCAAGGGGAAAAAGTTCCCCCTTGGAGAACTAAACCAACCTAAGAAAAATCTAATTTTTTGCAGAGTTTTTTGTACTTTTGCTAAGCAAATGCAACATTCTTCTCTCCGATAAAGTTCGAAATCGCAAGGGGAAGGTGCTCCCTAACGTTCGGCATAGCCGAATTTAGCACACTCACTTGTTTTCTTCAATTACACTTCTCGACAAAATTTTTTTTATTTTTTAGAGATTACAAAACTTTAAAAAAATAAGTTTTTGCATTTCATATTTCTGTTCTGCATATAAACCATTTTTGTCATTAATGAATTACTGAAATTAGAAAAAAAATAAAAATTTGTCGATTAGTGTAATTGTCTTAGAAAAATTTAAACACGTTTTTTGAACTCAGCGACCCCAAAAACATATAAAACGGTGATAAAATAATTTTGTCCAGCTAGATTTGGACTTGGAACCACTGTGCGCTGTTGCGATTACTTCTAATCTAGGAAGGTTAGGTTTAATGGGCGTCCCCCAATTTGCGAATTCACTCGGAGGCCATGCGATTGTGACAATTGTGCGTCCCTAAATTATTATTTCCCTACTTTCCTTCTGCTATAAAAGTCTACTACTTAAACCCACCCCGATTCCCTAAGATATTCTGCTAGAGAAGTCAATGAGACACCGTTTAGGCAAATCCAGGTTATCAAAAAATCTTTAACCCAAATGCTTAAGACGACGCTTCATCAGACCCGGATATTCACTTCCCTACAACTACTACAAAAGTCTCTGTCAGGAATTATAACACGCACCCATGTTATGTAAGTATTTGCATTAATTGGCTAAAGTAAGAAGACTAACTGTCCTCTTAGGATTTGGCAGTGGCCACAGGATTCGCGATATCCTACACGTAGTCAGTAATATCCGCCTATCTTTAATTCCATTTTCCAATATTCTATCAATTTCGTTTATCAATTCCCTTGCAGTAACCGAGATGTCAGTTTTAACCTGATCCTCCGCCGACTCAGAGCCGTTTTTCGCAGATTCATCAGCCAATTTGTTCCCAGCGACCCCACTACGTCCAGGAACCCAGATTAGCTAGACTGTGTTCTGACTAAGTCGCCAAAGGGATTTTACAGTGTTTGAGTCCTTAGGCTTTCAGAGCTGGAAAATGTTAATGGCGCAAGGACGTAGATCCCTTGTCATAATCGTCACGGCTTTATCAATTGCAAGTTCTTTAGAGCGGAAAACACTACTCTTGCTTGAAAGTCTCAATGAGGACCCAATTTCGAGGCATTCAGAGTATACTCCCGAACCCGTACTCATCTACATCTTCGATCCGTCCGTAAAAATTAAGACCGCATTCTCTGTTATAACTGAGTTTTCCGCCCAGCCTACCCTAGTTGGTATGTGGACTTCGGGAACCATTGATTTCTATCGAAATTACAACTAGAAACTTTGTTCCCTCGGCAGCAATAACGAAATCGTTGCGTAAAAGACAGTCAACGATTTCATTTCTGCAAAGCATATTTCAGATAGAACATTGATTTCATTTGATACAGAGAGTATACATCAAAAAATCGGCGTTAGGAGAACATGATTTGCGACAATTTTTTTTTCCCTTTGAGCCAACACTCAGGGATGCCCCCTACTAATGCAATACATTGTGTTGGTATTAGGAAAATATGTTATGAGGAGAAGAAAAGAGGGAGTAGTATTTGTGGACATTTAATTTGAATTTTTCTGGGAAGATTTCTTCCTGGAGTTTTTTCCACATACGGCTAGTTCGACCGAGAAACGAATTTTCTCTGTAATGCGTTGTGCGAGACATTAAACAGTCGACAATCAACAGATGTGATCTCAGGATCTATAAAGCCAACCAACTGCATGAAAGAAACAAATCTTGTCGGGGAGGAACTGGTCATTCCTGAAAAAGTATCAAATACTTCACCCAATATTTTGTAATGCCGAAACCGTCAAAAGGTTTCTTGCAGATCTCAAAGTAAACAGTTACTGAGGACTGTGGCATTTCAGCACTGTTGCTGAATCATTTCTCCTCAATGTAATTATATACATTATTATACCTTAGCTCTTCATACACTGTTGCCAACTTGGAGGTTTTCCCGCTAAATCTAGCGCTTTTTGTTTGGATTTAGCGGGGGACACGTATTCCTAAAACACTCAAAATCGCCAAGTGTGAATTCCACAAACAGTAAAATTTGCGTGGAAAAATTAATTAGAAGGTTTTTTTCTAATTTTTCTTTTTTTCAATCAAAAACGCCAAATTTGTCGATCTTCAGCGCTTTTGTTCCTAATTTAGCAGGAAAATTTTCAATTTTCCCCGCAAAACTTTTTTTGGCGGTTTCTAGCGTTTTTTAGTGAAATTAAGAGGTTTTTGGTGAAAAATAATTGGCAACAGTGTCTTCATACCGTGAGGCAAGGATGGAAAATCGGAATTTTGAAATGGTACTGGAGCTGAACCAAAAAAATACTTTTTCGCCCTCGACGGTACTAAAAAAAATAATGTCTAGGTATGTACGACGACCGTTATTCGCTCGCGACGAATAACGTTCGTCGTAAAGAAACTGAGCATAATTCAATACAAAAGTCCTTAAATTGAGAACATCCTTTTTTATTTATTTTTTAGAAAAAACTCCAACAAAGGTTGACTGAAATCTAAAATTTAATTTATTTGAAGCATTTTTCCAATGAAAATCGGTAGGTTTTCAGAAATGTTTAAGTTTTGGTTAAACAAATGTATGAACTCGTCTGGTATAGAAAAGGTTCTAAATCTACGGTATTTTTGAGAGTGAAAAAGTACTGAAAAAAGTACTAAAGTACTAACTTTTCCATCCCTGCAGTGAAGAAACCCTTCATTCATGTTAGAAAGTAGCGAATAGGCGCTCCTGTTGTGTAGTGTTCAAGCCTTTGAACGTGGGTTCGATTCTCACCAGAACCCTTGGTATGTTTCGCTACAACGACACGATGCGTCGCGACGGTCATTGTTACAAGTTCTCGGTTAGATTGAAATTATTCAAAATGAGTTGTTGTTTAGTAAAAACAATAAATAAAACTGCTTGATCATCGGATCAGAATTATTATTTAAGTAGCTAATGTGTAAGTTTTATAAATAAAATTGACCAAAAATAATTTCTCATTTCATTAAACATTTTGCTGATTAAATAAATTTAGTATTTTGGATGTGGCCTTCTGGGACTAAGTTCGTAAAATCGAACAGTGTCTCTAAATGGGTTAAATAGTGGCATAACAACCTATAATTCTACAAGAAAAATTATTTTTTTTTTAGTTTTTTATTGTCAAACTGCACATTATTATAAATTTCTAAAATTATCTATCAATTCTGCTACTCTCATATATTATTTATTTTTTTTGCAAAATAATCAAATAACAAACTTTGACAGCCATCGTAAATATTAAAAGCAAACACAAAACATATTGCACGTAAACTAGTCCAAGAACTGAACAAAAAATAAAAACCAAATGATAAAAATCCTAAATAAATAATATTGAAAAAGAAAAAAAAAACGAAATATAATAAAACCAAAACCAAAAAAAAAATAAAAATTAATAATAATAAAAATCCAATAAAAAGAACAAAAAATATTTATGATCATTATTTAAACTAAACTGAAAATACACAGAGAACAAACATATTCTCATACAACAAGTTTATGACGACTGAAAATATACAATTCAAATATTTATTTTGAAATATTAATAGTATTATTATTTTCTATTAGGCTACTTTTATTTTGTTTTTGGTTAATTATCTTTCTGTGAGTGTAATGACGACAAACGATGAGTTGCACATAAACTAAATAAATATTTGCTCTCGTACATACTACAATTTGCATCTAATTACTACTAAAACGCAGACAGTTTTTTTTCCTGCCACACAGACACTGTGAAGTGTACCACTCTAAAGTCTATACACTCAGAAAAAAAAAAAAACTTTCATTTTCATTCATTAGCAAAATAAACGACCTGTAGACCAGACAATTATCATATAAATTTTTATAACATACAAGTTTTCCTCTACTGTGTGTAATATTTTTGTACAAAAACAAAAATAAAACTATTACTATTTGTTGCTCTTCTGCTACTGTTGCTGTTTAAATAATAAAAATAATTTCTTGTAAAATAAAACAACAATAATAAAAAAAATTTAACAATATAATTCACTTGATCTCTATTTGATCCCTAAGAGGATTAAAATGTTTATTTCACAAATGTGAATGTACTATAACACTACTAATATTTGTATAATAAATTTATATTCTTACGTGTAAATATAGTTGATTGTATAAAAAAAATATATAAATATTCAAATTTTTGTAGACGATACTAGGATGTGACTAATTATGTAAACTTTTCACAATATTTTTTCAAATCATTGCCAAAATACACATAATTGTGAAATTATCAAACATTATTCTGCAATATTGAATACCAGGGTAAACAATACAATGCTCTCTTATGGCTTTTCGAAAAAACTTGAACTAAATAACTAGGGATGAGATTTTCATGCACTAAAAAAATGAAAATATGCGCTTAAAATATGCGCTAAAAAATTTTAAATATGCACTAAAAAACCTAAAAATATGCACTAAAATATAAAATTTTTGCAATAAAAATCTTGTTTTCATGCGAAAAACTTTGGAAAAAGTAAAAAATAACGCCGGGTTTTAATAGTAACATTTAAAACTTTTTAGAAACTAAAACAATCTAAAAAAAATATTAAATAACAATTTTTTTTTTTCTAAATTTTAAAATAAATGTTTCAAATTTTAAACAGTGTTTGAAACAAATAAATTTTAATTTGTGTTTTTTCTAATTTATGCCAAAATATGCAAAAATATGCACTTAAAAGTTGGAAATATGCACAAAATATGCATTTAAAATCAAAATATGCAAAAAATATGCATTTTCACCAAAATATGCAAAATATGCAAAAACAAATCGATGCCATTTTAGCGCAAATTTCTTGATTCGGAAAGATAATTGGTCGATATCGTTTTTAGACTATCGACAAAAAACATGCATTTGCATGGAAATCTCATCCCTATAAATAACAAAATGTTTGGTGAAAACTGGTTTTTATGTAAAAAAGTTTAAATAAACTACTGTTCAAAACAAGATTAAGCGACATGCCAAAAACTCGCCCTTAGTGATCTACAAGGAAATTTGGTTTTATTCGTGTATTTGATAACACTCCGTCAATTCTTAGTTTCCGCTATGTTATTGATATTTCTGCCCCAACTTGGGCGCCATTTTTTTTTTAACTCTGTAAGTTAATTTTGCTTAATTTCATTTAAATATATAATATTTGTAGCATATCTCTTTTTTTCTAAACCAAAACCGCTAAGATTATGCAATTTTTTGGTTTTTGAATTGGCTTAGCACACTTTACATTTTATTGAACATGATCCAAAACTATAAGTGTAAGGCTTACACAATTTATTCAGTAATATCGAAAAAGAGCACGCTTCTTTCAAACCAACTTTAACCACAAATTGCAAACACAGTAAATAACTTTCTTAATTATAAATCTGGGGTGTCCCACTACTTTATTTCGACAGAAATCGAAATCCTCGTAAGAGCCGTTTGCACAAAATTGTTCAAATCATTAATAAAAAAACAAATAATTGTCAAATTGTCAAACATTATTTTACAATATCAAATAACATGGTAAACGATAGAATACGTTCGTAGTAAGGTCTTATCACTAACTAAGTTTCCATGACCCCAGCCTGGGCGCCATTTATTTGTAAAAAATCTGTATGTCAATTTTACTTAATTTCTTCATTCATTTGGAGCAAATGTCTTTATTTTCAAATCCTAAAGCGATAGATTTTTGGAATTTATAGGTTCGCAATACACTACTGTCATTGATTGCTATCATCACACCTTACGACATGATTCGGAATTGCAAATACAATGTAGAGATTTACATATTATTTCGGAGACGTTCCTACTGGCACCATAAATCTCAATATAACAAAGTTTGAAAATGTTCGTTAGTGTTCCCATGTTTTGGTATTAAATGGGAAAAAACTGTTAAATAACAGTAACTTTTCTTATTAAAAACAAGTAAGAAAGTTACAATCGCTCAAGAATGACCATATAATTAGGCTGACCATTCGTACTGATTTGATCAGTACATGTACTGATGTTTAATCACGTGTACTGATGAAAAATCGTTGTACTGATTGGTACTGATTATTTGAAATGTGTACTGATTGTACTGATTTTTGAACGTTTTAAAATGAAAAATAATTTTATTTGAAAATTAGGCTGACCATTCGTAATGATTTGTTCAGTACATGTACTGATTTTTAATCACGTGTACTGATGAAAAATCGTTGTACTGATTGGTACTGATTTTTTGAAATGTGTACTGATTGTACTGATTTTTGAATGTTTTAAAATGAAAAATAATTTTATTTGAAAATTCTATACAAAGTTTTTATAACTTAAGTCTGTCACTAAGACAATGCATATGAATTAATTCTAAGGAGCTTATAGTTTGTGAACCAAGAGGTTTCTTAACCAAAAAATGTATCAGAGCATGAGGTTATTTTGATCTTCATAAATTTATATGAAAAGGCGCACAGAATCTTTGAGGTTTTCTACAGCGAAAAGTTTACGGAACGATGGATTTTCTATATTTTTAAACGCAATCGCATGACTCCAAATGATTCTTAGATGTTCGATAAGGTAATGTCATCAGAATCTATTGTAAAAGCGCTCAGAACATCAGAACTTAAAACATCTTTTAAGTTTTCTAAAAGAAAGAGTTATAAAAACTTAAGGGAAAAAGTCTTCAGAATCTAAGAGATTATTTTATTTTCAAAACCTGAGGGGTTTTGTTTGAAGTTGTTTGAAGTCAACCAAATTTTTTGCAAAATAACGACAACAGTTTATTTATGGCAGTTGTTTATTAACAGTTGTTTTTACTGAAATACTAATTGACCCTAAGTTTGTTACTTAAACCGAAACTGTTTGTGTGTTAAAAAAATCATAAGGGGTTTTCCCATGAAAAAAGTTTATTTCTAGAAAAAAAAAATACATAAAATCATGGGCGTACTGATTTGAGCTCCGGAAAAAATGGTCACCCTACATATAATACCCTACACCAGTGTTTTCCGGAAAATGGGTCCCAAGTCCAAACATGAACCGATTGGATCTGCCTTTTGTTAAATCTTTATTTAGTGTAGAAAACACACACAGATCAAATTTGAGTGGAATTGGTTATTTTTTTGTCAATAGACCGATTTAACTGAATATCGGTCGAAATTTTTATATGGGGGACTAAGTCCAAAAATGGTCCAATTATATTCCGACTTGATTAGGTTGCTAAAGTACACGTTTAACACCTAAAAATAAAATTTTTATCAAATATTTCCATTTTTATGAATTTTGAGGGAGTTATGTGAATATCGGGAGGGTGGTTTGTATGGGGACTACCAGAAGGACTTACCCGAGTCCTTTAAAATTTGGAATGATGATTAGTGCATACAAAATTTGATTACCTGCTACATTTCAAAGCGATATCTATTATAATACGGTTATTAGAGTCATTTAAGCCGAATCCAAAGGGGTCGTTTGTATGGGGGCTAGGTCTTAACATGGACCGATTTTTTTTTAATTTCAATAGGCTTCGGCCTTGCGCCAAAAGATGCTTAAATTTCAAATTTCAAGTCAATTGCTTGAAAACTGCGACCTGTATCGTGCTTAAACCGATAGATGGACGGACGGACAGACATCGCTAAATCGACTCAAAAAGTAATTTTGAGTCGATCGGTATACTTGAAGGTAGGTCTAGGACCAATATTTCGGGTAGTTACAAACATCAGCACAAACTCATTATATATACCCTGTACCACAGAGTGGTGTAGGGTATAATGAGATATTGAGTACGGCGAAACTACGTTAATTGACATTTGCTAAACTTAAACGGAAAAACAAAATGTTTGGTGAAACTTGGTTTTAATGAAATAAAGTTTAAATAAACTACCACTCAACACAAGTTTAAGCGACATGTCAAAAACTCGCCCTAAAAACTTGATCTATGAGGAAATTTGGTTGCCTTTCTGAATTTGACAACCAGACTCCATCCATTTAAGCCCCAACTTGGGCGCTATTTATTTAAAAAAAACTCTGTAAGTCAATTTCGCTTACTTTCTTTATCTTTTTGGAGCAGAAATCTTTATTTTGTAAGCCGATAGGTTTTGGAATTTATTGCTTCGGAATACCCCACAGACATTGATTTATCTCATCACAGTTTACATTTTTGTTAGGCTTACAAAATTTATTTAGTACTATCGAAAAAGAGCACGATTCGTTCGAACCGACTTTAACTTTAAGTTGCGAACACTATAAATATGTTTCTCAATTATGAATCTGTGGTGCCCCACTACTTTATTACGACAAAAATCAAACGTAAACGATACAACTAAGTTTCCGCTATATAATTTCTTTTTCGACCCCAGCTTGGGCGCCATTTATTTAAAAACTCTGTTTACCGATTTTGCCTCATTTCTTCATCCATAGGGAGCAAATCTCTTTATTTTTAAATCCGAAACCGATAGATTTTGCAATTTATAGGTTCGGAAAACCTACTTTTATTGATTGCTTTTATCACACCTTACCACATAATCCGGAATTGAAGATAAAATGTAGGGATTTCAATTTTATTTCGGAGACGCTGATTTTGAAATATGATCCATATTTTGGTATTAAATGGGAATTATGGTTTAATAATAGCAACTTTTCTGATTAAAAATAATATATTTTGTATGGCAATGCTACGTTTATTGACATTTGCTAAACTTGAACTGAAAAGCAAAATGTATGTTGAAACTTGTTTTTTTTTAAATACCAAGAGGAGAACCTTAAAATTAAACGCAGTGAAAGGGAAGATAAGCGAAAGTTGGCAGATAATTCAGCCACATATCAAAGAGATTTTTGGGTCAAATATGACCCAGAAACCAGATCCACTAAATTTTATGTATTTTGTCCTCCTGAATTCGATTCCGCCTTCAGAAATAAATTCTGTCGTTGGGTTTTCCTGTAATTTACAAGGAAGGTCCGTAAAATGTACCTCCATAATTTGTAAATTTGACCAAGTTAAAAATTTTTTAATTTTTATTTCTGTACGTAAATTTCAAGTCTGATTTATTACGAAGAAAATAAGGGTTTTTTTTTTAATAATATCCGTCAAAAATTGTGGTTAGTTACATGCGGGGGGGGGGGGGGTGAAATAAAGCCATAGGCAATAAGGCCATATGGCCTTATTTCTCAATTCAATGGCCTTATTTCTCAATTCAATGGGAAATAAGGCCATATGGCTTTATTACCAACACATATCAGTTGAAAATGTGGAAATATATATCCCCGTAAATCCTGCTACCCAAAAAAAAATTATTTAGCAAAGCCGCTAAATTAATTTATGGGGTTTGTTATCCCCAAGCCCGGCCGAAGGCCGGCTACGCACAGTGCCACATTTCGCCAATCTAGCACGACAAAAATCAAAAAAAAAAGTTCCCCGATTTTTATGATCTGTTTGTATGTATTATAAAACATTCCTTATAGCACGGAAATACTCATTTAAGGACGATAATTCTGTTCGTTATTAAGATGTGGGTGCATAAAGTTGCATCTTGTAAAATCCTGAAAGTAGTGTTCATTATTTCGCATTAATTAAGTCGATTTTAAACTGTTGTAACTTTTTAACAAAAAAAGATATTTATACACTCTTTTTTGGTAATTTTAAAGGATATTTAAAGGCTTTAAGTCATATTTTTTCTTCTTTTTTTAAACAATTATTTCTATTTTTTTATTAAATTTTTAACATAATAAAAATTTTTGAAAAGAAAATTATATATTTATTTTTTTGATGGAATAGAACATTTGTGTTTGGTCTCTATTGGTCGCCGGACTTTTTCAGACATATTAACCAATATCCATAGCACTTATTTCAACGGCTAACTTTTGCGACCGCCTGCGACGCCGACTACAGTGGGGCGATATGTAAACCTTGTTTTTACATATTTTTTAAACATATTTTTAAAAAGTGGGCGTGGCAGTTGTCTGACCGCCCCCTTTTTTTGTGATATTATTTCTACAGTCCTTCAGAGTATATATACCAAGTTTAAAGAAATTACAACCAAAATTAAAAATTTTTTCAAAAGTGGGCGTGGCCGTTAACTGGCCTCCCATATTTTTCATAATGTTGTTTTTGAAGTCAAAACTAACATTTATACCGAATTTCCAGTCAATATAAATAAAATTGAATTTTTGTCGTCCTAGATTGGCCAAATGTGGCACTGTGCTACGCAGAAAAAATTTTTTTTTGACTATCTTTAAATTAAAAAACCACATATACCAGGAACCTCGGAACTTAGAGGGGTCTAGAGGCACCAATTTTTTATTGGCAGGGTTTTTAATTTAAAGATTGTTTAACAAAAAAAGTTTTTCTGTGTAGCCGGCCTTCGGCCGGGCTTAGGGATTACAAAATCCATGCATTAAACCCACCCTCTCCGCAAAATAAAGTTTTCTAGGGTAGCAGGCCTTTGCGCTATCAAATTTGTTATGCCTCAAAAAGGCCTGATAACCAAAATAGCTTTGGTTTGCAGAGAGGGTGGGTTTAATGCATGGAGTATGTAATCCCTAAGCCCGGCTACGCAGAAAACCTTTATTACAAAAACACAAATCATAGAAGTCGTAAGTTCGACATTTCGCCCAAATAAAATATTTCAGATTTTTTTGACAATTTTGTTTTGCGAGAAGTAACATTTTTAGACCTATCATTTTGGCTATATGTCGCAGCTTGGGCGATATGACATTTACGGTTTTGGGCTATAAGACCTTGGGCGCTATGTCCGTACGCCATTTCAAATTCCATAAATTAATTTAGAGGCTTCGCTAAATAGTTTTTTTTGGGTAGCAGGATTTACGTGGAAATATATTTCCACACTCTCCGCAAAATAATGATGAACATTTTTAAAAAATATTTAAATGAGTAACAAAGCCATATATGGCTTTATTTCCAACAGTGGTTGGTAATAACGCCATATGGCCTTATTTCTCAACTCTTTGGGAAATAAGGCCATATGGCCTTATTGCCTATGGCTTTATTTCAGGTCAAAATACATAAAAATTAGTGGATCTGGTTTCTGGGTCAGAACCTTTTTATACTTTTGTGAGGTTGTGTTATAAAAGTTAAAGTTCAGCGTGAATAATTTAAAATTTGTTTATGTAAGCGCAAATGCAGTTACCATAAAATCTGTTGTATTTTAAATCTGTTGCAAAAAAAAAATCCTAGGATATCCATAGGTAAATTTTCTGAAATTCATTGTATTATCCAAAGAATCGGTAGCAAATAAAAAATCTGTTCCAAAAAAAAAAATCCACCGTAAAATTTAATTGTGTATAATTTTTATTTTAAAAAAGAGGACATTGCTAAATGCCTGACAGTCTACAATTTATTTGTTAACAATAAATTTATTTTACACATACGTGAATAAAAACGAATGGATAGGTATATGTTAAAAATGTTTTAAAATTTTACCCAGCAAACAAGGTACTTCAAAATAGATTCGCTGTGTGTGTTGCAAGACGATTTTATCGAATTCGTTTTGGCGGCAATTTTGCATTCGGAAGAAACATTTTATCTGAAGGTTTTAAAACATTTTATCTAAGTTTTAGCAATTTGCGATATAAAAGTATTATTTAGGAATAATAAGGAAAATAAATCGCTAATATCGCTAAAAAACTAATAAAAATTTAAAAAAAAATGGGCTTGTACTAAGAGAAAAGAGCAAATTTTCAAGATATATATATTTGTTTGAGGGAAATTTAACACAAGTGACATGGCTGGCAAGTAAGACTCTGAAAGCATCCCCCCTTTGAATCAGTTTCTTGGAACTAAAAAATTAAATTGCCCCAAAAACATAATGTATCAATATTCTTTTCTTAACTTTGAACAAGGCAAAATCAAAATAATACTTGAATTATTTTAATTTCAAACAATAAATAGTTTTTGGGTGAAGTATTACCCAATTGTTTGCAGGGTTAGTTTAAAATATTCTTCTGTTGTCATCCACATTGCTATTGTGTAAATATTTATTTTAATTTATAATTATTTATTGCTAATAATTTTGGTAGGATAAATTTTATGTGTTGTAGGGTAAATTTAATGTGTGGTTTGAACCCTCTAGCCTCGTAATATCATTAATTATAATATTTTTTTGTTTAATTTTTATTTGCATTTGTCTGTTTTTTGGTTTTGTATACTGTGCGGTTTATTATTAAGTATTATTATTTATTTTGGCAAACAAAAAATGCAAATAGATACTAAAGAGTTTTAAGTTTTTTTCTTTTTTTTTTCATTATTAACAAACCAAAAATAAATAGAAACAAAATGACGTCAATGAGATATGTACAATTATTCTCATAAATTGTAATAAATTATTTTTAAGAAGAACTACATACATTTGTTTTTTCACAAAGAAAAAAAAAACATCTGCACAAATGTTTTAAGATTTCGTTTTCAAAAAAAAAATCCTTGTTCGATATTTGTACTTTAACTAATTTTGTCTGATGATTTCTAATGAGGGAAGTACACAAAACTTTATCCACCGATTTGCCTGAAACTTAAAATACAAAAGAGACGAATAAAGGCTTTAGCCCTAAATGCCCCATTGTAAATTGTGTAAGGTCCAATTCACTTTTATCCGATCGACAGTATGGCTTTTGTAGAAGTTGTCTAATGGGAGACCTTTTAGTGTATCTGTCTGAACTTTGGAGTCGTTTTATTCACCAATTTTGTAAAAGTAAAGTAGTTGCTCTAGATATTTCCAAAGCATTTGATCATGTGTGGCACGGTGCACTCGTTTTGAATTCACTTCACTCGATTTATATTGAGCATTCTCAGTGACTGGCCTATACGTGTTTCTGTATATGGGTTCTAATCGGATGATTTTCGGTTACATTTAGGGGTTCCGCAAGGTTCTGTTATTTCTCCTAAATTTTTTCTTATTTTGTTTTTTAGGAACCTTCTTAGCAGCGACGTATCTAGGAATTTAAAAAGGAGGGGGGAGGGGGGTGGGCACATTAATTTTATGCAAAATGTGTGTAGTCTATTAAATTTTTAAAATTTTGAAATCGAAATGAGGGGCACGCGCCCCCTGTGCCCCCCGCCCTGTATACGTCCAAGCTTCTTAGTCAAACATTGACAGCAACATTTGCTATTTAGTTTCCTTTAGTCAAATGCCAAGCATTATTGGGATTGGAGGTATAAGGCGGAAAATGAATGGCACACTCAATAATGACCCTTCAGCGATCTCAGAGTGGAATCTTGTGAATAGGATTGATTTTAATTTTAATGCTCGTTGGAGACTGTTGACAGCTTAATATGTTTTTTTACATTTTTTTGTAATTCTGTAAGTGGCGGCAGCGACGTATCCAGAAATTTGAAAAGGGGGGGGGGCCCAACTCAATTTTTTTAAAATCACAATGTAATAATACTATTTTTTAGGACAACCCCCCCCCCCCCCCTTCCTGTCCAAAAATATTTCTAGAAATTACAGCATTTTTCTATACCAACAACATAAAAAATGCCTCAGAATTTGTGAATTTTTCTAGAGAAGAATGCCTCAGACTCTATTTTTAAACTTCAAAATTTAAAGCATCTCAGAATCTGAGAAAATTAAACAAAAAATGTCTTAGTATTTGAGAATTTTTCTATTGTAAAATATGCCTCAGAATCGGTGATTTTTTTATAAACAAATGTATCAGAGTCTGAGAACTTTGCTATAGAAAATATTCTGAAAATATTTTATACAAAAAAATTTTCAAAATCTTTGAAATTTTCTACAGCAAAAATGTCTTTAAATCCTTAGATTCTGAGGTATTTTTTCTATAAAAACCGTTCCTAGAAACAATATGTAACCTAAAAGTAAAAAGGTTTTAAATACATATGTACTATTTGTGATAAATTTCAAATTTAAATTATATGAACCAGAAGATTTAGGACTCCTGATTCCAAATTATCTTACCAAATATTTTAATCGTTTATCATTTTTCTGATATTGGGGTTTGAAAACTCGAAACAGCTAATTTAGACGCGGTTATACTGTTACGTTTTCGTAAGTTAGCGCGTTCCATTTTCGAGATATTCACTCTCACGTAAGAGCCATTTTAAAAATAATTTTTAAGGTTTCCCATAATTTTTACGTACACCGAAAAAATCGATGCAACATTTGAAGAAATAAAATGTATTTAGTTTACATCGATAAACCGAAAAAGTTTTGTGGTATCGCTATGTCACGGAGTGTCGATCTGGCATTTCGTACTTGTTTCGTAAAATATGTGTAAAATATACTAATTTGCCAATTAGTCCGGATTTTCGTAGATTTACGAAACCTACGAAAATATTTCGTAATCATGAAAAATGTTTAATGTCCCTGCAGATAAAGCGACCCGTCCTTGATAGGTCACGTGGCATGTCACAAATGACCTACTAAAAAAATGACCCAAATGCCCTATAACATATAATCAAATGCCCAAATTCCGGGAATTTAAAAATTTTTTTTTTTGCTTAGAAAATTTTTCAAAAATTGGTAAAAATGGTTAAAATTGTATATTTTACTTATATGTACAAATTTATTTTTATAATTTACGAATTCATTTTGTACAATTTAGAAAATTGTTTCGTAAAAACACACAAATATTTCTTACAATGCATTAACTCAAAATTATACAGTTAAAGTTTTAGTAAGTGATTTTGTACCCAAATCTACTACACTCAAAAAAATAAAACTGTAAAGTTAACAAACTTTTTTTTGTTAACTCGAGTTTACTGGCTTTTTAGCAAATTTTTAGTTAAAATCAGCGTTTTAACTAATTTTTTTAGTTAAGTTCTATTTACGAAAATACTAGTTTTGTACACATTTGGAATTAATTTTTTTTGTTGACTTTAAAACTGAGTTTACGAATTTTTACTAATTAATTTGCTGATTTTTTGTAACATTTTTGTCAAGTCGAAAATTTTAAACATTTCTTGTGTAGCCTCCTATGCAAATCTCATTTGTCCTACTTAAGCTGAACTTAACGCTGTGAAAAATATTTTTTTTTTTTATTTAAAAAAAAGGTTAGCTGAATTCACCTAATAAAAAATGTTACGAAATTTTCAGCTGAATTTTTAGTTAAAATTACTGTTTTTTTGCTACATTCATTCTACGAAAAGTTAACTAAATATTTTTTGTTAAATTAACTAGAAATTTAGTAGGTTCAAAATCAGGTGTTTTTTTAGTTAAATTTAACTAAATTTTTTGCCAACTTTACAGTTTTTTTTTTGAGTGTAACAATAATATTAGTAAAAAAATTTAGTATTGGTTACCAATTCCTGCACTAGGTCCTTTTGGACTAAAATTAGTTAAATTTTTAGTATTGAATACCCATGTTTTTTTTTTGGTGTTGCAATGTAGAAAACTTTTTCGTATGAACTTTTACGAGATAATTTCTTAAGCAAAAAGTACGAAACTTTTTGTTCAATGTACGAAAATATACACCGAAAGAAATTCATAAGTCATCAATTGCTTTCGGTGTATGTCATAGGCGTAGATAGCCCTGTCTGGGGGGAATAATTTTAGCCCCCCAGAATTTTAATCATTCACAATTTTTTTTTTTAATAATTTAATGATTTCATTAATTTTTGCAACACTAAATAATAATAATATGTAATGAGTCTTTAGGACTCGTTATGATTATTCAATGAGTCTTAAGGACTCGTAATGATTATTACAGTCAAACTCGGTTATAACTAACTCGGTTATAACGAATTCTCGGTTATAACGAACTAATTCTAAAATTCCCGACGTTTTAGCATCAATTTTCACATAAAATACTTCTTTTATAACGAACTCGGTTATAACGAATCCTCGGTTAAAACGAACTGCTTATTATGGGCCCACGAACATAATTTCATATATATTTACCTTTTTATAACGAACTCCCAAAAAAATTGTTTAATGTGTGGCAATCATGTTTATCAAACTAACAAAAGATTGGATTTTTTTGGTTTTATATTATAATTTTTATAAAATGTATTTATATTTTTAATGATTTCTTCTCAATAAGTAGTTAATTTACGAAAAAACATCAAATTATACAAAATTGGATCTATTTTTTTTTTGATATAAAACAAGGTTGATAAAAAATATACCCCGCTTATAGCGAACTTCGATTATAACGAACTATTTTGTCTGGTCCCTCGGAGTTCGTTATAACCGGGTTCGACTGTATATAAGATCTAATAGTTTTTCCCATTGACAAATAGTCTGAATTATTGAAAAAAGTTTTTATATGAATCTGATGGTTTTGTCAGTAATAAAAACTTTACCGAATCTTAGGGTTTTACGTTCAGGAAAACATTTTAACTTCTTGAATTAAAAAAGTTTCTAAATTCTAAGGGGTTTTTTTATAGACAAAAGTTATTGAAAGAAAGAATCTGAGAATTTTGACTATAATCATCAACTTTTGCAATCATCAGAACATTTTCATGAAAAAAATCATAGTAACCTAATGAGTTTACTATAGGAAAAACATTAAAAATCTTTCGTTCTCACAACATATCTAGGAGTTTTAAATTTCCGAAAAATCTACAGAATCAAAATTTAAAAAAAAAAAAAATATGAATTTTTAACCGCTTTCGGGGGGCATTCGTTTCTAGGACAATTAGACGCATGTTAAAGGGAACGCTTCAGGAATAGGTCTGGGTTTTTCTATTAAAAAATAAATACCAAAAAAAATCTGGCTTCCTACACCAATGGTGTATGTTTTTTTAAATACAATTTTCATCCGACGGGAAACAACTTTTTGTAATTTAAAAAAAAAATATATATTGCAATCTCTGAAATATTCTAATTTACATACTTTGGCAAAAGGCATTTGATACAATCCAAACTTTATACAAAATATTGGTAATTTTTTAAAACCAAACTTATTGTTAGTGAAATGCAAAAACAAAACAAAAAAACTTTGTAAATTTATATATTTTTCTATGATTTCTTAGTTATGGCTAAAATTTAACAAAAACAAATAAAAAAATTAAATTCGACTTTGCCGAATGTATTGATACCCTTCCACAATATAACAAAAGATTATTTGCAAAAAAAAAATTAAAAAAAAAAAAAAAATTACGCGAAAAATCTTGTTGGTGAAAAAGATTTCCGTGATTTTTTTTTTTTGTAAATAAATTGGTTTGTACTTGTAAAAATTCCATTCTGTATCCGATTCTGTTCACATATGCAAACCAGCAGCCAAATTAAAGAATTTTGTATTTTAAGGTTATCTAGAATATACCAAAATTTTCGAGGTGTTCTTACATTTTAGTTCATAACTTTTGAACCACTGAACCGATATCGCTCAAATGCAATACCAAACAACTTATGACAACAACAAGTAAATAAAGTAAGTCTCAGTCATATATGTTTAATGCTTTGGCCGTGATCACCATTTCTACAGACGAACAGACGGACGGACATCGCTAGAATGCCTTTGAATCGATCACTGATCAATAATATATACACTTTATGGGGTCCCTGACCGATATTTCGATGAGTTACAAACGGAATGACAAACTTATTTATACCCTCTATCACTAACAAGGAAGATCTTTCACAGGGCACCCACCGTTTGTCCTGAAATTTAAATATGGGAATGAGGGGGAAAAAATAAGAGTTATCTGTTTTTTTTTAGCTGTCCAATCCCAAATTTAAAAAAGGGTTGCCACCTTATGAAAAAATTAGGGCTTTTGGGAAAATCCGTATAAAATCGGAACAAGTAGGAATTTCGCCAAACGAAAAAAAACGGGTTAGCTTAATTTTAAAATAGATTATTATATATATAAAACCATATAAACCACTCCAATGATTATACATTGTTAAGAATATCAAACTTAACGAATACGAATTTGGACACGACCGATACACCATTAGATAGGCCTTCAAAAAACCTTTCGACCTATATAAAATGCTCATATAGTTTCTTTTGAAGAAATGGGAAAAATCCTCAAAAAACGAAAAAAATCAGTTTTCCCCCTCCCCTATGACTCGCTAAATGTGATACTGGGCAACTATAAAAAAACAGGTAACTCTTGTTTTGATCCCCTCTTTACAATATGCAAGTTTTAGGACAATAGGTGGGTGCCCTGTGAAAGACCTTCCTTGTAAGTGGAGTGTATAAAAAAACTTTAAAAATTTACTGAGTTTGGCTGAACCTAAGCACAGCTTAGTAAGCAGTTTGTTGTACCTAAGCTCGGCTGATATCAGGTTTCGCAAAAAAAAAAATTTTTTTTTGTCATTCAAAAGGGTGGCGGCATATTTGTTTAGGGTTCCCCAATAAAGTGAAATTTTTGAAAAATAAATTTTATCCGACGGAAAAAACTTCGGTAAAATGCATTTGATGCAATCCAAATTTTATAAAAACAAATTGAGCATTTTCAAAAAAAAAAAACTTACAATCTAAACAAATGAGTCCAGTTTCCTACTATAAATTGGGTAAATTTCAACAAATTCAAATAATATGCTACTATAAATTGAGTAAATTTCTAATAATTTTATATAGAATTACGCAATTTGTCTAAATTTACCCAATTTATGGTAGGAAACTGAAATCATTTTAATTAGAGTGTAGTTAAATGCAAAAAACGAAAAAAATATTTTTGTTTGATTTCTTAGTTATGGCTAAAATTTTACAAAAAATCTTGTAAATTTAAAAATTTACTTAGGTTGGGTGACCCTTTTGTTGTACCTAAGAACGGCTTTAGGGTTTCCCCAATGAGGTGATATTTTTAAACAACAAATTTAATCCGACGGAAAAAACTTATATAAACAATTTTTTTTACAAATTTTGAAATTGTTTTATTTGTGGCCAAAATTTAACAAAAAAATGTTGGTAAATTTAAAAATTTACGAAGTTTGTCCGAACCTAAGTTTGTTTTACATAAATTATGGCAAATATTGTTTTGTTATTCAAACCCTAAACATATTTGTTTAGGGTTTTCTAAATGAGTTGAAATTTTTAAACAACAAATTTAATCCGACGGAAAAAACTTATATAAACCATTTTTTACAAATTTTGAAATTTGATCATTTTTATATTTACATATTTTTGTTTTATTTGTGACTAAAATTTAACAAAAAAAATTTAATAATTTTCAAAAAAACTTAGTTAAATGCAAAAAAAAAAATGAATATTAACATATTTCTGTTTTATTTGTGGCTAAAATTTAACAAAAAAAATGTAGGTAAATTTAAAAATTTACGAAGTTTTGCTGAACATAAGTTTGTTTTGCATAAGGAAGGCCGATATAAATTATGGCAAATATTTTTTTGTTATTTAAAGAAGATGTGGCATATTCGTTAAGGGTTTCCCTTATAAAGTGAATTTTTTTAAAAACAAATTTAATCCGACGGAAAAAAACTTAGGTAAATTATTTTAATTTTTTTAAATTTTTAATAAAATATAATCTCTTAACTTAGCTCACCTTGCTATTATTGTATTGCAATGTGTTAAAAATTAATCCACTTTGTAAGTTTTGTTTGGTTTTAACAATTTATGTTACACTCAAAGAAACACATTAATTAATTGCTTTGTTATAATTTATAACTTATTTTTTTTTGTTGGTTTACAATTAAGTGTTTTCGTTGTAGATGGTGACAATATTAATTGATTTTAACACTAACCGACGGTCACGCACTTTAGCATTAAATCAACAATGAAAAAAATGTTAACAGGGGGAAGAACATTAAATTTTACGTTATATTGAAAATATTTTTTTAAAGTTAAAGAGATTATCAAGAGATAATAATTCTTTTCTTATTTTTTTTTTGTAAATTATAGTATTTTTAAATGTCAAAGGTTTCTCAAAGATAATTTTTTAACTTTTATATTTTTATAGTTTTCAATATATTTTTATTTAATTTATTTGATATATTAGTGGCTATAAGTGATTTAAGTTGTATTATTATTAATTTGATTTAATAAAAAAAAAAAGCTATTTTATTAAAAGCTTTAAATTTGTAGTATTTATAGGGATTAAATTAGATTTATATGAATTTTTTTATAATTCTATATAATTTTTTTTTCTCTTTTTTTATATTTTGTTTTGATTTTTTCGTATTTTTTCAACACTTTCACTTTTTTGTTTGCTTTGAATGATTCGGTTTTTTTTAGCTTTGTTTTGATTCAAAATCCGCGACGGCTTAAGTGTTTTAATAATTTAATCCAGCGGGTAATTAGACTGGGCTAAATATTTTTTTTTTGTTTTTTTAGGTGTATAGAAATGATGTGTAGATTTGGAGAGACAATGACTCGTGGGGATTTTTTTTTTTATTTTTTTGTTATTATGTTTAAGCCTTGGTGATGGTATATAATCAACTGATGGGGATTGATTTGTAATGAGGTTATACGACCGTTTTTCTTCTTTTTTTTTCAGTCGGTGTATATAAATTGTTGGGTTTTTTAATGCTGCTGCTACGTTGAAACGATTTGAAACGTTAACACTAGACGAGTATCCGTAAACGAATGACAATGCAGCAACGGTAAACGGAAACGCGCTTAAAAAAATCTATAGTGATTGTAATAGACGCATATATTCTTATTTCTCAGATGTACTACTATGCAATGGCAATAGGGCGGTTATGGGTATTTACCACCCCTTAAAATATTACCAAAAACACACACACACTCTCATAAAGATGATAAGAAAGAAGAAGAGATTAACACACACTCACATTTAAAAACTTTTCTACTGGAATTGCTCTCAAAGTTTTTGTTTATGCTAAATAACGAGCAAAATATTTATTACTCGTTTTTGTTTTTTTTTTTTTGCAACAGGATATACGAACGATTTAGTTGTTGTTATTTAATACAAAAATACCCGTTATTTTATATTTATACCGTTAGTTTATCGTTTGTACGTTGCGTTAATATATTTTGTTTTTCTACTAGCGAGTTTTAAAACGTTCATACGTACGCGCATTAATAGAACCGACTGAATTGAGTATTTGGTTTTTTACTACGAGATACCGCAAAAAAATTGTGCTCTACTATCAAAAAACACTCACTTTTCACACACGCAACAGCAGTATACTTTACTCTATTTTCTATATATATTTCTTTTCGATTTCTTATCTCTATACGATAAGAAGAATCAAAATAACGTCGCTCACACAATTTCTATAGAATAAAAAAGAAATAATTTTGTTTTTGTCTGCTTTTGTTGTTCTATATTTCTGATAAGATTTATACCAACAAAAACCAGCTAAATATGAATAGTGTTCTTTCTACATATACTAAAACTAACGAGTAAAAACAAGTAACGAGTAACGGTTTCTGAGAAATGTGTTAAACAGAGATGGCAAGAGAGTGAAACAAGCTAACTGTTGTCTTACAATTATGAACAACCCCAAAAACGACATGTTTGTTTTTTTTTTTATATTTTGTGTGTAGGTTATGTTTACCGTATTTACCGTTTACTCAAGAGAGTATGGGTGTGAGTAAGAGGGAAAAAAGTTCTCATTTGTTATAGCGTTTTCTCTTTCTTACCTTATTCCATTAGATCTTCCCCATTTGTGTGTGCATAGTTTTTTTTTCATATTTTTTTCTGTTGGAGCCTTTTTGTTAATGTGTGCAAGTACTCAGCCATTCTTGTTTAAAAAACGTTATAAAACAGTTTTAACGCTTCGAAAGAACCAAGAAGAACAAGAAACCTTTTTAAATCAATTTTATATAAAAATTCAACAAGAATTTTCTTTAAGTTTATATTTGCTTTAACTTAATCAATATTAAAACGTAAATAATAGACGTTTTTTTTTGTAGGAGTTTGTTGGCTAGCTAAATTAGTTTTAATATTCCTTTAAAAAGTTTTTTGTGTAATGAAACACTATGGGCAATATTTTGCTGTTTAGGCTAAGAGTAACATAAATTTAATGTGCTCGATTCTCGAATACGATTTCACCATTCACCAATTTATGAAAATTTTTATATTCTTTCGAATTTTAAGTTTTTTAAAATTTTTTCTTGTAACAATTAAAGATCTAGCTAATATCTTTAATAATTACAAGAACAAATTTAATAATCTAAAAATTCGAAAGAATATCAAATTTGTAAAAATTTGGTGAATGGTGAAATCGTATTCGAGAATCGAGCACAATGTCTTATTGGCGAATCAACAAATGTGCAATTAAATGTAGTACATTTTTCAGTGCGGAAAATCATATTTTTTCGGAAAATGTATATATTTGCGGCTCTTTTAAATGACCCACAAACAAAGCTGTCCAGAATTCAATTTATACTAACAATATTTAAGAATTTTCTTCCTTATGTTTTTTTTAACTTTCAAATTTCTCTTAATTTTTCTGATTGTTCCTTAATTTTCTTTACAAATTTCTTTAGATTCTCTAAATTTTTCTGATTGTTCTTTAATTTTCTTGATAATTTTCTTAAGATTTCTAGGACTTTTTGAAATTTCTAACTTTTTTTTTAGTTTTGCAACATTTATCCGTATTTCCTTGAGTGTTCTGATTTTATTGAATATTTTCTTAATTTTTAGAATTTTTTTCCGAGTTTTCGAGAACTTTTGATTTTTTTTTTTTAAATGTTGAAACATATTTCCTGAGACTTCTAGAAGTTTTACAAATTTTTCTAGTATTTTTAATTTTTTTTCTGTAATGACAGTTGTTGTTGTTTTTTGACACATTTTAGTACGTTATAAAGATGTTACAAATAGGAACAATAATTTTTTGCGGATACCCAGCAGAAATTTTGCTGAACTCGCAGCAGCTTTTGGACAGGAAACTTGAATCAAGGAGCGCATCCAAACCTGCTGAATTCATGCATGATTCTCTAAGGCGATGTTACACTTTAGAGCGCTAGTTGGATACACCGAACGAGCGCTCTTAAGATGCACTGAAATCACGTGTCTTTAGAGCGCTGATTTCGTTTCTGATTTAAACTCATCTACATGAGCTTTCAAACTAGTTAAAATAATCAACATGGTCCGAATGAAACTTTTTATCTAGAGTCAAAAGAGTGTTGGTACTTTTTGCAAAAAAAAAAATATTAGTTTTAATTTTTAACTTTAAAATAATGTATTTTTGGACCAAAACAAGATATAAGTTTTTTATTTTTTTTTTTAATCAGAAATCTATCTAGTTTTCAAATGAAATTAGTTTAAAATAAATTGGAATAAATTCGGCTTTGCTATAAGCAAAAAAATGGAGCCGGATCGGTAAAAATTTTAAATTATACATTATAAAATGGTTTTATCTCGGAAAGTATAAGAGATAACTACACCCACTAAACAGGATTTTTTAGGCCTCTACTAGCACATTGCCCGCATATATTTTTTTAAGATATATGATAACCATTGGCGTAGGAAGCCAACATTTCTGGGGGGGGGACTAAAGCCCCCTAGATTTTTTGGTATTTTTTTTTAATAGAAAAACCCAGACCTATTTCTGAAGCGTTCCCTTTACCATGCGTCTAGGTGTCCTAGAATGCTCCCCGAAAGCGGTTAAAAATTCATATTTTTTTTTAAACAAATTTTGATTCTGAAAGATTTTTAATGTTTTTCCTATAGTAAAATGATTAGATCACTATGATTTTTTTCAAGAAAAAATTCTGATGATTGTAAAAGTTGATGATTATTAGTCAAAATTCTCAAATTCTTTCTTCCAATAACTTTTGTCTATAAAAAACCCCTTAGAATTTAGAAACTTTTTTAAATCAAAGAAGTTAAAATGTTTTCCTGAAGTTAAAACCCTAAGATTCTGTGAAGTTTTTATTACTGACAAAAACATCAGATTCATATAAAAACTTTTTTGAATAATTCAGACTATTTTTCAATGGGAAAAACTATTAGGTCTAATATAATAATCATTACGAGTCGATAAGACTCGTAGAATAAACATAACGAGTCCTAAAGACTCAGTATTATTTAGTGCGGTTAACACAATATCCAGTTAAATCAAAGTTAACGTAACCTCGGGTTAGTCCCATACAAATTTGACATCTATAACTTCCGGTTAGCACTAAACCCAATTTATCTTCCGGTTAGTTCGTTTGTGTTATCGGCCCTTATTGTTGCAAAAATTAACGAAATCATTAAATTACACTGCGTGACAAAACTAACCACTATTTTAGAAAACAAGAGGTACGACCATCATTTCAATATATTTCGGACATGCTGAATCGAATGGCGTACTCCGTTTTTCGATGTATGGTACAGTTTTCTTGTAAAATGTCATTAAAGATTGGCTGATTTTCAGCTGCTTTTTTAACAAAAAAAATTCCAAAGCTAATGATTTTTAAATTTTATGGCATGGAAAACAAAGATATAACTTGTAGCAATATTTCTAATATAAATTTGGTTTAAAGCTTTTCATCTTAACCCCTTTAATTCGCGGATTTCTTAATTTTTTTAAGTTTTCGCGAAATTAACCGCTAAATTGGTCTCTGATAAAAAACTTGCATTTTGTGGATCATAAAGGCGTCCATGACACTACGAATAGTGGACAAAAAACATCTATATTATATGGACCATCATGAAGAAAATCGCGAAAAACGGTTTTTTTTGTATATGGCAGCATCACTTTAGGAGATGATTTGAGGCTTCATCTTTTAGTATATAATGTGGGAACCTTAAACAATGAACTGACCCAAAATTTGTCCAAAAAAGTTTTCATTTGCAAAAGTTATCTTAACAAAAACTGTTATTTCAGTGTTTGCGATACAATAATTATAGTTTTTGTTAAGATAACTTTTGCAAATGAAAACTTTTTTGGACAAATTTTGGGTTAGTTCATTGTTTAAGGTTCCCACATTATATACTAAAAGATGAAGCCTCAAATCATCTCCTAAAGTGATGCTGCCATATACAAAAAAACGGTTTTTCGCGATTTTCTTCATGATGGTCCATATAACATAGATGTTTTTTGTCCACTATTCGTAGTGTCATGGACGCCTTTATGATCCACAAAATGCAAGTTTTTTATCAGAGACCAATTTAGCGGTTAATTTCGCGAAAACTTAAAAAAATGAAGAAATCCGCGAATTAAAGGGGTTAAGATGAAAAGCTTTAAACCAAATTTATATTAGAAATATTGCTACAAGTTATATCTTTGCATTCCATGCCATAAAATTTAAAAATCATAAGCTTTGGAATTTTTTTTGTTAAAAAAGCAGCTGAAAATCAGCCAATCTTTAATGACATTTTGCAAGAAAACTGTACCATACATCGAAAAACGGAGTACGCCATTCGATTCAGCATGTCCGAAATATATAGAAATGATGGTCGTAACTCTTGTTTATTTTTTAGTGTTCCGCAGTGTTATTAAAAAAAAAAATTTTGAATGATTAAAATTCTACGAGGGGCTAAAATTGTTCTGGGGGGGGCTAAGCCCCCCCCCCCCCCAGACAGGGGTATCTACGCCAATGATGATAACAAGCAAAAAAAATTGCAATTGCTTTAAGTGTTCGTTAGTGTGGCCCATCAATATATGTAAAAATACTAAGTATAACTCACAACTGAACGTACCTCAAAATATGATAGATGGCATCGTAATGAACAATTTGCGCCAAATTTCAGCACCCTACAACGATTGGAAGGGGATGCTAACTTATCATAAGTGTTTGCAACCTCCAAAGAAATCTTAAAATTTTTTTTATTGGAATCTTAAAAATAACCACATGGAATGCTAGCGTAACAAGAGCACATAATTCACATGTGGCCATTTTGTCCTAAAATTGTCCTTAAACAAAAAAAAATACATATTAAAAAAAGCGGAACCCTGCATTTCACTTAAACCGCTGTAACTCAAAAACTATGCGGACCATTAAGTTGCGATAAAGTTCATTTGAAAGGTATTACAAATATCTTTAATTTGAGTATAATATCAAAAAAAAATTTTTTGATTTTTTCCTAATCGAAACTAAAATGTCCTTATTGTCCTTTGTAGGCAACCTTAGGGCAAAATGGCCATATGTGACTTATTTGCTCTTGTAACGATACCATTCCATGTAGTAATTTTTAGGATTGAAAAAATTTTTTTTTTTAGATTTCTTCAGAGGTTGCAAACACATGAGATCAGTTAGCACCCCCTTGTAATCGTCGTAGGATGCTGCAATTTGGCTTAAAATATTAGTTATGATACCATCTTTCATTTTTTAATGTACGTTGACCTGTAGCGAAGCAAAAGGAATTTTGGGCCACCCTAGTGTTCGTATACAAAAGCTGCACTACTTTCTGGGGGTTCTGCTGCCTCCCCCGTTCAACCGCTGGACTCCAACTTCAAAACTTAAGCTCGAAAATACGTTAGCTATAACCACTACAAATTTCATGGCTCTCGGTCCAGTACTTACTGAATGTCTCAATTATTTGCAAAAAAAATTAGCAATTTATTCAACTTTGTGATATTACGTGGTTTTGTTTTACGATTCCACGAAAAACGTAACCCACATATCTCAAAAAATATTTACAAAAAGGACTTTTTTATTTCAGAAATGGATTTATCCCTGTATTTGAAGCTAACACTTAACAAAAGCCTTTTATATTGCAAATATTTTTCATTTAATAACGTTTTTTGCTTCTCCTGTGAAATTCTAAAAAGAGTTGTTACGTTGTTTTGCATTTTAGGTGACGATATGATTTTGGCGGTCGAACGTATTACATCTCCATATACACTACCCCAACGATAACACATTTTTGACAATAACGAACTTAACGAAACCGAATTTGGGCACGACCGTTGCACCATTGGATAGGCCTTCAAAAAACCTTTCGACCTGTATAAAATGTTCATTTAGTTCCTTTTGAAGAAATGGGAAAAATCCTCAAAACAAAGGAAAAAATCACGTTTTCCCCCTCCCCTTTGACCCGCTAAATGTGAGATTGGGCAGATATAAAAAAAAGGTAACTCCTACTTTGCTCCCCTCTTTCCTATATGCAAGGTTCAGGACAATCGGTTGGTGCCCTGTGAAAGACCTTCCTTGTAAAGGGAGGGCATAATAATAAATTTTGTTGGCCTATTCATTATCATTCACAATAGCCCTGTTTTTTGCAGACCGGATTAAGATTTGGATTAACTTTATTTTGCTAAAAAAAGGGTCAAATCAAGCCCAGAATTTTTTTTATAATTTTTTTCTGAAATTACATACAATTAGTAAATATAAACAGAAAAGCAAATTAAGCTTTGTCCAAAATGCAAAGAATGAAAAATAAATTTAGTTAAATCCTTGGATTAACTCAAATTTATTTATACCATTTTACATTTTGGACAACGCTTAATTTTTTTTCCTGTTTATACACTCATAGAAATATCTTAGTAGAAAAATTAGTAAGCCCATTGTATATCAAGTTTTACAGAATTCAACAAAAATCAATGTTGATATTACAAAATTCAATAGTTGAAAAATACATAGTTGGAAAAAATTGTATAAAATATAAGTACATGAAATGTGCAACACTGTTTTTGCTGATCGCCATTTGTAAATTTTTGTTGTCTTCTACAGAAGGGATGTTTCTCAAAAAAAAAACTTTTTTATTAGAAAATATTTGGTGAGTAATTAAATATATTTGATATTTAATTCATTAATAAAGCAATTTTTTATTTTTTTTAGCAATTTGTGATTTGGAATCTTTCTAAAACTCTAGAAGCTAATCACGTAAAATGATTGCCGACAGCAAAACAACAGCCAAATACATCACAGTCCAAGGAAACAAAAAAAAATATCATCTAAAAACAAAATAAGTTTATGTGAAAATAATGAGTTAATGAAAACCACGAAAAAATATTGTGAAAATATTCAATTAAATTAAAATAACATTTACAACACAAATAAGAATTTCATTTCAATAAATAAAATTGCATGAATATACAAAACAAAACGAGTATGATTAACAAAAATACGAATAGAACCAACAAAAATACGAGTTAATCAGCTTTTACAAAAACTGACAACAATTAATGTTGAAATCAACATAAATATTTGTAGGGTCAAAATCAACAATGATTTCTGTTGAATTTACTACGATTTTCTTTGGGAATACAATGAAACTATAAATATTCACATATATAAAAAACAGTTTTCATTAACAAGACAAACCGACATTTAAAATCCTACTGAAGATGACACTAACTGGGGTGTTTGAAACCGGTATAGGAAATACCAGAAATGTCTATAATTTTTAGAAATTCAATTTTTCTTCTGCATTTTTTCAACTTGAACCCTTATAACAAATATAATTAGAGCCCGTGCTCGATCTGTACTTACAGAAAAAATCAAATAAAATTACTGACAAAATATGTCGCCATTAGGCACGTCTCCGAAACAGAAAATGCAAATTCCTTCATTTGTGTCTGCAATTCCAGATCATGTTGGTAACCCTTGCGAAATAATGTAAGAGACAAAAAAGTTGAAAGAAAGTATGAGGTGAGGTTGAGATTACTAGAAATAGAATTGTAGTGTTGGAAACTGTCAAAATTTATTCTGTAGAAACTATAAATATTCACATATATAAAAAACAGTTTTCATTAACAAGACAAACCGACATTTAAAATCCTACTGAAGATGACACTAACTGGGGTGTTTGAAACCGGTATAGGAAATACCAGAAATGTCTATAATTTTTAGAAATTCAATTTTTCTTCTGCATTTTTTCAACTTGAACCCTTATAACAATGATTTTTGGTTGAGTGTACTAACTAATTGAATGTAAATTCAGAAAAAAAATATTAAAAAAATGTCTGGACTTGATTTGACCCATTTTTTAACTAAATAGAGTTAATCCTAATCTTAATCCGGTCTGCAAAAAACAGGGCTAATGTGTTAAAAATGTTATGATTAAATCACTATTTGCAGCGCTGATTAATACGCAATAATGATGCAGTCAAATCATGATTTGCTTTTTCATTCAAAAACTGACAAAAATATTAAATAGGAATGAAAGTGTGAAATTTTATCAAAAAATAATTTTATATCACAAGTTTTATATAAAATATCTTAATAAAAAATTAAAATTTGTTCCCCTTACTTTTACTGCATCCTCAAGAGCGCTCTTTGGCAGCGCTCCGGTATGCTATAAAAAGATGCAATGTCGCCAAAATCTCGATTTATTTTTGCTGGGTATGTATCAATAAAAGTAACATCTCACCTTAAATTCTTTCAATTCAAAACTAAAGAAAATTTTTTTTTAGAGTAGGACCCCAACGGCCCTAATTTTTTTTTTCGAAGTCAATTTTGAAGCGAAAGGGTTTATCACACCAAAATGAAATTTTTAGCCGTTAATAAGCTAATCAAGTAAAATAATAATTTTAGAAAAAAATAAAAAATTTAAAAAATATGTTTGGTTTGTATGGGAAAATTTTCAATATTTCATGAACTTAGATTCAATCAATATTTTGAGTTCTTCCCTAATATGTCCCAATGGCGGATCAAAGAATGGTTCCCCGCCAATAAAGGGTCTACAGGCCCAAATACTTGCGAGACAATAGGCACGTTTGTTCACCGTACAATCGTCGTGACCCAAAATCCATACGAGGCTCAGTTTGTTATCTCGTCCTAGTCTGTTAAGGGATTCAACACACCCCAGCTAAATTTTTTGGAATCGTTTCTTTGTGAATGTATTCTAGAATAGATTCCCCAGTAATCTAACTCCATTCCTCTACTGTTTCCACGGAATCGATAAAAAAACTTATAATTTTTGAAAAAAATGTCAAACTGAAAAATGAATTTATAAAAAAAAAACAATTTATTTGTTAACTTTTTGTTGACAAATTTTTAGATTTTCGCAGCACTTATTGTGCTTTTTAATACATTTTGGATACATATGGTAGAATTAACGTAAGTACACATCTTAATTTGGTATAAGCGGTACTTATAATTGGATTTATTTATGCTTGCAGATTGTAAAAATATACATATTTGAAGCTGCAATTTAGGAGAATTGGTGCTGTCTGGTGGTTTTATTTAGGCGTATTTTCTATTAGTGCTGTCGGCTGATCTGGTGGTTATATTTAGGAGTATTTTCTATCCACTTTCTCCAAACCAGAAACGTGGGTTATGAATATGTTCATTGTTAAAGTAAGATCAGGATTTTAGCATGTATGCACGAGTAGGTAGGTATCCATAGTTTAACATAATTATTGTTAGGTACAAAATGTTTTAAAGTCCGCGATTTTTTTCTTCAGAAAATGTCGAGAATTTTAAAATTCTATAGAATAAATGTGTCAAAATCAAAGCCTTTTTCTATAGGAAAAATGTCTCAGAATCTGAGACTTTTTCTATAGGAAAAATGTCTCAGAATCTCATACTTTTTCTATAGGAAAAATGTCTCAGAATCTGACTTTTTCTATAGGAAAAATGTCTCAGAAACTGAGACTTTTTCTATAGGAAAAATGTCTCAGAATCTAAGACTTTTTCCATAAAAAAAATGTCTCAGAATCTGAGACTTTTTCTATAGAAAAATCTCAGAATCTGAGACTCTTTCTATAGAAAAAATGTCTCAAAATCTGAGACTTTTTCTATAGAAAAAATGTCTCCGAATCTGATACTTTCTCTATAGGAAAAATGTCTCAGAATTTAGGCTTTTTCTATAGGAAAAATTTATCAGAATCTGAAACTTTTTCTATAGGAAACATTTCTCAGAATCTGAGACTTTTTCTATAAGAAAAATTTCTCAGAATCTGAGACTTCTCTATAGGAAAAATTTCTCAGAATCTGAGACTTTTTCTATAGAAAAAATATTTCACAATCTGACAAATTTTTACAACAAATATATTTTCCCATAACAACAATTCTAAGATTCTGAGACATTTTTCCTAAAGAAAAAGTATGGTGCTGAGCCAGATTTTCTTTTGAAAGTCTCGGATTCATATATATATTCTGTTATCTTCCATAATTTTAATTAGTTTTATTGGTAAAGTTCTCTCCTTTTTTATTGGTTGTTTAAATCCTTAATACATAAGTCTAAAGATTTTCTTTTAATAAGATTATTGTGCTAAAATTATTGTTAGTTTATATGTATGTTCTTGTGTATTTAGTTTTACAATTTTTGTAAAAATAAAAAATAAAAAAAATAAAAAATTTAAAAAATAATTTCATTAATTATTCAGAACTAGTTCCGTAATTCATTACATGGAACAGATGTGTAACCGTTAAAAAATCGCGGAATCCCTTCTTGTACCACTATATGCAACATATTCTAGAATAGATTCCGTAGAACAGATAAGTGTTCTAGTTTGAAGGAAAAGGATGTATTGCTTTCGTGACAATCTCAAACAAAAATCATCGATGATGCAATGCATAGTAGAATCGATTGCAGGGTAGTATAGTTGATTCCACAACCGATTCTTTGCAACCGAAAATTTTGCTGGGACTTTAAAATGGTATTTGTATACCATATTTTGGAATTTGGTTTGACCACGCGCTTAGTTTGAAAGTTCCCAGAGAATTCTTGTGTTTGTAATATTTTGTAATTTACCTTTAATATAGTTGGCCCATAGTGATTGTTCGTTTATTTTCTTACACAGAACAAAAAAAGGGGTGTTTTTTTACAAACACTAAATTTTTTATTTTTCCGTTTTTTTGCAGTTCTATATTTTGCAGGAAGGATAGAATAAATGAATGACTTTAATCTCTTTTTGGCATTTTTGGTTGTTATTTTTACTGGGTGTCAAGGGCGTTTTGTTATCCCATTATTATTGTTATTATTATTATATGTATAGCAACATTCATACACACATACTCGTGCATTGGTATTATTCTATTGTGTGCCTTTTTGTTGCTGTTTGTTTGTTTTTATAATACAATCACACAAATATATTTTATATACTCCTTTTCTTTAACAATTGTTTAGAATTTTTCATAAATTTTATTGTTAAATGAAAAACACATATGAAGATTCTTTTGCTTCATCATTATCATTGTGATGTACATTTTGCCTCATCATCATTATCATCATCTTGAGGCGTTATTCATTTATCTCTGTTCAAAAACTCCTTCCTTTCCTATTCAGCCATTTTTTTTTGTGTTGCCAATAAAATAAATAAATATTATTGTTGTTGATATTTTTACCACATAATGTGTGCGTCTGTGTATGATTTCCCTTTCCCATTGCCTTATCAAACAAAAAAAAAATCATCAAAAACAGAAATTTATATTAAAATTCATAACATCACTCGTTGGAGTTCATAATTTTGGAATATGTAGGATTTTTTTGTATATTGCGTGATTTTATTTTTTGCAATTTTTTTTTTTCTATTTTTATTATTGTTCAGACTCTTATATTGAAGAGTTACAGATGAAAGTGGATTTTCTTCAAATATAATTTATATTTATTATAAGTGCACTCAAAGCAAAATCTCTGTGTAATCAGCAGGAAAAAATACTGAAATTTTAGCAGACTCGGTGTGCTGATATTACACCGTCCGACAGACTTTTGTACATATGGACCAGACCTATTAATTCTGAAAGTAGGGTAAAATACAGGGGTGATTTTTTTGCCGACTTAGTTAGGCTTATCCCAGTTGCCAGGAAAAACGGGATTTTGGTTTTAATCGACTAAAACCGTTTTTTATCACAAGCGTTAAAGAGTGGAGTGTGGTAAATACTGTAAGTACTTGGTGTCGGTGGGGGTCATTGTGATTTGTTTTTATCTGTTTAAATTGTTTTTTTATCTAACACGATATGATTATAACACGCTTTTAGTCGATTAAAACCGAAATCAATTGACCCCCATCATCCCCTCTGATCAGGCGCGGATCCAGGAATTTCATTTGGGGGGGGAGATTTTTTTTAACAAAAAAATTTTATGCCATCGAAAGGCAAAAAATGTTAGTTGGTAGGGTGGGGGGGGGGTTGTTGTATAATTTTTCGTGAATAATTTTTTGGATTTGGGGGGAAATAAAGGGACACGTATTTTTTTTTGCGGCCCAAATTCATATTTAGGGGGAAAAAAGGAGGGGGAAGACAAGGCCATTTTTCAGTATTTTTCGTTTATCTCCTATATTATGAAAAGAAACCTAGTCATGTTACATACCAAATGAAAGGTCTTTGGAAAACCTATCTACGTGTACTAAGAACGTGTCCAAACATGCACAACTTTTCGTCATATTGAGTGAAATACCAAAATTTTAGGACATTTTTGTTAATAAGTCGAACAATATTAACTTCTTTGGCCCGTTGTTAGGACCACGAGATAGGTATTTTTATTACCTGTAATCTGATACCACACATGCCAATATTAATTGTGCTTAAATAGGCGTAAATCGTAAAAAACTGATAAAGGTCAATTTCCCCCCATACAAATCGACCCCCCTAAAAATTAGTTTGGGCCGCTAAAAAAAAAAATACGTGTCGCATTAATTTTCGTTCTTAATAACATATCCAAGTTTCATGAAGATCGGAGGGTGACACCAGGGAGACTTCCCTTGCCAGTCATAGCTAGTCACAAATGTGAAAAGATCCGTAAACTTTTATATAAAAATTCTATATAAAAAAATTAAATATTTCGAAAAAAAGTTAACCATATTATTTGTTTTTTATAAATGTTTCCTTTACAAAATTTCTCAGATGTTGAGACAATTTTTTTACAGAAAAACTTTTAGATTTTTAAATAGTTTTCATATATAAAAATATCCCATTTCTGAGATTTTTGCCTTTAGAAAAATGTTCGGATTCTAAAACTTTCATATAAAAAAGTTCTTAAATTCTCAGATCGTATTTTCTTAAGAAAAACTCTCAGATACAACATTTTCTTATAGAAAATGTCTCCGATTTCTAAACTTTTTTCTATAATCTGAGATTCTAAGGCATTATTTATATAAAAAATTGTCAACTTCTAATGCATCTTTCTTATAAAAAATCTCTGAAATAATGCTCATATTTTATAAAAATATTATTAGATCATATTTCGTAAAAGAAAATTATCAGATACTAAAAAATTATTAGTTCAAAAACATTTTATGAAGAAATTTTGATGCACTTTTCTAAAACTTAAATCCTAGATTTTTTTTTGCATTTTTCGATAGAAAAATGTAACGGTTTTAATGCCATCTAATGTTTTAAATTAGATTTTGAAAAATTTTTCATATAGAAAAATTATTATTAAAATATTTACATATTTCACATTTCCTATAGACAAATTTTCAGAATATGGTATAGTTTTCTATAGAAAAGTAGTAAAACATGTTTTCTATAAAAAAAATTAATAGATCTTGATAATCTTTTCGCACATTTAAAAGATTTCTCAAATAGAGAAATTCTCATTCTCAAGAAGTTTTCTATAAAAAATATTAACCTTGGAAATATATTTCCATATAGAAAACTCAAATTCTGAGACGTTTTTCTTGTAGAAATGTTATCTGTTTCTGAGATTTTTTTTGCCTAAAAATTTGTGGCAGATTCTGAAACATTTTTTTTTTAAGAAAAATTTTCAGGTGCTGAGGGATTTTTTCTATAGAAATGTAATAAGAAATTTTTTATAAAATTTGAGATAATTTTTCAATTAAAAAAATTTATACATTCAAAGTCGAATAAGTATAAAAATATTTTTTAAAGGTAAAGTCTGAAATTTTGAAACATTTTTCTATAAAAAATTATACTTTTTCCATAGAAAATAATAAGGAAAGTTATTCGGTTAGAAAATGTCCATGACTCTATTGCCATCTAAGTTTTTCATATGCAATTTCTTTAATTATGAAACATTTTATCCTAAGGCTATGTGTGCTGACGTAAATGATCAGCACACATATAAATCACCTAAGAATTCTTTACATTCAAGCATTTTCTTTCTATCTTTCCTTCCTTTTTTCCTTTCCTTTCCCTTTCTTTTATTCCCTTTCCTTTTTTTCCTTTCGTTTTTTTTTTCTTTCAAAATCATTTTGGGGGGGGAGAAATCCCATTCTCCCCCCCCCCCCTGGATCCGCGCCTGCCTCTGATACAACGTCCGTAACATAACCACAATTCTCTATTGCCATTTATCTTTTACTTTCGGTAAAAAAGTCCGATTATGGCTGTCATGTTGTCGCATACGCTGACGATGTTGCGATAGTGGTAAAGGGAAAGCACCTGCCAACATTAAGGACATTCTTCAGGGTTCTCTGAAAGATCTGTCTAAATGGGCAAGATACTGTAGCCTAGAACTTAATCCAAGTAAAACAGAGTTTGCCTTGTTAACAAGAAAAATAAGATTCCTGCTTTTGATTCTATTTCTCTGGACGGCACTGACATGAACATAAAAAATTATGTAAGTAAAATCAACTGAAAATGTCAGTTAAAATAACTACTTTGTAAGATGTTTTGGGGTCAACTACTTTTTCAGTTAAATCAACTAACAATGTTAGTTATTTTAACAGACAAAAAACAACTGACTTCTGCAGTAAAACAACTAACACATGTGGTAAAAATAAAATAATCAATATACACTGTCTCAAACAATTGTCTGTACCCCACACAATCAAAAAAATATTTGCTTATCTTTCGAAAAATACTTAACCGATTCGCATGAAATATTTTTTTTAAAAAAAAGATCAACAATTGTGTATAATAATTGCACACTAATAATAAAATAGACGTGCTTCATTATTATTTTATACAAAAAAATAAAAAAAAGTCCAAAAAATCAACTCAAAAAATTGTCCGTACGGGGAGGAAAAAAATAATTTTGTGTTTCTAAAATGATATTAATGGGCCAGTATGATATCCTTAACATAAAGTACGATATTCTCTGGCCGAAATTACTTCTCCGAATAGGTTATTTATGGGCATTTTTGGAAACTCATAGCGGATGAACCCGATGTGGGGTCGAGGATAAAGCTTAAACATTACTTTTTAAGATGCACACTCAGAAAATTATGTAAGTTACTACATGTTAGTTGTTTGTCTATTTTACAGTAGTTAGTTATTTTCAACTACAAAGTCAGTTGTTTTTGTGTGAAAAATATCAAACAACTATTTCTGTTAGTTATTTTAAGTACTTTTTTTTAATAACTAACAAAAAAGTACTGTGATGTAGTAACAGTTATTTAAAGTAGTTAATTTTATTTTTTTTATCTCTGAAAAATTTTCTAAGTTTTTTTCCAAAAAATAAAAATTAATTTTCGTTTTTTTTATTTTTCACAACTTTTTTTAAAAAAAAAAAAAAAAACTCAAAAAATTTGGTCTTCAATTTTTTTTCTGAAAAATTTTTTGAAAAAAAAAAAAATTATTTATAGATTTTTTTATTTTTACTACATTTTAGTTGTTTTGTCTACAAATGTAAGTTGTTTTTACTACATAAGTCTGTTGTTTTTTGTCAGTTAAAATAACTAACATTGTGAGTTGATTTAACTGAAAAAGTAGTTGACCCCAAAACAACTTACAAAGTAGTTATTTTAACTGGCATTTTCAGTTAATTTTACTAACATAATTTTTTGAGTGCATCAATTGTCTGGTTTCAGGTCCAATATTCCACCATTCCTCAAAGATAACATATGTAAGCAATAGTTGGTGGGTTATTGTATGCTGCCGATTTTGTTTTCTCCAAAAAACCCAATAAATGTTCTATGGGGCCTAAATATCGCCTCTCGGACATGTGTGGAACCACTTTTTCTACCTTTTAATGCATTCATTCTCACACAACCATGGAAGTGTGCTTTGGGCAATTGTCGTGTTAGTACCCAAAGTTGTTTCGAATGTCGAATTTAGTCGCACGAACCTTTTAATTTTCTTTTAAAATGTCTAATAATGAAATTTTCTTATTTTGCGTACCAAAATCCCAAGATTACCGACACCTCCAGTCTCCTCTTCAGCCCAAACCATCACAGAGCCTCCACCGTGTTTCACTGTTGCTTTGAAATGTTTTAGCTGCAACGCGAAGCCGCCACAAAAATCGTCTACCATGTGACTCAAAAATATTAAAATTACTTTTGGAAAACTGTTATATTTACGACAAAAGTAATTTTAATACTTTTGGGTCGAATGGCAGACGATTTGTATGTTGCACCCAAAGAATTTCAAAGCAACAGCGAAACACGGTGGAGGCTCTGCGATGGTGTGGGGTGCAATGGTGCCTGGAGGTGTCGGAAATCTTGGATTTTAGTACCCAAAATGAGAAAATTTCATTATTTAGACATTTTAAACAAAATTTAAGGGTTAGTGCGACTAATTGGGACATTCGAACCAATTTTGGGTACTAACACGACAATTGCCCAAAGCACACTCCCTTGGTTATGTGAGAATGACTGCATTACAAGGTGAAAGAAGTGGTACCACACATGTCCGAGAGGCGATATTAAGGCCCCATAAAACATTTATAGGGTTTTTTGGAGAAAACAAAATCGGCAGCATACAATAACCCATCAACTATTGCTGAAATATGTTATCTTTGAGGAGTGGTGAAATATTAGATTTGAAATTAGACAATTGCTGGGTCTACCTATAAATAACCGATTCAAAGAAGTAATTTCGGCCAAAGGATATCGTACTCGATGTTAAGGATATCATTCTCGCCAATTAACATCATTTTATAAACATAAAATTTATTTTTTTCTCCCCGTACCACTATAGGGAATTTTCTGGTATTTTCTGGCCAAAACTCCAAAAGTTGGGATATTGCCTTAAAATTTGGCAAGTTTATTTGGCGGTAAGTTTTAAGGCTCTGTATAAAAAATTGGCATGATATGGCCTAATAAATCGTGTTTTTAATGCAATTTTGTACTATAATTTTGTCAATAATTTTTACATCCACGCCCACAAAAGGGGGCGGGCAAAAAAATAGTTTTCCTAGTGCCTTTGGTCCAAGTGCATGGCTTTGAACTTCTTGTGGCGTATTTTTTTTTTAATTTTTAAGCAAATGTACAAAAAAAATGTAAAATATGGGATTTTGCGTAGCTAGACTAAGTTATTTAAGGGGGAGCTTTTTTCACATGTTCCAATTTTGCCCATTTACGAACTTGAACATCGTAAGACTATAAGACATATTCGTGCCAAACATCAGGTGGCTAGCTCTTTTGGTTTGGACAGCATCGTGCATTCCCCAGACAGTCAGACCGACAGACGGTCGGACGGACATCACTAAATATCTTTTCCCCATGGAGCCGCATGGCTTAGCGGATGAATACATCTTACTCACAAAGAGTTTCCCAATACCTCATAGAGATATGGGAGTATGCAATTTTATGCAAAAAAAGTAGCAGTCCACAAATATATTTGGTTTAAAAAAGAAAAAAATTAATTAAATAGAAAAATTAAAAAAATATATAAATCAACATTTTAAACCTGTACTTTGTACAAAATATATTAATCTGCTCTATTGGTAATTGAAATTAATTTCAAAAGATTTTAATACAGGATTTTAAGTACGTTAATTTTGTAATAAGTTATGTTCTCCAAAATTAAAAAAAAAAATAATAAAAAATTAAATTTTGTTTTTGACGCCTCCGTACTAGCGGTAAAAGAGTTTGGTGTACAAAAATATGAGCTAGCACAGCTTACTTTTATATAGTTTACTGTATAATGGCATCCGAAAAAAGTTTTTTTGAACACATCAAAAATGGACTTTTGGCCAACAATTCCTTATAAATTCCCTATAGTGCGTACGGACAATTTTTTGAGTTGATTTTTTAAACTTTTTTTTATTTTTTTGTATAAAATAATAATGATGCACGTTAATTTTATTATTAGTGTGCACTTATTATAAACAATTGTTGATCTTTTAAAAAAAAATACTTCATGCGAATCGGTTAAGTATTTTTCGAAATATAAGCAAATGTTTTTTTGATTGTGTGGGGTACGGACAATTGTTTGAGACAGTCAGCTTTACCATCGAAAAATAAAATATATTTAAAATCAGCTTTTAATTTTATTTCCATACAAATTGTTTTTGTTTTTAAAATCGACTTTCAAAAAATGTATTGAAAATTAGAAATTCAAAATAAAACTTTTGTTAAAATAGACTTTTTGATTTCTTGTGGTAAGGGCCAGTGTTTAATTTTTATTTTTTTTCGAAAATTTTTTCAGAAAAAAAAAATTGAAGACCAAAATTTTTATTTTTTGGAAAAAAAACTTTGAAAATTTTTCAGAGATAAAAAAAAAAAAAAATTAACTACTTTAAATAACTGTTACTACATTACAGTACTTTTTTGTTAGTTGTTCAAAAAACGACTTTAAATAACCAACAGAAATAGTTGTTTGATATTTTTCATACAAAAACAACTGACTTTGTAGTTGAAAACAACTAACTACTGTAAAATATACAAACAACTAACATGTATTAACTTACATAAATGAGTGTGGCCTTCTCAGATGAAGCCAAGTTTCTTGGAGTATTTCTAAATGTGAAGTTGAATTTCAGGCGTAATATTGAGGAACGGGTGAGAAAAGCAACAATTGCTTTATATTCCTGTAGAATAGCCATTACATACGTTTGGGCTTTAGCCAAAAAGTCGTTATTTAGATTTATGCAGTATTGGTGTTTCCAATTCTTCTGTATTTTTTTTTTTAATAACCAACACTCAGGGGATGCCCCCTATATATGCATTGCATTGTGCTGATATTAGGAAATAAAGGTAGGAGAAGGAGGAAAGAGGGAGTAGTGTTTGTGGATATTAGATTTAAATTTGATGATATCGTATGTAGCAGGAAAATCGTGTGGAGGTAATTCGTTCCATAAACGTAAAGTTCGGCCGAAAAATGAGTTTTCTCTGTAATGCGTAGTACAATCAGTAGCCCATTCCAAAACAAACGGAGACGAGTATTGCGCCGGAATACACGAATTTCAGGGATAAGGTTACTTATTTCAGCGGAACATTTACCGTGAAAATATCGATAGAACAGGCACACACTGCCAACAGTTCGACGGTGTTCCAAGGAGTCCATGGAATTAGACAAGTTGTCATCGCCTATAAGGACCTGTGCCCTGCGTTGAACCCGGTCGAGAAGCTCCAAAGCGGTTTTTGAGGCCCCTGCCCAGACATGAGAGTTGTATTCCATTTTTGGTTGGATATATGTGGTGTATATAACACAAAAGATCAGATGGAGAAAAGTACTTTCTACCACGTTTCAAGAAGCCTAGGCACTTGAAAGCTTCTTTCGATACTTCGAACACATGCATATTCCACCGTACATCACACTGTATTTTCATACCCAGTACATCCAAGGATTCAGACTCATCAATATTAACACCACCAATTGACAATGTTGACGAATGTTGAACAAAAAATGGCGTCGATGTGCTTCACGGGTGCTCTTTGAACTATACCTACGTCTGCATTAGAAATCCTCCTTCACTTGATACCATCGGAAATTCGACTTCATAACATACTGCAATGGAGGAGCAGCGATTGTGGCGATAGCACTATCTTGAAGAAAATAACAGTACCAAAAAATGTGGACAGTGCTTTCTCTATGAAACTTTTTGAGCGCCACTTTAACACTATGATACCATCCAGGGGGATGGATCGAAGCTACACAAAAAGGTGGTGTTTGGAGTTTATTCGGAGGAGATTGGGTTGAGTCTGGCTCAAATATTTCTAGATCATTGCAGTGTTTACCAAGCAGAGATGCTGGTAATAAAGAAAGTGACTGACTGGTTAGATTGCAATGAATTGTCTACAACCGCATTCAACATCTATTTTGACAGTCAAGCTGCTGTCAATTCCCTGGAGTCAATGTTTCTAAAAAAACATTTGCCCTTAACTGCCGCACGTGTTTAAATGAGATGACCAATTAGTTTGACATACAAATCATATGGGGCCTAGGGCACAGAGACATTCCAGGGCAATGCAAACCGATGAGCTTGTAAGCCTGGGAACTACCTTACAGGTTCCAACAGAATTGGAATGTGATGGTATGCCTCTAGAAACATGCAAGCACAATTGTTTAAGATCGGAAAATGGATGGACGTGTGAGACTACACGACAGATTTGGCCTTATCTTAATCAGGAGCTTACAAGTGAGCTGATATCACTTCCAAGATGAGAGATTTCGACGGAGTTTTCTGTCTTATAGGAAAGCACGCAGAGCGGTTATATGAGCCGTCAAATTACTTTGGCCGGAGTTGGATGGATGAGGAGGAGTTGGAAACTATCGAACACTTGATCTTTCATTGCTCGCACTTTCTGGTCAGAGAGTTAGATCTAGGGAACTGCACGACATTTCTGATTTCTCGGATGTCAAAATTCAATATCTTAGGAGTTTCATAAGAAAGCTCAAATTGTAGGGGAACCTATTACAGTCCCATGGTATCACAACGGACCTCAGACTCTATCTGTGGCATATACAACCTAACCTAATGGCCGTGGGGGCTATATCTATGCACCAATATATTATGATTTTGCTGATTTTTCAATATTTAACAACAGCTTCCAACATAAAACTTTGGACTTCAAATTAAGAATTTATCGAACGAAACTCGCTTAGGTCTAAATTTTGTTCTAAATACATTTTCGGAAGCATTTAGATTAGGTTCACTGTAATTGAAAACTATTTCGAACACCAAGGTACATTTTAGATGGCAAATACAAAAACCTAAATTAAGTATAATTGATGTTGGTACGTGCTGTATATCAAAATTAAATCATCAAATATATATATTCATTATATGCATGTTTGTGAATATAACAGTACAAAAATATGTATATGTAATACTCAATGTAAGGATATGTAAATGTACAAGTATTCATACATTTGTATACCACCAACACAAATATAACATCACTGTTCAATATCAATGTCAGTGATAATTCGCAAATGTGCGTATAAACACAATAATTGCATTATTGGCGATAAAATACCGCCAAAATAGCAACAGAATTGTAAATGTATGTGTGTGAATATATCTTTGTAAACATGTTTTGGTGTATGTATGTGTGTATATAAATATTCGAAATATATTTGTGGCACACAAATCCTTGTAAATACCTGATACCAATTACAAATGACGCTGATGTATGAGCAAAGACATTGTATTAGAACACCGAGCCACAGAGTATACAAAACAGACACACACACAGCAACTCACACACCTTCAAACAGAATAATAACGTATAAAAGCTAAATTAACCTAAATGGAGTCAAAGGGTTAAATAACTGGGGTGTCATTTATAATAGCGACCAAATGTAAAAAAAAGAAAAACAGGATCCAACCACCCACTCAGTCAATAACATACACACATATATGGTCGTAATAACATAGTTGCTGGTTACGTGCGTAAAAAATGACACTAGCAAAGTAGAGTAGTAACTTCTCTTCTTCCTTTAGTAGTGCTCTTGCCATAGTTGTTATTGGTAACAACAATGGCAAAAAAGGGTGTTATTTCCCAGCAAACTTTTTGCTTACCGAAAACTAGTTTCAGAAGTACTTACACTTTCACAGCACCATTTCTAATTTCAGTTTAAGGTTATGTTAGGTACTTCAGCACACATACAGCCTAATGCCCATATTGGCGGAACTGATCGATTAAGGGGGTAACCCTCTAGACTCTGTTAGTAAACAATTTAGAGTTTCTTACACAGAGAAAACCGATTCGTTTTGATAACAGAATCGGTTTCGAACGTTGAATCGAGCGAGTTTTTGTTTTCCGCTAGCGGAAATTGTTCCAAAATCATTGAGAATCTTTTCAATATCCTAAGAACCATTCTCGCTATATTCTCCAAAGTGCCGAAACTTATCTGACCGGTAACCTGACCGTTTCATCTACTCCTGAAGCGCATCTTTTACAACTTGCGTCTGAAATAAGTCCAATATTCTTGGCATGGAGGCCGACATTCCCTTCTCGTAAGTGAAAGTAGATATTTCATTTTTCCTTGATCATAAGTAGGCCACAAAATTCTGCTAATTTTGCATGTTGTCAGTTCTTTCCACTTTTTGTTTGACTTGCAACATTGATGGAATTCCGTTTAAGTTTATAGTGTTGAGGAGGAGGAAAAACTGGCACCATGGTACCTATACCATTAGTTCCAAGTTTCGCGAGTTCGTCTGCCTTTCAATTTCCCTATATTCCGTTGTGTACTAGTCCCCATGTGTAGACACAGCATCGGCAAGTTCTCGTAATCTGAGAGGGTTTGGGTTGTAACAACAGAAACTCAGATAAGACAAGAGAAGTTCGGTGTTTATAAAAAAAAAAAATCTGTTCCCTCAATCAAAAACTTAAAATAAAAACAAAAAATGTTGGTTGTTGTAACTAAACTAACTAACTGGCAACAAATTTGGTCGTCGCAATGAATCTGTTTTCTATGTATGAAAAGTTTGAAAGTTTGCTTTGGAGACGAAAACTAATATTTTTCACGAAAATCCAGAAATGATTTTGATTAGTATCACTGGAGCTCTTCATTCTACACATCCGGCTGCATTTGAAATCCAACTTCACCTAATATCATTAGACATAATGGGTAGGCATAATTCGGCAAGGTCAACAATCCAATTAAATCGCAGACTTTAATGAGAGGTCAACGATTGTGGCCATGACACAATCGGGAAAAGGTTACAATACTTCGAATATATAGAATGTCCTCCTTCTTTAAATTTTTTAAACAGACGGACCGGAACTTCACGAAGAAGTGGGTCTTGGAATATTTTCAGAAAAAAATCGAAAATTACCAGACCATTAAAGTGTTGACCAGTCAGGGATGTTGACAATAAAGGAATTCGCTGACTGTTGGGAAACAAGGTTTTGTCTACAACCGTAGCCAAGACCTATTCTTGACATTGACCAAGTCAATGTCAATTCCTTGGCGTCCATGTTGAAAACAAGATCTACCCTCAACTGCCGAACGTCTTTAAATGACATGGACAATCAGTATTACATTCGACTCATATGAGAAACATTCCAAGACTGGGAATTAACTTACAGGTTCCTTCGGAATACAAATGTGTTGGTATGCCAATACAAACTTGGAAGAACAAACTGTCGCTTATTACTTACTAAGGTAACTAATAAGAGATGGGCAGATGGATTGACCTGTAAGACTACACGACAAAATTGGCCGTGTTTTAATCACAGGTGCTGTTATCACTTCCAAGAGTAGGGATTTCGACTATGGTTGCTGTTAAGACCGAGAACTGTGTTATAGCGCAACGTGCTGAATGACTAAAGGGTCAGTCAAAGGACTTCTACCTGTGCTACATGAATGGGAAGGAGTTGAAAACAACTGAACCCTTTATCTGCCATTGGCCGGCGTTTTCTCGTCAGAAACATGCTTTATTGGGACCTAGGAAGCTGTATAATCGCTCTGTTTTTTCGAATGCTGAAGTTCAAATTCATTGATAAGTAGGATACCCCGATTATGGTCCCTAGGTTTCATAACTGACCATAGAGTCTATGTATGAAGTGAAGTGTCAGCAGCCACTGCCATGCTTCGTATAGATCCAGTTGTAGAGCGAGTTATGAAACCAGTTCTGGGTTAGGTTGATTTTGAAGTGTGTTGTGAACCCTAGCGACGATAATAGGGGTATTCTACTCAGGCACGAACGCAGGAATTTATTTTGGGGGGGGGCCCAAATATTTTGTTTTAAAATTTCGTTTTTTCGCTTGAATGTTTTTGCGCCTACATTTTTTGCATTTTTAAAAAACAAAACATATATTTTAAATTTAAGGTAAAAAGGAGTCGAATTATTTTTTTTAAAAAAGAATTTAAAAATTTATGCATTTTTTTTTTTAAATTCTCAAATATTCTTTACGCGCAAAAGCTCAAAACTGTGGGAGACATTTTTTGAAACAAAGACTCCTTAAATTGCTGGAGATTTTTTTAATTTTACAGTTTTTGAATATAAAAAAATTTAATTCCAAGATATTTAATCCATAGAAAGATTTTTACTATACTTACGATTTAAATCATTTTTTGCGTAGAAAATTTTCAAATTTTGAGACATTTTTTAAACAGAAAAACTCTGAAATATTTTTCATGTAGAAAAATTCTTAGATTATAAGACATTTTTCGTTTAGAAAATTTCTTAGATTCTGAGCCATTTTTAGTATAGAAAAAATCTCAGATTATTATAAAACATAGAGAAAAACTTCTTAGCTTTTGAGACAATTTTCATTAAAAAATTTTAGTCTCTGCGACATTTTTCGTATTGAAAAATTCTAATATTCTCGGAGAAATTTTTCGAATTGAAAAATTCTCAGATTCGGAAATATTTTTCGTATTCAAAAATTCTCAGTTCTGAGACAATTTTCGTATAGTGAATTTTTCTATATTTGTTCTAAAAAAAGGTGGTTTGATTTTGAGACATTCTCAATTTCTCAAACATTTTTCTTACAGAAAAATTCTGAGATTTTGGGTCATTTTTCGTACAGAAAAACTCTCAGATTATAAGACATTTATAGTGTAGAAAAACTTCTCAGCTTTTGAGACAGTTTTCATTAAAACATTTCAGTCTCTGAGACATTTTTCATATTGAAAAATTATAATATTCTCGGAGAAATTTTTCGAATTGAAAAATTCTCAGATTCGGAAACATTTTTCGTATTAAGAAATTCTCAGTTCTGAGACATTTTTCGTATAGTGAATTTTTCTATATTTGTATAGAAATGTTCTAAGATCCTGAAACATTTTTGCATAGAAGAATTCTAAGATTTTAACACATTTTTCGTACAGAAAAATTGCTTGTAAGAAAAATGTCTCAAATTGGTATAAAAAAATTCACAGATTCTAATACACTTTCGTATAGATTTTTCCGATTCTGAGTAATTTTTCGTAAAGAAAAAAACTCAGATTTTTGTATAGACAAATTCTTTGATTCTAAAATATTTTTCATATAAAAAAAGTCTGAAAAAATATTTATAATCTTAAAAAATCTGTTATCCATTTATTGAATGAGGAAGTTTGTAGATTCTGAAGCATTTTTGTAAAAAAAAAATTAATTCACAGTATTTTTGTCGATAAAAATTTTCCAGTTCTATTAAGATATTAAAAAAAAATAACGCTTTGATTAATTTATTGTGTAAAAAAGTTCCAGATTCAGAGAAGATTTTTCGATTTAAAAATTGTTCAATTTAGTTTAAGTTGGAATTACAAAAGCTTCAAATTAGTGTAGACGACACAATTTTCAACGCATATATTTTAAAACATTATTTTCCAAAAAAAAACTCAAACCCTTTGAAAAATTTCGTTAAAAAAAAAACTCCTTTTTCACCAAAACTGTACCATTTAAAATTATATATTTTTTTTTTTTTTAAAAGAAGCAACACTCAGGCAATGCTGCCTATCAATTACCAATGTAACCGTGATGCTTCTTTCGGAAAGGGGATAGAAGAGAGATGAAAGTTTTGAAAGATAGAAGGGCTTCAGTATGGCAACACTGTAATTGCGCGTGTTGATAATTTTGAGTACAGTTGTTGCATCGCCATCTGTTATTGATCTGGCGAATTATTTTTGAAGCTGTGTTTATAGCCATTATTTTATTATTTTACTTCGATGACGTTTTTAGTGCTATTTATAAACGAAGGAGGGTGCTGCGATAGATATTAGTTATAAATAGAAGCTAATAAATATCTGAAAAAATGTTGTTCTGCCTAAGCCGGGAATCGAACCAAGGCTTGCTGGCTAGTAGTCCAACGCGCTAACCACTAAGCCACAGCATTTGTATTTCTGAAGACATTAAATATATTTTTAAATATCAAAATTTTTCGATAGAAAATTTTTGATAGTAAATTTTTCTATAGAAAATTTTCGATAGTAAATTTTTCTATGGAAAATTTTCGATAGTATGTTTTTTGACAGAAAATTTTCGATAGTAAGTTTTTCTACAGAAAATTTTCGATAGTAAATTTTTCTATATCACAAATCTAGTCAAACGTGGCAGCGGCTTTAAATAAAGTCGAGAGGAAAGCTAATGAAATAATATTCATAATGCATAACTTATGGTCAGTCGCAATTACCTTTGAGAGGTGTCCTATACACTACCGTAAATGTTTACGAATTTTTTTTAATAAATTTTTTGTTGCATTTTTTTTAGATTTTGAAATTTTCAGAAAAAACCCTTCGTTAGATTAGATATAAATAAGAAAATAATACTCAGCCTATTTTTGTTAACAAACGTATACTTTGTAGTGCAATGTCTTAAAATTTGTATATGAACAAATCATTTTGGGGGGAGGCCAGGCCCCCCAAAATGCGTATGTGCCCGATTCTACTTATCACTGATATTGTATGAAATTATAGAGATCATACAGACCACGGGAGAGTAATGGAGTTGCTCTACTAATTCATACCATTGAACTAATTTGAGATCCTCATGAAACTCCTAAGATACTGAATTTTGACATCCGACAAATCAGAAAGATCGTTCAGCTTTCTAGATTCAAGTCTCTGTCCAAACAGTGCCGAGCAAGTGACACATAAGGTTAGGTTAGGTTGTAAGTGCCTGCTGACGTTTTACGTCAACACACGTAGACTCTGAGGTCCATTGTGATACCACGGGATCGTAATAGGTTTTCCTACTAGTCCCTGTCGTTAAACCAGTTTTAGCTTCTTATGAAACTCCTTAGATGTTGAATTTTGACATCCAACAAATCAGAAAGACCGTGCAGCTCCCTAGATCCCAGTGAAGCAAGTCTCTGACCAGAAAGTGCCGGGCAATGGCAAATAAAGTGTTCGATAGTTTCCAACTCCTCTTCATCCATGCAACTTCAGCAAAAGTCATTCGACGGCACATTTAACCGCTCTGTGTGCTTCCCTATAAGACAGTGTCCGGTAATTATAGCAACCACCGTCGATATCTCTCCTCTTGGAAGCGATATCAGCTCACTTGTGCGCCCCTGATTAAGAGAAGGCCAAATCAGTCGTGTTGTCTCACACGTCCATCCATTTGCCCATCTTTGATTAGTCTCCGTCGCAGAACAAAGCCGTAGGTTTTGCTTGCAAGTTTCTAGAGGCATACCAACACATTCCAATTCTGTTGGAACCTGTAAGGTAGTTCCTAGTCTTGCAAGCTCATCGGCTTTGCAATTCCCTGGAATGTCTCTGTGCCCTGGGACCCATATGAGTCGTATGTTAAACTGCTTGGCCATCTCATTTAAAGACGTGCGGCAGTTAAGGGCAGATCTTGTTTTCAGAAACATTGAATCCAGGGACTTGACCGCGGCTTGACTGTCAGTATAGATGTTGACTGCGGTTGTAGACAAGACATTGCAGCTCAACCAGTCAGCCACTTCCATTATTGCCAGCATCTCTGCCTGGTAAACACTGCAATGATCTGGGAATCTACGAGCCAGGCTCAACCCAAGCTCTTCCGAATAGACTCCAAAGCCCACTTGTTCGTGCAGCCTCGATCCATCTGTGTAAAAATTTATGGTAGCTCCACTACCCGGAGTATCCCCCATCCAAGACTCCCTAGATGGTATCATAGTGGTAAAGTGGCGCTCAAAGAGGCTCAAAGAGGGAACACAGTCCACATTTTGTGGTATTGTTATCTTTTTCAAGATCGCGCTATGGCCACAATCGCTGCTCCTCCATTGCAGCGTGCTATTAAGTCGAATTGCCGACGCAGCCGCATATTGCCTACCCAATATGTCCAAGGGTATCAGGTGAAGGAGGATTTCTAATGCAGCCGTAGGTGTAGTACGAAGAGCACCAGTGATGCACATTGACGCCGTTCTCTGTACCGTCGTGATAAAGACACAGTTCGCTTTTGTTTCTAAAGCAGGCCACCAGACAATGATTCCATACAGCAAAATTGGACGCACCACTGCTGTATAGATCCAATGAACGACTTGAGGGCTAAAACCCCATCGTTTTCCAATGGCCCTTTTACAGGAATACAAAGCAATCGTTGCTTTTCTCACCCGTTCCTCAATATTACGCCTAAAATTCAGCTTCCTATCTAGAAATACTCCAAGATACTTGGCTCCATCTGAGAAGGTGATTTCAGTACCGTCCAGAGAAATAGGATCAAAAGCAGGAATCTTATATTTCCTTGTAAACAAAACAAGCTCTGTTTTACTAGGATTAACTCCTAGACCACAGTCTCTTGCCCATTTAGACAGATCTTTCAGAGAACCCTGAAGAATGTCCCGCAATGTTGTCAGATGCTTCCCCTTTACCGCTATCGCGACATCGTCAGCATATGCGACAACATGACAACCACGTGCTTCTAGAGATAGTAGCATTGAATTCAGTGCCAGGTTCCAAAGAAGCGGCGAAAGAACACCTCCTTGTGGTGTGCCCCTATTAACAAACCGAGATATGACGGACGCTCCCAATTCAGACGTTATACGTCTATTGGCAAGTAGGTTTTCCACCATTAAAACGATTTCACGCTTTACTCCCAGACCAGACAATGCCAATATTATCGATTCTGGGATGACATTATTAAAAACCCCCTCAATATCAAGAAAGGCCACCATAGTGTACTCCTTTACCGAAAGCGATCTCTCGATGGTACCAACGAGCTCATGAAGAGCTGTTTCGGTTGATCGTCCCTTGCTGTATGCATGTTGCTTTGTCGAAAGCAACCTCGGGTCAATCACTCTACGCAAATATGAGTCTATCATTCGTTCCATTGTCTTTAACAAAAAAGAAGACAGACTAATTGGTCTGAAATCCTTTGGAGCTGTGTGGGAACTTTTCCCAGCCTTCGGGATAAATACGACTCTGGTATCCCTCCATTTTAAAGGAATATACGACCAGTTGATGCATGCTATGTATAGATTATACAGCAACGGGGCTATATAGTCCGACACTTGCTGCAACTCAGCCGGGATTATACCATCAGGTCCCGGGGACTTATAGGGCCTGAAGCTTTTTATCGCCCAGATTAATGTTGGCATATTTATTATTTCCGAAGCAATTTCAGATGCTTGGGTGTCAGAACGTTCCAAAGCTTGAAACGGCGTCATGGAATTGCCCGGAAAATGCGTGTTTAAAAGGAGATCCAGCGACTCTCCACTGGAGGAAGACCACATCCCATTAGGATCTTTCAGGTATCCCAGGGTGCAAGGAGAAGAAGCCAGAACCTTGCGCAGCCTGGATGCCTCAGAAACTTCTTCTATGTGTCCACAGAAGTTTTTCCAGGAATCACATTTTGCATTTCTGATCATCTTCTTATAACTCTTGAGCTGCAGCCTGTATGCAGACCAGTCCTCGTCCGCTCTTGAAATTTAGCCTTATTAAAGAGCTTTCTGCAGGAATCTTTGCTCGCCTGCAACTCATTTGACCACCAAGGTGGCTTTTTTTCCCTCTAGGCTTTGCAGAAGGGCAAGACGCATCCAGGCACCTATTACAAACATTTGTTTTATGGTCAACCAGACAGTCAATTTCCGCCAAACTATGCGGTTCAGATAAGGGTACTTCATCCAAAAGCAAAGAAAAAGTCTCCCTATATTTCACCCAGTTTGTTCTCCTCAGATTTCTAGAGACTGTCTCAACCGGGGCACGCTCCCTGAGTAAAAACTCAATGTAGCGATGATCTGAGAAAGAATGCTCTTCCAAAACTCTCCAGTCATCAATTCTATCAGACAATGTATCTGGGGGGTAATTATGTAACTTGATAGTCGTCAATCGTATCGTTTCCATCGTTATTCCATTACTATATACTGTCATTTTATGGTAATAGAATAATGAGCTATTGATGACGATTGACGATTATCAAGTTACATAATTAGCCCCCTGATACAAGTGTTACGTCAAGAACCTCTTGCCGCGTACTTATAACGAAAGTTGGTTCACCACCCTTGTTACAAATATACAGGTTAGTGCTTAACAAAAACTCCAAAAGCGATTCGCCTCTATCATTTGTGTCTGTACTTCCCCATATCGAATGATGTGCATTAGCATCACAACACACTACTAACTGGTGTCCCCTAGATTCAGACTCCCGAATTAGACCGACAACCTTCTCCGGGGGTATTGGCCCCGGATTAGGAAAATACGCAGAGGCGAGCCAAATAGACTTCCCATGAAGCTCTAAGCTAGCCGCTGTAACATCCATATCACTAAAAGTTGATAAAAAGAATATATTTAAGCTATTTTTCGCCAAGATGCAGGCTCTTGGTGAGCCCTCACCTTTGGCAACCACCAACTTAAACCCAGGGGTCTTCAATCCGCAAAGTGTCACATAAAGTGTTCTATAGTTTCAAGCCCAACTTTTCCATCTCATTTACAGACGTGCGGTAGTTAGGCAGATCTTGTTTTCGGAAACATTAACTCCAGGAGTTGACCGCGGCCTGACTGTTGAAATAGGTGTTGAGTGCGGGTGGCAATCATCGAGCCAGGCTCAACACAATTTCTCAAGTCTACTTGTTGTTGCTCAGAAAGGCTCATAGAGGGAGCACAGTACGCATCTCCAATAGTCGCTATATGTCTATTTGCAAGTAAGTTTTTCACAATTAAAACAATCACATGCTTCACAATGTCACAACTATCGCGTGTGGGATGACATTACTAAAAGTTTCCTTTATATCAAGAAAGGTCACCAAAGTGTGCTCCTTTACCGAATGCGATCTCTCGATGGTAACAGCAGATTCACGAAAAGCCTTTTCCGTTTATCTACCATTGCAGATTAATGTTGGCATATTAATTATCTTGAAGTAATGTTTGGGTGTCAAAGCGTTCCAAAGCTTGAAACGGCGCACAGTGGTCAATTTCGCGAGATAGCGGTCAAAACTCTATAACTTTTGACCGGATTGGTATTTTTTTACGCAATTTGTTTTGTTCAATAGGAGGGACTTTAAGCTTCAATTTGCGTGTTCAAACGTAAAAATCGACTGATAGGAACGTTAGTAATGTGGAGTTAAAAATGCATTTTAATTTTTTGTTGAGTTTCCATGTAAAAGTTGAATATTTTGACATTTTAAATAGGTATTTTTTTTATAATTTCTTATTTTCTTCAATCGTATTTTACAACCAATACTTATTTATTATTCCTAAACTTAATTTTGGTCAGAAAATGCCAACATTTGGCAACTGACATTTATTTAGTCTCAATATTCACAGGTCTTTTGTCCTTTTGATAGGTCCTAGGATAGGTGCTTTTGATAGGTCCAGGGATATGTCCTTTTGATAGGTCCTAGGATAGGTCCTTTTGATAGGTCCTTTTGATAGGTCCTTTTGATAGGTCCTTTTGATAGGTCCTGGGATAGGTCCTTTTGATAGGTCCAAGGATAAGTAATTTTGATAGGTCCTAGGATAGGTCCTTTTGATTGGTCCAAGGATAGGTCCTTTTCATAAGTCCAAGGATAGGTCCTTTTGATAGGTCCTTCTGATAGGTTCTTTTGATAGGACCAAGGATAGGTCCATTTGATAGGTTCAAGGATAGGTCCTTTTGATATGTAAAAGGATAGGTCCTTTTGATAGGTCCTAGGATAGGTCCTTTTGATATGTAAAAGGATAGGTCCTTTTAATAGGTCCAAGGATAAGTCTTTTTGATAGGTCCAAGGATAGGTCCTTTTGATAGGTTCAAGGATAGGTCCTTTTGACTGGTCCTAGGATAGGTCATTTTGATAGGTCCAAGGATAGGTCCTTTTGATGGGTCCTAGTATAGGTCCTTTTGATAGGTCCAAGGATAGGTCCTTTTGATAGGTCCAAGGATAGGTCCTTTTAAAATATAAAAGGATAGGCCCTTTTGATAGATCAAAGGATAGGTCCTTTTAATATGTAAAAGGATAGGTCCTTTTGATAGATCAAAGGATAGGTCCAAGGATAGGTCCTTTTAATAGATCAAAGGATAGGTCCTTTTGATAGATCAAAGGATAGGTCCTTTTGATAGGTCCAAGAATAGGTCCTTTTGATATGAAAAAGGATAGATCCTTTTGATAGATCAAAGGATAGGTCCTTTTGATAGGTCCAAGGATAGGTCCTTTTTATAGGTCCAAGGATAGGTCCTTTTGATATGTAAAAGGATAGGTCCTTTTGGTAGGTCCAAGGATATGTCCTTTTGATAGGTCCTAGGATAGGTCCTTTTGATAGGTGAAAGGAAAGGTCCATTTGATATGTAAAAGGATAGGTCCTTTTAATAGATCAAGGTCCTAGGATAGGTCCTTTTGATAGGTCCAAGGATAGGTCCTTTTGATAGATCAAAGGATAGGTCCTTTTGATAGGTCCAAGGATAGGTCCTTTTGATTGGTCCAAGGATAGGTCCTTTTCATAAGTCCAAGGATAGGTCCTTCTGATAGGTCCTTTTGATAGGACCAAGGATAGATCCTTTTGATAGGTTCAAGGATAGGTCCTTTTGATATGTAAAAGGATAGGTCCTTTTGATAGGTCCAAGGATAGGTCTTTTTGATAGGTCCAAGGATCCACAGGTTATTTCCATTGGTTTTAAATTTATTTGCAATTATCAGGTATTTAAGTTATGTAATATTAGATGGAAATAAAATCATTTTTTACCTTTTCCAAATGAATTGCCAGATACCACATAATTTGAGAGTTCTATTGTCATTTTTGTCAAAATTTTAATACACCCTTCTATGTGGACTAGGTCCAAATATGGGCCAACTTCTCCTAATTTCAACAGAATTATTTTTTGGGTCATTAAGAACTCTTGTACAAAATTTCATCAAAATATATGCATAATAGCCACTTTCACATAAAAATAACTTCTCAAAAAATATGACGTGCATTTGTACCGAATATCTTACCTTGGGTCAGAAAAATTGCTGTAGCTCAAAAAGTGCAGCCCCGATGCATGGACATGTATATATAGGAATGTAGGGGAGAGTTAGGACTACAAAATAGTAAATTTGTGTTTTGACTCAGCTTGACTCACAGGAGTTGTGCTCTATGAAGTAGGAAATTTCCGAGAAATTTGACCTTTTTTAAAAAAAATATTCAAATTGTTCTGAAAACAGTAGAGCTTCAATTTTTTTACCAGTAATAGGAAATAAGTTAAGTTACAACACAACATTTATTTCGTCCAAAAATCTTGAAAAACAAAAAAGTTATGATCATTTAAACTTTAAAAATTAACTAAAAATATCATAAATTTACTAAATTCTGAAAAATCCCATTTTGGACCACCCTGTTCTCAGTGAAATAATTGAAATAGAGTTCTAGTTTTTTGGCTCCCGAGGTTTACTACTGTCTACTTTCATATGAGTCTAATAACTTTAAAATCGGAGAACAAAAACCAAAAGGAGTTTTGGCCGCTATCTCAAAATATTGACCACAGTGCGGCGTCAACGAATTGCCCGAAAAATGCGTGTTTTGAAGGAGATCCAGCGACTAACTACTGGAAGTAGACCTTCAGGTATTCCAGAATACAAAGAGACAAAGCCAAAACTTTGCTTAGACTAATTGCCTCAGAAATTTCTTACATATTTGCACAGAAGTTTTTCCAAGAATCACGTTTGAAAATACTGATCAGTTATATTCTTGGTTAGTTATATCCAAGTTCAGAGGAACGGAAACTTAAGACACATGTTATATAATATATGCAGAAAGAAGCGCGTCCAAAAAATTCCTGTATACATAATGATATTGGTTCCCAGGAAAAGCTTTAATTACCAAGTCGTAAGCTTAAGGAATTAAAAATCTGTGGCTACTTACGGCTTAGGGAAAAAAGCTAACATGGCGTTGTAACGACCAAATTTCGCACCAATCGAATGTTTTGGTTACATCGCTATTAAACCAAAACTGCAGAAGAAATCTGAAAAAAGTTGCACTTCTGTTTTTTCAAACCAAATTCTAAAATCAGGTTGCTGCTCTGCATGTATTACAAATTTTAAACATTGAACTTAATTTAATGGCGTTTATTTTGTATTACGTACTCATTACCAAACAAGTGAATGGGAGTTGAGTACTAGTTACCTAGGTTTTGCTGGGTTATTTGGTAGTCGTGTGTCATCATAAAATTTTAAATTACCAAAATATATAAAAAATGTACCAGAATGGAGCACGCTGTCACATAACAAACAAAACATTAAGTTTTGACACTGGGTCGAAAGTCAGTGTTGCCAAGTAATTTGAAATTATTTCTTAAAAATGTTTGCATGAAAATTTTTGGTGTATTTTTGCAAGTGTTAGGAAATATGACACTTACGATTTGTTCCTTGTTGTAGGTTCTTAAAATTCCTTTAGCTTGAGATCAGTCATGAAACATTTTTCGATGATCGTAGTATGACTTTAAAAAGTCTTCCCTTGTGAGTTTGTAGGAATTCGGTTACGTTTGTACCAGTCGAATTTCTTTTGTTTAGAGTTGTATCGTTCATGAACGAACTAGTTCAATTAAACATTCACTTAACTGAACGATTTAAGCTAGTTCGTTCGTTTCAGCTCTTTTTGTTCAACCAGCTCAATTGTTTATTAAATCATTTGATATTATAGTTTTCTTGTTAATTTAGTTTAAATCAACAACTTTATTTGCGTAATTTTTTATCCTCTTACGGTCCGTTTTTTTATAATTTTTATTTTTTACAACAAATGGTTAAAAAAATTATTTGTTGTTACACATACGCTATGTTAAAACAAGCAAATACAAGACAATTACAATATTGTTATGAAATTCTATATTCAAATGCGATTTTCTCGAAAAAAAGAGACAAACGCGCGTCTAATTTTTTTTTTTTTTTTGTGTGGATAGAAAAACATCAAAACATCAAAAAAAGTTAAAAAATAAAAAAAAAATCGTGGCCGGATTTTTGATAAATTGACTTTTTTAAAAAATGGGAAATTTAATAACGAGATCTAAAAATATTTAAAAATATAATAGTCCAAAAAACTCAAATTTTTGAAATTATGGTGCATTCCGATTTAATTAAATAAATAATTAATCAAGCCAACACGACACAAATTTTACCATTTTTTCAATATAAATTTTGGGTCATCGCTTTTTTTGGACACATGTTTTTCTGTAGCGGTACATTTGGTGTGGAATGCCTCATATTTATTATGGAAATACCACGTTATTCGGCATTTGCTAAACTTAAATTCAAAAACCGAATGTTAAGTTAAACTTAGGTTTGCTTAAAAATCGGTTGATGCAATTCAAAAATTAGTTTTATACCAATTTCGGTTGTCACAACCAATATATTTTGTGTTCATAAAGATTTTATTAATAAACATTCTTATCAATGACTGAACAAAAAAAATTTGCAAATTTTTCGTCTAAATATATTTTCCTAATATTGGCTATTTTTATATCTAAAATATGCCTAAAATCTTTGGCAACCTTTAATTCCAAATCGCTATTGAAAATAAAACCTCTAAACAAAACCAGGAAAAAGAGTTGTATTTTAGTACATTTCTATGATTGTGTTGGTGTATGTTCATGAGACGTGGTGTTTGTGACATACGCAAATACGTATATGAGTCATTTCAAACCAAATGTACAGCCGAAAAAAACATGTGTCCCATGAGTATATTAATAGAGTGTATGGGTAGCCTTATATGGATCTAAAAAGATTGCGTGAGTAAAATTAAAATAATTCACGCGATCTCATTACTCTCGCTGCAAGTAATCAAAAAATTTTACTATACTGCACCACAAGAGTTTTAATAATAGAAATAATCACAATTTGTTGGTTTCGTAAATTTGTATTACTCATACGCCTAGTTGATACAGTCAAATACAAGAAATTAACAGATAATTGCAGTAATGCAATATTCAAAGGTGTTTCACTCAAAAAAAGAAACAAAAACCGCCCTTCTGATTTTTTTGTGGGGTTAGATAAACATCTGAACTTGAAAATAACAAAAAATTGTGGCCGAATTTCTGATAAATTCACTTTTAATAAAACTAAAATCTTAAAACTGGTTTTGAAATCTTTTCAAACTAATTTTTCGCATTTCGTGTCGTAATACCTGCTGAACGATGGCCACGGAATAGCCGATTGTAGGAAAATTTATGAAAAAAATGTGCAGGCGTCTTCAGTCGGCAAATAGCGGTCGAATCCGGCTTAAAAATTAATAATTTTTGCATACTTTATGGGAAAAATATTTAAAAAATTCCAAAATAGTGATTTTTGTTTGCAGATGCTGATTTTTAAACATTAAAATTATTACTGTAGCCAAGTTGGAAAATATTATGTATTTTATCTAAAAAATATTAGAAAAATATGAAAATGCGATTTTGTTTCAAAAATGTTGTCATGGGAAATCTACACAAATTTTACCATTTTTTTTTACCCTCCACTCTAGTGATAGAGGGTATATATAAGTTTGTCATTCCGTTTGTAACACCTCGAAATATTGGTCTAGGACCCCATAAAGTATATATACATATTCATGATCCTCGATCGATTTTAAGACGATCTAGCGATGTCCGTCCGTCTGTCTGTCTGTCTGTTGAAAACAGAAGTTTGGCATATATGTCGGGCATTTACCTAGTCAGGTTGGTATAGCAATCCAGCGAAATCGGTCCAGAGAAATATGGTTCCAAATGAATTTTTTTGTGGCATAAATTCAAAAAATGAAGCACGGTCACTTGGATAAATTCTGGGATGATTTTTATCTCTTAGCGCAATCAAAAATCGATTGTCAAAAAAAAAAAAAATAATTTTTGAAATTTTTTTTTTTAAAAATTTCTTTTTCAATTTTTTTTTTGAAAAAAATATATTTTTCTTAATTAATTAGCTTGACGGAAGGTAAAAAATATAAAAGAAAAATAATTTGAAAATGTGTCACGCAAAAACAGCAAATTTGGCCGAAATTTTTGATAAACTAAAATGGAAATTGTGGGAGTTTGCCCACAGCTATTTGGACCAAAATCGTGTTTTTATATTTTTTTAAATATTTTTCAAATAACATAATTAACATTTTCTAACTTTTAAGACCAATTTGGATAAAATATATTTTTTATGTTTAACAATTAGCATCTGTGGACCAAAATCGCTCTTGTGGAATTTTTAAAATATTTTTCGCATAAAATACGCACAAATTCAAATTTTTGAGACGGATTTGGTTAAGAAATTCGGATATGAATTTTGGTCAAAAATCATTGGCAGCTGGTTGACAACTGAAGATGCCCCTGTAAAATTTGTTCATAAATGTTTCCACAATCAGCTATTCAATGGCCATCGTTCGGCAAGTATTACGATACGAAATTCGAAAGCTTAGATTTGATATTTTTAACATTTTATCACGCCTACTAAGCCCACTTTTTGAAAAAACTCAAAAGCCAAAACTGAATTTTCTTAGTTTCATACAGGCTTATCCATACACTCTATTCAGACATTCATGGGACACATGTACTACTTATTTTTGTAGCGGAATATTTGGTATGGAATGCTTCATATGTGTAGGTATTTTTATTTTTGGACACAATAGTGGTATTCAGAGTCTTGCTTGCCAGCCCTGGCACTGGTGGTAAAAGAGCACTTTTCAAAATTACTTTTCAAAATACATGTATTTTTTGATAGAAGTACTCTTTTGCTACATTGCCAGGGCTGGCAACAAGACTCTGAATACCTCTAATATATATTTTTTTTGCACCAAATTTACTTGAGTCATGTTATGATTATAAATATATTTTTGTTTGTACATATATTTTTTATTATATTTGACTTTACCTTAAGTACTTACTCATATTGACAGTCACTCATGTAATTAAATGTATTTTGGTTTGGGACACAATCAATAGTCCAAACAAACAGCTCGGATAAAATCGGTATTCGAATCTCAATTCATATTTTGATGCATTGAGATTCAATTTAGCTGATCGTCGTCAAGACGATGCATTGGCTTCGCGTAGCTCGATTTTTCTTCAATCGTTTCTTCGAAATCGTCTTTTTGACGTTTGTTAAGCTCCACGTAACCTCAAAATCGTTTAACGAGAATTGTTAAATCGACATAAAATAAACGACACCTAAATAGGTGTCGCACAGTGGGAAAAATGAATTTTGATTTCTTTTTTGTATGGGAAGACAAACATATTTTAACAAAAAAAAAACAGAACAAAAAACTGTGACTGTGTTTTAAATAAATTGGCATTTTATAAAATTGAAAATTTCAGAACTGGTTTTGAAAACTTTTTTAAACAAAAAATTTTATTCGAAAGCCCATAAAAAATATTCGAGAATGCCCAATATTGAGTTTATGGTTCTTTCCGTTTTAAATTTATAAAAATTTAATCTTGGGAAATAGACACAAATTTTACAATTTGTTTAGTATTTATCCACGGAACTATCCCAATCGATATACACCGATTTTCCTGAAACTTAAAATTTATGTAAAAGAAACAATTTAAAGACTGGGGTGTCTCAGCTTACCGGCCATTTCGGGGCATTGAGGATTTAAGAAGGTCAGTAATTTTTTCACCAATTTTCATTATTCGATTTTTTTTTAACTAAAAGAAATTTGTAAATTATTTAACTACGAGAAATTTGTACTTAAATAAGAGTACAATTATCTAACTGACTGTATACTCGTATACGAATATATAAAAGCATATTTATGAACATGTTTATTTGATTGGTTGTTCTTTTGGGAAAGAGCACTTCACACATTTTATTTGTATTGTTTTTCATATTTGAAAAACTTTGATTTTGTTTTACTATTTCTACTCACTTTGTATATTTTTCACTTAAATATTTACAATTTATTACTGACCACTTTTATACAAATAGTTTAAAAACAAAGTTAAGTCGAGGACGGCAAAATATTGATATACACACAAAAAAAATTATTTAATTTAAAATGAGGTATATCGTCTCTTCCATCAAACAGCACGAGAAAGAGGGTATTTTTGACCTGGGGTCTTAAATTTTTTTTCATATTGTGTGTATAGATACAATATGGAGCCAATCAGACATTCCCATTTACAGTTTAATGAAATTTCAAAAACTCTCGATTTAATTCGAGATTTTAATTTTTTTTAAATCTAAAACAAATTTAAAAGGTGGTATAGTTTTAAGAGCTATAATTTCGATTTGGAGTTTCTTTTGTCCATTAAAAATTACGCAGTTCTGGTTAAAGCATTTGGACCTGGATAAAAACAATCGGCAAAATCGATTGGACAAGTACACTTGCCAGTGGTCGTTAAAGGATTAATTCCTGGTCTAGGTTCAATATTTCGGGAAATTACAAATATCAGTACAAACTCAATTCAACCTGTTCCACAGAGTGATGTAGGGTATTAAAATGTATACATACTTGCTTAATGACACTTAATTGATACATCAGCAACAAATGTTTGAGTTTTAAGTGGAAAACCTTAATGACTTGCGATATCACAATGATTTTTTAAGTATAGCAAATTTGTTTTTGTTTTATTATCTTTCACGTAAATAAGGTAAATAATTTTTTTAACAAAATGGTGTTTTCGTTAGAAATTTAGCCAATTAAAGTTTTTAAAAATAAATTAGAAATTGCTAGAACCGCCTACCATAATTCCTTTGTACTTTATCAGGAACTGAAACAAAATGGTTGAGTAAACCTAATATATCAATTAATGCCCTTCAAAATTAGAAAAAAATATATTAGAAAAAGCTTGTATTTTATTTATACTCTATTTTACACAGTGCAACAGTCATTTTAGGGTTATAACCAAACTAACACATTTGAAAGTACTTGTGTGTAGTAGTAAAATTCTCGATGGGTTTTGCTCGGCAACGTCTTATTTTTTATACCCTACACCACTCTGTGGTACAGGGTATATTGAGTTTGTGCTGATGTTTGTAACTACCCGAAATATTGGTCCTAGACCTACCTTCAAGTATACCGATCGACTCAGAATAACTTTTTGAGTCGATTTAGCGATGTCCGTCCGTCCGTCTGTCCGTCCGTCCGTCCGTCCGTCTGTCCATCTATCGGTTTAAGCACGATACAGGTCGCAATTTTCAATCAATTGACCTGAAATTTGAAATTTAAGCATCTTTTGGCCCAAGGACGAAGCCTATTGAAATTGGAGAAAATCGGTCCATGTTAAGACCTAGCCCCCATACAAACGCCCCCTTTGGATTCGGCTTCAATGACTCTAATAACCGTATTATAATAGATATCGCTTTGAAATTCAGCAAGTAATCAAATTTTGTATGCACAAATCACCATTCCAAATTTCAAAGGAATCGGGTCAGTCCTTCTGGTAGTCCCCATACAAACCACATTCCCGATATTCACATAATTCCCTCAAAATTCATAAAAATGGAAATATTTGATAAAAAATTTATTTTTAGGTGCTAAACGTGTACTTTAGCAACCTTATCAAATCGGAATATAATTAGGCCATTTTGGGACTTAGTCCCCCATATAAAAATTTCGACCGATATTCAGTTAAATTGTTCTATTGACAAAAAAAAATAACCAATTCCACTTAAAATTGATCTGTGTGTGTTTTCTACACTAAATAAAGATCTAACAAAAGACAGATACAATCGGTCCATGTTTGGACTTGGGACCCATTTTCCGGAAAACACTGGTGTAGGGTATCATATGATCGGTCTTGACCGACTATAACTTTCTTACTTGTTTTTTTTTTTGTTTTTGTAGCCCACTGAATATTTTATTATTTTTTCGAAGGCGTTTGAAAAAAGTTAAAAAAATAATTTAAATGGATATAATTCGTTTTTAAAATTTTCCACTATTGGGGATTTTATAATAGATAGAGGGTTTTGTTTTTCAAAAATATTTAAAGTTCATGAATCAAAATGATCAGATGGAGGGTTTTGCATTTTAATAAAAATTAATTATTATGATTTCATTTACGATATCGGTAAATTTTTAAATTGATTTATTAATGATAACGGCTTATTAAAAATTCTAAAATCGCGGTTTTGGTCCACAGGTGCTGATTTTTAAGACAAAATTATTTTTTTTTACCGAATTCATTTTAAAAGTTGACAAACTGTTGAGTATGTTATATAAAAAATATTTAAAAAACAAGTGAGAGTGTTAAATTCGGCTGTGCCGAATCTTTTATACCCTCCAACAAGTAAAAAAAAAAACAGGGGCGTCTTTTTTTTTTTTTGGGGGGGGGGGGGGGGGGGTAAAGTTGGTTGGACACAACCTCCCTGGATCCAACTGCAAGACTATGAACTTCTTTTGACATAACAATGTTTCGTTTGCTAAGCAAAAGTACAAAAAACCTTTAAAAAATGTTTTTTTTTAGATTTTTTTTTAGTTCTTAAGAGGGGAACTTTTTTCCCCCTAAACCGATTTTGCCCATGTTCGAACTTAACCAGCCCAATACCATGAGACATCTTCGTGCCAAATTTCAGGATTCTAGCGCTTTTACTTTGGACTGTATCGTGTCTTCCACAGACGGACGGACGGACGGACAGACGGACATCGCTAGAATGTCTTAGAATGGATCACTGATCAATAATATATATACTTTATGGGGTCCTAGACCGATATTTCGATGCGTTACACACGGAATGACAAAGTGAGTATACCCCCATACTGTGGTTGGAGGGTATAAAAACGCGATTTTGGTCCACAGATGCTGGCCAGCATCGCGATTTATAAGATTAAAATTTTTGTTCTATAATCTACACAATACATCTAAATTTTGAGCCATATTTTTTCACAAAGTCAAACAAGAATTTTCAGAAAAAATTAGCATTAGTGGACCAAAATCATGGATCTGGAATTTTGTTGACAAATTCACGTTCAGCATGCTAAAATTAGTATGAAAACATGTGTTGCATGATAAAATTATTCAAAAAAAAATATTTATAAATTAATTATTTAAAAGATAGAGGGTTTTTCATTCAGAAAAATTTAATAAAATAAAATAAATATTTTTGTTCTGAATTTTACACCATAGAAAGTAATTTTCGTGAAAATGGTAGATTGAGGGTTTTAAATATAGGGCATCGAAATGTTTTTTTGAACAAGAAATAGTGTTTGGATGTCAAATAGAATTGTTTTTACTTGCTGAATTCTCTTTGATAAAACAATACGAGTATTGAAATTGTCCTAAAGACAACATTTTTATTTGGGTATAAGTTGTAATTATATACTACTATCTGAATAAAAGGAATGGCTGAGCTATGAATCAAACCCTGGCTTGCTGGCTAATAGTCCCACGCCCTAACCATTATCACTTCCTTACACCGTTTTACTTCTGATAAACACAAGTAATTCCGTCTTAGTGTGCAATTAAAATTCTGGCGTTGGCCTTGAATTTTGCTTGTTCCCATACATTTTGTATGTAGAACAAAATTCAAAGCCAACGCTAGCGTTTCAAAGCCAGAATAGACTCAATTCTAAGGGTTCAAGTTGAAAAAATGCAGAAGAAAAATTGAATTTCTAAAAATTATAGTCATTTCTGGTATTTCCTATACCGGTTTCAAACACCCCAGTTAGTGTCATCATCAGTAGGATTTTAAATGTCGGTTTGTCTTGTTAATGAAAACTGTTTTTTATATATGTGAATATTTATAGTTTCTACAGAATAAATTTTGACAGTTTCCAACACTACAATTCTATTTCTAGCAATCTCAACCTCACTTCATACTTTCTTTCAACTTTTTTGTCTCTTACATTATTTCTTGGCTTTGCTCTCCCGTGAGTATTTTTATACCCTCCAACTACAGTATGGGGGTATACTCACTTTGTCATTCCGTGTGTAACGCATCGAAATATCGGTCGGGGACCCCATAAAGTATATATATTATTGATCAGTGATCGATTCTAAGACATTTTAGCGATGTCCGTCCGTCCGTCCGTCCGTCCGTCCGTCCGTCCGTCTGTCCGTCCGTCCGTCCGTCCGTCTGTAGTTAACACGATGCAGTCCAAAATAAAAGAGCTAGGAACCTCAAGTTTGGCACAAATATGTCTTATGTTCCTAGCCAGGTTAAGTTCGGAAATTGGCTAAATCGGACCAGGGGGAAAAAAATTCCCCCTTGAAGAACTAAACCAACCTCTAAAAAAATACACGTTTTTACATGTTTTTTTTGTATTTTTGTTAAATAAATGAAACATTTGGTATATTTTTTGCGATGGGAAGGTGCTCTCAACGTGCCCCACTGACCCTATCAACCCCCCCCCCCCCCAAAAAAAAAAAAGAAACGCCCCTGTCAATTTTTTTTTTTACATTTTGGAGGGTATAAAAGATTCGGCACAGCCGAATTTAACACTCTCACTTGTTTTTTTTTGCTTTGGCATTGCCAGTCTTTAATAAAAAAAGGGTTGATTTTGTTTATGAAACACATCTTGTTTATGAAACACATCTGTGTATTGGAAAATTATAAGAAAAGTACATATAAAAGAAAGTGAAAATATAATTTACCGCCAATTATTATAAAAAAGCAAGTATCAAAAAAATATCAATAAAAAAACCAAAGGAGTTTTATGTTTCACCGAAAAAAAATAATTTTCAGGACAAATTTATTTTTCTTCCACCAAATAATTATATTTCTGTTCTTCTTTGTGTGTATGTATACAAACAAACGCCAGAACAAAATTCAAAGCCAAAGCCTTTGTTTAAATCAAACGCCCTCTCTTTACACAAAATTCAAAGCCAACGCCAGAATTGTAATTGCACACTTAATCATTAGTTGACAACTCTTCTTTGGGATCATAATTGGAGTAGTCTGAAAATTATCTAACCAGACTTAAAACGAGATTCTTCAGAGTGGACTCAGAATAAGATGAGTCTGTGTAGCTTAGATTCCTTGACACCATTTGAAGCTTTGAAACGCTCTTCATCAGCGCGTGGTTACCATCGAGAGATCGCTTTCTGTAAAGGAGTACACTACGGTAGGCCTTCTTGATATAGAGGGGGCTCTTAACAATGTCATTTTAGACTCGATAATTGTGGCATTGTATGGTCTTGGAGTGAAGCATGGGATTGTTTTAATAGTGGAAAATCTACTTGTCAATAGATGTATGACGTCTGAATTGGGAGGGTCTGTCATATCTCGATTTGTTAATAGAGGCACCCCAAATGCAAGTGTTCTTTCGCTTTTTTGGAACCTGGCACTGAGTTAAATGCTTCTCTCTCTAAAAGCACGTGTTGGTCATATTGTCCCATATTCTGCCCGCGATAGCGGTAAAGGAAAAGCACCTTCCACCATTAAGTGTTCCCTGAAATATCTGTCTTAATGAACAACGGACGGTGGTCTGAGAGTTAATTCAACCAAATAAAACTGAACTTGTATTGTTTACCAGAAAAAAACGATTTCTGCTTTAGATACTATTTCTTTGGACAGCACTGAAATCGCCTTCTCAGATGGAGCCAAGTATCTTGAAGTGTTTCTACAAAGTAAGCTGAGTTTCAGGCGGGAAACGGGTGAGAAATACAACTTTTGCTTTATATTCCTGTAAAAGGGTCATTGGAAAACGATGGGACTTTAGCCCTAGAGTCGTTTACTGGATTTATACAGCAGTGTTGCGTCTATATCTGCTGCATGGAATCATTGTTTTGTGGTCTGCCTTAGTGCCAACAGGCAACTGTGTCTTTAGAGACAAAAGGGAACTATGTCTTTATCAGGAAGGTACAGAGAATGGCGTCGATGTGTATAACCAGAGATTTTCGTACTACAACAACGGCTTCATTAGAAATCCTCCTTCACCTTATACTATTGGACATATAGGGTAGGCAGTATGCGGCAACGTCGGCAATTCGACTTAAAAGCAAACTGAAACGGAATAGCAGCGATTGTGGTATTGCGCCACTTTGCCACTAAGTATAATACCATCCAGTGAGTCTTGGATGAGGAGCATTCCGGATAGTGGAGTCTCTATAAATTTGTAGATTGTAGCAGCGATTGTGGTATTGCGCCACTTTGCCACTAAGTATAATACCATCCAGTGAGTCTTGGATGAGGAGCATTCCGGATAGTGGAGTCTCTATAAATTTGTATACAGATGGATCGAAGCTACACAAGCAAGCCTGGCTCGAATATTACCAGATCATTGCAGTGTTCATCAGGCAGAGATACTAGCAATAAAGGAAGTGGCGGATTGGTAGAGTTGCAATGTCTTGTCTACAATCGCAAGTCAAATCCCTAAAGTCAATTTTCCAGAAAACCACATCTACGCTGTAGACTTGTGCTTAATCGTTCAATTGAGTGAGCGCTCATTTTTTTTTTCATTTTAAATTAAAGACCTAGTTCGTTCTTTTAGTTCAATCGGTCATTGATCAATGAAAAACCAAAATCTTAACATAAGCAATTAAGCTGAATGAACGAAGAGACCTAAATGAGTTGAAATTAACGAACTAGATAAATCGTTCAGCTAAGTGAACAGTTCAATTGAACTAGTTCGTTTGAAATGAAATAGCCAATCAGTTTGGCATACGACTAATATCGATCCCAGGATACAGAGACATTTTAGAGAATTGTTTAGCCAATGAGCTTACAAGACTGGGATTTACCTTAGGAGTTCCAACGGAATTGTGTTGATATGCCTTTAGAAATTTACAAGCAAAATCCACGACTTTGCTCCGCGACGAAGACTTATCAGAGATTGTCACATGGATGTACGTGTGAGACCAAATGACAGATTTGGCCTTCTCTTAATCAGAAGCAACAATAAAAACAAACGAGTTGATATCACTTCCAAGAGGAGAGATTTCGACGGTGGTTGCTGTATTAACCGGACACTACATAATAGAAAAGAACGCTGATGAGGAGGACTTGGAAACTATAGATTACTTTTTCTGTGATTACCAGGTACTTTCTGGACAGAGACTTGCTTCACTGGGATCTATAGATCCCACTATCTTACTGATTTGTCAGATGTCAAAATTCAATATCTTAGAAGTTTTATAAGGTATTCAAATTGGTTATCGGCAGGGACTAGTAGGGGAATCCCATTACCGTCCCATGGTATCACAAAGAAACTCAGAGTCTATGTATGCTGACGTAAAGCGTCAGCAGCCACATACAACCTGTAGCTTCGATCAGTCTGTGCAAACATTTTGTAAGTCCAAAAAGTATCACGAAGACTTAGAAGCGCTCAAATAATATTTAGTATGAACACCTCCAATTATAAGCATTCAAATTTTTCTGGAAATATTCTGTAGAATCCTTCAGTTAAGCAAGTCTTCTCAATAACAGAATTGTGATCTACCACCGCTAAATAGATCCACTGAGTTGCTCGGCGGCCAAACATCACCATCGCTTTTCAATAGAAACAATCATTCCTTTTAACCCAATCTTTATGTGATATTAATAATGACATATTCCCAACTGCACGCTATGGTTCCCATCCAATATATTTTTTGGAAAATGCCAAGTGCTTAGTTTAATATTTCAAAAATTTAAAAGTGACACAACAACACGTGAGATTTTGTAATATTATTTTAATTTCACGTTGTTTTTTATGGACATATTACACAAATTTATGTACGTTCGTTCGTTCGTTCAATCCCATCAGCAGTGGGTTAACTTTAATATCCAAAAACAAATGTCAAGTACAATCGATAAACATATCCTTTGATACCAAACTAATGCCAAATACTTAGAAAGTTGCACGTACAAACAATTGAAATAAAATAAAGAAAAAAAGACACACAAAAAATATATAAATGGAACATTTAAATATCGTATGTAAATGTAAATTTTGAAGAAAAAAAACTTCCCGTAGTCTCCAAAACATTTGTATAAAAAAAAGACACAATCATCCATCCATAGACATTCATTCGAACATCCGCTGCTATTACAGAAGCCTATTTTTATGAGAGTTCACAGGTTTTTTCATTATTCTTTTCTACATTTTATTTAGTTTTTCTGTGTATGTTGAGCTCTAAAGTTCAAAAACACTTCATGTTCATATGATTATGTGTATTATGGATACAAACATTCGTCGAAACATATATTAAAAGAATGAATTGATTTTTTTTTTTAATTCTTTGAATTGTTATTGAAATATTTATGAATTTATAATCCGTTCAATGAGTTAAAAAAACATAATGAAGATTTCATTATACAATGAAAAGGCTGCTTGATCTTATGACAAAAATGGGGAACAACTCTTCCTTAAGAGGGAAAACTCATTTCAAGGATTTAACAACAATATGTGTCACGATTGCAAGATGGGACTTTCCCGACGTTAGGCAGGATTAGTGCTTGCCATGTAGTTGGTTCACTTAAAAACCATACAGCTTTTCCTTTTAACGATTTCCTAAATTGTGTTCCCTGTTTTCCCCATACCTAAAAAATACTTCACAAACCACCATGAATCCGCGCAATATTCCGTCAGAGTAGTCAGAGTAACATGACCTAGAGGATTCATGGTCACCAAAAATCTTCTCCCAAGATGTCCAAGAAAAAGCTCCTTTAGCCTGGTTACTCACATTGTCTTCCAGTTCTCTACAATAAATACAGTAATACCTGTAACTGATTAATATGTGCACACCCATTCGTCCAATTAGACAGTGTCCTGTCAGTACGCCAACTAGTAGGCTGACCATCTGCTTTTGAAATGAGTCTAAGAGCTATTTCTTTCTTATTAACAGAGACTGGAACTTCATGCAAATGCATGTTTTTTCTCGTTAGTCTGAGAACATTGTTATTGGGATATCTTTTCGAATAAACAAATTTGCATTAAAATGGCATTGATTTGTTAGTGCATATTTTGGTAAAAATGCATATATTTGCATATTTTTGCAATAATTAGGGAATTCACATGGGTATCGTATTTGTTGTATATGTTGTATGTCCTATCTAAAAACAGGGTTGGTTTAAATTATTTATCGCTCATTTGATAATTTTCTCTTAGATTCTCTTGTTGTTAGCATACTTGAAAATAGCACACTAAACAGAGGTATAAATGTTGTATCGTCATATCGTGTAAGTGTCGTATTATTAATTTGAAGTTTGACCAACCCTGTTTTTAGATAGGACATCCAACATACAACACCAAATACGATACCCATGTGAATTCCCTAAATGTAATTTTTTAGTGATATTTTGCAATATTTAAGAAAAAATTGAAGTTCTTAAAAATTTTTTCTTACATTTTTTTCGCAAAAGTACGTTTTTCGAATTTTATTTTTTATCAATGAAGCTATTTTGACTCTTTTTGGTTAGTTTCTGGTGTTTCAGTCATAAAAGAATAATTCCAAGAAAACACACTTCAATAGAATTATCCTAGCTAAAATATACTCCAATCACATCCGTAGGTGTAGAACTATCATTTTAAATTTTTTTTAGATCGAATAGACTCAACTTTACTTTTGATAACACAAGCCAACAAATTTATAACCCATAAACCAGAGGTAACTTTTCTAAGGGTTTGAGTTGCGCTGAATACGAATCTGATCTCAGAATTTGCCTATCACATTAGGTTTTCGAAATATCTTAGCTTGAAGTTGAAAAAATTACCGTTTTGCGCCATAATCGAGACGTTATAACTGCAAAAATTCACCTTTGTTTATAAAACCTGATATGTATTCTCAAAGTTCTACAAATTACCTTTAAAATTAATGTTTAGCCTTTATAATATCTTCTTTCATCTCTGAGATATCTTAACCTGAAGTTTGTTCTCGTTTCGTGACTCTGGATGCGGCTGAGAGTTATGTATGTATTTATTAAACACATCAAATAAATTTCAACGGGCGATATCTAAACAATTCAAAAAACATTTTTTTTTGTTTTTTTTTTTTTAATTGGGCATTTAAGAATCGTGTGAGTTCGCCGTAAAATAAATGCGAAATGTAGCAAATTTGCATTCAGAGGAAAAATACCGTGAATATAGCGAAAACCTAAAATTTTTTAAAATTCGTGTTAAGATATCTCAGAGAAGAAACAGGATGTAACAGAGGTTAAACATTTATCTCAAAGGTATGAACTAGGACTTTCAGACTATATATCAGGATTTATATAATAAAGGTGAACTTATAAATAAAGGTGAAAACAGTGGTGGCGTAAAACAGGGTTTTTCAAACTTAAAGCTAAGATATCTCGATAACCTGATGTGATGGATAAATTCTGAGTACAGATTCGGACTCAGCGTAGTTCAAACCCTTAAAGTATATTCTAGTTTCGGGGTTTCAACCTTTTTCAAATTTTATGGTCTTGCCCGAGTAAAAATAAACATATATTACAATATATAACTTGATACAAACATAATAAATTATATATGATTATACATCCGTGAGATATTTTCTAAATTTTTTTAATGCAGTCATATGTAGTAATAATATTACTATTACTGTAATATATAATTGAATCATGATTCGGATTAAAAGGTGTACGGTTGATATAATTATATAAAATTACATGAGGGTCAATACAAAATTTGTTTTTCTGTATAATTTAATATAAATTTATATATATCCTATTCTGTTCCATATATAACACTATATGTTTCCATTTAACCAACAATTTTCTAAGTTTTTAAGGCAAAGTATAAGAAACTTTTTAAAATGTTCCTAAACATTTCCTTGTTAGGGTTATGTATATCACCTATCTGGTTCGAAGCGTACCCGAACATTTTTTTGTTTAAGAAAATTATATGTTTGGTGAATGTATCGTTGACCTGTGGTGTAACTCAACCCAAACCAAAAAACACCAGGATTTTACATGTTTTTATGCAATTAGATCTAATTAGATCCACTAATATATGGCAATGTCTGGTCAAAACTCGGATGAAATCAAATCATATTTTATACAAATTGATCTTTTTTAATGCAAAAACATCCACCATTTTTCGGATCAAATTGCGTTTAATTATATATTGTATTACATATCAATATATATTGCATCATATAAAAATTTATACTCGGGTGTGTAATTTAAAGAAGTATTTATTTGTCAATGTAAATATTTTTTTCTAAGTTTTACTAAATAATTTTTATTTATTTTTTTAAATCTGTAAGAACGAATTTTGCTGTTATGTTTCTATTTAAATAAAATTTAAAAAAAATAAATGCGTATTATGTAAATTTTTGTTGCATATTTTAGGATTTTTTATGCATATTTTATGCGTTTAAAACAAAGTTTTTAGATGCATGAAGTTCCATTATCTTCTTATCAATAACCCAATTCGATCCCATCAACGCCACTATGTTCCAGACTTAGACGGATCGTGTGCAGTCGAAGATGAATGAGGGATTGTATAGAACCTCTAACATATCCCGGTTTTATCGTTTAGGTTAGGGTTTAGCTGGATGCGGACGATTTATGTCAGCACACGTAGATTCTGAGGTCCGTTGTGGCACCATGGTTCTGTAATGAGGTTCGTTAAACCATTGTTAACTCCTAATGAAAATTCTTAGATATTGAATTTTGACATCCGACAAATCAAAAAGATCGTGCACCCCCCTAGATCCCAGTGAAGCATGTCCCTGACCAGAAATTGTCCATACAATGGCGGACAAAGTGTTTTGAGAGTTTACAATTCTTCTTCATCTACGCAACTTCGGCAGAAGTCATTCGGTGGCACCTTTACCAATGTGTTTTCCTATAAGGCAGTGGCAGGTAATTACATCACCTGTGGACTTTTGATATAGAAAAGGCCAACTTTATCGTGTTGTCTAACATGTCCATCCATCTGCTTATATCTGATTATTCTCCCTCGCGAAACTAAACCGTAGATTTTGCTTACAAGTTTCTAAAGACATACCAACAGATTTCAAATCCGTAGGAACCTGTAAGGCAAGTGCTAGTCTTACCAGCTCATTAGCTTTGCAGTTCCCTTGAATGTCTCTGTGCCTAGGATCCAATTGAGTCGTATCTGAAACTGATTGGCCAATTCATGTTAAGACGTGCGGCAGCTGAGAGTAGACCTTGTTTGCAGGAACATTGACTCCTTGCCATAACTGAGAAAATAAATAACTTCTGAAAGTAATAACATCCAGCTAGTCACTTTCTATACTGCCATCATCTCTACCTGTAAACTCTCCAATGGTTTGGCAATCTTTTAGTCGAACTTAATCAAAGCTCGTCTGAAAGATTCCGAAGCCGACTTGAGGCGGTCACAAAAACATGGACTTTTCTGATCCCGTTAGTCCAAGTGCAGGTCGAGGAGTATCATATGGCAAAAAATGTTTCATTTATTGAACGAATACACAAAAATAGCATGTTAAAATATTGTGTTTTTTGGGGTAGTTTTTGTTATTCAAGGGGGAACTTTTTTTCCCCTTGGTTCGATTTCAGGAGTATAGTTTTTTTATTTGGACTGTAGCGTGTCATCCACAGACGGACGGACATCGCCAAAATATCTTAGAATCAATCACTGATCAATAATATATATACTTTATGGGGTCTAGACCGATATTTCGATGCGTTACACACGGAATGACAAAGTGAGTGTACCCCCATACTGTGGTTGGATGTATAAAAATAATTGATAAATTGGACTTTAATCCAAAGGTTTTTTTGTTCGATTTATAAGGCGCTGGTTCTTTAAAATATTCTCTATAGCGTTTCTTGTCTGGTGACTATCTTTTTAAAAATCTCTGCCTTATTTCACGGGCTCAGGGAGTTTGTAAGACCGGATCTCTTCATACTGCGACTGCATTGGATCATAATGGTGGGGATACAACTGGGTCACAGGAAGAACATACCATCAAACTACACTGAAATAATTCGAAACACTTATACCTTTCCGAATTTTGAATCAGAAGAATTGTAATAAATGACACACCACAAAATTTTCCACGGAAGTATCGAAAGCTCGGATTAGTTAACAGAAACGATATATCTACTCTGTATAGCTTGAAGAGGACTGGTTGATATTCAGTGCTTTGTCTTATTTGATGGCCAAGAAGTTTGATGTTTGACCAAGAATGTGTAACCTAGCTAAAATGTTAGGCTTAGATGGGTGATACACGAAACAAACCTGACCGTGTCTTAAGCAAGAGCACGCATACGCGTTTTTTACTCCTCTAAGCGCAGATATAAGCGCCGGAGGCGGTAATAACCCATCGAAAATGCTGGAAATAGCGCAGTTTGCGGACTAGTTAGTGTGGTCTCATGATTTAGATTTCATGCTATTGCATTATCTCTGCGATCACAAACTAATTGTTGAAAATGATTCCTAAAATTGAAATTTAAATTACATTTTTTGTCAAGGAATGATTTCTTTAAGAACTCTGACATTCATACTTGCATAGTCTTTTTTATATTTAAACTTAAACATACTCACTCACTTACACACACGGTCACTAATCCATACATAATCCCCAAACATGACGAAATGAAATACGACGTCTCCAATATTGTGAGTTTGTAAGTGTAAAACTTTGAATATTCCAAATGTGAATGTATGTTGTTTCTCATATTTGAATGTTTTTCTTTAAAATTTTTACTGTTTCATTCTGTCTTGGTTTAATTTTTAAAGGAATTTGAATTTGTTGTTTTGAAATAACATTGCCAGAAATGTTGGTGGTGGTTGCTGATGGTGTTTGATGCATCTCCCCACCATTAATGTAAAGTGCATCAGGCATATGTTTATTTTTGGGAAGGAGGATTTACTTTAAGCCAATTTCGGAAGTAATAAAAAAATATTATTGTGGGGGAAAAAGATGAAAAAATTAAAAACTTTTTTTTTTCATTCTTTTAATATTTATTAAGTATTTTGGTCTGAAGAATTTTTTTTATTATTATTTTTAATGTCATTTCAAAAGATCATTTAATATTCCGTAGGCAGCCCCGGCAGCATAAACATTTTTATATTAGCTCAAATGTCTAACCCCTAAAAGAAAAGCACAAGAAAATCTCTTTGAAAAACCACTTTCAAAATGGAGTCAATAAACTAAAGCACAGTGCTTTTATACCTTCTCCCTATATAGGAGGGATAATTGAAAATTTACTTAAATTGATTTGAGTTCTATGAAAAAGATTCACCAAAAATAAACAAGTAGAAAAGTTAAATTCGACTTGGCCGAATCTGTGAATACTCTCCATAATGTCCTTTTTAAGTGATAGTAAATTTTCTAAAAAAATAACATTTTTGATTAGAAATATTTTATTTTGTGTAAAAAAACTTTTTTTTAGTAATTTAAAAAAAAATATAATTTACTAATTTTTTTTTGAGTCTAAAATTTTGTTTGAGTTTAAAATTTTTTTTGAGTGTTTTTTTTAGTGAAAAAATATTTTTGAGTGACAAAAATACGTTGTAAAATATTTTTGTGACTTATGCCAAATTATCATTCATATTTTTAAACTAGTTTAAGCACTTAAACATGTTTATGTACCTTTAAAAGTTTAAATTAAAACATGTTTAAGTGGTTAAATGTGTTTAAAAAAATGAATGCAATTTGGTATTACCAATGTTTTTAAAACATGTTCAACGGGTTTTTAACACGTGAATTGAAGGTGAAACTAATAACGTTAGAACCACTGGACCGACTTTGCTGAAATTCAATACGAACTAGGCCAGGGGAACACAAAATATGTATGCTAAGCTTCAGCATCCTCAGAATTTCCTTTCGAATGTTAGCGTGTTTTTTATATCGTAAATTCACGAACAACTCTTGCCGAAATTCAGTATTTTGCTCATAAATTTTGAACCACTGGACCGATTTCGCTGGATTGCAATACCATCCTGACCAGGTAAATGTCCAATATATGTGCCAAATTTCAGGAGCCTCAGTAAAGCCTTTCAAAAGTAAGCGTGTTTTTAACAGACAGACAGACGGATAGACGGACGGACATCGCTAGATCGTCTTAAAATCGATCAACGCTCATGAATGTATATACTTTATGGGGTCCTAGAATAATACTTCGAGGTGTTACAAACGGAATGACAAACTTATATATACCCTCTATCAATAGAGTGGAGGGTATAAAAAAAATTATAGTCGGTGAAGATTAATCATTTAATATCTTACACCAGTGCTTGCCGGAAAATGGGGCTAAGTCTGAACATGGACCTATTGAATCTATATTTGGTTAGATTTTTAATAAGTGTAGGAAATACAGGGTGGTCCAATAACAAGTATCTTTTTAAATCATGCAATGAAATGAACAATACTCGATAGTTTTGGAACCTAATAGCTTTATTTGAAAGAGCAAATATTCCCACTATTTATGGCAAATGACTTCATTCATGTGGCTGCCTGGGTTAGCTTCGCAGTAGCTCATCCTCGGCACCCATTTTTCTAATGTTTCTGGTTCTATCTCACAAATGGCTTGAACGATATTCGTCGAAAGGGCCTAGAACATTTCTGGATTTCCCATGTTGCATGAATCTTTCACGAGACCCCTCAAAAAAATGTCTAAAGGTTTTAATCGGCAGCTCTGAAGTGATCAGTTGTCACCGCGAATATGACTAAAAACACGATTTCCGAACTAAGTGCGCAAAATATCGATTGTTTAATGGACTGTGGGACATATTGCGACATCCTTCTGAAAAGAAATGTCATCCAAGTTGACATATTCTATTACGGCCAACAAAAAGTCGGTAATCATGGCTCTGTAGCGCTCATCTTTGACGAAAATGGGGGTTTCAGCTGTATTTTTGAAAATATTGTGTAATGATGCTGATACTCAAATCTGTTGCTTCCTATAGATGAATTGGATTCTTTACAATACCGTGCGAGTTTTACGATCCCAAGATGTAGCAAGTTGTTTGTTAACATAACCTCATTTGAGTGCAGCGGAGCAAGCCAAGGACGCATCAATGAAGTCGTTTGCCATAAAAAACGGGAATGTTTGCTCTTTCAAATAAAGCCAAAACATTCCAAAAAAGTTGAGTATTGATAATTTTATTGCATTTTTAAAAATATACTTGTTATTGGACCACCCCTTACATACAAAATAAATTTATGTGAAATATGATCTTATTTGTTTACAAGAGAGAGTTTTAAGTGAATATTGGGCATAGTGAATATCCAGCATAATGGGCCTCGAAAATAAGTCGTATGATATTTTATATGTAACAGATGGTAATAAACCTAGAGCATTCATTTTAGCAAAAAAAAATCGTAATTTCATTCTTATCCATTTTTGTAATAGGAAATTCACAACGGTTAAAATTACCAAGGGTACTAAGGATTTTATAATGACGTCCGCTTACTTTGCTAATGGTGAAGACCACCGTTTGTAAGAAAATTGGGGGGAATACTGTAAAACTAGGGACATAGAATTTATAATTGGCTGTGATGCAAATTCATATCACACACTTTGGGGCAGTAGTGATACCAACGATAGAGGGTAAGATCTACTGGATTTCATTTTAGGAAATAATTTGACGATTTATAACGTAGGTGATAAGCCAACTTTTTAAACACGTACTAGAAAAGAGGTTTTGGATTTGAGTTTTGGTTTCCAAAAGTAAGTAATTAAGTAAGAAGTAAGTTTTTCCGATCACAAATATAAAGAGTTTTCATTACAGACTTCTAAGACTTTGGAGGAAAAACCTTTTAGGAATTCAAGGAGAACAATAATTGGGAACAATTTAGTACTTCTGTAACAAAATCATTGGATGATAAATCTTTAGCATTTGACAGTATAGACACGCTGGAATATTCACTTTAGGTCATTGAACGGACTTTAATTACCTCCTACACTCAAAAAAATACGTTAGTAGATTTACTAATTTTTTTTTGCTAACGCTAGTTAGCTAACTTTTAGCAAATTTTTAGTTGAGATTAGCATGTTAGCAAAAAATTATTGTAAACTTCATTTAGCACATTAGCAATCTTAAACAAACTTTGAACTAATTTCTTTTTCTAAATTTGAAATTGAGTTGACAACATTTTTACAAGATTTTTTGCTAATATTAGCAAAAATAAATGGTAAATTTTTTTTTATTTTCAGAAAACTTAAAATGGCGCTATCTCGGAAACTAAGCCAGATAGAGAGCAAAATGGAGGCCATTTTTGGTTCTCGGGCTTTCCATAGTATCGCCGGTCCTCTTCACATGTGTGGACCCTAATGGGTCCTAACTTTGGATCCAAAAAAGTTAGCATTCCCGAAAATTTTAAAATGCTCATATCTCGGTAAATATTGCCGACACAACAAAAAGTCCAAAAGCATTTTTGTAGCTCTCAACACGTAGAACAAGACCAAAAGCTCTCCGAGTAATATTTTTGAAGTTATCGAGTTTTGTAATTCTCAAAACCCCGGTGGTCCCCTTAAATCACGTATCTCAAAAACTATGCATGGTAGAGCGAAACGGACACTAATTTTGGGATCAAAAACTATGACGATTTTTAAGGAACCCAAGTAGGTCTAGGCCCATCGGGGTCTGGACCTATCGGGTCCGAACCCAATGGGGTCCTCAAATGTGTATGAACTAAGTTGAAATAAAAAAAATTTCAGTTAACTAATTTTTAGCAAAACGTTTTTGCTAACTTTACCAAAAAAATTGTGGGTTCAAAATCAGCAAATTTTCTTGTAGGTTTACAAGCTTTTTTTGCTAACTTTACAGTTTTTTTTTTTTGAGTGTACAGGAAATCGTGTCCCTTAAGTAGGGCTAGAAATAAGAAAGATCAACCCTAGTGGAACCACAATTTAAGAGCCTTTCGTAAAGAAGCAAAAAAGCTTTTAACGACGAAGATGAATCATGCTTTTTTCAGTTCCCACTTTCCCGGATGTACAATTAATAAAAGGAAAATGGAAGGTTGTTCTTTTGGCTTGAACTCTTTTCAGGAGGTTGAGGATATTATAACAATGGATGCGGTCTCTTGGGCAGTTGGCACCTTTGACCATACAAATCTCAGGGGGATAAATGGAATTTACGCCAAAATGATTTTGGAGGCACTTGATTCTATTGGGGATTATCTTGTTCAAATATATAGAACATGCTTGGCAAGAGCATACGTTCCGCTTGCGCGGAGAAAAATTTATTCTGAAAGCGGGAAAAATTCAACATGGTACGGCGACAGATTTTAGGACAATAAGTCTTTCTTCTTAAAATGTCGGAAAGAATCTTAGATGATTATATAATGAATTATCTGGATCCTTCTTTTATTTCGGCTACTTCCCTCACAGCGTGGATTTTTCAAATGAGAAGGTTCTTGCAACGATAGCAGTTCAAAACGGCATTAGGGCCAAAGACTGGAAGGTGGTGAAGAGGGCCAATGAGGGTCAACTTCTCCAACTTCTTTTCGCGGTCGATGACCTGTCTTGGACTAAGCTATGTGAGCTAAATGGTAAAATTGCATACCGGTACGGTCGAGTCAAATTGATGTTGAAGGATGTCAACCGTGATTCCGTACCACAGAAAAAACCAGCAATCGGCAAGATTACAAAGCCAAACGTTGTTAACGCAGAAGATGGCGGCAAAGCAGTAGTTGCTCCAATGGACGAGAGTCCTTCCACCAGTCGTGCTGCTCAACAAAAATCAACAACTTCTACGCTACCACCGGTAGAAGCTAAAAAGCTCCAAAAGGAACGCCCCCCACAGAACAACCATAAACAAAAGGGGCCACGGAGAGCGCGGTTACAAAAGTTAGCGGCAATCTCCAAATCCGATTTTCCAGGATGATGAGCACCCTTAAGGTGCTGCAGGCGAACTTGCACCACGCTAAAGGAGCGTCGGCTACATTGTGCAAGACCTTCGCCTGCGAACAGATAGCCATGGCTCTACTCCAGGAACCATGGGCTGTCAAGGGTAAGATAATGGGCCTTCAACATGAATCAGGTAAATTGATTTATCATCGTAGCGATTGTATCGATGTTCCGCCAAGAACGGCGATCTTAATAGATAAACACATTAATTTTCTCCCTATTCCAGAATTCATCCAGAGGGATTTGGTGTCGGCCATTATTGAGGTTCCAACGGAGAAGGGAACGAGAGAAGTAGTCTGTGCCTCAGCATACTTTGCAGGTGAGGGACCGATACCTCCGGTGGAGGTCACAAAGCTGGTAAGTTACTGTCAGAAAAACAACTTTCAGTTTATAATTGGGTGTGATGCCAATGCACATCATACCATATGGGGGAGTAGCAACATAAATGATAGAGGTAGGGATCTTCTTGATTATTTAGGTTTTAATCAGATAGATATTTTGAACAAGGGATCCAAACCTACTTTTATTAATGTTATTAGGGAGGAGGTATTAGATCTCACTCTAGCTAGTCCATTCATATCCACTTATGTAAACAATTGGAGGGTGTCAGATGAAGTCTCAATGTCTGATCATCAGCACATTCGATTTGACATTCCTGGCAATCTGTCACTCACTCAAGAGTTTATATCGAGAAAAAATACTAACTGGATTTCTTATAGGGAATCTATCGCTTCTAAAGCTGACCTGCTGATCACCGATATTGGTTCCATAGGGGACCTAGAAGTGGCAGCAGGACAGCTTGATCAAGTGATTAAATCCTCGTATCATGAAAGCAGCACAATACGTCAACAAAAGGTACGACGTAAGGTCCCATGGTGGAGTGGTGCTCTCGATGATATGCGGAAGAAAGTTAGAAAACTTTTTAATGAGGCCAAACGTACTGGGAACTGGGATACTTATAGAAGTTCACTGACTGAGTACAACAAGGAAATTAGAAGATCCAAAAGGGCATCTTGGAGGAAATTCTGTGAAAGCATAGAAGATACTCCTACAGTCGCAAGACTACATAAAACGTTAGTGAAATCCTCTACCAACGAGATGGGTCTCTTAAGGGGAAATAACGGTATCTATACCAAGGACCGAAAGGAGACTTTGGAGTTGTTATTACAAATTCACTTTCCTGATTCGATCATTTGTGATCCTTCAGGAAATAATATTATATACGACCCCATAAGATTTTGTAGGAGAACATCTAATCTTTCAGGCGTCATCTTCGACCCGGATAAGGTTAGATGGGCCATTAAGTCCTTTGATCCGTTTAAGTCCCCTGGGGGGGACGAAATCTTCCCCGCTCTTTTGCAGAATGGGTTAGACTTTCTTTTGGATACATTAGTATCTGTTTTTAGATCTAGCTTTATATTTGGACACATCCCTTCTCTTTGGAGGAAGGTAAATGTTGTATTTATACCTAAGGCTGGAAATAGACCGGCTGAATTGCCAAAATCGTATAGACCCATAAGTCTTACATCCTTCCTACTGAAGACTATGGAAAGATTACTGGATCTTCACTTAAGATCTACGTACTTGGACCAATATCCTTTACACAGGAATCAGTATGCATATGCAAAAGGCAAATCTACTGATTCGGCTTTACATCATCTGGTGACAGTTATAGAAAAAGCCCATAAGGACAAGGAAATAGCTCTTTGTGCCTTTTTGGATATTGAGGGAGCCTTTGATAATACTGGTTATGACTCCATTGAATCTGCACTTCGGTGTAGAGGTGTAGATCAGGGTACATGTAGATGGATTAAGAACATGCTAGAGAGCAGGGAAATAACCGCATCTATGGGTTGCACTCGAGTCACAGTGAATGCCGTTAAAGGCTGTCCTCAGGGCGGCGTCCTATCTCCACTACTATGGTCCCTGGTGATAGATGACTTGCTTCAGAGGCTAGATAATATGGGTTATCAAGCAATCGGTTACGCGGACGATTTAGTAGTTATAGTAACTGGTAAATTCGACAAGATCATCTCGGATATTATGTGCAACGCTCTACGTTTGATAATGGGCTGGTGCACTGAACAGGGTCTTTCCATTAACCCTAACAAGACTATTATAGTCCCGTTTACTAGGAGAAGAAATCTCAATTTAGGTATAATTTCCGTAGGGAATACTATTATCCAACTCTCTAAGGAGGTTAAATATTTAGGAGTTATCTTAGATACGAAACTTACTTGGAATTCACATTTAGACGGCACTATCAAAAAGGCTATTGCGGCATTATGGGCAGCGAATAGGATTGTTGGTAGGACCTGGGGATTGAGCCCCAAAATGGTCATGTGGATCTACAAGATGATTGTAAGACCGATCATGACGTACGCTGCAATAGTATGGTGGCCGAAGACTATGCAGAGGGATGCCACCGTAAGGCTAGGCAAGGTACAGCGTCTGGCTTGTACTCTAATCACGGGTGCTATGAAAACCTGCCCAACTTTGGCCCAAGAAGCCATTTTGGGTCTCACACCTCTCGACATCTTTATTAGATCTACGGCAGCTATGGCTGCGCGTAGAATGAATATCGATTACTCTGACCCTCGCAACTCGAACGGCCACTCCAATATTCTTTCTTCAATAGGAATTAGGGAAAATCTAGATATGCCGACGGATAGAATAAACACTGTGCTTCGCTTTGGAAGGAAATTTGAGATCGTGATACCGAGTAGACCAGAGTGGGATGAAGGTGGTCCATATGTGGATACTAGAAGCCTAAACTGGTATACTGACGGATCCAAAATGTCCTCTGGAGTTGGCGCTGGTGTCTACGGTCCTAACACGCGGATCTCCGAACCAATGGGTAGGTGGTCTACAGTTTTTCAGGCTGAAATTCAGGCTATTGCAATATGCGCTAGAGTTAATATTGCAAAGGGTATGAAGGGTACTCATATTTCAATCTTCTCTGATAGCCAGGCAGCACTTCAGGCGTTGTCTTCTTGGGAATTTAAATCCAAATTGACACTGGAATGTTTTGATACCCTTCAACAGCTGGCCGGGAGAAACAAAATTACTCTATTTTGGATCCCTGGTCATAGAGGTTTTGAGGGTAATGAGATAGCGGATGAGCTTGCTAGAAATGCCTCCGCTACTCCTATGACCGGACCCGAACCCTATTGTGGGGTAAACTGGTCCACCTTCTCGAACATGATTAAGGGTTTGGAAAGAACCGACTTCTTAAACTTGTGGGAAAATTCAGGAGGTCTACGCCAATCCAAAGCACTAATCGCGCCATTATCATATGGAAGTATACTTAATCACACCAAAGGTGACATTAGGTTACTGACAGGTTTTCTCACCGGGCATTATAAGGTAAATTATCACTTGCATAATTTAAACCTTTGTGCATCGTCTTTGTGTCGACTTTGTCTTGAGGAAGTAGAAACAACGCAACACATATTATGTGAGTGCGTCGCAATATGTAGGATCAGAAAACGGTTTTTAGACAAAGAATTGCTTAATTCTGCGGATATAAAGCTAGCTTCTCCATCCTCTGTTATAATGTTCATTAGGAACATTGAACAGAGTTTGAATTAGATTAATGGATCTTGGCACAAAAGACCCATAAGGGTCGCAGTGCCGGCCGTTAGGGCTAGATCACCCCTTGAATAATAAAAAAATAATTATTTCGGATAACCAACATGCTTACATTAGGGACAAATCCGTGGACTCAGCACTTCATACTGCTGTTCAGCACATTGAAAGATCTCTATCCTGTAAGGATTATACACTTGGAGTATTATTGGACATTGAAGGTGCTTGTAATAATGTCAAATCAGAGGCCATTTTTAACGCTCGGACGAGGATCCCAACGACGATCACCAACTAGCTAATGAGGATGTTAACAAATACATACGTGACATCGGAACTGGGTAATGCTAAACTTTAGGCAATGGCAACGCGAGAGACACCACAAGGTGGAGTTATCTCTCCATTATTATGGCTCCTATTGTCAGAATCTTCCAAATTTTTAGGGGTTATCTTAGATAAAAGACTCAACTGGGTGGCAAACTTGAAGGAGCGTGTAAGGAAAACTTTCGCTGCACTATACACGTGTCGGAAATTGGTGGGCAAGAATTGGGGACTACAACCAAAGTTATTTATGTAGTTACACTCGTCTATAATTCGACCAGTGATGACGTACGGTTGCCATGTGTGGTGGCCAGTTGTTGATTATAGAATACATGCGGATAAGATAAAGAGTGTCATGAAAAGCTTAAACTTCAGCCAAATTAGTTGATCATTGCAACCATAATTCGTTATCTATTTCAACTCTTAAAAATTGTTTCTTTATTTCAGTTACTTATAAATTTTACACCTAAAACTTTACTCAGATTTTTTCTATTTGTGAATGAAATACAACAAAAAGATGCCAGCTTAGCTGCTGATTTGGTTGTCCTTGTTGACATTGGCATTTTTTTCATTTGCAAACGCAGAAGCATTTAGGTTTTTTTTTTAAGGAAAGGAAACCACAAAATTTGGGGCCCTTGTTTAATTAAAGTTTAGAAAACTTATTCCATTGGAGACATATCTCAGAGACTTTTTTGATAGATTACTTATCTCAGAATTTAAGAAATTTCTTGTAGGATAAATGCCTCTGAATCGAATGCTTTTTCTATTGAAAAAATATTTTTATAAGTCCAAGAGATGTCCTTAAAGCAGTCCAGGCCATCAAAAAATCTTAGCCCCAAATGTCAGAGAAAACGCTCCTTTACATTCTTATAACACGTGTCCTAAAATCAGACACTTTTTCTGTAGGAAAATCGGACCTCAGAATCTTAATTTAATCAAATAACACCGTTCTTTGTCATAAGCAAATTGTAGGATTTGTGGTTTACTGGGGGATAAAAAGACGGTGAAAATAACTTTTAATTTTTGCCACTCGCCTGCAATCTAACGTTTCAAAGAATTTAGGAGACCACACATTATGAGATCAGGAAAAAATTCTGGACTTGAAACAATATGATTCTTACATTCGCGTGGGGTTCATGGGGGCCACCACTATAGTAACCGTTAAATACTTCCCTGGATTTATGTAGAATCATATAAGAAAATTTTTACATCAACACATGTATGTATGCAAATGTTTAGTTGTTTAACCTTTTCGCACTATTTTTATTTTTCTATTATTTTCAATCTTTTGTGTTGAACTTGGCGGCCAATTTAAAATCCCAAAAGGATTCGTTAAATCCAGTTTTCTTACAAACATCCATGCATAGATAGATTCACAGAAACCATTTGTTACCATTGCAAAAAAGAAATGTCATTTACTTTTGAAATTGGCATTTGGTTTCATTATTTGCTGTAACTGGTTTAGATTATGTTTGTATGTGTGTTGGAATTTTTATTTTCTTTTCGGGTTTTCCATTGTGTGTCTTCTACTTTTGGCAGTGATTTCATCAACAAATCCTGTAAGTGACTTTTAAATCTATAGTATGTGTGCTCATATACAGACAAGCATACTAAGGATAACTAACCCGTTCCTAAGGATAACTTAAGAAATAAATATTTTATGAATTTGTTTTTGTAAATAGAAGATATAATTTATTTGTTATTTTTATTTTAAAGAAAAAAAAATATATTGCAAGATCTAAAATCCTTTAATTGCAATTACTAAATTTATTTAACTATAACACCCTGTATCTCGCACTCGATTTAATTGTTTTGGCTTTTATTTCTTTCAGACTATGGAGGAACTTGGAGGGATCAACCCGTGGAAGACGTTAAAGTATATTTGGCTGAGAAAATTTTATGAAGCACATGTGTGGACTTAAATTGTCATGCTATGAAGACTGAAGAACTTGAACTAATGTAAAAAGAAGCCCAACACAACACCCCTTTTCCCGAGGTATCACTATGGATCAGAGTCTGGTCTTGTGGACATAACGTCAGCCTCTTAACCTAACCTCACACGCTGTGTTTTTAATACGAAAACTTTGCGTTAATAACATTCTTTATTGTCTGACACGTTTGAGTTAAGGAAACATTACTCTCTGATATCCGACCAAAACTTCTGTTAGCGAATATTTCTATTCCGAAAAGGTCTCAGAATTTGTGACATTTTGTATATGAAAAATTTCAGAATCCGATTTCATAATCTTACACTTTTTCTATAGGAATTATGTTTAAGAGTCTGAATTTTTTTTTTACGTTGAACCAACACTCAGGGGAAGCCCCTATTAATGCAGTACATTGTGTTGATATTAGGAAAATAGGTTATGAGGAGGAGGAAAGAGGGAGTCGTGTTTGTGGATATTTGATTACATTGAAAGAAACTGGGAAGACCTCTGCGGGAAGATTATTCCACATACGGCTAGTTCGACTGTTGAACGATCCTTCTCTGTAATGCGCTGTGCGATCAACTAAACAATCGACAACAAACGGATGTGATCTACTAGACAACCGAGTATTGCTAACAAAAACTCGGGCTCTAGGGATAAGTTCACTTATCTCAGCAGAACACTTTCCATGGTAATATCGATAGAACAGAGTCACACAACCCACATTCCGACGATGCTACAATGAGTCAATAGAGTTGGACACCCTATTGTCATTGAAAAGCATCAACACCCTTCTTTGAACACGGTCCAAGAGCTCCAAAATAGACTTTGAAGCCCCTGCCCATATATGGGAGTTGTATTCCATCTTCGGTTGGATGTAGGTGGTATAAATAGTAAGGTGCGCCGGTTTAAAAAACCGAAACACTTGAATGCTTCTTTCGACACTTGAAAAACGGGCTTATTCCAACGGACATCAAACTGAATTTTCGTGCCCAGAACATCAAGAGTGTCAGATTCCTAGATACTTATACCACCAGGCGCGGATCCAGGAATTTCATTTGGGGGGGGGGGGATTTTTTTTTTTCCAAAAAATTTCGTAAAGCAATCAAGTTTTGTTGTTCGTCGGGGGGGGGGGGGGGGGGGGGGGGTAGTGTTTTGTGAAGTGAGGAAATGAGTAAATAAGAAAAAAAACAAAAAAAAAAGTTTTTTTTTTCAAATGTATTCAGGAAAATACCTAAAAACTTAACAAATGGATCCAGCTTTTCGATTTTGGAGAACTTTTTTATACAAAAAATTTTTCACAAGGGAACCTAACTGACCGATTTACTTCATAAATAGGACCGTTTATATTCAAATAAAAGGACCTACCCACAATTACGACTGTGACTGTCATAAGCCAATTTTTATGCTTGAACAGTCAAAACACAATATTTTTTATACAAACAAACAAAAAAAATTCAAAGATATTAGACATTATTTTCAAATTTTTAGAAATGCTCTCGAGAATTTGGAATTTTTGAACTTTGTTGTAGGTTTATATGGGAAAATATTAATATTATGCCTTTACAGTCATAAAAAGCAGCTTATATAAAAATTCTTATTTAAAAAATAAAAAATTCAACTAAAAGTCCAATATTCCGAAAAAAAAAATTTAATGAAGTATTATATTCTTAAACATGATTCCTTCAAAAAATTTCTCAGTTGTTAAGAAATTTTTACTTCAGAAAAACTCTTAGATTCTAAAATATTTTTCACATAAAAACATAATCCATTTCTGAGATATTTATTAGAACTTTAAGCCCTTTGATGTAAAAAAGTTTTTTAATTCGTAGATCGTATTTTCTGCAGAAAATCTCACAGATTCAATATTTCTTATAGAAAATGTCTCAGATTTTTAAAATTTTAAAATAAAAAAAATATATTTCCCCATAGAAGAACACAGATTCTGAAACGTTTTCTTGTAGAAATGTTATCCAATTCTGAGAAATTTTTTGCAGAAAAATTCTTGTAAGATTCTGAAACGTTTTTTTCTAAGGAAAAATTTCCAGTTTCTGAGGGAATTTTTCTATACACTCAAAATAATCACTCTGTTAAATTACAGAGATACTCTGCTGAGCCAGCAGAAAATACCATAGATTTCCAACCAGCAAGATTTTTTGTTATTTTACGAAGAAAACTCTGTAAAATGATTTCGATCAAAAAAAAAACGGTAAATTTACAGAATTATCTGTAAAATACTGATAAAACCAAGAAGAATTTTACCAAAAAACTCTGTAAATTAACAAAGTTTTAGTTAAATGCATTTATGAGTTCAAAATTTTACAAAAAAAAAGTGTAAATTTACAAAGTTTTAGTTAAATCCATTTTATGAGTAAAACTTCTCTGCTTCAAAAACATTAATTAAAATTAAATTATCAAGGGTTTGTGATTGAAGAAGAAAACATTGTATTTCTATTATCTATTAAATTAATTAAAATTAAAATTTTGTTAAATTTTCCCGCTTTAATGCTTCCAAATTGTAAATTTACTTTTTTTATTTTTGTGAAAATTACAAGTTTTTAGCGAGTAACTATAATTTTACAAAATTTTGTTTTTCGACAGATAACTTTGTCAAATATCTGTCGAATTGAGATTACAGTCATTTTACAGAGTATTTAACAGAGTAATTATTTTGAGTGTAGAAAAGAGATTTTTCCTAAAATTTGATATACTTTTTAAATAAAAAAATTCTTACATTTAGAGAAAAATAAGTATCAAAATTTTTTTCTAAAGATAAAGTCATTAATTCTGAGACATTTTTCTAAAAAAAATATTAGAGATAATACTTTTTCCTTAGAAAATGATAAGGATAGTTATTTGGTTAGAAAATTCCCACGACTTGAATGTCATTTAAGTTTCTCATGCGCAATTTCTTTAATTCTGAAACATTTTATAGAGGCTATGTGTGATGTAAATCCTCAGCACACATATACCATTTTCCTTCTATTTTTGTTCCTTTCCCTTCCTTTTTCCTTTTTCTTTCATTTTTCCTTTTCTTTCTTCCTTTTTTTTTTCCTTTTTTCTTTTTTTGAAATCATTTTGGGGGGGAGAAATCCCATTCTCCCCCCCCCTGGATCCGCGCCTGTATACCACCCAATCTTGGGGGTAATACTACACACAAAAAAAAATTTTACCAATAACTTGGGAGGATATGCGTTTTTAAAGTTTTTTGAATTAATTATGAAAAATTTTGTAACATTTTACCAAGTTTTTGCATAATTTTGGTTAAAGTTTGTAAAATTACACAAGGTTAAATACTTTTATAAATATTTTCTAAACTTTTATCAGAAACAAGCAAAAACTTGGTAAAATGATGGTATTTTTTGCAAAATATATGCAAAAAACTTTAAAAACGCATATCCTCCCAAGTACTTGGTAAACATTTTTTTGTGTGTAGACAGAAAACTAACTTGGACGTTAAATTTAAAGGAACGAATTAAGAAGGCTTACGCTGCGCTATACTCTTGTCAAAGATTAGTCGGGAAGAAATGGGGTTTGAAACCTAAGCTCTTCCATTGGTTATTTACTGCGGTCGTCCGACCACTGCTAACTTATGGTGGTCATGTATGGTGGCCGGTCATTAAATATGGGACTCATGCTGACTCAGTCAAACGAGTGAATAGAGTTGCGTTGTTAAGTATTACAGGCGCAATGAAGACAACATCAACCGTAGCTTTAGAAGTGCTTCTGGATATGATACCGCTTGATCTTTTCATTAAGGAAAATGCAAAAATTGCCCTAAATAGACTAATTCAAACGGGATCTTTGAAAAACAGACAGGTTCGACACACGAAGATTATCGGTATTTTTGAACAGGGTACAAGAACGGATTATTATATCCCACATAACGTTACTGATGGTAGACTGAAAATTGTGATTCCTTCACTAGATGATTGGCTTGATAGTAGAGTAAAACTTCAACAAATTAACGTGTTTACGGATGGTTCCAAAGTGTCGACAGGCACCGGTAGTGGCTTTCACTGCATGGAGCTTAACCTAAATGAGTCCTACCGTCTGGACAACGATTGTAGTATCTTTCAAGCCGAAGTATATGCGATAGCCCAGGCAGCTGAGCATATTTCAATGTTACCAATACACAGATGCGATATTGGTTTCTTCACTGATAGTCAAGCTGCTTTAATGGCTTTGAAAAGTGATGATATCAGATCTAAGGTAGTCAGCCGCTGCCACAGAGAGCTTAAGGTTCTTAGCGAGCAGCATAATATTACTCTGTGCTGGGTACCTGGACACAAAGATATTCTGGGAAACGAGAGAGCCGATGAGCTTGCACGACGGGGAGCGGAACTCGCACAGGAAACAGCAGAATCTGAGGTGTTCCCTCCACTCTCTATTTTCTGTCAAAAAATAAGATTGGACTCGATTTGTTTGAATAAATGGTCCAGCTCTGATCGAAGTATACAGACAAAATTATTATGGGATGAAAGCCTGTTAAAACACAGCAAAATTCTTTTAGATATGAATAGGAAGCAACTTAGAGCTACAGGTAACCTCTGGTCACAACACATTGGGTAAACACATGGTAACAATAAGAATAAGAAATGATGATACATGCAGATGGTGCAGGGAATCCGTAGAAGACACCTACCATTTCTTATGCGAATGCCCTGCACTATCATTTAGAAGATTTAAAATTTTTGGTTCTTATATTTTTCAGAATTCATCAGAACTTCGGGGCACAAATCCTTGGACTCTACTGGCGTTTATTAAAGCATCAAAATGGGACGCATAATGCGAACAACTTAGGACTAAACAGAGAAGAGGAAAAAGAATTAAAGGAATCATAATGGGCCATCAAGTGGCCTCTATGGACGCTGGTTTCCGCCAACGTCATCCTTCATAACCTAACCTAACTTATACCACCCATATGTACAGATGACGCTGTTGATTCCACATTCCTGTGGGTAAACATACACCATTGAGTCTTGCATGCATTAAACTTGACCCTATTCGCAAGACCGCACTCAGAGATTGTCAACAGGAAAATCAAAGGAAAATGATTGACAAATGTTGCTATCATCTGCAAAAGAGTAGATAGGATTTGAAGTTTGACTTAGAAGGTCGTTAAAAAAAATTAAAAAAAAGGGTAGGAGAAAGAACAGAATCTTGCGGTACCCCTGATTGAAGCTGAAACTCATCAGATGAGAACCCATTTAGAACGATCCCTAAGGAAACTCGAAAAATCAAGAGAAGTCATTACCGACACCAAAGGCATTAAGCTTGGATATGAGCGTACCGTGCCACACACAATCAAATGCCTAGGAAATATCCAGAGCAACCACTTTACTCTCACCAAAATGGTAGATCGAACGACACCAACGTTCCGAAAAAAAAAACGCCAACAGATCCCCAGTAGAACGAGTTCTCCGAAAACCAAAATGTCGATCGTTTAAAAGTAAGTTAGCCTCCAGATACCTAAAAAGATGGCAATTTACCATGCTCTCCATTACCTTCGAGATCGCTGAGCATATTGCGATTGGGCGGTAATTATCAGGGTTATTAACCGCACCCTTTTTAGGGATTGGCTGCACATTGGCAACCTTCCAACATGATGGAAAGATTCCCTCACGAAAGGATAAGATAAAAAGGTTAGACAGTGGAACGTGCTCATAGAAAAAAAATATCAAGAGTTTCTTCTATAGAAACCATGTTTCAGAATTTTAAACTTTTTCTGTGGGAAAAATGACTTAGAATCTGAAACTTTTTCTATAGAATTTGAGACTTTTTCTATACGAGAAATGTTTCAGAATCTGAGACTTTTTCTGTACGAAAAATGTCTCAGAATCTGAGACTTACAGAAAAAACAATAAATAAAATTACTGGCAAAATATGTCGCCATTATGCACGTCTCCGTAACGGAAAAGGCAAATTCCTTTAATTGCGTCTGCAATTCCAGATCATGTTGGTAACCCTTGCGAAATAATGTAAGAGAGAGAAAAGTTGAAAGAAAATATGAGGTGAGGTTGAGATTGCTAGAAATAGAACTGTAGTGTCGAAAACTGTCAAAATTTATTCGGTAGAAACTATACATAAGTGTTCACATATATAAAAAAAAATTCCATTAACAAGACAAACCGACATTTAAAATCCTACTGATGATAACACTAACTGGAGTGTTTGAAACCGGTATGGGAATACCGAAATGTCTATAATTTTTAGAAATTCAATTTTTCTTCTGCATTTTTTCAACTTAAACCCCTATAACAAATATAATTAGAGCCCGAACTGGATCTGTACTTACAGAAAAAACAATAAATACACAAACAAAATTTGAGTGAAATTTGCTCATTTATGTTTCCAAAAGACCGATTTTACTGAATATCGGCGAAATTTTTATTTGGGTCTAAGTCCAAAAATGGTCATACTATATTCAGAATTGATAAGGCCCCCAAAGCACACGTGTAACACCTACAAACAAAATGTTGATGAAATATTTCCAATTTTCATGAATTTTGAGAGATTTATGTGATTATCGGGTGGGTGGATGTATAAGGACTACAAGAAGAAATGATCCGATTCCTCTAAAATGATGATTTGTGAAAACAAAATATGTTTATCTTCCAAGTTTCGAAAGGATACCTATTATAATACGGTTATTAAAGTCATTTGAGCCTAATAATTAAGCGACATTTGTAGGGGGGCTAGACCTAAACGTGAACCAATTTTTTCCAATTTCAATAGGCTTCGTCCTTGGGCCAAAGGAATTTTAAGCTTCAAATTTAATATCGAGCTCATAAAGTTTATATGGAAAGACAGACTGACGGACGGACATCGCTAAATCGTCTCAGAAAGTGATTCTGTGTCGATCGGTATCAGTGGCGTATACAGGGGGCCCCCGGGCCCCCGGGCCCCGAAATGATTTCACAAATTTCAGGATTTGGTATCAAATAAAAAGTACAATGTTAAAAAACTTCATAAAAAAAATCTAAAAACATTTAAGAATCTAAAATTTTTTGAAGAGAAATGTTTTGAAACTGAAAATTTTTCTGTTAAAAAATCTCAAAATCTGAAAAAAAATTTTTAGAATTTGAAACTTTTCAACTTAGGATTCTAATGAAAAAATAACTTAGAACCTGAAGTTTTATGTAAACAAAAAATGGACCTAATTGTAAGTAAAATGTAGTCAAATCTTAAAATGCGACTTTGTCATTTAGAAAAATGTCTCAAAACGAGACTATTTCTTAAAAAAAAATTTTCTCAGAATCTAAAAATTTTTATAAAAAAATATCTGAGAATCTAACTAAGACTTTTTCTATAGGAATAATGCCTTAAAATATTAGTCCCTTACCACAAGAAAACAAAAAGTCTATTTTAACAAAAGTTTTATTTTAAATTTAAAATTTTCAATATATTTTTTGAAAGTCGATTTTAAAAACAAAAACAATTTGTATGGAAATAAAATTAAAAGCTCATTTTAAATTTATTTTATTTTCTTGTGGTTAAGCTGTTAGCCTTTTTCGCAGAATATAAGACCTTTTCTATAGGAAAAATGTCTCAGAATCTGGTACTTTTTCTATTAGAAATTTTCAGAATCTGAGGCTTTTCTAAATGAAAAAAGTTTCAGAATCTGAGGCTTTTCTATATGAGAAATGTTTTAGAATCTGGGAACTTTCTATAGGAAAAATGTCTCTGAATCTGAAAAATGTCTCAAAATCTGAGATTTTTTCTATAAAAAAAATCTTAAAATCTGAGGTTTTTCTATATGAAGAATGTTTTAAAAGCTGAGAACTTTCTATAGGAATAATGTCTCTGAATCTGAGAATTTTTCTTACAATCAGGAAAATGTCTCAGAATTTTAGACTTTTTTTACGAAAAATCTTTCAGAATCAACGAATTTTTCTTAAGGAAAATTATCTCAAAATCAAATAAAGGAAAAATGTCTCAGAGACACAAGGTGAGACATTTTGTATAGAAAAATGATCAAAATCTGAAACTTTCTATTTTAAAAATATATTTTTCTATAAGAATAATGTCTCAAAATTTTAGTATTTTGCTATTTGAAATATATTTCAAATCTGAGACTTTTTCTTTAGGAAAATTTTCTCAGAATCTGAGGCTTTTTCTATATGAAAAATGTTTCAGAATCTGGCAATTTCCTATAGTCAAAATGTCTCAGAATCTGAGACTTGTTCTACAGGAAAAGTGATTAAGCATCTTAGACTTTTTCAATAGGAAAAATGTGTCAGAATCTAAGAAATTTTCTGTAGAAAAAATGTCTGAGAACCTGAGATATTTTCTATAGGAAAAATGTCGAATAATCTGAGACTTTTTCTGTAAGAAACATGTTGAAGAATCTGAGACTTTTTCTATAAGAATCTGAGACTTTTTATAGGAAAAATGTCTCAGAATTAGAAACTTTTTCTATAGAGAAAATGTCTGAGAACTGGAGACATTTTCTATAGGAAAAATGTGGAATAATCTGAGACCTTTTCTGTAAGAAACATGTCGAAGAATCGGAGACTTTTTCTATAAGAATCTGAGACTTTTTCTATAGGAAAAATGTCTAAGAATCTTAGACCTTTTCTATAGGAAAAATGTTTTAGAATCTAAGACTTTTTATACTGTTTTCTTTTTAAAAAGTTATCAGAATCTGAATCATTTTATTTATAGAAAAAGTGAAGATTTTCTCAGAATCTAAAATTTTTTGTGTGAAATGTTGTAGAATCTGAGAAAATGTGCTAAACTAGAAATATCTCAGATTATGGGAAAATGTCTTACAATCGGAGTCTTTTCTTTTGGAAAAGTATTTTATGAATATGTTTATAGAATCAATTTCTAAACTGAATTTTTCGAGAAACGTTTTCCATTGGAAATATGATTTAGAGTCTTTGACTTTTTCTATTACAAAATCTGTCTTAACTGCAAATTGTGATAGAATCTTAGACTTTTCTTTGAAAAAATTTCAGATAATCTTCTTTGTAAAAATGTTTCAACATGTAATAAAATTCGCACTTTAAAAAAATGCTTAAGTCTCTCAAAAAATTCTAAAATATAAAAAAAAATCTTAATTTCCCCCCAAACGGTGGTAAACTTACACAAAAATGAAGATTCTCATTGTGTTACATTCAGTTCAAGGAAAAGAACATGTGCTATTATGTAAATTTTTTGTAAAAAAAAAAATTTAAAAATAATGTTGGGCCCCCACCGAAATAAAATCCTGGATACGCCCCTGATCGGTATACTTTAAGGTGTGTCTGGGACCAATATTTCGGATACCACAGAGTGGCGTAGGGTATAAAAATATATTTTTCTATACAAAAAATCTCATATTCAGAGACTTTTTTTATACGAAAAATGTCTCATACTCTTAGACTTTTTCTATACGTAATGTGTCTCGGAATCTGAGAATTTTGCTACACGAAAAATGTCTCAGAATCTGAGGATTTTTCTATACGAAAAATTTCTCAGAATCTGAAACTTTGCTTCCATAAAACTTAATATTTCGTTACAGGGACCCAAATAGACACAAAAATTGCGAATATCTGATAGAAAAATTTGGAAGGCAGACTAGTTATCATGATGTCAAAATCTATCTTATTCATGTTTTCTTTATTAATGGAAGTGCGAATTTCTCAGAAATTGCTCAGCAGTATATTTAACGCTTACGCTAAATTAGACCTAGACGACCCAGTTGTTAGTTATTAAAAACTTTAACAGCATGTTACTTTCTTTAATTTCATAACATGTATTTACTACAAATTTAAACATTTTTGTAAACACAAATGTATTACAAAATCCTTTTAAAAACTTTCGAAGCCTTAAAAAACACAAATTTTCCAATTTTCATTTACCAAGTCTTAAATAAAGTTAAGTTAAATAAAAAAGTTTGTCTACTTCATTTTCGTTTTTTTTTTTTATTATTTTATCTAATTTGAATCATTCATGTGACAAGGATACTAATTAATAAATTTGTAGCAAGATGTTGCCAACCATAAGAAACCAATAACCAACACACTTAGATTCAACAGTCATACCATCCATACTCCTCCAGCCAACAACCAGTCCGCCAGCCAGCCATCCAGTCATACCATAAACCATAACTAAAATTCAGTTTTTTTTTGTGTAGAAATAAAGAAATATTTTATATTATAAATAGAGACGAAAAAAAAAAGTGAAAAAAAAATGTATAAATAAATGCAGAAGCTACACAATATCGATTTAAATTAATTTTTGTTAGAGGATGCTCAAGCGAAAATCCCCCATTACCGTAAAGTACTTGTAACTAACAAAGTCCCCAGTGTCATGATGTCGCATACGTAGAAATACGTGGCGTAGTTGGTTGGCTGGCAGTCAGGCTGCCAGGATATAAGGATGGATGGACGGTTTGTTTTAGTTGAATGTTTGATGGCAGAGTTTTAATAAGTTAATTCTTAGAGAATTAAAAGCACTTTGACAAATTTTAGTGATGAAGTTAAAAGATTTAAATGGTGATCCAATGTTCCGAAAAACGAATTTTCTCTGTAATGTATAGGGCGATCTACTGACCAGTCTATAAAGAAAGAGTGTGCTCAATTTGATAAGCGTACTACGAAATATGGTTGCTTATTTCCACGGAACATTTTCTATGAAAGTAACGGTAAAAGAGAACTACACAACCCACATTTTGTCGATTTTCAAGCAAATCAATAGATGTAGAAACGCTGTCATCACCTATGAGCATTTTCGCCATTGTCTCTACTTCATCTAGAAGATCCATAGAAGATCTTGCGTGCCTGCCCATACGTGGGAGTTGTATCACACATTCGAAGAAGATAGGATGGAGTGAAATATTTTCTGCATTGTTTTAGGAAGCCTGAACACTTAAAGCTTCTTGTGATACTTCAAAAACATGTTTATTCCAACGGGCATCACACTGTATTTTCATTCCTAAAATATCAAGAGCATCTGATTCTTCAATATTTACACTTTCAATATTTAAAGAAGGCAGTTCCAAACACCAATGGCGTTTGTTGGACAGCTTACAACATTGGGTCTTACGAGTATTACAGTCTACCCGATTCATCTGACTCCACTCAGAAATTTTAACCATGTCCGGATTAAGTGTGACATTCATAATTTTCCTTATATATTCTACCTCAATAGAATTAGGTCTATGATGAACTGAATATGAATTACAAATATTGCTGTCATCCGCAAAAGTGTAAATGGGGTTAAAGGCAGAACTAAGAAACTCATTCACAATTAACAAAAATAGAGATGGAGAGAGAACAGAACCTTGCGGTAACCCCTGTATTCAATATATATAGTCCCTGAAGGAGAACTTATCTATTAAGAGGTGGTCAAATAACAAGTATCTTTTTAAAAATGCAATAAAATGATAAATACTCAACTTTTTTTCGAATGTTATGGTTTATTTGAAAGAGCAAACATTCCCATTTTTTATGCGTCTTCGGCATGGTCCGCTGTATCGCGTTGTAGCGCAGTACTGCGCTGCCAAACTGTACGTTTTTCGAAAATAAAGTTTTTAACCGAAATAAAGCACTCAAAAGAGGTTATGTTAACAAACAAATTGCTACACCTTGGGATCGGAAAACTCGCACCGTATTGTAAAGAATTCAATTCATCTATAGGAAGCAACAGATTTGAGTATCAGCATCATTACACAATATTTTAAAAAATACAGCTGAAAACCCCATTTTCGTCAAAGATGAGCGCTACAGAGCCATGATTACAGACTTTTTGTTGGCCGTAATAGAATATATCAACTTGGATGACATTTATTTTTACAAGGATGTCGCAATATGTCCAACAGTCCATCAAACAATCGATATTTTGTGCACTTAGTTCGGAAATTTTGTTTTTAGCCATATTCGCGGTGACAATTGATCACAGCAGCTCTGCTGCGGATTAAAACCTTTAGACATTTTTTTCAAGAGTGTTGTTAAAGATCCATACAACATGGGAAATCCAGAAATATTCTAGGCCCTTTCGACGAATATCGTTAAAGCCATTCGTGAAATATAACCAGAAACATTAGAAAAATGGGTGCCGAGGATGATTATCTCCTACGCCAAAGGCAGTGGCGGGTACAGCTTTTGGGTTTGGGGGGGGGAAAATTTTTTTTACTTCGAAAAAAATCATAAATTCCCCTTTGTTGACGAGCAAAAAAAGGGATACGTTTTTTTTACAAAAAAAAGTGATGGGAAAGCTATAAAATCATCAAATTTATTAGTTTTTGCCGAATAAGGTTTGTTTTTCATGATCATATTTCGTTTAGATCGTTTTTTTTTTAATTTGTTTTAAAAGAAAATTGTATATTTTTCGTATACATAAGAAGAGAATTTTTTAATAGAAGAAATTCTCCCTACATAGAAAACATCAGATGTTGAGACATTTTTCGTGAAAAAATTATTTTTTATAGGAAAAATGTCTCAGAATATAAGACTAATTGTCTCAGAATCTGAGACTATTTTCGTATTGAAAAATTTTCGGATTTTTAAAAGAAATTTAAAACAAAATTGCATATTTTTCGTATGCATATTTTTCGTATATAAGAGTCTAAATCTGGGAATTTAATAGAAGAAATTCTTCCTACATAGAAAATATCAGATTTTGAGACATTTTTCGTGAAATTTTTTTTTTTTATAGGGAACATTTCTTAGAATATAAGACTTCTTCTTAACGAAGAATGTCTCAGAATCTGAGACTTTTTTCGTATAGAAAAATTTTCAGGTTCTAAGAATTTTTTTTCCACAGAAAAAGTCTCAGATTCTGAGACATTTTACTATAGAAAAAGTCTCATATTTTAAAGTATTACTGAGACATTTTTCCTATAGAGAGGTCTTTGATTATTAGATTTGTTTCGTACTGAAAAAATTTTAGATTCTGAGACCTTTTTTCTATAAAAAAAAGTCTTAGATTCTTCGACCTTTTTCCAATAGAAAAAGTCTCAGATTCTAAGACCGTTTTCCTAAAGAAAAAGTTTCAAATTCTGAAATCTTGTTCCTAAAGAATAAGGCTCAGATTCTCACACATTTTTCCTAAAAAAAAGTCTCAGATTCTGAGAGCTTTTTCTTATATAGAAAAAGTTTAAAATTCTGGCACTTTTTCTCTAAAGAAGAATGTGACAGATTCTGAGACCTTTTTCTGATTCTAAAATCTTTTCCGATTCTAAGACACTTTTCCTATAGAAAAAGTCCTAGATTCGGAAATGTTTTTCCTATACAAAACGTCTCAGACTTTAAGACCTTTTTCCTATAGAAAGGTCATAGATTCTGAGACCTGTTTCCTATAGAAAAGTCTGATATTCTGAGACATTTTTCTAAGATTCTGAAACCTTATTCCTATAAAAAAAGTCTTAGATTCTAAGACCTTTTTCCAGTTGAAAAAGTCTCAGATTCTGCGACCTTCTACCAATTCAGTTAGTTTCAACTTCTGAGACTGTTTTTCGACAGTAAAAAGTCTCAGACTTTGAGCCCTTTTTCTTCTTAAAAAAGACTCAGATTCTGAGACCTTTTTCCTTAAAATAAATGTCAAATTCAGAAATGCTGAGACTTTTTTCCCATAGAAAAATTCTTCTGCAACCTTTTTCCTATAAATAAGTTTTGAGACCTTTTTCACATAAAAAAAGTATCAGATTCTGAGAATTTTTTCTTTAGAAAAAGTTTATTCATTAGAAAAAAAATTTTAAAGTAGTTTTTCAAATGTAAGTTCGACTATCAACATTTTTAAGATTTTAAGATATTTTTTTTAATTCTATGTAGAAGACAAACACTTTGTATATAAACCAAATTAAGATCCTGTAACATTTTTCTAAACAAAAAAAGCATATTCTAAGTAATTTGTTTATGCCAAAATTCATAATAAGATGGACAGATATTTTTCACAGAAAATTTTAAGATTGATTCACTTTTTCCTTAAAAAATTTAAAAATTTTCCCTTTTAAAATTTTCAGATTTTTTTCTATGAAAAATTTTTGGACTTCGAAATTTTTTTAGAAAATTCCTTCTTTCTTTTTTCTTCTTTTTCTTTCCTTTTCTTTCTTTTTCTTTCTTTTTTCTTTTTTTTTCCTTTTTTTTCCTTTATTTTTTCTTTTCGAAATTTGGTCTGGGGGGGGAAATTTCCCCTTTTTCCCCCCCCTTGTACCCGCGCATGCCAAAGGAGATAAGCTTTGCCACAAGTGCGCAGTGCCACACTTTATCGAACGCCTTAGAAATGTCCAAAGCGATGACTTTGCGTTCACCAAGGCGGTGTATAGATTGGCTCCATCTTTAGGAAATAAAAGCCATCAGGACTCCCGTTGAACTATTCTTTCGAAAGCTATATTGTCGATCACTTAAAAAACGATTTGATTTCAAGTAGTTTACCAGATGGAAATTTATCAAGCTCTCCATAAAATTAGAGAGATTTGGACAAATAACAATCGGACAGTAGTTATCCAGGTTCGTGTCCATGCCTTTTGCTGGGAATTGGTTTAACACTGGTAATCTTCCAACAATTCGGAAAATTGCCTGAACGGTATGCGAGGTTAAAAAGATTTTGCGAAATAGAGCTAGCGATGAAGAACCCCTCTTGAGGACTAGAGCGGGAATACCATCTGGCCCAAGGGATTTATTTATGTTCAGAACGAGTTCTAAAGAATATTTGCGGCATATCAAAATGAACACTATCAAGAACAGGGTGTGATTGACAGCTATCCTGAAGTGAAGAATTTCTGGAAAAGAGTTCGGTGAAAACGTTAGCCTTATCAACACGTTTAGTTATTATCTTATCACTTTTCAATAGAATTGGAATGGAATAATTACAACCATTCTTTACCCTTTTAACGAATGACCAGAAACTCTTGCCACCCTTTGGAGCTGACAAGATCTAAGAAGGACGACGTTTTTCGAAGTTAAGTTACTCATGTGCGTAACATTTCGGTCGTAGAGTTCCGATCATTGTGCCAATTCCGAAATGCTTCCTCCTTAACTCTCATAGCAACTTTACATGCCTGGTTAAAACAACATTTGTCTTTGGGCTTTACCGAAATGGTCATCTCAGGAATAAATGTTTTCATGCCAAGAATAATCACATTAGTAACCATTTCCAAAAAACAGATTTTCCAATTAAACGACCGGTGAATGTAGCAAAGTACTTACCAAGGAGCTCTTTTATACAAAAAAAACTAAACGTTTGTAGCTAGTTGGGGAACTTTGAAGATCTCAGTATAAAAAGGATGCAGATATGGCGTGATGATCTGAATTACCCAGAGGTCCGAGTGTTTCAACATTATACTTGTCAGGATGTGATGTCAAGAAAGGTCAAGTGTATTGTCCTCACACAGAATGCGTGATTATGTTCGGCGAACAATTTTACATAATGACCCTCTGGTGATGTATGGCTGGAATGAGAGAGCCACGTTGAGTTATGGACATGGGGAAGACTACCGCAAGGTACGAAGACAGCGATGCCAACTTTGACGATTTATCGTCATTTTGACGATTTTTGAAGTCAAATTTACTAAAATGATGATTGACGATTTTTCATTTTCGCCAGGAACAAAAATGACGATTTTTTTTAAATGAGGAAAATATGGTCAACTTTAATCAAAAAATTCAAATTTTGTAAGCAGATTCTTTGAAGTTCACTTAATTGTTTGAAAAGAAAAAAAAAACATATATTAATAACACTGCGTGACAAAACTAACCACTATTTTAGAAAACAAGAGGTGCGACCATCATTTAAATATATTTCGGACATGCTGAATCGAATGGCGTACTCCGTTTTTCGATGTATGGTACAGTTTTCTTGTAAAATGTCATTAAAGATTGGCTGATTTTCAGCTGCTTTTTGAACAAAAAAAATTCCAAAGCTAATGATTTTTAAATTGTATGGCATAGAAAACAAAGATATAACTTGTAGAAATATTTCTAATATAAATTTGGTTTAAAGCTTTTCATCTTAAGCCCTTAAATTCGCGGATTTTTTCATTTTTTTAAGTTTTCGCGAAATTAACCGCTAAATTGGTCTCTGATAAAAAACTTGCATTTTGTGGATCATAAAGGCGTCCATGACACTACGAATAGTGGACAAAAAACATCTATGTTATATGGACCATCATGATGAAAATCGCGAAAAACCGTTTTTTTTTTATATGGCAGCATCACTTTAGGAGATGATTTAAGGCTTCATCTTTTAGTATATAATGTAAGAACCTTAAACAATGAACTTACCCAAAATTTGTCCAAAAAAGTTTTCATTTGCAAAAGTTATCTTAACAAAAACTATAATAATTGTATCGCAAACACTGAAATAATAGTTTTTGTTAAGAGAACTTTTGCAAATGAAAACTTTTTGGCCGAATTTTTGGTCAGTTAGTTGTTTAAGGTTCCCACATTATATACTAAAAGATGGAACCTTAAATCATCTCGTAAAGTGATGCTGGCATATACAAAAAAAACGGTTTTTCGCGATTTCCAACAATTCGGAAAATTGCCTGAACGGTATGCGAGGTTAAAAAGATTTTGCGAAATAGAGCTAGCGATGAAGAACCCCTCTTGAGGACTAGAGCGGGAATACCATCTGGCCCAAGGGATTTATTTATGTTCAGAACGAGTTCTAAAGAATATTTGCGGCATATCAAAATGAACACTATCAAGAACAGGGTGTGATTGACAGCTATCCTGAAGTGAAGAATTTCTGGAAAAGAGTTCGGTGAAAACGTTAGCCTTATCAACACGTTTAGTTATTATCTTATCACTTTTCAATAGAATTGGAATGGAATAATTACAACCATTCTTTACCCTTTTAACGAATGACCAGAAACTCTTGCCACCCTTTGGAGCTGACAAGATCTAAGAAGGACGACGTTTTTCGAAGTTAAGTTACTCATGTGCGTAACATTTCGGTCGTAGAGTTCCGATCATTGTGCCAATTCCGAAATGCTTCCTCCTTAACTCTCATAGCAACTTTACATGCCTGGTTAAAACAACATTTGTCTTTGGGCTTTACCGAAATGGTCATCTCAGGAATAAATGTTTTCATGCCAAGAATAATCACATTAGTAACCATTTCCAAAAAACAGATTTTCCAATTAAACGACCGGTGAATGTAGCAAAGTACTTACCAAGGAGCTCTTTTATACAAAAAAAACTAAACGTTTGTAGCTAGTTGGGGAACTTTGAAGATCTCAGTATAAAAAGGATGCAGATATGGCGTGATGATCTGAATTACCCAGAGGTCCGAGTGTTTCAACATTATACTTGTCAGGATGTGATGTCAAGAAAGGTCAAGTGTATTGTCCTCACAATTTTACATAACAACAATTTTACATAATGACCCTCTGGTGATGTATGGCTGGAATGAGAGAGCCACGTTGAGTTATGGACATGGGGAAGACTACCGCAAGGTACGAAGACAGCGATGCCAACTTTGACGATTTATCGTCATTTTGACGATTTTTGAAGTCAAATTTACTAAAATGATGATTGACGATTTTTCATTTTCGCCAGGAACAAAAATGACGATTTTTTTTAAATGAGGAAAATATGGTCAACTTTAATCAAAAAATTCAAATTTTGTAAGCAGATTCTTTGAAGTTCACTTAATTGTTTGAAAAGAAAAAAAAAACATATATTAATAACACTGCGTGACAAAACTAACCACTATTTTAGAAAACAAGAGGTGCGACCATCATTTAAATATATTTCGGACATGCTGAATCGAATGGCGTACTCCGTTTTTCGATGTATGGTACAGTTTTCTTGTAAAATGTCATTAAAGATTGGCTGATTTTCAGCTGCTTTTTGAACAAAAAAAATTCCAAAGCTAATGATTTTTAAATTGTATGGCATAGAAAACAAAGATATAACTTGTAGAAATATTTCTAATATAAATTTGGTTTAAAGCTTTTCATCTTAAGCCCTTAAATTCGCGGATTTTTTCATTTTTTTAAGTTTTCGCGAAATTAACCGCTAAATTGGTCTCTGATAAAAAACTTGCATTTTGTGGATCATAAAGGCGTCCATGACACTACGAATAGTGGACAAAAAACATCTATGTTATATGGACCATCATGATGAAAATCGCGAAAAACCGTTTTTTTTTTATATGGCAGCATCACTTTAGGAGATGATTTAAGGCTTCATCTTTTAGTATATAATGTAAGAACCTTAAACAATGAACTTACCCAAAATTTGTCCAAAAAAGTTTTCATTTGCAAAAGTTATCTTAACAAAAACTATAATAATTGTATCGCAAACACTGAAATAATAGTTTTTGTTAAGAGAACTTTTGCAAATGAAAACTTTTTGGCCGAATTTTTGGTCAGTTAGTTGTTTAAGGTTCCCACATTATATACTAAAAGATGGAACCTTAAATCATCTCGTAAAGTGATGCTGGCATATACAAAAAAACGGTTTTTCGCGATTTTCATCATGATGGTCCATGGAACATAGCTCTTTTTTGTCCACTATTCGTATTGTTAGGGATGCATTTTTGATTCATTAAAAGCAAGTTTTTTATCAAAGACCTATTTGGCTGTTAATTTCGCGAAAACCTTAAAAAATGAAGAAATTCGCGAATTTAAGGGCTTAAATTGAAAAGCTTTAAACCAAATTTGCATAAGAAATGTTGCTACAAGTCATATCTTTGTTTTCCATGTCATAAAATTTATAAACCATTTACTTTGCAAATTTTTTTGTTAAAAAACTGGCTCGAAATCAGCAAATCTTTAACGACATTTTGCAAGAAAACTGCACCATACATCGAAAAACGCAGTACGCCATTCGAATCAGCATGTCCGAAATATATAGAAATGATGGTCGTAACTCTTGTTTATTTTTTAGTGTTCCGCAGTGTAATCCACCAGAAAAAACTTAAAAAAAAAAATAATCGAAAAATGGTAAGTTTTTGTTCATTTAATGAAAATTGGTGGGTTAACTACGCACAAAAATTCAGTTTCAGTAATCTTTGTCCTTGGGCCTTAAGCTTTTCTTTAGTTCCAAATTTCAGGTCAATTAATTGATAATTGCGACTTAAAGATAGGTCTAGACCAGTATTTTGGATAGTTACAAACATCAACATTTTTTTCATGACGATTTTTTGACGAAAATTTTTTTTCAACTTGACGATTTTTTTTTTTTAAATTGACGATTTCTCCAAAAAAAAAGTTGGCAGCACTGTACGAAGAGATTAATAATTTGTTTGTCAGATTTTTTACGCTCATTGCCAAATCTGATGTAAAAAATAGCCAGAAATCGCTAAAATTCAATTTTTTTTTTAGTTTTTGTTAAAAATAATAATTATTTTTATTTAAAAAAAATGTTTTTTTTTTCTTAATTTTCTTACTCGCTATTTCTACTCAACAACAGTTTACGATAGAGTAAAATTTAGAAAAAAATAAATTAATTTTTTGTGTGATTCGCGTATTATAGTTTTTGGCTTTCCTGGACACTTGAAATTTCCCAAATTGTTTTTGTTTTTTATTTAAATTCATAAAGTGCCACTTAGACGAGCATACTTGTAGAAAGTCTGTCAAAAATGTTGAAAAGACGTTTTTACTGACTAAGCGCAGCAAAAGCAAATAAAATTTGATACTTTGACTTGACATACGGATGGTTGTACTCATCTGTTGAAATTATTTAGAAAATAATTTGAAAAAATCGCCAAAGAAATCGCCAATCATTTAATAAATCGAAAAAAAATCGCCTCGTCGCCAAATAGAAAAACTCGTCCCTAGGGCTGTCAAATGGGATCGGTTTTTTTAAATCCCGGGATTCGGGATTAGAAAATCGAAATCTCGGGATTTTTCGGGATCGCGGGATTTTTCGGGATCCCGGGATTTTTCGAGATTCCGGGATTTTTCCGGACTAAATTTCTTTGATTATAAAAGTCAAATAATAGTAGACTCTTTATGTTTCAATTTTATTGTGCATATTAAGGGGGCTACTGTTGGTTAGTTGGTAGCGTGCTAGCCTATTAAGCAGGGAGTCGTGGGTTGATTTCCACGAAAAACTTTGGGTCGATTTCGCAACAACGAAATTATTAAATGATTTCTAATTATTCTGATTGTTATTTAAAGGCAATTAAAAAATTAAGTATACGCCACTAATGCAGTTTTCAAGTAATAATTATTATTAAATATTTAGCAATGAACTAAAAAAGGCCTTGATGGGTTTGTTATGGAAAATGACAACATTTATTTGCTTTTGGCTTCATCCTATTACGAGTTTGGTTGTTGCACTGTATAATTTAAAACTAATTTAAAGAACATTTTAAATAATAAAAATATCCCAGCAATACTTTCGGAGTCATTCAAAAATAACTAGTTCTAGAAGTACTTCAAAGCTTGTCACGATAGGTTCTCAAAGAGCATCCTGGAACTAGTGATGTCACAACTAGTTCTAGAAGTTATCCAAAAGGGTAATATTTTGATTCCAAAGAGCTTTTTTGGAGTAGTTTGGGAACTAGTGATTTGGAACTAGTCGTACATGACTTCTGCACCACTTCCATGAAACAAATACTGGTTCTCAAATAACATCTTGGAAGCTGTTTCAAAAACATATAATTTTTTTCAAAAAGAAAAAGTGCAAATAGGTTTTTATAGATCCATTCAATTACCTTACTGCAATCTGCAATAAACTACTTTATTTACTACAGCTGGAATTTTTTATTACAAAAAGTAAACAAAACTTTCCAATTGGAGCAAAAATAGTAAGCAATTTGAATAATCCAACTAAGCATATAATCGTATATTTTTTGGTCCCTACAATATTTTTTTTTTTTTTTCAAAAATCCCATATTCTCCTTCTATATAATTTCTAATTGAATTAATGACTAAAAAAACAAAAAATACTACTAATTTTGTTCAGTAAAGTGCTGATATTGCGTTATATTTTCAACAAAAAATAATTCAAAAATGTTTTTTTTTTTGCAAAAAAAAAAAAAAAAAAAATTACAAAATGTTCCTAGATTGCTTCCCTAGAACTAGTTCTGATGGTGACAATTTCAAACAAAAATCATGGGTTAAAGAATGGGATAAAGAATTGGTTCTAGAATGACTTAAAGAACCGTTCCATACATGGGTTCCTAGACTGCTTTCCTAGAACTAGTTCTGATGGTGACAATTTCAAACAAAAATCATGACTCTGAGAACGAGATAGAGAACTAGTGCCACAATCAGTGTTGCCATTTTGACGCTTTTCGGGTATTTTGTGGTGCTTTTTTTGTCTTTTTACCCGGAGTTTTTTTCGAATACCCTTTTTTAAAAAAACGGGTATTCATGGTGCTTTTTTATTTTTTTGTGACGCTTTTGGTGCTTTTTATAAAAGCTTTGTGATATTGTTATTATTTCTTTTTGTAGATTATTTTTATGTCAAGGGCTTTCAGAAAATATTTACTGAAGTTTTTGTAACAAAACTATAGTTTTTGTACGTTTTTCTGATCTGTTGTTTTTTTGAAACAATTCTGAAATTTGCTGGCAAAATTATGAACTGCCTTCAAGTGTTTACAGTAAAATTTTTTGAAATCAAAGCTTACAAAAGAAGTATTTTATAAAAAAAGTATTTTGTGGCGTGATGAGTGCGACAATGGAACAGATTTATTTGAAAATTGTTTATTTTTCTATAAAGACAAATATTTTTATTTAAAATTTTGTGTTATTTGTTATCTTAATATTATTTTAGTAATTTGAATTGCAATTTTCATTTTAGGGGCATGTCACAGACTTAATTCCGTTCGGAAGTACAAAAGTGGTTTACTCGTAAAAGGCCCAGCGAATATTTTTTGTCGGAATGAAACCACTTTTATGGGTTTCAATTCCATTTTGATTTTTGAAAGTGATTTAATTCCGAAAAAAAAATATTCGTTTTGCGTTTTATGAGTAAACCACTTATTCTAAATTCGAACGGAATTGAGTCTGTGACATGCCTCTTAGTTTTGTCTCAAAAAATTTAGTAAATTCACGAAAAAAAAATCATATATATTTTTTTAATTTTATCTTTGTGGCGCTTTTTACCCTTTTTATGTGCCAGTTTTACCTCTTTTTACCCTTTTTTAAATGTTCTTTTCGTAGTGAAAAAGTGCATTTTCAAAATAAATGATTAAATTTTGCCTATTTCCTCTTGGCGCTTTTTTACCCTTTTTTTTTGTAAATTTTTACCCTTTTTTACCCTTTTTTCCAAAATTTTGGCGCTTTTCTTCATTTTGGAAATGGCAACACTGGCCACAATAGCTTCTTGGAAGTATTTCAAAGAAAAATCATGGGTTAAAGAATGGGATAAAGAACTGGTTCTAGAAGTAGTGATGGAACCGTTCCATAGGAGGGGTGATTGTTCCTAGACTACTTCCCTAGAACTAGTTCTGAGGGTGACAATTTCAAACAAAAATCATGACTCTGAGAACGAGATAGAGAACTAGTCGAGCAAAAAAGAAGTACTCCAGCACTAGTTCTGGAAGTCATGCAAGTTTTGCTGGGATTTTAAGGAGAAAAGTAATAATATAACACATTAGACTTGCATTTTTTTGTATAAAAAAGTTTTTCTTCCAATTTTGAACGTCCGGGAAATTTTTTATTCTCCTACGCCTAAAACTTATATGGTACAAATTTGAGACCAAATTAATTAAATTTACCCGTGGCGCCCTTCGATCAAAGTTTCGGTTTTTTTAGAAAATTTTAGACAAAACCTGTAAACTTTGGTCAAAGGGCTCCTTGGCTGTGGCTTAATGGTTAGTGCGTTGGACTATTATTCAGCAAGCCTGGGTAGAATTCTCAGCTCAGCTAAATTCGTGGAAAGCTACGTTGAAAATTAAAAAAAAAATTAGTTTTAATTTGTTTATGTAAATGTGATAATAACTGAACAAAGTTGTATTTTTAAAAATAAATAATAATACATTTTTAATATTTAAAAAATCCCGGGATTCGGGATTCATTTTATGTCAAAAATCCGGGGATTCGGGACAGCCCTACTCGTCGCCAAACACATTTAAAAATTGCCACGTTTGGCTAGAAATCACCATGTCTGACAGCCCTGTTTGTGACCGGTAACTTGAAAACCCCGAACATAAAAACGACTTCAAACTCAACAATGGATACGATAATGAAACCACTGATTAAAGGCACTGTTAAATAAATTTCACAAAATATTAAACCGAAAAAGCAAAACAAAAGAAGTCGGAATGACAAATTTAGCAAAAGACGCAAAAAAAGGACGACATCGAAAAAAAATTATTTGGAAAACTTAATACGACATGTTGCAAGACAAACAAATTAAGAGTGGCTACAAGCACAGAAGCAGTACATTAACAAACCGGCGCTAAAAAGAAAATTTTCCAAAAAAAAAAAAACACAAGCAACAAACAAACCAGAACTAAAAATAAATAAAACAAAAAAATACATAAATGAAATGAATTTACTACACAAAAAACAAAAAGAGTCCTTAAAATGGAAAATATGATATAAAAGTCTACATCCTGACAAAGGATATTTCTATTTGTATGTAGCAATGGATGGTGTGGAATATGTGTGCGTGTATATAATTTGAAACAGGCAAAAAAAAACAACATGGGCTTTTGCTAGAGTTACGATTTATGCGCGGCACGTGGAATATGGAGAACAAACAAACAACAAGAAAAAAAAATACAACAACAGTAGTAGAAGAAGAAACCATTTGTATGTCTCGCACAATTGTTAAGTTCATCATTTTAATAAAATAAAAAAAACAGCAAAAAAAAATCAAACATTCAAGTTTTTTTAAACAAAAACCTAGAAAAAATCCCGATAACATTTACAAACGCAACAGAAACTTGGAGCAACTCGTTACTCGTTGTTTTATTGACTCCACCCATTTTATCATGCCATTAATATATTGTTTAGTTAAAGAGGTGTGTCTTAAACACATATACTAATACAAAATATGCTCTTTTGTGTATGGATATTTATAAACACTCATACATTTCATTGTGTCTCTCTTTTACTCTCATTAATCAATGCGCATAAGCAGTCCTTTACTTTAATTTCCCCTTCTTTTAATAGGGGTTTGTTTATTATTTCCTGACTATCATGGTGGCTTCTTCCTTTCTTGTTTGTGGGACATGTATCCTTTTCAACGAGTAATTTTATTAGTTGCTTTATGTAGTGCTCTCTTTTTAGTTGTCCTTTTTGTGTTTACATTTAAATTTCCCCTGTTGCATTTTTGTACAAACTTTATTTTGGGACAATTTTTCTGTGTGTGTGTTTGTACATTTTTTGGTACACTTTTCCTTGTGTGCATTTAAACATCTGTTTTAGATTTTTATGTCACATTTTTATGTCGCCGTCGTTTTTGTTCTTATTGTTAGTTATATGTGGCGCTGTGTATTTTGTGTCCATATGCACATACAGTTTTACTGTTTTTTTTTCTGTCTTCCTTGAAATATTATGTTTGTTTTAAGGATAAATTGAATAATTTATGACACTTATGATCTAGAAAAAAATGTAGGTTAAAATTAGTATATTATTGAAGTTAAATTATATGGACATTTTTTTCATTTTATTGATATGTATTGCCTTTTAGGGTAACAATTTTTATTGTGGACTGGTGTAAGTAAGCTTAGATTTTAAGATAGGTTCGCTTTTCAAACAGTGAATCATTACACTTAGAAAATTATTGCAGTTACCACATAACGGTCATTTGTGTAGTAAGCAGTAGTTTTTATTTTTACATCTAACTCTTCAAAATCATGGAAACGAAGGTCGCTTAAAATAAAGTAATTTCACAAATTTGTATACAGCATTTGGAAAATCGAAACTTCAAAGTCAGCGTTGGGCTCTTCTGTAATGAAATTATCCATATAAATTCCAAATGTTTATGAAAACTACATATCTTACTGTACAAAATAATCGACACCGATTATTTTAATCCCCGTCCAAATTTTAACGAGGGTCGTTTTAAATGAAGTCTTCATATAAATGTTTACTTTAAACGCCAAAAACACCACGATGTCTCAGACCTACGCTTTAAATTTTAATGAAGGAAATCTTTTCTTTCTTATGTAGCAAGTGTTTTGAGATAAGTAAAGATAACTCAAAAAGTAATAATACAGGTCTCATTGTCAGTCAGGTTGCAAATAATAGGTAATGAGACAGCCCTTAAAATGGCATTCCCCAAGATTTTTTTTTGAAAAAGGTCAAAGGTCATTGGCTTTAACCATAATTTTTGGAGAGCTATATCATAAAAAACGATATTTTTAAAATTTTGAAAAAAAATATATGTTATTAAGGGTCACCTTAATAACATATATTTTTTCAGGATGGAGACTTCATTGGAACTTTTAATATTAATAGAAACATAGAGACAGGAAAGAAAAAGCGATGTATTTTCCCTTAGAAAAAAAAAATATTTTTTTTGTCTTTGAGATTCTGGTACCAAAGTTCAAATATTTGGACGTACTGAGTCCATTTATGACCTTTGAACTGGCCTATCGCTATTAGTTTTCGAGATATCTGCACACAAATGTGTGAAAATTGCTAAAATGCTATTGCTGTGTTTTTTTTTTTTGATAAGCCAGTTCAAAGGTCATAAAGGTAAAAAAAAAATATTTTTCCTAAGGAAATTACACCGCTTTTTCTTTCCTGTCACAATGTTTCTGTTAATATTAAAAGAGTAGTATAGGTGATTCTTAACAACACATATTTTTTGCAAAATTTTCAAAATATCGTTTTTTCAGATATATGTAGCTCTCCAAAAATTAAGGTTAAAACCAATGACATTTGACCTATTTCAAAAAAAATCTTGGGGAGAGCCATTTTAAAGGATGTCTTATTACCTATTATTTGAAACCTCAATGAGACCAGTATTATTATTACTTTTCGAGATATCTTTATTTATGTCACAACCACTGTTGCCAGATTTGACGATTTCTCTGCATTTTGACGATTTTTACTCCCCAAAATAGCAAAATGACGATTTAATGATTTTTGTCCAAAAAATTACAATTTTTAAAAATAAAAAATTTTGACAATTTTTTCTACTTTTTAAAATTTTTTTAATAAAACTTTAGTATGCAATGAATATTTTTTGGAGAAAAGAAACAAGTGAGAGTGTAGCATCCTCTTTTTTCCTCCAAAATGTAAAAAAATAATATGGAGGATTTTGGCTGAAGACCTTTCTTTTCGTGTCAAGGTTTGCAAATTGATTTGTTATGATATTTATGCAATTTTATCATTTTCATTTGTTATTGAAGTGTCCACAAAAAGGATGGACAGAACAAAATACATTTTTCAATTAAAGGTATGTTTATATCGTCCAACTACACAGAAAAAAATATGGAGGAAACAAATTTGAGTAATCACTTGTTTAATTTTTTAAAACAAATTTGAGTAATTTTTTAATTGACGCAATTAAAAATTTACTCAAAAATTGAAAATAAAATTTGAGTAAATAATTTAATACAAATTTAATATTTTTTTTTTTTTTTCTCTTGGTGTTTTGAATTCTCATTTAGTTTATTGTTTTTTGTATATGTATATGAAAGTTTGAAATCATCTTTATAAAATTTTACTTTGTTCTGAAGACATAAGTATATTTGGTAAAGTTTGTAAAAGCATTTTTTTGGAAAAAAAAATTAGAAACTTTTTAAACTTTTTAATTAAAAAGTTACTTAAAAATATTAAAAAATTTTAAGTAAAGATTTAATTGTGTGAATTAATAATTTACTCAACATTTTTATTAAGCATTTAATAATTTTTTATTAAAAGTTTACTCAATACTATTAAATCGTTTACTGGTGGAAAATTGAGTAATTTTTTACTCAATAGTATTAAAAATTTACTCAAAATTTTTTTTTATTTTTTTCTGTGTAGGGTTTCTAAATTCCCGGACTTTTCCAATTCCCGGGAAATCGTTTTAAAAAAATCGTATTCCCGGGAATTCCCGGGATTTTTTTAATTAAAACAAATTTTGAACTTTACCATATAAAAATTGCTATATTACAAATTATGGCCGTATTTCCAATTTAAAACAATTTTAGATGTATTCTTTTGTAAAATAGTTTTACTAACCTCTAAAATATACGCAGAAAGTTCATAAAATGATGTAAAAACTCGATAAGCAACATTTTATTTTATGGTGGTTTTGCCTTAAATCTTTTAAAATAATGTAGAAAATAGAACTTTTATTATCAATATACTTTTCCGAAGGGTTAAAGCAAGACTTCTGCCAAAAATCTGTCAATGGAACATCAGCAGAAGGCGAAAAACACGAAAAATAAAATGTTGCTTATCCACTTCTTGCAGTAAGCCCTTCAAATCTATTTTTTGTAGAAATATTGGACCTTATCATAATTTCAGTATTTGCATTGACGTATTTCCACTCCATGCAAAATTGTTTACAATTCGGAAATACCCGATTTTGCATCAAATTCGGTTTTAATAACTTTTTGGAAATTTTTTCTAATTTTGACTACGCCAACCGTAAGAAAATTATATCTTGAAGATATATTTAATTAAACTTTCGAATTATTAAAATTAATTGGTTTAAGGCATTCTGGCCAAAATGAGAACATCAATGCACTATATAGCCATTGTAACGACGTATTTTCAGTGGCTGCTGGGATAGAACTCGCGGCGGCCAAGGTTCATTACAAAATATTTTTTTTACGGCCTATAGATATCAGGCTTTTACTTCATATATGAAATTTTAAGCTGAAAACCTGGTTTGTTATATATTTTTTAAAATATCGATATTTTTGTTTAAGCACTATACAGATTGTTGTTCTGAATATGAAGTGAAATTTAGTTGATTCCGTATTTTGTCACGAAATCGATTAAAGAAAAATAATTATTAGGCCTAAATAATATGCAAGCTGAAGCATATCCTCACTAGTTTTTCCTTAAAAACTTTAATTCTTTCAAAGTTTTAATGTAATTTTTGTTAACTCATTTAAGATTGTGTTAAAAATGTGTAAATTAAATATATTTTTATTAAAAAATTAGCGACGAATTCCCGAAATTTCCCGAAGAAAAAATCCCGGGATTTTAAGAAAAATATTTCCCGGGAATTCCCGGGAAATTTTTCCCGAATAGAAACCCTACATCCAACCGAGTCTTTCGATTTTAAGAATTAAAAATTAAAACAAAAAATCATAAACAAAATCAAATAAACATTTTTAAAAACAGCTGTTTGTATGCAAATCTAACAACACACAGACATTTTTTGAAATCTATATATATAAAGTAGTTGCGTGACTGACTGATGACTGACTGACTGACATACTAATCACGCATCATCCCACAGCCCAAACCACTGAAGCTAGAGTCTTGAAATTTTGATTGTAGTTTCACCTCCTGGAATACATATCCACTAAGGCTGGGTTTTTGGAAATGTTGATTTTAAGGGGTAAAAATGAAGGGTTGAAAAAGGGGAAAAAGCGACTACTTTGGTACTTTTTATTTTTTCTGAAAAAAATTCAATTAATTTGAAATTTGAAATTTAGGATCCTCTAACGGAAAAACATTCCCAAAAAAAGAACTTTAAAAATTAAAATTTTCAATGGTGGTTCCAACAACGGAAAAAATTCTGAAAACGTACTTTTTCGAAATTCCAATTCTAAGGGGGGTAAAAAACGAGTACTTTGGTACTTTTTATTTTTTCTGAAAAAAAATCCTATTAATTCGAAAATTGGAATGTAGGATCCTCTAACGGAAAAACATTCCCAAAAAAAAGTACTTTCTGGAAATTCGGATTCCTAAGGATAAAAAGGGGTAAAAAATGGTACTTTGGTACTTTTTATATTTTTTAAAATTAAGGTCCTACAAAAATATTAAAATTTGCAATGGTGGTTCCAACAACGGAAAAAATTCTGAAAACGTACTTTTTCGAAATTCCGATTCTAAGGGGGGTAAAAAAACGAGTACTTTGGTACTTTTTATTTTTCTGAAAAAAAATCCTATTAATTCGAAAATTGGAATGTAGGATCCTCTAACGGAAAAACATTCCCAAAAAAAAGTACTTTCTGGAAATTCGGATTCCTAAGGGTAAAAAGGGGTAAAAAATTGTACTTTGGTACTTTTTATATTTTTTTAAATTAAAGTCCTACAAAAAAACTAAAATTTGCATTGTTGTTTCCAACAATGAAAAAAATTATGAAAAAGTACTTTTTCGAAATACCGATTCTAAGGGGGGTAAAAAGCGAGCACTTTGGTACTTTTTATTTTTTCTTGAAAAAAATCCTATGAATTTGAAAATTGGAATGTAGGATCCTCCAACGGAAAAACATTCCCCAAAAAAGTACTTTCTGGAAATTCGGACTCCTAAGGGTAAAAAGTGGTAAAAAAATTTACTTTGATACTTTCTAAATTTTTTGAAATTATGGTCCTACAAAAAAATTTTAAAATGTTAGTTCCAACAACGGGGAAAATTTTGAAAAAGTACTTTTTCGAAATTTCGATTCTAAGGGGGGGGGGGGTAAAAAAATTTATTTTGGTACTTATTATAATTCCTGAAATAATAGTCCTGGAAACTTTAAATTTGGAATACAGATTTCTAAAAAAGGCAAAGAATTTTTTGTTTTTTAGCGCCTCCCGAAGTATAGATCCTTTAAGGCTGAGTTTTTGGAAAGGTTGATTCTAGGGAATAGGGGTAAAAAAGGTATTTTGGTACTTTTTATATTTCCACAAACCACTGAAGCTAGAGACTTGAAATTTGGAATATAGATGCACCTCCCGGAATATAGGTCAACTAAGGCTTGGGTTTTGAAAATGTTGATTCTAAGGGGGTAAAATGTGCAAAAACAGGTACGTTAGTACTTTTTATAGTTCCACAAACCAATGAAGATAGAGATTTGAAATTTGAAATGTAGCTGCATCTCCCGGAATATAGATCCACTAATGTTGGGTTTTTTGAAATAATGATTCTATGGGGGTAAAACGGGTAAAAAAGGTATTGTGGTACTTTTTATATATACTTAAATAATGGCTTTATTAGCTATAAATTTGGAATGTAGCATCCCATGCTTAAATAACGATCATAAAAACTTAAAATTAGGAATGTAAGATCCAACAACAGAAAAAAACTATTTCTAACATATATCGAACAATCAATTTAGCTGCGATTTTGGAAATGTTGATTCTAAGGGGGTAAAAAAAGGTATTTTGATACTTTATATATTTCCACAAACCACTGAAGCAATACACTTGAAATTTGGAATGTAGGTGGACCTCCTGAAATGTAGATCCAATAAGGCTGGGTTTTTGGAAATGTTGATTTTAAGCGGGTAAAAGGGGTAAAATAGGTACTTTGGTCCTTTTTTTATTTCCACAAATCACTGAAGCAATACACGTGAAATTTGAAACTTCCTGAAATGTAGTTCCAATAAGGCTGCGGATTTGGAAATGTTGTTTCTAAGAGGGTAAAAGGGGTAAAAAAAAGTACTTTGGTCCTTTTTTTTATTTCCACAAACCACTGAAGATAAACACCTAAAATTTGGAATGTGGGTGCACCTTCTGAAATGTAAATCCAATGAGGCTGTATTTTTGGAAATGCTGATTCTAAGAGAGTAAAAGGGACAGAAAAGGTACTTTGTATAGCACATTTTATATTTCTACAAACAACTGAGGCTATAGACTTGAAATTTGGAATGTAAGTGCACCTCCCGGAATATTTTATTTTTTTTTTACTTTGAGCCAACACTTAGGGGATGCCCCCTACTGATGCAATGCATTGTGTTGGTATTAGGAAAATAGGTTATGAGGAGAAGGAAAGAGGGAGTACTGTTTGTGGACGTTTAATTTGAATTTTTCCAAATTGTAGCTGGTTGGGAAGACGTCTGCGGGGAGTTTATTCCACATACGGCTAGTATTTCATAAAATAAAAAAGTCTTATTGGACTGTCAACAAAATCATACTACCCGGCTAAAAATAAATGTGTATGCTCATATATGGCTATGTATTGATCTTTATATGATCATATATGACATATAAGGAAACATATATGTGACCATTAGGGCGTTTCATCAAAAACTTTTTTTTGGATTTTTGCAACTCTTGAAGCGGCATATGAATTCTTATGGCCTAAAAGATTTTTGAGATTTTTTACAGATTTTTGGAATGTCGGGATCAACTCGCTCAAATCGATTTTAACAAAAAAATGAGGTTATGAAACATAATTTTTTTTATTTTTTGTTCTCTGGTGCCTTTTTTTAACAAAACCGGATATAATACTTCTAAATGTTGCTAGCCTCCTAAAAAAAATATTCGCGGTCAAAATAATAAGTTCAAGGGTCACTAAGATGACCTTTAAAGTAAAAATTCAGAATTTCACGTGTTCCAACCTTAATAATTTGAGAAATATGCAATATATGAACGTAATGATGGATCCGTTAGATAGGTGTTTCTAATACCTTTAATTTAAAACCAAAATGACATTTGTCACTTTAGTAGAAATATTAAAAAACTAAGATAAACTCATTTTTTCCCCCATTTTACAGAAAATCGAAGGGAATCCATTAGTAGTTTTTTTGTAAAGTTGAAATAATAAACTTAAAAAAAGCTTTTTTGGTTGCAATTAGTGTTTCCAAACCGGAAAACCGGGTTTTTGTCAAACCGGTTTTTTTGACAAAAAACCGGTTTTTTGGATAACCGGCTTGGAAACACTAACTACAATCTATAAAAAGTCTTCAAACATTATTATTTTAACTTTACAAAAAAAAACTACCTAATGCACCAGTTCAATTTTCGATAAAATGGGGGAGAAAATGAGTTTTTCCCAGTTTTTTATTTTTTTTTAATATTTCTACAAAAGTGACAATAGTCAGATTGGTTTTAAATGAAAGGTGTTTTAAAGACCTATCTAACGGATTCAACATGACGTTCATACATAGCTTATTTTTCGAATTATTGAGGTTAAAACACGGGAAATTCGGAATTTTTACTTTTAAGGTCATTTTAGTGACCCTTGAACTTATAATTTTGACCGCGAATATTTTTTTTTAGGAGGCTAGCAACATTTAGAAGTAATGTATCCAGTTTTGTAAAAAAAGGCACCAAAGAACAAAAAATAAAAAAAAAATATGTTTCATAACCTCATTTTTTTGATAAAATCGATTTGAGCGAGTTGATCCCGACATTCCAAAAATCTGAAAAAAATCTCAAAAATCTTTTAGGCCATAAGAATTCATATTCCGCTTCAAGAGTTGCAAAAATCCAAAAAAAAGTTTTTGATGAAACGCCCTAGTGACCATATATTCAAAAATCGTTCCCATATATGAGGTCGTATGTAAACTATGTACCATATATGATATCATATATGGAACCATATATGTATGCAAATTTGAATCAGAATTACAAAAAAAAATTTACGAATAAAATTATATTTTATTACCATCGATTAACTTATACATACATAAACATAACTGCAATACCGGTGCATATAAATAATTTAACAACTATTGTCCTACTTGGAAAATATTCTGCTTAAAAAATTACTTTTACATAGAAAAATGTTGGAAGAGGTAAGTTTATAAAAAGGTAATATATATAAAGAATTCTAAAATCATGTTTTAATTTTTGTCTAGTTCATCGTCAAAACAAGTATAACCGTGGACATTTTATTCCAAAACAAGATGAACTGGAAATTTTCGTATTCAAAATGTCGAAAAAAACAATATTATTGAGTTCTTTGATGTTGAAGAAAATTAAACTACGCAGCTACGTTAAGCTTTCGCAACTTGGAGGAGAGGGCATATGCACCACCATAATGTTATCACTACGATTTCAATATTACAAACTTTTCACAAATCCCTTAATGTTGCCATATCAAATTTGAAATCAAAAGATCGTATAAGCAGTTTTGATACCGAGTTGAAGAAAGCTCTTCTACTTGGAAGAGAGAACATATGTGCCACCATAACGTTATCACTACCAAGGATGCTACACCTCTATAAGGATGATTAAAAGTTGGAATAAGTTTTAAAATTATTCTTTATTCCACTTTTTTATTCCATTTTTTTATTCCTTTTTTTTATTCTTTATTTCATTTTTTTATTCCGTTTTTGTTAACACTTGCATTCCCGAAATTATTCTAGGGAATAATTATTCCCTGGGATAATTATTCCCTGGGATAATTATTCCCTGGGATAATTATCCCAGGGAATAATTATTCCCTAGAATAATTATTCCCTTTTTTGATGCTATTTTTTTATGCTAAAAAAAATATAACAATTTTTTGCATTTTTTTGATGCATTTTTTTATGCTTAATTTTTCTTAAAAATTCACAGAAAAAACTTAAGAAAAATTTAACTATTAGGAACAAATGCCTACAAAAAATTAAGGAATTAATTTTATGCATTTTTTTGATGCATTTTTTTGATGCAGTTTTTTATGCGTAATTTTTCTTAAAAATTCTTAAAAAAAATTAAATTTAACTATTAGGAACAAATGCCTACAAAAAATTAAGGAATTACATTTTCTGAATTTTTTGATGCATTTTTTTATGCTTAATTTTTCTTAAAAATTCACAAAAAAAACTTTAGAAGAATTTAACTATTAGGAACAAATGCATACAAAAAATTAAGGAATTAATTTTATGCATTTTTTTGATGCATTTTTTATATAGTTATATAGTTTAATTCGAAAAATTAGTCGATAAAACGATATAAAAACTTATAAAATTTGAACAAATCTCATCAAATTTGATATAATTTTAATATAATTTTATATAGTTATATGCGAAAATTGGACCCTTTTTGTATAAAATTGATGCAATTATATATAATTAAATTTATTTATATACATATATCGTTTTATCGACTAATTTTTCGCATTAAACTATATAACTATATAAAAAATGCATCAAAAAAATGCATAAAATTAATTCCTTAATTTTTTGTAGGCATTTGCTCCTAATAGTTAAATTCTTCTTAAGTTTTTTTTTTTGCGAATTTTTAAGAAAAATTAAGCATAAAAAATGCATCAAAAATTTCAGAAAATGTAATTCCTTAATTTTTTGTAGGCATTTGTTCCTAATAGTTAAATTTAATTTTTTTTAAGAATTTTTAAGAAAAATTACGCATAAAAAAACTGCATCAAAAAAATGCATAAAATTAATTCCTTAATTTTTTGTAGGCATTTGTTCCTAATAGTTAAATTTTTCTTAAGTTTTTTCTGTGAATTTTTAAGAAAAATTAAGCATAAAAAAATGCATCAAAAAAATGCATAAAATTGTTAATTTTTTTTTAGCATAAAAAAATAGCATCAAAAAATGGAATAATTATTCTACGGAATTATTATTCTAGGGAATAATTATTCCTTGGGATAATTATCCCAGGGAATAATTATCCCAGGGAATAATTATTCCCTAGAATAATTTCGGGAATGCAAGTGTTAACAAAAACGGAATAAAAAAATGGACTAAAGAATAAAAAAAAGTTATAAAAAAAGGGAATAAAAAAGTGGAATAAAGAATAATTTTAAAACTTATTCCAACTTTTAATCATCCTTATAGAGGTGTAGCATCCTTGATCACTACGATTTTAACACAACAAACTATTTTGAAATCTCTTACTGTCGCAATAGCAAATTGGAAATGGAAAGAACATATATGCAGTTTGAAGGTTGAGTTACGAGTTTCAGCAACGTTCAGCTCACTCAACTTGGGGGAAAAATCATATGCACCACCATAACGTTATCACTACGATTTCAACACTACAAACTTTTGACATCCCTTAATGTCGGAAATAAAAAGAACGTATAATCAGTTTTGATGTTAAGTTACGATTTGGGAAGGACAACGTTTTTACTAACAATCACAAGAATACTGTCATTTAAAGGCACATGGTTGTTTCTTTAAATGACATCAGTGTTATTATTAAAACCCATCAGCACCAAATGCTATTGTTGGTAATACTTAAGGGCCTGTCACAGAGTCAATTCCGTTCCGAAGTGGTTTGAAAGTTTTCCTCTAAAAACGTAAAACAAAATATTTTTTCGGAATAAAATACACTCCTATGCAATTCAATCCCACTTTGGTTTTTGAAAGTGATTTCATTCCGAAAAAAATTATCGTTTTACGAGTAAACCACTTATTACAATTCCAAACGGAATTAAGCCTGTGACATGCCATTTAATACAATAAAATGTCTAGAAATACCTTATATATTAATATTTTATGTCTTTTTTTATAGATTTTGACTGTAAATATGCAAAAATGAGGTTTATAGCATAACAAAAACGCTAAGTCTGAAGAAAATCTGAATTAACAATAAAACAAGAAAACAACATTGAAATCATCCTCCCTTTAATAAGCCCTTTGCTCTCTTCTTGATATTTTAAATCCTTTATGTTAAATTTTTTTTACTATCAAAATGTGTTTTAATATCTATAAGTTAAATTATATATTTTTATATGGTCACCAAAAATGCAAACGGAGTAAGTAAAAAATCAAAATTAACAAACTAAAGGTTTTCATTGAAATATATGAAAAACACCATAATGAATAAAAAAAATATTTTTTATTTCTAATTATACTTATGTACACCGTTTGCAATTCTGGTGAATATATACATAATAATCTATTACATATAGTTTAAGATGAAAAAATAATTAAAAAATAAGAAAAAGAATGTAAAACAAATTGAAAACAAGATCATATATGATCCAATATATGATCCAATATATGACACAATATATGACCCAATATATGATACAATATATGATCACATATATTGGATCATATATGATCGTGTCTTATATAAGCGCCAATTTTGGAATATGTTCATATATGAGACCATATTTGATACTATATATGATACTGTATATGGTCTCATATATGATATCATAAACTAAACTAAACATGTAGGTTTAGTTCCCCGAGTAAAAATGAATACATATAATTTTACATTATTTGATGTATGTATATATAGCCATATGAAATAATGTGTTTTCATATCAAACAAAGTATATAATTATATCTCGCGTTGAGTTTTTCCAAATTTTTTAAATGGAGTTATATAAAATTACATCTAATGATAACCATATTAATATATGGGGGTTTTCGTGTCAACTGACACAACTTTTGAAACCGATGTCTTCCGATCGGGATGAAATTTTCACCAAAGTTAGTCCTATTGGATAGTAGTTCAGACACAATTTTTCAACGAGATCGGTCAAGAACTCTCTGAGTTAAAGGGGGTCGAAATTTGACATTTTGGCCAAAGAGGTGTTGATTCTCATCCATGTAACTTCTTACCTATTGTTTTTAGCAAAATGTGTCCCAAAGAGTTTAGATAGCTATTTCTTCAGTCTTTCGAAAAAAAAATATAAAAAAAAAAAAATTTTGATTTTTTTTCTTAAAAATCCAAAACTTTTTTGACTTTTTCCTCAAATTGGGCCCTTTTTTTTTTTTTTTTTTTATTCAAAAGAAAGCTTAGGTGATTTACTTTAAGAGCTGTGGGGTCGCTTAGTGGGATGCGAGTGGGATATCTATGAAATTTTTTTTTTTTTAACTTTGGATACAAAAAATGGTTCTTCAATTTGCACTATTAGGTGTGGGATAGCTAACCAGTTTTCGATTTCGATCCGCGATACCCTCTAATTTTTTTAGGTTCGAAAAAGAAAGCACGAGCCAAAAAATGGGGGCGGTGGGGAGGGGCCATATGGCCCCTCATTGGGGTCAAAGTCGGGCGTAAATAGGTAAAAATCCCCAAAAAGCCCCAAAACTCCCCTAGAAACGCCCCTGGAGGGGTGCAATGTGAGACCCACCTCCAATAATTTTCTGCCCAGAACATTTTTCTTGAACATACCTTACCCCTATTTCCACTTCCTAAGGGGGCTCCCACACGGACATGAATTATTCGGTGTAAGGAACGGAACAAGGGGGTAAATTAAATTAAATCTTTTCCTTTTTCGTTTGAGAATCATTGATCTAGAGAGTGAGTCGAATTTTTGCGTGAGGGATGTTTTTTTTTTTGAAAAACCCCTTTTAAAAAAAATATATTTTTTAGCAGTATTTGCATTCAGAATTAAGTCAAACTTTAAACTAAATAGTACATGCTTTTGGAAAAAGGTACCTATTTAGTAAAATTAAACGAAAATGTATTCGCGAAATGTCGTTTTAATGAAATTTTTGAGTTTAACGATCCAAAATACATATAAAAAAATTATTCGCGGTTAGTGCGCAGAAATTGTTTTTCATTTGTAACGAGAGTTATTAACAAAAATCAATAAGGCGTTTCATGAAACCGCGTTTACAATTAAACCGCTTATCACCCCAATTTGGGATTTGCATATGTTGTTAAGTACATTTTGGGCTATATGTGCAAAAAAATATAGGAAAATTAAAGATACGCATTTTGAGATATTTGCAAATTAAGGATATTTTTTTAAATTCAATATCCTTTTTGAAAAGCATCCTATCCTTTTTCAAAATTATATTTTAAGTACAGGACATAACCATTATTTTGCGCTTTATTTCGTGGCAATCGGATGATGCGTTCCAAAGATATGATCATTTAAACATCGTGTATTTATCATACAGTTGTTGCAAAATACCAACTTTGAACAGCGATAAAACGCGAACTATTCACAGTTTTGACTAAATAACAAAAACCGAAATTCAACAAAAATCAGGAGAACATATATACCAATTTTTAAGACAATTAAAATAGGTAAGGCCGAAAAAGTGTTTTTTTGTAGTCAAAAATTTTGGAATTCTTCTATAATTATATAATTTTATATATTACATCATATAAGTTAATATATGGTTCCTAGGGACCCTGGGTTCGATCCCCGGCTGAGCTAAGAAAAAAAGTTGTTTTTTTTAATTTTTTTTTAAAGAAAATATGTTTTAGAAGCTTTAATTTTTTACTAAACTTAAAAATATTGATTAATTTATTTTTTATGATAATATTTAGAAATAAATATTATTTATATATAGTAATATAACTTCTATATTGCATCATATATGATAATATATAATTCTTGAGGACCCTGAGTTCGATTCCCGACTAAGTCAAGAAAAAAAATATTTTTTTTTTAATTTTTTTTAATCTAAATGATTTTTTAATGCGTTTTCGTTTTTCAAATTTAAAAAAAAATAAAATCCCTGAATTTTAACAAAAATATTTCAAAAATAATTATATTTTGATATAATTATATATTATTTAATCCGAAGAAAAAAATATTTTAAAACTTTAATGTTTAACCATCAATATCTCTGGTTTTAAGAGAGCTAAAGTCCTCAGATCAAGCTCAAATCAAAGCTTTATTTGTTGCCAATAATTAAAAGTGTATTTGGTTCGAACTTATGTTAGCAATATTTTCAGATAAAATTATTTTTGTCTGAAAAAACTTCCGAAAAAAACTTAAAACTCATTATTTGGCCGTTTGTGAGTAAAAAAGTTTATACATGTTTTATACCATTTTAAAGGTATTTTTATTAAATATACAACGGCAGAAAGAAAATTTGGATCCGATGAAAAATGTGAAGCTCATAAGCCAAAAACCGTTTTTCTTTAAGGCTTTATAACTTGGAAAGTTAAGAGCATTGGAAGATGAAAATCATGTTGTTGAACTCAGTATTAAACCCCCTATTAGCTCAGCACCTAAACTAAAAAAAAAAATCACAAATTTTAGCAAAAATTTTCTAAGTCTTTTTTAAAATTTTGTTCAAATTCAAATGGAATATAATTTGATGCAATCATATACACAATAAGATAAACTGGATTTAATTATATATAAGTTAAACTTGATATAATTATATATGATAAACTATTTTCAAAAATTTTCTAAGTTTTTTTAAAACATAGTCTTTTAAAGTTGTCATTTATTAACAACGTCCGCTGGGTCAGAGGGTAGAGATTGCGATTACAAAACAGTTGGTAGCTGTTCGATATAATAAGATCCAACCATTTTTCGGATGAAATTGTATCCCACCGATTAAAACTGATCTAATTAGATAAACCCACTTTTCGGATCAAATTGTATCCGTCCGGTTAAAACTGATCTAATCTTAGCGATCCATTTTTCGGATCAGTGCTGATCTTTCAAATCTCGGATCTATCAACAGATCTGGAATAATATAAGAACATATATTGCTTCATACAAAAATTTTTACTCGGGTCTACAGAGGGGAACTTTGTTCTCCCTGGTCTGATTTTGTCAATTTTTGAACTGAACCATCCAATGACCATCCAATGATATATTTGTGCCTAACTGCATGGATTTAGCTCTTTTTGAATTAGACTGCATCATGTCTTCAACAGACGGGCGGACATCTGTTGATTGTCTTAGAAATAATCTTTATTCAAGGATAAATATACCTTTGTTATATTGACGATTTTTTGACGATTTTTACAAATGGGATGACGATTTTGACGATTATTTTTATAAAAATCGTACGTTTTTGACGATTTTGTACCCAACAATTCTGGCAACACTGGTCACAACACTTTTGTCAAATATATACGATTCTGCTAATTTTCAAGACCGCATATCTCAAATACTGGAATGACCAGAAGCCTGAAAAATTGGCGAAATCTCTTTTTTGTTAAAGTAAACCCCAGGACTTAATTTCATTAAATTTGGAGGTGGTGCGGTCAACTCGTCGGTTGAATTGAGGTGTTTTAGCTCTATTTATGATTTTTATATTTTAAGATGTTTAGTGCATATTTAAGACTTTTTAATGCATATTTTAGGCGAATAAAACATAGTGTTTTAGTGCATTAAGGTCCTGCCCTGATCTTTACTAAATAATGCATTGGTAATGACATTGTCATTACCATGTTTTTGCTGGATTTAGTTAAATGCGTGTTATTTTGCAAAATTTTATAAGATTTCTGAAAACTTTTTTTTGATAATTTTTTTTGGTAATAAGTAAAAATACAGATAAAACTTAGGGTTTTGGTTACAAAAATACAAAGTATTCTGCTTATACCAAATTCGCATTCATTTTTTTAAGCATGTTTAACCTAGGGCTATCAAACGGGATCGGTTTTTTAAAATCCCGGGATTCGGGATATGAAAATCGAAATCCCGGGATCCCGGGATTTTTCGGGATTCCGGGATTTTTCGGGATTAAATTTCTTTGATTATAAAAGTAAAAAAATAGTAGACTCTTTATGTTTCAATTTGATTGTGCATATGAAAGGGGCTACTGTGAGTTAGTTTGTAGCGTGCTAGCCTATTAAGCAGGGAGTCGTGGTTTTGATTCCCACGAAAACCCTTGGGTCGATTTCGCTACAACGAAATTATTAAAAAAATTATTTCTAATTATTCTGATTGTTTTTAAATGCAATCAAAAAATTAAGTATACGCCAATTATGGAGCTTTCAAGTAATTATTATTATTAAATATTTAGCAATGAACTAAAAAAGCTTTGAGGGGTTTGTTATGGAAAATGACAACTTTTATTTGCTGTGTATGATTTTAAAACTAATTTAAAGAAAATTTAAAATAATAAAATCATTTAAAGGAGAAAGGTAATAATGCAAGTCTAATGCATTTTTTTGTATAAAAAAGTTTTTCTTCCAATTTCGAACGTCCGGAAAAATTTTTATTCTCCTAGGCCTAAAAACTATGTGGTACAAATTTAAGGACAATCGGATTTAATTTACCCGTGGCGCCCTTCGATCAAAGTTTCGGTTTTTTAGAAAATGTTTGCCAAAACCTGCAAACTTTGGTCAAAGGGCTCCGTGACTGAGGCTTAATGGTTAGTTCGTTAGACTATTATTCAGCAAGCCTGTGTAGAATTCTCAGCTCAGCCAAATTCGTGGCCAGCTACGTTGAAAATTCAAAAAGTTTTAGTTTTAATTTGTTGATGTAAAAGTAACAATAATTGAACAAAGTCGTATTTTTAAAAATAAATTCTCATACATTTTTAATATTTCAAAAATCCCGGGATTTGGGATTAAAAATCTCGGGATTTGGGATTCATTTTATGACAAAAATCCCGGGATTTCGGGATTGACAGCCCTAGTTTAACCACATAAACATGTTTAAATTTAAACTTTTTAAGGTACATAAATATGTTCAAATTCTGATTAATTTTTATTAAAAAATAAAAATTGTTTTATTCGACCTTTAAAATATTATATTTTGAGGATGTTTATTCTGGCTCGAGGTCATTATTTTCTTTACTAATTAAAACCATGATATTCTCATAGCATAATTTTCAAGAAAATTATTTTTTGTTTTAAATTTATTTATGTTGGTCATTTTTGCAAGACTTAATCGACACGTGTTTCGGAATTTGTCAAGATTCCATTGTCAAGATTATTTAGCAAAAATAGAAACGATTTACTACAAAGTAGCAAACGAGTCTAATGACAAATCGTTTGTGCACAAACTAGAATATTAATACATATTCGCCTCTATTCATAATGAGAATTAGAAAGACGAAGAAATTGTACCATACTAATAAGGCAACGATTGTCAATAACCAACAAAAATATTTAAAACAATTTTACATACGATAGTCCATTGGACTACAACAATATGTTTTCAAAATATAGTACATAAATATGTTTAATTGCTTAAACTAGTTTAAAAATATGAATGTGAATATGGCTTTAAATCTGTATTTTAGTATATTACAGCAGATTACAAAGTTAAAAGCAATATAACAGATAAAACTTTTTTTTCACAACAAAATACAAAGTGTTTTCTTTAAATCTGTATTTTAACAGAAAACTCTGTCAAATATCTGTTGAATTGATATTACAGTCATTTTAGAGAGTTGTTATATGTTGAAAAAACAGGCCAAAGCTGGGAAACTTTAAACGCCTCTAAAAAAAGACATGGATGTGATCTGTAAAAACGCCGACACACGTATATCTTTTTTTGGTCCCCTTTACCAGAATCAATCGTCGGAACCCCATAATTTTCGAAAAATTTTAAAATTGTTGTACAGTGTAATTTAAACAAAGAATGATACCAAAGAATGCTTTAATCAGAGCTGAAAAGACACACGATTTCACTGCATATTAATAGCGCTTTTTCAGTGCTACCAAATCTTGCTCTGAAATCGGACATCACCCACAGGAATCATGCATGAATTTAGGTGGTTTAGTTGCGCTCTTTGACTCATGACTCCTTTCCAAAATCTGCTTCCAATTAAGAAAAATTTCTGGTGGATCATGCTAGTTTATCATTATCATGATTGTCTTAGGTTATCATGCACGAACTCTTCTCTTCCGAAATTCCTTAAAGAACAACTCCCTGTGGTGTGCCCCTGTTGACAAATCGATATATGCCAGATACTTTTAATGACGTTCTACGCCTATTGGTAAATTTTCTATCATCCCAATCACGTGCTTCACTTCAAAACCAGACAATGCCACAGTAATCGAGTCAGGCATCTTTATCAAGATAGGCCACCAAAGTGTACTTCATTACAAAGAGCGATCTAGTGATGGTACCATGGCAACAACGAGCTTATAACCTCGAGTCAATCACTCTACGCAAATATAAGTATATCATTCGTTCCATTGTCTTTAACAATAATGGTCCATCCATTTGAACAGAATTCTGAACAATTTATTCATGCTGTGTAAGGATTATACAACCAGGAGGGCAATATAGACCGAAATGTGCTGCATCTCAACCGAGATTATATTGTCAGGTCCAGGGGACTTATAGGCTTTTAATCTCCCTGATAAATGTTAGTATATTTATTATTTCCAAAGCAATTCAGATGCTTGGGCGCCAGAGTATTCTTTAGCTATAGCTATATATATATAGTCCAAATGTGGGCGGTATTTGAAAGGGTGTGGCACTTATTGAAACATTGTCATAATAAAATATAGGTAAAATAGAGATATTAATAAGTAAAGAAAGTAATTTTTTTTAACGAAAAAAAAAGATTATTAAACAGTTTTGAAAAGAAATCAAAACCCACCACATTTTTTGCCGTTTGAGTGCTCGACTAAATATCAACCACTTTCAAACTTTGCAGTACCCCAGAATTTTCCTTAAACTCATTTAAAGCTGCCCCTTAGAAAGTTCGATATAAATCGATTAATCCAGAGCAACTCCTTTCCTCTTGCCGAGAAAGTGAATAGAACGACTTCCGTGAAAGTTAAAATTACTGTCTTCCTCAAAAAATATTTACGTTCCCAAAAACATTATTACCCATTTGTAAAATAATATCCACTAACTTGAAATAAATATTCTAAGCTGGCAACCCGGTCTTACTAAACAAATATCACAACAACAATTGGTAGCGGAAGCAACATAAAAGTCAACCGCTGCAATATATCGAAAATGCTTGATTTCGGTTATTATTAAAGGGATTACAATATCAAAATTGTGTTTACTTATGATTTAATAAAGTCACTATAAACTTTGTACTTATTTGAGTGTAAGTTATTGTAAATGAACAAAATCAAAGAAAATATCACTACTATAAAAATATTCGTTAATGTTCAATCAGATTTGGACTTTTGTCGCCTTTTCATTAGATATTTGGGGTATTCTCCCTAATCTCTAATAAAAAGAAGCAAAAAAAAAAAACGTGAGAACCTAAATTTAACTCGTGTAGTATCAAAGAATTTTGGAAAGGGGGCGAAAATAATAATAAGAATTTATATTTATCATTCATTTAGTAACTAAATAGTATCTATCGAATAGCTTTTTTTTTTTGTCTAATGGCATTTAAATATATCGATGATGATTAAATAAATATTTTTATAAAGTAAAGTACCGCTGACAATATCAACATATTTTTTACATGACATTGATAAATCGTATCGCTAAAGAACAAAGGCCTGCTAAATTGATACGTTTCTGTTTCCATATTATTTTTTTTTATATATTTTCTTGATTAAGTTTTAATTAGTAATAACTTTTTATTAGAAAATTAGTGGATGTTTTGTGTTAACATGAAATTATGATATAATTTGGAGAAATATACATACAAGTAATTTTTTTAAACTTTAATAAAAACCTTTAGTCAAGGAAAGGAAATTTTAACAGTTCTTTTAATTTGAAATAAAACATTTGAAAGAATCCGTACCTTGATTTTGACCCAAAATATTGTGATACAGAACTGAAAATATAGAAACAAAGGATATCGGTTAATTAAAGGTTCTGACTCACTGACTGCCCCTGGTCTTAGCACTAATCTAAGTGTTGCGACATTGGAGTCCGGCCTTGAACCTTGTTAGGGCGCTCAGAGAAAAGAAAAATTACTTAAGCCATCAAAGGTCAGACACAACTAGAGAAGGCTTAGTTTGAAATTTATTAACAAACTAAGCCAACGCGATGAAGCGACTCTTTCCGAACGTGCGAAGGCATCGATATAATAGGCCAATGGGCACAGGAAGCTGTTTTGGACTCGTCCTCGAAGTCTGGTAAAAGATTGCGCTCGATAGACAGGAAACATTAAGCTAAAATTTCTAAGGGGAACGGCAACGTCTGGACGCAGTCTTTTAGTGAAGTGGTGAAAGGTACACTAAGAAAATTATGGTATTAACTGTTTGTAGGTTATTTTAAAAAGTAATCAGTAAAGTTATTTTAAAAGAAAAATCATTAATTTAATTAAGGATTCTTGTTTTCTACTTTTTTTGTAGTTTAAAAATAATAATTTACTGTCTTAAAAATGAATTTTCTGTTACATTCAATTTCGGCAGTAAAAAATTTCATTTAAATAAAATTTCATTTGTCTTAAGTGAATATTCACTGGAATTTACCTATATAATTCTTTGAGTGTAGCCTCGTTATGGATGTCATCAACAGGGGAAATAGGGAGTGTAGTACTCCAAGACACAAGTGTATACCAATCTGAGGTTCCGGATTGTAAGGAATTATATCGGAGCCAACATTTTCCAAAGAATTGGCAATCTCGTTTCCCCGTAATACCCTATGACCCGGAACCCACAGAAGAAAGACCCTATTCCCACATGAGACTTCATTGAGTCTACTTCTACATTCCTGGACAATTTTAGATGAAGTGATTGGAGGATGTAGTGCCCTAAGTGCAGCTTAGTAGTCACTGCAGATTAGAGCACCCACAAAATGTATGGGATGTGCAAAAGTGTATTTTTTATCGCTCCCCGCTCATTTTCGGTTGAGTTGGGAGTAAAAAATAATATCTATCCAGAAATTGGACTTCTATGTTGCAAACAGACCAAGCGGTTTGAACTTTTGACCTCAAAAATGGGCTAAAAAACCTTTATAGATAAATTTGGCTGTAACTCTTAAAATACAAGTTTTTCGCAATTAACTTTCATAACAATTTTTTTGTAGAATCAAAATGCAAAGATTTTTCTCTCATTCTGTTTTGACCTAAATATGTTCGATCGCGGTGTTTTAAGCGGTTAAAGTTGAAATTTGGGTCAGAACTTTTTTGTAAAAAATTCTCGTAAATTTTTAAATAGTGGAAAATTTGAGCTCTTTACACAATTCACTAGGGTATTGAATGTAGTTTTCGAAAAAAAAAATTTTTGCAAAAATATATATACCCTTCCATGAAAAATTTCCAAAGTTCTTCTCTGAATCTATTTTTTTTACTATTCAACCTCAATATAGGCGTATACTCACTATGTAATTGCGTGAGTTTCGCACCGAAACATCTGTCTAGGATTTCCCTAAATATATATGGGGTATTCAGTGCCAAATTAGACACATAGAAAATTTTTATTTTACATTTTTTTAATATTTTTAAATTTTTTTTAAAACCCATTAAAAGCCCCATCCAAGTTAGAGAATAATCACAATTGGAGCGGGAAGCGGAAAAACGCAATTGTCCTCATAAAAATAGAATTGAATCTAGTTTGGCGGAAAAACGCGGCGGAATTTTGTTGTCATATAAAACGTATGTGAACAGTTGCGGAAAAACGCTTCCCGCTCCAATTGTGATTATTCTCTTAGTTTTAAAATTTTTTAAATTACCCGATCCAAAGATATAGGTCCAAAATCTGTTTTCCAACAAAACTAAATCTTTTAAAGCAAAATTTGTATATACTTATCCACCACCGGCGAATAATAATATATTTTTGTTGCTGTTATTTTACATCAACAACAGTACCTAACCAAACAATAGTGTTGGTAGGAAAAGTCGTACTAAACTTTGTGTTCAATGTTGTTTTTTATTTTTAGTATCAAAAGGTACATAAAAATAAAATTTTGTTGGAAAACAGATTTTGGACCTCCATAATAGTATTTCTCATTTAACTTGTGAAATACATAAAATATTATGTCTGGTTAGATGTTGATTGACCAACAATGGTTCTCTAAAATAGATTCCTTAGTGGGGATGAAACTGATCAGTACAGATATACCATGAGATGAGTAACTTTTTTAAAGCAATAAATTAAAAATACTCTATTATGACAATATCATAAATAGAAATATTTTTGGGCCTCGAGCTAGAATAAAACTCTAATCGAATATATAAAGGTTATTAATATATTCAGCGGTTTTTGAATTTTTTTTGTTGTCTTCCAATCTTTATTAAATCACTTTGAGGAAAAAACTAAAATTTCAACAAATTATTTCAAATTTTGACCATTTTTAAAGAAGTGATAAGTAAAAAACAGAATAAAGCGCGTTTCTTTTTTTTTAATTCGATATTTTTTGAACGGATTATCCAAAAAGATCTCAAAATTTACTTGGAATTGGGTTTTTGAAGGGTACTTAAAAATTTAAAAAATATAAAAATAAATATTTTACAAGTATCCGATTTGGCATGGAATACCCCATATATACTATGTGGAATCCTAGACTCACCTTTTGATGCGTAAAACACGCAATGACAAAGTGAATATACCCCCATAACGTGGTTGGAGGTCAAAATATTGTGGTTCAGAGTAGGATTTTGGCAATTTTTCATGGAAGGGTCGATATATTTTTTGCAAAAAAAAATTTTTGGAAAACTACATTCAATACCCTATTAAATTATGCAAAGAGCTCCAATTTTCCCCAATTTAAAAATTTACGAGAATTTAAAAAAAAAGTTCTCACCCAAATTTCTACTTTAATCGCTCAAAACACCGCGATCGGACATATTTAGGTCAAAATAGTTGGAGAGAAAAATCTTTGCATTTTGAATCTACAAAAAAGTTGTTATGAGAGTTAATTGCGAAAAACTTTTATTTTAAGAGTTACAGCCAAATTAATCTATAAAGGTTTTTTAGCCCATTTTTGAGGTCAAAAGTTCAAACCGCTTGGCCTGTTTGCAACCTAGAAGTCCAATTTCTGGATAGATATTATTTTTTACTCCCAACTCAACCGAAAATGAGCGGGGAGCGATAAAAAAACAATTATGCACATATGGGTGCTCTACTGCAGATACTGATTCTGTTTTCAGTAACCTTGCTCCCAGGGTAATTCCCAAAAGCAGCCGCTCTTTGTAGTCCGTTTAGCCTGGATCGAAAATTTGTCAATCCCAAGCCTAAAATCGATGTAGTGGTGGTCCGACAAGGATACCACATCAAGAACACGCTAATCCCTTATCATTGTCCTCGCCTTACTGTTAGATAAGGTAAAATCAAAGACCTGTTGCCTTTGTTGAGTGACCAAAGTTGGAGACAAAATAAAGTCCAACAATTTGTTACCTCTAGAGTTGCTACCCCAGATGATATACTGAGAATTGTCATCGCATCCAAAAATCAGTCCCAAGTTGTTCCCCTCCGCGTATCGTATGCCCTTAATTAACTCAACCGAAGAGGGGAAGGATAAATAGAGTCATAGGGCAGATAAGCAAAAACAACAACAGTCTCTACCAATTTACCCTCCTTATGAAATCGCACACTAATTGCAACAACGTCTTGGCAACGGTGTTTCTTAATACCAAGCTCTCGATTTTCCTAGAGATAATAATACATTGATCGCGTGGAAATTAAATTAATTGAAATCTGCATTAGACTCCTTGAGAGTATGCCTGATTTCCTCCCTAATACTGTCAACGCAAGTTGGTATCAAGGGCGAGAAAAATTCGTAGCTTCTCTAAAAGATCTGTCTAAATTAGCTAGTGTCTGTAGTCTGGGAGTTAATCAAAGTAAATCAAAGCTTGTCTTGTTTACAAGGAAAAATAAGATTCCTGCTTTTGATCCTATTTCTCTAGAAGGCACTGAAATCGCTTTCTCAGATGGGTTCGAGAATCTTAGAGTATTTCTAGATATAAATCGAATTTTCAGGAGGAATGGGTGAGAAATGCAACGATTGCTTTATATTCATGTAAAAGGGCAATTGGAAAACGATGGGGCGTTATCCCTAAAGTCGTTAGTTGGTTTCAATTCTGTGCTTTTAATTCTGCTCCATGGAATCATTTTGTGGTGGTTTGCTTTAGAGACAAAAGGAAACTGTGTCTTTATCACAAAGGTACAGATAATGGCGTCGATGTGCATTTTACAGGAGAAGCAAAAAACAGTATAGAGTAAAATTTTTAATTTGTTAATAACTTTGTTGGTTTTGATTTAATTGGGCTAAAATTTTGTGAGGACATAGGGTTTGTGATTATGTACCAAAATTAATCACAAAATAATTAAAAAATGTATTTCTAGTTGCGTTCATTGGCGATTTCGCAATTCACATGTTTTTCATTTTTGGTTGTAAAATCGCTAATTTTTATTATGTGACCCTAATTTTTTGTTGGGACATGTAGGTTAAAAATTTAACACCAGGTCTCCACCTGATTTTTTTTGGTGGCAATATCGAATAACGTAGGAAGAATAAAGCAAATAAAAGACTTTTCGTCTATTTTGATGAATTCCAAACAAAAATGGCCTACACATTTGATGTTTAATTGCCAGCAATAGATGCTCAAACAAATTGCCAAGCAATTATTGCTGTATATATTTTGATGAAATTGACATTTCCAAAATAAAATGTTAACAGTGTTGCCAATTTTATTAGATTTTGCTCGAATGAAGCGGTTTTACATTTGTTTTGGGCGTTATTTTGAAAATAAAAGTTGACAATATTGTTTTTTTTTTTTGTTTTGTTTTAATTTTATTGTATTTCTTGTTCTTCTAGCATTTGTTGTTTCATTCGATCAATCCTAAAAAAATCTAATACAGAAACTAGCAAGTATCATACCACCTTAGCAGCATTTTTGAACCAAAGTCGTGTTTTTATATTTTTTTATATATTTTAGGTAACAAACCTAACATTTTCCAAATTTTGGGACCGATTTGGATAAAAAATAATTTTTATGTTTAAAAATCAGCATCTGTGGACCAAATTATTTTTTTGGAATGTTTTAAATATTTTTTCCCATAAAATACGCAAAAATAAATTTTTTTTATTTTTTAGCCGGATTTAGTCAAAAAATTTGGTCGAAAAATTTTATTTTTTTTTAGATTGGACGACTTAAGGCACAATCAGCTATTTCGTGATTATCATTCGGCAGGTACACTCAAAAAAAAACGTGGGTATTCATAACTAAAAATTTAACTAAAGTACTAATTTTTTAGTCCAAAATGATCTAGTGCAGGCGTTGGTAATCAATACTAAAATTTTTTACTAATATTATTCAAAACCAGTAAAAATTACTAATTTTAGTACTTTGAAGATACTAAAAAACTACTGTACTACTGGTAATTAGTAACTTATTAGTAGATTTAAGTACAATATCACTTACTAAACTTTTTACTGTAGAATTATTTTGAGTGTATAAAATATCTTATAATATTTTAATGAAATTTTAAAAAATATTTTTTGAGTATTTCTTTTAAAAAATAATAAATCAAAAATTTCGTAATTTCTGGCAAACTCTAGTTGTAATTTACAACACCCGTAATCATAATAAACATACAAAAATACGGTTATATTTGCAAAATATTGCAATACAAATGTATGCAGATACATTTGTCTTTTTGGTGTTTTATTTTATAAACAAAATACAAACATCATAAAACCTGAATGATAACAAGCTAACGAAAGAAAAAATTAAATAAAAAACAATAATTTATATTAAAAAAAAAAATTGTTTTATGTTGTTTGTAGTGTGGCAGATAAATAAAGAAATCAAAATGATTTACAACCTGGTAAGAACAGATACTTACTCGTACTACCAACAACATTTACACAATCAACGTAAGCAAAATGCATTAAAAAATAACAATAACAGCAAAAACAATCAAAATTTGTCAGTATCATATTCTTATTCAGAGGCATTAGGAGGACTATAATTGTTGACATTGGGTTCCAAAGAGCCTGGAAATTAAAATTTTCAAATATTATTATACAAATTTTTAAAAAGTTGTTGCGTTGTCTATAGTGTTTTAAAATAAACCGACATTTCGGAAACCCGGTTTCTCGACTAACCGAAACTAAGGTTTTCGGTTAACCAGTTTTCTCGGTTCACCTAGAATAAAAAATTCGGCTAACCTCTACCATTCCGTTAGCCTGAGGGTGATATGGTGAGGTATGGTGACTGCCTAAAAACTTTGACAATTCGGTAAACATCTGAGAGGTAAACTGTCCACCTTGATCCGTTGTTATATTTAACGGTACACCAAATCTAGAAATAAAATTTCTAACAAATGTGTCAACTACTGAGGATGCTGTGATTTCCCTAAGAGGATACGCTTCTGGCCAACGTGAACAACGATCTATAATAGTTAGCAAATACCTATAACCGCGAGAAGACGGAAGAGGTCCAACAATATCCATATGAATATGAGCAAAACGGCTCTCAGGTATTGGAATCTTAACGATAGCTGACCTCGTATGTCTATGAACTTTTGCCTGTTGGCAATTTAAACATTCCCTTGACCATTCGTTTATTTGCTTACTCATTTTGGGCCAAAAATATTTTTGAGTAATTAAACGTTTCGTCGATCTAGTACCAGGATGAGCAATACCGTGCAATTTTGTGAAAACGATTTTTCGAAGAGACATGGGAACATAAGGTCGTGGATTGTCATGCGACATTTCACACCAAATATCCGCACTAAGTAACGGAACTTTAATTAATTTAAGATTACATGCCTGGTTTGGATCCTCCACCAGCTCCTTAATTTCCAAATCCCTTTGTTGCTCTTGATGTACTACTTTTAAATTCAAATCAGTGTTCCCAATAACGTCCACATCAAAAGGTCTTGAAAGACTATCAGCCACAACATTTGATTCACCTCGTATAAATTGTATATCTGTGGTAAACTGCGAAATGTACTCTAAATGACGAGTCTGTCTGGGACTCCTCTCAGTTTTAGAATTCATTGCATATGTCAATGGTTTATGGTCGGTATATACAGTAAAAGCACGACCTTCTAACAAATATCTAAAATGTTTTATATTCAAATAAATAGCAAGTAGCTCGCGGTCAAAAGAGCTATATTTGGTTTCAGATGGAGTAAGCTTTTTAGAAAAAAATGCTAAAGGTTCAGTTTTACCTTGAAAGATCTGATGTGAGACACCACCAACGGCCACATTTGAAGCATCAACTGTTAAGGTTAAATTTGCATCGCTATTAAAATGGTTTAATAGAACACGTGATGCAAAACAATTCTTAACTTCTTCAAAAGCCCTAATGGTTTCATCATTCCACTCTAAAACTTTAATCTTTCTCTTCACAGAGTTGTTTATTAACACATGCAATACTGATGTTTTCTGAGCTAACTTAGGAATGTATCGATGGTAATAGTTAACCATGCCTACAAATTTTTGCAATTGTTTGACGGATGTGGGACGTTCAAAATTTCTGATAGCGACAACCTTTTCTTCTGATGGTTGAATACCATTTTCCGAAATATTGTGACTAAGAAAATCTACATTATCTACTCCAAAAATACATTTACCAGGTTTTATACTTAAACCATATTCATCTAAACGTTCAAAGACTCGTCTCAAATGATCTAAGTGCTCAGCTTCACTCTCACTGGCTATTAGAACATCGTCAATATACGTAAATACAAAATCCAATCCATTAAAAACTTCATTTATAAACCGCTGAAATGTTTGCGCTGAATTTCTTAGGCCAAATGGCATACGTTCAAATTCAAACATTCCGAAAGGGGTAGTTATTGCAGTTTTATAAATATCTTCACTAGCCATTGGAATTTGATGATAGGCTCTTATTAAATCTAACTTTGAAAACACTCTTTTATTACGAATATTCATGTTCAAGTCCTGAATGTGCGGTAAGGGGTACCGATCTGGGACAGTCACCGAATTGAGACGTCGGAAATCACCACAAGGACGCCAATCATTTGGATCCTTTTTGGGAACAAGATGAAGAGCTGAAGCGACGCTTGAATTAGACGGCCTACAAATACCTGATTTGACTAGAAAGTTGAATTCTGACTTAGCTACTTTATATTTTATTGGATCTAACCTTCTAGGTTTTGTGAACGGAAGAGTTCCTTCGGTGACCAATCTGTGAACAGTCGAATGCTTAACAGGTTTAGTGTAATCTGGTTCAGCAACTAAAGACGGAAACTCTTTCAATAATTGCGTATATTTATTATCAACGGAAAATAATTTTGGTAGAGGTGTATTACAGGAAACAGATATTGCATTGACTGATAAACTAGTAAGAGGGTCAAGTAACTGTTTACGTTTAATATCTATCAAAAGACCATATTTACTTAAAAAATCAGCTCCAATAATTGGTTTCGCGATATTTGCAATGATAAATATAAACGGAAACTCTCTTCGTAAACCCAAGTCAATGTTAAGTAATTTCTTACCATATGTGCGAATATCTGAACCGTTTGCCGCTGTCAATACTATATCAGAAATTTTGTTATTACCTTTGAATTTAGACGAGGGCAAAACTGAGACTTCTGCACCACTGTCAATCAAAAAATTTAACTTATTAACTTTGTCATAAATAAAAAGACGACGTGAAGAAAAACTAAAATCACCATCATTAGTCGCCGCAATAATGGGAGGTTCTAGTTTGTCGAGTAGGGTGGGGCGATTTGAACATCTTGATGGGCGCTTCGCGTTTCTGATTCTTGGGATTGTACTGAGCAAAAAAGTCAACTAGACCATACGTCTACGATGAAAATCGAGCCTCCCGATTTTGACTTGAAGTTTTTTCTTAGACTTTATTTTTTTGGAAAATTTGTAAATTTTCTTGGGCTTATATTTCGTAAACTATTTGAAATTTTGACTTATTTTCAAAAGTAAAGTTGGAGCTATTGTCTCGAGCTATAATTTCTCTGAACATATTACTTAGAAAAATCTTCGTTTTCATGGTCAAAATGTCGAAAATGTAGAAAATTCACCACTTTTTGTAATTTTTTTTGGGATATTTTGGCCTATAACCGTCAAACTATTGAGATTTTCGATCCAATACTAAGACAAAAATTGTAGCCAAGACAATAGTTAAGAACTCTCTAGTACATCGCAAAAGCATTAGAATGCTCCTTCAGGCAGTTTTAGCCTTGTGAAAGTGCAAATTTTTTGTGAAAAAATTGATAAATTACCATTTTCAGTTGTTCATAGCGCAAAATCATAAAAATTTTCTATTTCTTATTTTTTACACTTTTTTTATCAAAAAATATAATGTTTTTTTTTTTTTTGTTTTCAATATTTATTTTGAAAATTCATTTATAGTACTAAGTAATTGTATTGGTAGAGACAAGGTATGAATCAAGAAGAATTCCAATTTAGTGTATTTTTCATTCAAAGATTGCCTTCCAAATCTTTTCGAGATTCCATACGAGGCGCTTTCTTTCGGCCTTCAGATACAGATGCCATTATACCTTCACGGTTTTAGTCGATTGAGCGCTTAGCAACACTAGCTAGTAGCTGGACATAACGCTCCGTACCTTGAATATGACAAGGTATTAGTGGGTCTGGAAATGGTGGATCTTCATCATCTACACATTCGAGGTATTGTTGTAAATGTATTTTATGTATATGTAAGATATTGGATAGTTCTTACGAGTGTACTGAACATTTCATAGTTATATGAGCAATATTTGCTGAGTTATTTGAGCCTTCACTAAGTCTTAGTAACACCTCAAGAATATTAGTAATATTCTTGAGCTGATATTAAAGACTGGCACTCTCTAGAAGCCAGTAGAAGAACTAAATTTGTTTTATCTCTATATAATAAAGTCTCTGGTGATCGTTTACAATAAACTAACAAAAATGCGTTAAATGAACTTAAAACAATACAAGAATAAACAAGTAAGAGTGTTAAATTCGGCTGTGCCGAATCTGTTATACCCTCCAATATGCAAAAAAATATAAAAAAAATGCAGGGGCGTTTTATATTTTTTTTGGGGGGGAGGTCGCTAGTAGTAATTGAGGGGGGGGGCAAATTTTCCCTCGAATTTGTGTTTAAAAATTCATTCTTATGCTTTTTGCACTAAAGAAAGATTATCATTATTTAAAAAAAAAAATGTTTTACTCCACGCCCATAAAAGGGGGGCGGGCCGAAAAACGACATTTTCTAATTCTCTGGGTCCAAATGCAGGACTTTGAACTTATTGTGGCATAAAAATGTTGCATTTGTTAAACAAAAACACAAAAAATCCTGTAAAAATATGGTATTTTTCAGAGGTTGGTTTAGTTCTTCAAGGGGGAACTTTTTTCCCCCTGGTCCGATTTTGCTCATTTACGAACTTATGAACATAAGACATATTCGTGCCAAATCTCGGGAGTCTAGCTCTTTTATTTTGGACTGCATCGTGTTAACTACAGACGGACAGACGGACGGACGGACATCGCTAGAATGTCTTAGAATCGATCACTGATCATAAATATATATACTTTATGGGGTCCTAGACCGATATTTTGATGCGTTACACACGGAATGACAAAGTGAGTATACCCCCATACTGTAGTTGGAGGGTATAAAAATAAGAAATAAAATAAATAGAATAAAATAAATAAATAGAATAAAAATATGAAATAGAACATTTTTATGATTTTGCGCTATGAACAACTGAAAATGGTAATTTATCAATATTTTCACAAAAAATTTGCACTTTCACACGGCCAAAACTGCCTGAAGAAGCATTCCAATGCTTTTGCGATGTACTAGAGAGTTCTTAACTATTGTCTTGGCTACAATTTTTGTCTTAGTATTGGATCGAAAATCTCAATGGTTTGGCTGTTATAGTCCAAAATATCCAAAAAAAAATACAAAAAGTGGTGAATTTTCTACATTTTCGACTTTTTGACCATGAAAACGAAGTTTTTTCTAAGTAATATGTTCAGAGAAATTGTAGGCCGAGACAATAGCTACAACTTTACTTTTTAAAATAAGTCAAAATTTCAAATAGTTTACGAAATATGAGCCCAAGAAAATTTGCAAATTTCCCAAAAAATATTAAGTCTGAGAAAAAACTTCAAGTCAAAATCGGGAGGCTCGATTTTCACCGTAGACGTATGGTCCAGTTGACTTTTTTGCTCAGTACAATCCCAAGAATCAGAAACGCGAAGCGCCCATTAAGATTTTTTTCCTTCTTTACTAATCGCCCCACCCTATTGTCGAGTCTTGATTTTTTGCATAAGAACAAGGTTGCTCACATCTAAAAGCCCTATCTCCATACCTATAATGATATTTGCAAACCCAATTTTTACCTGGTGAACGGAAACGGGATCGACTACTACTTCTGTTTCTTCTTAAAGGTGGTTGCGAATCACGGTTTTTAAACTCACTTTTCAACGAACTAACTTCCAAAGATAATTTACTAATATTTTCACACAGTGTTATTGCTAAACTTTCAACTATCTTTTCAAGACCAGAAGTCGGTTGCTCCCTTATACTGGAAACTTCACTATTAGACATTACTTCCCATATTTAGTCCGCAAACGATAATAATTCGTTAATGTCACTAATATTGGAACCAGTTACCGATACATTTAGACTCTTCGGTAGCTTCCTTATCCACAATTTTTTAAGCACTAAAACTATTTCCAGCTAAAATGGACAATGAACGATAAAACTCAGAAGGTTTTCTGCCATTCATTTCACTATCGGACAAAAGTTTTTCCAAACGAGATGTTTCACTTAGAGAATGCCGTTCTACCAATATTTTTTTTAAATTATTATAAAGATCCGTCGTTGGAGGATTCTGAATAACATCGAGCACGGTTACCATAACTTCTTGAGGAAGAGATGTAATTATATATTCGTACTTAGTTCTATCCAAAGAAATACCTTTAGTTGCAAACTGCATGTCTGCGTGGACAAACCACGCCTCAGGACAGTTAGTCCAAAACTGAGGAAGCTTTACAGAAGCAGCATGGATTTCTAGCTCTGGTTGTTGTAACCTATTGATCGAATTAGTGGACTGATGGGGTAATGAAGTAGCAGATGCACTTCCGGATGCATAATTTCCATCAGTATTAAGTAAAATTAAGGGGCTGTCATTGTTTTGAGTCTGTGAAACATTATGTGTAGGTGAGTGTACTAACGGTAACATTTTCGAAGAAAAAGTTTACAAATAAAGTTGAAATTAATAAAAGAAAAGATAAGAAACGAAACAAATAATAATAAATGCCTAAGCAATATTTTCGTAACAATCAAATTGTATTAAAAAATTTCAAATTAAGTTTTACGCGAAACAAAAAAACTTGTGGGAACCTCTGAATTTAAATAATATAAAATTCAGTTTTATCAAATTTGAAAATATTTCAAAATTATTTTAAAGAGAAACTTCAAAATATTTTCAACACCACAAAACAATTAAGAAAAAAAAATGATGTAACAAGAACGCATAGATTTTCAGCAATTCAAAAATCAGTACTTGTAAAATTAATAAATACCAATGATAATCTTAGTGCAACTGCTTCTTTAAACGATTTTATTTAGATGATGACCAGTTTGTTTTCCAATGTTTGATTTTTATTCACCAACACTTTATTGTCAAATTAGCGAGTTATCAAATATATAGGATTTTATTGAATATTCAGATTTTTTCGAAATTTTAGTGGGATTTTAGTGGGACTTCAATGGACTTTCCTTTCATGTAATAATAGAATTTCCTTATGTTTTGTTGTTGTTTCTTTTAGTTGTTGGCTGGATTACTTATTTCCCAAATTTGTTTTAATTCTGCAATTTATGCGATCTGATTTTTCTTTTTAATTATATTTCGTAAAACCGTTAAAAACTCTACCGCAACTTTTAATAATAACTCAACTGCATGGATCGCCAATAATGTGGGGTTGGTGGTAATAGAATTATATTATTTAATTTACTATTTTATTTTGTATAAAAATTTGTAACGATTTTATTTTATGAAAATTGGAAATAGAATGACAATATTTTCTTTTTACAAAAATGATTAATTAAAAATATGAAAATCTAGGAAAACTTAATTATTAAAATATACAAAGTAAATTAGGGTTTATGTCGCTACATCGTCAACCAGCGCACATTGGGTTGAATGAGAGGCAAAGTGGCGCTTTATTCAGGGAAGCAGTAATTTTAACATATAATATTTTTTAATTGATGAATGATTAATAATACATTAGAAATCACCATATTAAAGAGAAAACATGTGTTTTTTATTTTTTTTTTTTAACCTGTCAGAATTTTTTTAGTGTTCCTTGAAAATTGAACTTGATTCACAATTTAAGCTGTAACTTTAAAACCAAAAGCGATAATTTAATTAATACAGTTGCAAATTAAAGTATTTTTAATGCGATAATAAAAATTTAAAACAATAAAAAATAAATATGTGTTAATACTTGCATAAAATTTGTTTAAAGTCGGATTTTTGTGTTTCACCAAATTTTAAATTTTTTTAAATTTTCCATAAAAAAGTCAGGAAAGTTGTAATTTGGAACTATTAATTTTTTTTATTGGCGTCTAATCATTAATAAGTAAAATACTAGCATTTTTGAAAAAAATTAACATATTTATTACACTCACAGCAAAATACGGTTGTCTCAACCGTAAAAGGTTCCAACCTCAGATTGAGGTTGCGGCAACCGGTAAATATACGGTTGTAGCAACCGAAAATTTACAGTTGTGGCAACCGACAAATGCCGGTTGCAGCAACCTCAAATAACGGCATTTGCCGGTTATGGCGACCGTATTGCCGGTTGTCCCAACCGTAGCTGTGTTTAATAAATTTTCAATATTATACAAAATTACAAAGAATCCCAACTAAAAAAACACGTTTTTTTCATTTTTTTTGTTTTTTTTTATTGTTTTTAAAAAAATATAAGAGGTATTCAGAGTCTTGTTACCAGCCCTGGCAATGTAGCAAAAGAGTACTTCTTTCAAAAAATACATGTATTTTGAAAAGTAATTTTGAAAAGTGCTCTTTTACCACTAGTGCCAGGGCTGGCAAGCAAGACTCTGAATACCACTATAGTAATTTAAACGTCTTAATACTAAAAATATTTAATAAATGTTACATATTAAAGTTGTATTAATTCGTATGATTAAGATCCCATACAACGAATTATTCTCCTTAAAATCTGAGACTTTTTCTATAGGAGAATGTTTCAGAATCTGAGACTTTTTCTACAGGAAAACTGTCTCAGGATCTGAGACTTTTTGTATAGGATTTTTCTATTGAAAAAGTCTTAGATTCTGAGACATTTTTCTGTAGAAAAAGTCCTAGATTCTGAGACATTTTTTATAGAAAAAGTCTCAGATTCTGAGACATTTTTTCTATAGAAAAAGTCTCAGATTATGAGATATTTGTTCTATTGAAAAAGTGTCAGATTCTGAGACATTTTTCTATAGAAAAAGTCTCAGAATCTGAGACATTTTTTTATAGAAATAGTCTCAGGTTCTGAGACAGTTTTTCTATAGAAAAATTCTTAGGTTCTGAGACATTTTTTCTATAGAAAAAGTCTCAAATTCTGCAACATTTTCTCTATGGAAAAAGTCTTAGATTCTGAAATTTTAAAGAATCTTATTTTCCTATATATTTCAGATTCTGAGACAATTTTTCTATAGAAAAAGTCTCAGCTTCTGAGACAATTTTTCTATAGAAAAAGTCTCAGCTTCTGAGACAATTTTTCTATAGAAAAAGTCTCAGATTCTGAGACAATTTTTCTATTGAAAAAGTCTCAGATTCTGAGACAATTTTTCTATAGAAAAAGTCTCAGATTCTGAGACAATTTTTCTATAGAAAAAGTCTCAGATTCTGAGACAATTTTTTTATAGAAAAAGTCTCAGATTCTGAGACAATTTTTCTATAGAAAAAGTCTCAGATTCTGAGACAATTTTTCTATAGAAAAAGTCTCAGATTCTGAGACAATTTTTCTATAGAAAAAGTCTCAGATTCTGAGACAATTTTTCTATAGAAAAAGTCTCAGATTCTGAGACAATTTTTCTATAGAAAAAGTCTCAGATTCTGAGACAATTTTTCTATAGAAAAAGTCTCAGATTCTGAGACAATTTTTCTATAGAAAAAGTCTCAGATTCTGAGACAATTTTTCTATAGAAAAAGTCTCAGATTCTGAGACAATTTTTCTATAGAAAAAGTCTCAGATTCTGAGACAATTTTTCTATAGAAAAAGTCTCAGAGACAATTTTTCTATAGAAAAAGTCTCAGATTCTGAGACAATTTTTCTATAGAAAAAGTCTCAGATTCTGAGACAATTTTTCTATAGAAAAAGTCTCAGATTCTGAGACAATTTTTCTATAGAAAAAGTCTCAGATTCTGAGACAATTTTTCTATAGAAAAAGTCTCAGATTCTGAGACAATTTTTCTATAGAAAAAGTCTCAGATTCTGAGACAATTTTTCTATAGAAAAAGTCTCAGATTCTGAGACAATTTTTCTATAGAAAAATTCTCAGATTCTGAGACAATTTTTCTATAGAAAAAGTCTCAGATTCTGAGACAATTTTTCTATAGAAAAAGTCTCAGATTCTGAGACAATTTTTCTATAAAAAAAGTCTCAGATTCTAAGACAATTTTTCTATAGAAAAAGTCTCAGATTCTGAGACAATTTTTCTATAGAAAAAGTCTCAGATTCTGAGACAATTTTTCTATAGAAAAAGTCTCAGATTCTGAGACAATTTTTCTATAGAAAAAGTCTCAGATTCTGAGACAATTTTTCTATAGAAAAAGTCTCAGATTCTGAGACAATTTTTCTATAGAAAAAGTCTCAGATTCTGAGACAATTTTTCTATAGAAAAAGTCTCAGATTCTGAGACAATTTTTCTATAGAAAAAGTCTCAGATTCTGAGACAATTTTTCTATAGAAAAAGTCTCAGATTCTGAGACAATTTTTCTATAGAAAAAGTCTCAGATTCTGAGACAATTTTTCTATAGAAAAAGTCTCAGATTCTGAGACAATTTTTCTATAGAAAAAGTCTCAGATTCTGAGACAATTTTTCTATAGAAAAAGTCTCAGATTCTGAGACAATTTTTCTATAGAAAAAGTCTCAGATTCTGAGACAATTTTTCTATAGAAAAAGTCTCAGATTCTGAGACAATTTTTCTATAGAAAAAGTCTCAGATTCTGAGACAATTTTTCTATAGAAAAAGTCTCAGATTCTGAGACAATTTTTCTATAGAAAAAGTCTCAGATTCTGAGACAATTTTTCTATAGAAAAAGTCTCAGATTCTGAGACAATTTTTCTATAGAAAAAGTCTCAGATTCTGAGACAATTTTTCTATAGAAAAAGTCTCAGATTCTGAGACAATTTTTCTATAGAAAAAGTCTCAGACTCTGAGACAATTTTTCTATAGAAAAAGTCTCAGATTCTGAGACAATTTTTCTATAGAAAAAGTCTCAGATTCTGAGACAATTTTTCTATAGAAAAAGTCTCAGATTCTGAGACAATTTTTCTATAGAAAAAGTCTCAGATTCTGAGACAATTTTTCTATAGAAAAAGTCTCAGATTCTGAGACAATTTTTCTATAGAAAAAGTCTCAGATTCTGAGACAATTTTTCTATAGAAAAAGTCTCAGATTCTGAGACAATTTTTCTAGAGAAAAAGTCTCAGATTCTGAGACAATTTTTCTATAGAAAAAGTCTCAGATTCTGAGACAATTTTTCTATAGAAAAAGTCTCAGATTCTGAGACAATTTTTCTATAGAAAAAGTCTCAGATTCTGAGACAATTTTTCTATAGAAAAAGTCTCAGATTCTGAGACAATTTTTCTATAGAAAAAGTCTCAGATTCTGAGACAATTTTTCTATAGAAAAAGTCTCAGATTCTGAGACAATTTTTCTATAGAAAAAGTCTCAGATTCTGAGACAATTTTTCTATAGAAAAAGTCTCAGATTCTGAGACAATTTTTCTATAGAAAAAGTCTCAGATTCTGAGACAATTTTTCTATAGAAAAAGTCTCAGATTCTGAGACAATTTTTCTATAGAAAAAGTCTCAGATTCTGAGACAATTTTTCTATAGAAAAAGTCTCAGATTCTGAGACAATTTTCTATAGAAAAAGTCTCAGATTCTGAGACAATTTTTCTATAGAAAAAGTCTCAGATTCTGAGACAATTTTTCTATAGAAAAAGTCTCAGATTCTGAGACAATTTTTCTATAGAAAAAGTCTCAGATTCTGAGACAATTTTTCTATAGAAAAAGTCTCAGATTCTGAGACAATTTTTTCTGAATTTTTGCTAAAGAAGAGTTTTGATTGTGGGATATTTTTCCCACAGAAAAAGACCCAGATTTTGAGACATTTTTTGTACAGGAAAAATCTCATATACTGACCCATTTTTTCTTAAGAAAATTTCTCATATTTTCACACATTTGTTCTAAAGATGACCAGTGGTAGTTACCAGTTTCATATTGCGATTTCAAAGGTATTTGCGGTGGGAGGCACCTTCAGGTTCATTTCAAAATCTGTCAAATAACGCCTTCCAAATTTAGGGAAATTGTTGACCAAGATGGAAAAACTGCAAGATAAAACAGTTTGCATAAGAATGAAATGTTTTTTTTATGATTTATAATGTAACTTACGTAATTCTGCGATGAAATTTCGTTATTTAAAGCGATGGACATCTCTTTTAGACTATTTTTATTTAATAGAAATTTTTTATTTAATATTTTTTTTGTGACGTATCAAAAGCAGACACAAAGTAAATAAAAAGTTATATCAACCTCAAGTAACGGTTGCTACAACCGAGCATTTGAAGTTGTGGCAACCGGCAAATGCCGTTATTTACGGTTGCTACAACCGGGGTTTGCAGTTGTAGCAACTTTTTTTTTAATTTTGTGGCAAATGGCACAAAAATATTTTAAAAAAGTTATAACAACCTAAATTTACGGTTGCTGCAACCGCGTACGGTTGGGACAACCGCAAGCCGGTTACGACAACCGTATTGCGGTTGTGGCAACCTCAATCCAACCGATTTTTTATGTGAGTGTAGGCGCGTGGTCATTCTTTATTTCGGGAAAAAACTAAATTTACCATTTTTACTGTATCTGTGAAATTAAAAAACACAATTTTTTGAAACAAATAGCAAATTAAAGTTTATGTAAAGTGCTATTATAAACGTTTAACAAAAATTATATGCTCTCATATAAGTACTAAGTTTATTAAGAAACCTAATTTTTTCATAAAAATTCTTGAATGTTTAAATTTACCTTTTTTAACTTAAGCCTTGAAATTGAAAAAAAAAATATATCAGCTGCGTTATTCATAATAAATAAAGTTAACATCATGCATGTTTTTTGTCAGATATTATATTACACCCAGAGACATCTGCTTACCCCGCCCCCACCCCTTCCCACACACCACAAAAACCGTCCCTGTCATTTTTATTTTTTGCTTGTTGGAGGGTATCACAGATTTGGCACAGCCGAATTTTAAACTCTTACTTGTTTATTTATAGATTACAAAGTCCCACAAAAAAAGGTATAGACCCACTAATACTTATGTATTTTTACCTTCTAAATTCAATTCCGCGATCAAAATTAAATTCTACCGTTGGGTTTTTCTGCAATTTACAAGGAAAGTCCGCAAAAGTGAACCGACCTGATTTCCTTGTAAATTCGACCAACAATAAGTTAACATTTTTTTAAATTTTATTTCGGTATGTAATGTTCAAGTCTGATTTATTACGAAGAAAATAAGAGGTTTTTCCATAAAATCCATCAAAAATTGCAGAAGGTACTTGCATTTGAACAAAACCGCATTAATTCAAAACATAAATACAACTGTTTTTGTATAAAACTGAAATAACGCGTTTTTGTTCAAATGCATGTAACTTCTGCAATTTTTTACGGATTTTATTTGAAATACTCTTATTTTCTACGTAATAAATCAGACTTGAACCTTACATACAGAAATAAAATTAAAAAATTTTGTAACTTTGTCAAATTCACAAGGAAATTAGGTGGGTTCACTTTGCGGACTTTCCTTGTAAATCACAGGAAACCCCAGCTATAGAATTCAATTCTGATGGCAGAATCGATTTCAGAAGGTCAAAATACATAAGGATAAGTGGGTCTAGTTTCTGGGTCAGAAACTTTTTTGTTTTTTTGTGATGAAGTGTTATTGAAGCCACCATATTTTTTTTTCATAAAATCTTAAATAAAAAAATAACGTCATTAAACGCGGACGTTTTTTTTTTTTTAAATGAAAGCTTATACTATATGCTTTATTATCACTATGTATAAGCAATAACAACCTCTTACATTTTTTTTATATTCCATCAAGTATTAAAAACACTCCAATTTTGGAACATTTTACAAAAAAATTTAAAAAATATTTTTACAACAATTTTCAAAAGACAAAACACAGAAATGTATTTAAAAATGCCTGAAGTTGATGGCTCCATAATAAAAAAATTACCTTTGAATGAATAAATACCAACAAAAAATTCTAGAAATAAGTTGATTTTCAATTTTTAGCACCATATTCAAAAACACAAAAATTTATTTGACTTTGACGGCGGATTGCAAGAAAAGTAAACAACTCAGAATAATAGTTGTGACAGATTTTTTAGTGTAATTTTATATACTTTAACCCTAAGTTAATAATTTTTGTAAAAAAAAAAAATTCAGTTTTGAATAAAGCGCCACTTTTGATCCATTTCAACCCAATGTGCAGCGGTCAAAATTTAAAAAAATAAAGTTTTTCGGCCAAAATTCATACCCGAATTTTTTAACCAAATCCAGCTCAAAAATTAGGAATTTTTGATTTAAATTATTTCAAAATAGTATCGTAACTTTGTACACAGTAACATTGCTATAGAACCTATTGACTCTGACTACATAGTTCCCAAATTATTTTTCGACCGGAAATACGGAATTCGATGTCCGGATCGAAAATGGCATGGTGTGGGAGCTGGTTTCACGATATAACTAAACCGACACTATTCTTTTAAATTACACGCAGACTCGAGTATCTTTTAGGATGAGATAGCTGCTATGTCCCGAAAAAGGCCACTTTTTGGAATTTCGCTTGGTAATAGCAAAAAATGATGCGTATAACAGAGCTGATAATGGGAAAAATAATGCAACAAAATTTGGAGTTGGTCTTTGCCTCCCTACAACCGGTTGAAGTTTTCAATCGTAGTGTATTTTGTCAAAAAAAAAATATTTTTTGTTTTGACCGCTATTGGTGTCAAAATTCGCGGAATGTTTAGTACATTAAGAAAAAAATATTTAAAAAGTTTTCATAGAATAATTTTGGTCCACTAGAGTATTTTAAAATAAAAAAAAAATTGAAGTTGTTGGCAATATTGAACTTTAAATTTTTATATTAACGCGGATGCTACTCAACCAAGTTCAAAAGGGTACTTTAAATCGTCCATGTTATTTTAGTATTATTTTAAGCCACTTAAAGAAGAAAGCTGAAAAAAAAGTCGAAAAAAAGTACTTATTTTACTAGTTTTTGCAACAAAAATTTAATAAGTGGATAAAATTTCATCATGCAAATTTTTTCCCCTTAATGTACTCCACATTCTGCAAATTTTGACACCAATTGCAGCCAAAACAAAAAATATTTTTTTTGGACAAAACACATTACGATTGCGAAATTCAACCGGTTGTAGGGAGGCAAAGACGGACTCCAATTTTTTTGGAATTTTTTTCCCATTATCAGCTCTTGAAAGAGCATCGTTTTTTTGCTATTACCTTAAATTTTATTTTTCGGGTAGGCTATTGTACATACATATATTAAAAGCCGTGGAATATATAGCAAGGGATAAAGGAGCAACCCTAAGTTTCTACGTGAATAGTTAGGCTGCTCTAAAGGCACTCTTGAGCTTCCAAATTAAATCAAAAACTGTTTTGAAGTTTTACGAGAATTTAAAACTGCTGTGCTTAAATAATAATTTTACCTTATTATGGGTACCAGGAAACGAGAAAGCAGACGAACTCGAGAGCGTTACAAACTAAGTAAAACGAAATTCCCTAACTATTGCTAAGGAAAATCGAAAATGGAAGGAACTTGGAACAAGTCGTATAAGAAGAAAATTTTGGCTATGCTATGATTTAGGACGGACAAAAGGGTTTAATAACGGAACACTCTGTTGTCGGGAAACTTGCCAAAAACATGAATCTTATTACGGAAGCAAGCTGCAAAAGGTGCGTGATCGAAAATGGTAAAAAGCTTTACATTTAGGAAAAAAAGCTTGATTTTTCTTGACATCTAGAAAAAAAGGCTTGATTTTTCTTGACATTTGATATTTTAGTATTTTTTAAACCAATTTGATTAAAATTAAAAAATTCTAAAGCGGGCTTCGAAAGCTTAACAAAAAGTATTGGGACTTTACAAAATGTTGTTTTTTTTAAAAGAATTTTGGATCTGTGCATCAAAAAAGTCGGGGAAACAGAAATCGGTAATCTTCAAAAAAAAAATTATCTTAAAGTTTACTAAGAAAATATTGTTTCCGTGTTTAATAAACTTTTTATAATTCAAACCGCATAAAAAAATTTACAAAACAAATTTGGTGGAACTTATTATTATTAGTTCCTGCTGTTCCTTAGTTTAAAAAAATCGTGCCTTAAAAATAAAATAAATCGTTGGCCTACGAAGAATTAGCAAAAAAATTTGTTAATTTCGGCAAAAATTTCAAAAATTTTTAGTAAGGCTTATTTTTTTTGCTGATTTCATTTAACTAACTTTTGGCAAATTTTTTAGTAATAAAAATGAACAAAATTTGGAATCAGCTAATTTTCGAGTAAATTTTAAGCTTTTTTTTCTATCATTGAAAATTTTTCAGTGGCTTTTCAGAAACATACTTTTTACAGAATGTTTAAAAAGAATCCGTCATTTGGTTAAAGTGACACAGCCAAAATTTATCGCGCAACTGGAATGACATATGAAAAAATCAGTTCCATAAATTACTCTTGTCGCTTAGTATTTGTGAAATAAAAGCTAAATTAGAACACCTAGCGGTAAAAACATAAGTATTTTTCAAAATAATCTTTAATTTATACTCATTTACATTTAAAAAATTTTGAAATAAATTTTTCTTGACAATTTAGTGGGAAATTCTGTAAAATTTGATTTTAGCTTGACAAATGACATTTTGGCTTGATTCTTGACACTTACTAAAAAAGCTTGACAATCAAGCCAAATCAAGCCCGTCTGGCAACCCTAGTGACACCAGTCATTGAAGAGACACGAACTAGACTCTTAACTATAGGGAGTTCACAGTTCGAGACTTTAGAAAAAATTACGAGTGTACCCCTGAAAAGTTTAAAGCAATTTTCAATGAAGTCAATGTATTTAGTTTACGTCAATAGGCATGAAAAGTTTTGTTGTATCGCTATTGACCAATGCGGCTAGACGATTTGGCACCATCATCCTAACCTACGAGTCGATTTTTCTGCTGTGCTTTTGATTTAGATATCCACGGGCTGAATGTTTAGTACCACTTCCAGGCCAGCCTGGGGTGCCAACCAAATAGCACTAGTGATACCCACGCACCTCAGTTCTTGTACCTTCTGTAGGTTGCAGAGATATAATTTCTTATATGCTGCTCTCCACCACACAAGGGTACAATAGATCAGTATTGGTATAGTTAACGAACTATACATCTAGTGGATGATATCCGGTTTTAAAACCCACATTCCTCAGAAAGTTCCCCTGCTGCTGTAAAAAGCACATAACGACTTTTTATATTTTCCACCGCAATCCTTTCCAAAAAAGCTTTAAGTTCAGGATCACGTGCAGGTATTTCACCTCATTAGATAGTTTTAGGGTAATTCCATATAATTTGGGAAAGTCAACCCTGTCCTTTTTGTGAACAAGATGAGTTCGGTTTTGGTGGGATTAACTCCCTGACCGTCGTTCTTTGTCCAAGTCGAGAGTATCTCTAGCGCTGATTTTATGATTTCGCTAATCTTTGCAAGAACTTGCCTTTAATCATCAGCGTAGGCAACACACTTGATACCCATTCCGTTGAGTGACTCGGGGACCTAATTTATTATAAGATTTCACAGAAGAGGAGAGATGTATAGATAACGCTCACACAATTGAATGACACCCTAATACACATGTAGAATACTGCAAATACAATGTCACACAAAACGTATGCAAAATAATATTTAAAACAAAATAACTGTTGTGATGATTCAAATTTTTGATACAATTTTTGAACTAAAGAAGGGTGATAGAAAGAAAAACTGTTATGTGGCACACGTTAACACTTTTGCGTATAAAGTTATTAAAAATAATATTTTCTTTTAAAAGATTTTTTTTTTTAAATTTTGTCTCAAACGGGGGATGATGATGAATTGAATGTAAATTTTTATTGTTATTGAATATGAAACAAAACATAAGTTTGAACTCCCTTGTGTATGTCAAAATTTAAAATAAATATTTTTCTTTAATGTGTTTTCTTTGTTCATTTTAAAATTATTAAAAAAACATTTAAAAGCGTGCGAAATATAATTTTCAAAAAGAAAATTAATTTCTCACGCCTTACCATCCGCACTCGCAAATTCTATATCAAATAGACGCAATTTAATTGTCTCTTACCTTGTTTTAAAAAAACAAAAAACTTAATTATAATACCAATTTATACAACAATATTACAACAGATCTTAACTTTATGCATTTGTAGCAATTAAATGCTTAAGTTTTATAAACTTGCTAAGCCATTTGGTATTATAAGTGAGCTTCTGTTTAGTAAATACACCCAGTTATAGTTTTTTATTCGTATGAATGAATGAGTGTATAGAGGAAAGTAACTACATACAAAAATTGTTCCCCAGTCATAAATATTGCTAGTAGAAATGGGCCAAATATCGAGGGAGGTAGGGGAAACTATACGCAATTGATCCCTAAAAAGGAAAATGCTTATAACTCCTCTGACTTAACCCTTGCATATTTTTTATATCCCTGAAACTTTATACAGAACCCATTTCCCGGAATGCAACCTGGATCCTGGTCAACTGGATAAACTAGACGAGTCAACACATATCTGGCAAATACGGAGTGTAGACTTTGTTACAGAGGAAAAAATTTAATGGACAATCGGTTCTTTTGGACCATATCTACAAGAGTGGATGGTATTTATCCCATAATGCTACAGAGACTAGTGAAAACCATCACACCGGTCCTGAAACAGATTTATACATCCTGTCTTAGGCTATCATATCGCTCATTTACTTGTATAGAGTCATAACTCAAAATATGTCGTTTTCGCGTAAACTACACAGAATTATTTGTATATCCTGCTTTATATTTATATCAAGAAGGTAATAACTGAAGCTGCTAAGAAACACATAGGCTTCAAGGAACAAAGACGCAAACATTGGTTATCTGACGACACTTGGTCCTTGATTATGGAAAGAAAACTAACTAAAGCAGCTACCAACACCACTAAAACCCGAAACGAGAAAGCATATCTACGATCACAACACACTGCTATAGACCGTCTTGTAAAGCGAAATGCCCGCAATTACAAACGTGCGTGGGCGAACGGAATAGCGTTAGAAGCTCAAGCTGCAGCGGATACAAATCGTTCTGGAGATCTTTATAAGCTCATCAAAAAGCTTACTAATAAAGCCACTGTAACAGGAAAGCCTATACAAAACAATGACGGCAAACTCATAACATCGAAAGACGAACAGCTAGATCTTTGGGCCGACCACTACTCCTCAATTATTACTCCGCGACCTAATGGAGATGAGACCATATGCAATTGTGATATCCATAATTATTCTGCAAACATTCCCTTCACAACTCCATCTATTTCTGAGCTGATTTCAGCTATAAAGTTGCTTAAAAATAATAATGGGTCCGACAACATCTCCCCAGAACTTCTCAAAACAGATCCCTCTTACTGTGCACAGCTCATTTTGCCCTTAGTAGATGACATATGGCATAATGAAAGAGTTCCTGACGAACTTAAGGAAGGCATGATCATCAACATTCCGAAAAAGGGTAATCTAACTTGCCGTAATAACTTTGCTGAGTATGGTCAACAAAATAATAACCCACATAATTACGTCCAGAATCTCAGACGTACTGTTACCTCAACTCAGATGTCAACAAGCTGGCTTTCGTCCAAACAAATCGTGTATGGACCATGTAAATATACTCAGAATTATAGTGGAACAGTCGGTCGAGTGGCGTTCCTCACTATATCTGGTATTTATTGATTTTGAGAAAGCTTTCGATACTCTAAAACACAACGTTATTTGGAAAGATTTACAGTGCAGGGGTGTCCCTCTCAAATTAATTCACCTTATAGTATAAAGAGCCTATACACTAATGCCAGTTGTCGCTTCGTGCATGAAGGCAAGTTAAGCAGGAGGGTTAAAGTTGGAACGGGAGTTCGCCAAGGTTGCGTAATGTCTCCACTCTTATTAAACATCGTATTGGATATTGTCATGATACAATGTATGGTAGATAATTGAGGTATCTCTTGGGGACTTAATGGAAGATTAGAGGACTTAGAATATGCTGATGGCATTTGCCTTCTCTCTTATCGATTCTCTGATATGCAATCAAAGTTACAACTTCTGTCAGACATTGCCTCAAATGCAGGCCTTAAAATAAACATTAGGAAGACCTAGGTGAAGAGAATAAACGCTGAAAACAACAGCAGATTTACAATTGGTAATGATATACTAGAGAATGTAGAATCTTTCTGTTACCTTGGCTCTATATTAACAACAACTGGCGGCTCGGGCGCAGATATCTCTCACCGTATTAAAAAAGGATCCCAAACTTTCGGCCAACTCAAATACGTATGGAAATCATCCACACTCTCTCGTGGTGTCAAAATTAAACTGTTTAACTCGAATGTTCGTTCAACTTTGTTGTGCGGCTGCGAAACATGGAATGCGGCCCCCCAGATATTCAGGCAATGCAAGTATTTATAAACCGATGTCTGAGAAGAATACTTCGGGTGTATTGGCCACAAAGGATATCTAACGAGAGGCTGTGGTTCGAAACGCAGCAATCTCCTATAACCGTTGAAGTACGTAGACGAAAGTAGAACTGGATAGGTCATACAATAAGAAAAACCCATCCAGACATTGCTAAAAGTGCCAAAGAGTAGAATCCACAAGGTAGTCGTAGAAGAGGACGTCCGGCCCATACATGGAGACGACAAGTCATAGCTGAAGCAACAACTCTGAACACCAGTTGGAGAGAAGTGAAAAATATTGCGATGGACAGATCAAAATGGAGAGATTTTGTTGGGCCATATGCTCCTTATAGAAGCTTTACATTGTGTTAAAAATTCGTATTAATATCTTCTAAACTCACCGTTTGAGAAGAGAACACGGCATTATGACATTTTCTATATACGGGCCTTTTGCAATGTAAAACAAGTTTCAATTTTAAACTTTAAACAGGTTTTCTGTAAAATCAAACATTTTGCGTTATGACACTATAAAAGTAAATGAGCGATTATGTTATGTTATAATATGTTATCTTCATCCCAAGGTGGGTAAAATGCAACACAGCAGTGCTAAGGACTCAAGACCAATCAGTCTGTCATCGTTCCTACTACAGACACTGAAGAGAATTCTGGACTACCACTTGAGGAATAGTATGTGTGCAAAGGATTTCTTTGAAAACCCGTATGCATACACAAAGGGTAAATCAGTGGAATCAGCCCTTCACGAACTGGCAATGAATATTGAGGAAACCATAAAGTATGGCGAATATACTTTGGCTTAATTTCTGGACATTGAAGTTGCATTTAATAACATAAAATCTGGGGCAATAGAGGAATCTTTAACACATTCAGGTAATGACCCAATGGCGAATCATTGGATAATAAAAGTTCTCACGAACCGCATAATTGAGGTGGAAATTGGAGGGGCATCAGTGAGAGCGATGGCAACCAGAGGCACTCTCCAAGGGGGTGTCATCTCACCGACTCTGTGGATTCTGTAACTAAATAAAGCTTTACTTGAACTAACAATAAGAATGCACGGAGTTAAGGTAATAGCTTATGCAAGAGGGATATCACTGGACACCATATCTGACATTATGGAGTGTACTCTCTCATCACTCCACAAGTGGGCTACGGCCTGGATTAAATCCTTGAAAAACGAAAACAGTTTTCTTCACAAGAAATAGTTGAAACATGTCTGACACTTTCAGAGTTCCTAGATATAATCTTTGACAAAAAATTAAATTGGCGTGAGAATCTACAGGAGAGAGTTAAAAAGGCGTATGCAGCCAGAAAATGATTGGGAATACATGGGATCTCATACTGAAGCTCTTACACTGGATTTTTACGGCAATTGTAAGACCAACACTGGCACATGGTGCACTAGTGTGGTTGCCTATTGTAAAAACGGGCACACACGCAGCGTATCTGAACAAGGTGAATAGAGTAGCTGCCTTGCGTATTACTGGAGTACGCAGGACGACATATACACATGCGCTTTGTAGAATTCTGGATTTGCCATCTTTGGACCTTTACACCCAAGAAAACGCTCTAAGGACACAGCTAAGACTGGGTAAAAATTTAAATACAACCTAAGAAATACTGGAAAAATCCGCCTGTTGGGGAACCTCAAATTGAGGTCTAAACAGATAGTGGAGTCTACTGCAAGGAACTGGAAATCGAACAACACTCCTTAAGTCAGTGCTGGGTTCCGGGTCATCAGAATATTCCAGGATATAAAAAAAGCGGACGACCTAGCTCGTATGGGCGCAATTCTACAGTCCAACGCAATTAAGGCCGATGTGCATCCGGGCCTGGATAATATTTATATGGAGAACAGGAAGAGTTATGAACGGCAAGAAGATTCAAAATGAGAAAGCAGACATGACTGTGTCCAAACAAAGGCTCTGTGGACTCGCAGCGAAATGCGAGTTCAAAAAGCACTTCTTCCTATGGAAAAAGCAGCCCTAAGGAGTAGACTAATGTGCAACGAAGCCCAACACAACCCCTCCCCCCAACACCCTCTTTTCCTGAGGTATCACTATGGATCAGGATCTGGTTTTGTGGACATAACGTCAACCTCTTAACCTAACTTAATCCCCGAAACACAATGGGGTATACGTAATAGGTTAACTGAACGGGAGTTCCGAAATCCAGGATTTTTTTAAAATTAGGAAATTCGCACAAATATAGGGATTGCGAATTTTTTGATTGTCAAAGTTCGGCATCAAAATTGACTACTGTTTTAGGATTTCCCAGTAAAAACTTTTCCACATTGCTTGATCCGTTACCTTGTAAAGAGTCATCATTACCTGCCGGACTATCTGACAATTAGTGCTTATTACTTGCCGGATAACCTGGTAATGAGTCCTCACTACCCGCATTATTACCTTAAGTAAAGAAATCAACACACATACATTTAGCAGTGTGCGTTTTTTAAAATTGCCTCATTTCCAACGTGCACCTCTTGCAAGAGAGTGGTTATGTAGTATGTGTATAAATCACAAAATCAATCTAGAATCATAAACATTTATAAACAATATGAAGCTAATCAGTTTCTGAGATTTCAGAGGGGGATCAAGTGTGTCGAGTGTCCCTTATACATTGTATATATATTAGATTTACAGCACTATCAGTCTTTAATTTTTTTATATTGACATTTTTAAAGCTTATAGTTATGATATTTGTACAATTCTTATTAAAAAACATATTTGTAGTTTATAATTTTATGTGTTGTAAACACAACAATATATTAACAGCACTTGAACTCTTAGACTCTAAACATTTTAGACCATAAATCTATTCCCGAACACAATGTGACCAACCTTTATTTTGTTTTTTGTGATTGAGAGCAGTGACGCCAACTAACAATTTGTGCTGTTTGATGCCTTGCAAACTCCATAGGTTCAGTACAAGCGACATGTCTTTACAGTACCAAATTCTAAACTTTATCTTGGGTCTTAAGAAGCCCGAGTACGAGCGCAAACATTTTTTATTTAGCGGTTTTCCTAAAGTGGTTGGCACAATTTTTATGGATAAGCTTCACCGACCTCCCCTTAACACATCCCAAAAGCTTAAAAATAGACTATGAAGCCCCTGCCCATATGTGAGTGTTGTATTCCATTTCTGGCCGGGTATAGATGGTATAGATAGGAGTGAAGTAAGTCTTGCACCGTTTTAGAAAACCAAGACACTTGAATGCCTCTTTCGACGCTTGAAAGACGTGTTTATTACAACGGACATCACACTCTATACTCATGCCCAGAACATCAAGAGTATCAGATTCCTTCATATCTAAACCATCCACAGATACAGATGGCAATGCTAATTCCATACTTCGTCTGTGGGTTAATTAATATCCACTTTATTCGCTTGACCCCACTCGAAAATTGAAGAAAGGTCCTGATTGAGTGTGTCATTCATGTTCTGCCGCATGCCCTCTTTCGCCAAAGAGCATAGCCTGGTATCAAATGAACGGCAAATGTGGCTGTCATCTACAAAAGAGTAGATATGATTGAAGATTGGACCGGGAAGGTCATTAATATAAATGAGAAAACTCGTTATAAATCGAACGCGACACCAAAAGCAACACGCTTACGAGTGCTCCGTGCCACATACTATCAAACGCATTGGAAATATCGAGACCAATCAGTTTACTCTCAAAAATGGTAGAGTGACCGACTTCAAAGTTCAGATAGAAACGGTACGGAAGCCATATTGTCGACCATTTAAAAGTGATTTGGTCTCTAATTATTTCACAAGATGGTAGTTAACCATGCTCACCATCATTTTGAAGAACAAATAGCAAATTACAATTGGGCGGTAATTTTCAGGGTTGTTAGGTGCAATTTTTTTTGGGATTGGCTCGACGCCATCCAGCATGAGGGGAAGACCAATGGGCGTGGTAACTTAGAAGAGCACTGTTTCAGCACCAGTTCTGATGTGCCATCTGGCCCCGGTGACTTATCTACGTTGAGATCCTCAAGAACCCTTTTAAATTCACGGGCCCTAAAGCAAGTCGAAGGCATTACACTTTACACTAAAAAAAAAAAACTGTAATGTTAGCAAAAAAAGCTTGTAAACCTACAAGAAAATTTGCTGATTTTGAACCCACAATTTTTTTGCTAAAGTTAGCAATAATGTTTTGCCAATAATTAGTTAACAAAAAAATTTTTTTTTTTTTGAACTTAGTTCATACACATCTGAGGACCCCATTGGTTTCGGACCCGATAGGTCCAGACCCCGATGGGCCTAGACCTAGTTGGGTTCCTTAAAAATCGTCATAGTTTTTGATCCAAAATTTGTGTCCGTTTCGCTCTACCTTGCTTAGTTTTTGAGATACGTGATTATAGGGGACCACTGGGGTCTTGAGAATTAAAAAACTCGATAACTTCAAAAGTATTACTCGGAGAGCTTTTGCGGTCTTGTTCTACGTGTTGAGAGCTACAAAAATGCTTTTGGACTTTTTGTTGTGTCGGCAATATTTACCGAGATATGAGCATTTTAAAATTTTCGGGAATGCTAACTTTTTTGGATCCAAAGTTAGGGCCCATTAGGGTCCACACATGTGAAGAGGACCGGCGATACTATGGACAGCTCGAGAACCAAAAATGGCCTCCATTTTGCTCTATCTGGCTTAGTTTCCGAGATAGCGCAATTTTAAGTTTTCTGAAAATAAAAAAAAAATTACCATTTATTTTGCTAATATTAGCAAAAAATCTTGTAAAATTGTTGTCAACTCAATTTCAAATCTTAGCAAAAGAAATTAGTTCAAAGTTTGTTTAAAATTGCTAATGTGCTAAATGAAGATTACAAGAATTTTTTGCTAACATGCTAATCTCAACTAAAAATTTGCTAAAAGTTAGCTAACTAGCATTAGCAAAAAAAAATTAGTAAATCTACTAACGTATTTTTTTGAGTGTAGAGCACGGGTAGTGGTTAATCGCTTCCGGACAAAAAAAAATAGTTTGGAATAGAATTTGGAATAGAAGAACTAGCATTATCCTATACTCTTTAAACGACCGACCAGAAAGAACTTTCGCACGTAGACATCGTTCATATAAAATCTTTTTTTCGTCAAAGTACCTTGGCACACCCGGTTCTCGTCTATTTTCGATGCATATCAGTAACGACGTTTTTATTCGTGTTGTTGGCTTATTCACAAGTGTGTTAACTCATTCACAAGTTACTCAAGATCGTTATACGCTCAGCGTATTCGTCCTCGAGATTATATATGGATCGAATTGCAACTCCAGGATATTGAAATCACAAGCAACTACGATTTTACTGATCAGACAACTCTCCAAGATTTTCGAAACTGAATCGGAAAGGGCATCGAAAACATCGAGGAATTTAGCCAATTCCGTGTTTAGACCTCTATAAAGAAATCTGATGACCTGATCGGGAATTTAACCCAAAGAGAGCTAAATTCCTTATAGCGTTAACATTATAATTAGTGAATTTTAAATTTATGGAGGGAGGAAGGATTTCCCCAAAACCTCCGCTCAAAAAACTTCACTCGAAACGCCCCTGACAAATTTTTATTTATTTTATTTATCGCGAGGGAAAGGTGTACCACGCCATATCTCCTTTTTAATTTGACTACATGCTGGAGGGTATAAAAGCTTCGACACAGCTGAATTAAGCAGTCTCAATTTTTATACCCTACACCACTCTGTGGTACAGGGTATAATGAGTTTGTGCTGAAGTTTGTAACTACCCGAAATATTGGTCCTAGACCCACTTTCAAGTATACCGATCGACTCAGAATCACTTTTTGAGTCGATTTAGCATAGTTCATGTAAAACGTCCGTCCATGTAAACGTTGTGCGCACGATACAGGTCGCAATTTTTAACCGATTTGTCTGAAAATTTAAAATTAAATTAAAAAAATTGGTCCATGTGTTAACCTAGCCCCCATACAAACGTTCCCTTTTAATTTGGGTCAATCGACCCTAACAACCATATTTTAATAGGTATCATTTCAAAATTTGACAGGTAAACGTTTTTTTGTATTCACAAAGCACCGTTCCGAATTTCAAAGGAATCGGACCAGTTCTTCTTGTAGCCCCCATATAAACCACCCTCCCGATATTCACATAAATCTCTAAAATTTCATGAAAATAGAAAATATTGGATTAAAATTTTAACGCATACTTTAATAACCCAAAAGTCTGATTATAAACGGACCATTTTTGGACTTAGGGCCCATATGAAAATTTCGCCCGATATTAATAAAAGCGGTTTGTTGTCATCTCAACAAATAGAAGCCAATTTCACTCAAATTTTGGTTTGTGATTGTTTTCTACACTTATTAAAGACTTGACAAAAGAAAGACCCAATCGGTCCATTTTTGGACTTGGTACCCATTTTCCGGGAAACACTGGTGTAGGGTATTATATGGTCGGTCTTGACCAACTATACTTTTCTTGTTTTTTTTTTAATTTGACGAATTATGAAAAATTCTGACAACATTGTCTGCTACATATAACACAAAACTGAAGTACAATGTTTGACATCTCTTACATGTCACAGTTTTCTTATACACTTTGATTACAGAGCTGCATAGCTCATGAACGAGCTAGTGGACTTACACCATTTACTAGTGTGATCTAGTTCATCCTATTAAGTAGAATTTATAAATTACGCAGTGATACAAAATCGAACTTTCCAAATCGGAATGGGATGAAACCAGAAGTAATTTTTTTAGTTCAGCGCTAGATTTTTTTACACGCATTTAAAGGTGCCATTATTATATAAACGGTATGAATTTCGCTGCAATCGGTACAGTATCTACTTTCTGAATAGCCAAATTATTAAAAATAAACGTATGATTGCTTTTTAAAGGCAATTACAAAATTAAGCATACGCCACTTATACAGATTTTAAGCAATTATTATTAATTAATACACTGTGGAACAAATTCAGGTTTGCAAAAGTTAGGTCGATTCTATGAGTGAGGGGTGAAAATAGAGGCTAAATTAGAAGACTAGTATCGCGACGTTTGTTTATGTTAGTTCGATTTTTTTTTAATCGACCTTCGAACTTTGCAGTCAAATGCCGATTTTCAGCACATTGTTTATGTGGTTTTTTGGCTATAACTCGTCGACTAATTGATATTTTTTTCAATCTGTAACAGCCAAATTATTACTAGAGACCTGTCCAACAATTAAAATTTTTTTTAAAAATTGATTTAGAAAATTTTTGTGGTGCTTATGAAGCAAAATGTTGGAAAATATTTTCAAAAAGCATTAAAAAAATTTTTTTTTTGACATTTTGCTTCATAAGCACCACAAAAATTTTCTAAATCAATTTTTTAAAAAATTTTAATTGTTGGACTAGCAATAATTTGGCTTTTATAGATTGAACTGAATAGACTAGATCGAAAACAAGTCATTGAAATGCAAATGAACTACTGAACTAGTTCACTAAACTTATCTGAATGCAATTTCCATCACTTAATTGTAATGGTATGATAAATAGAAATAATACTACCGCGTTTTTTGTTGACTGTTTTCATTTCTTATCACAAAAGTCATAAAATTGGCAAACTACGTTTATCATACGTACATATTCATACAATAGTAGTAAGTTTTTATTTATTTTTTATTTGCAATGAATTTATATTGTTTTACGATGGAAAACAAAAATATTACCACTATCAAACAAAATACACATTTCTGCTGTTTCTTTAAAAAAAATTCTCAATTTAGAAAAAGTAGTGTATTTCTGTTTCTATACAAGTACAAGATTTTATACCCTACACCACTCTGTGGTTGTGGGTATAATGAGTTTGTGGTGATGTTTGTAACTAGTAGGAATATTAGTCCTTGATCCACCTTCAATTAAACCGATCAACTTAGGATCGCTTTTTTAACAGACATGTCGGAGTTATCAACCAATTTAGCTGAAATTTAAAACTTAAGTTTATTTTGTTTCAAGAACAAAGCCTATTGAAATTGGAAATAATCGATTCATTTTAAGGCTTATCCCCCATACAAACGTCGCCTTTTCGACTCAAAAGACTATATAATTGGATCATTTTCGAACCAATTGTTAGTCCCCATAAACAAATTTTGACCTATAATCAGTTAAATCGGTTTATTGGCAAAAAATATGCTAATTCCATTCAAACTTGGTTTTTGTATATTGCCTACATTAGTAAAAGACCTAAGGGAAGACATATCCAGTCGGTTCATGCTTAGAATTTTTATCCATTTTCCGGAAAACACAGAAGTGTTGGGTATCATATGTTCGGTTAATACCGACCATAGTTTTCTTACTTGTTTTATATTATTTTTCATTAAATGTTCCGTCATGTGACAGTTGTATATACTCGTATATTCTACATGTTGTATTTTATTGATTGGTTAAATTGCTGAAAGACAAGTTGGTTTATTATTTCAATTAAATAGACGCATACTAAAAATTAGTCATAGGGTCACAAGGAAGTTGTCGAAATTTAAGTTAGTCAAACCATTCGATAAATTTGGGAATTCAAAATTATAATTTTTCATTATTATTAGGGATGTCGCGAATATTCGTCACTATTCGGCACGTTTTTTTTTTTTTAAATATTCGGTGAAATAAATATTCGTCAACAGTTTGCCGAATATTCGTCAAAAATTAAATTTGTTCAAAAAGCACTTTTTATTAACGTTCGATTTTTTTCAGTCATTTCATTTGGTTTTTTGTACCAAAAAACTGGAGCACTATATTAAAATTTGAATTGATACCTGAACAGAAAAAGTAGTGTCAACAACAGCGTTGTTTTTTTTTTTTAATCTGGTACATTTTTATTTTTTACATAGGTGAACTACAGACGTATGAATAATCAAACTATTCGGAAATATTCGGTATTCGGCTCAAACCGATATAGTAAACGCCAAATACCACTGTTGCCAAGTTGGAGGTTTTCCCGCTAAATCTAGCGCATTTTATTTGGATTTAGTGGAGAAAATTGGTTTTAGCGGGAACGGTGCTTTAGCGGGAAAATCTAGCTCTTTTTGTTTGGATTTAGTGGGAACAATTTAGATGTTTTTTCCAATTTTTCTTTTTTTTCAATCGAAAACGCCAAGTTTGCCGAATTTTAGCGTTTTTTTTTTGTAACTTAGCGGGAGAATTTTATATTTTCCCGCTAAATTTTTTTCGGCGGTTTTTTTGCGCGTTTTTAGTGAAATGTAAATTTTCGTAGAATTAATTATTTTGAGGTTTTTTTTAAATTTTTCTTTTTTGTCAAAAATGTCAAGTTTTTCGGTTTTCATCGCTTTTTTCGTAATTTAGCGGGAGAATTTTTAATTTTCCCCGCTAAATTTTTTTTGGCGGTTTCTAGCGCTTTGTTAGTGAAATTTAGAGGTTTTTGGTTAAAAATAGTTGGCAACTGTGCCAAATACGCTATTCGCGACATCCCTGGTTAAAAAGTTCTGCAAAAATTTTCTGCATCAAATTTCACTAATACGGTATTTACACCAACGAAAACAACTTGTTTTTGAATATTTTTTTGGTTTTTGGCAAAAACTACATAAATTTTCCATACAATTTAAAAACTGCGTTGCCAACTAAAACTGGACAAAAACTAGAATTTAGGTTCTGGTCAATGCTACTATTAATTCAGTGTGAATGTTTTTTTCAATTTTCTTTTGGTAAAAACGAATGTCAAAATAAAAATATTTGTTTTTTTGTGAAATAAATATTCAAATCTTTTAAAAAAGTAAATAAATGTGAAATTAAATTTTTTTAATAACGTGTGGCTATTATAATTTTGTGTTTTTTAGTGAATTTAGAAAATAATTAATTTGATTTGACAAACAAAAACTCATTTTATTCGGTGTAAACAGTTTGGTTTTCCAAAATGCTTTTTTGCCAAAAACAAGTTAGTTTTTGTTTGGTCTAAACATAGTATAAGAGTTGTTAAAGGCCAATAGTTCGTGCGATCTTAGCAAAATGCTTAATCGTTTGACGACTACAGGCAATCATACTTGCCAAAGGGTTTTAAGCGATTATTTTTGTTCAGGTAAAAGATAAAGTAGAGTCTGAGTTGAAGCTGGGTTGTACAGGCCCAAAAGAAAGCTAGGCTTGTCCATGGTAGAGAAGAGTCTAGTTTGTGAAATAATAATCTCTGTTTTAGGGACAAAAATACCTTTACATATCACGCAAAATAAGGGTCAAAAAGGAGAATTAGAGATCCAAATTCCTGCAGAATAACTACACTAAAAAAAGAAGAGTTTGTAACTTTTTTTTACCAATAATTTTGTAATTTTACAAGCTTTTTACCAAAAAAAATTGTAAATTTACAACTTTTTTGGCGAAATAAAATTTACAAAAAATGTTCGTAAATTTACAAGATTTTTTTTTGTAAAAAATCTTGGAAATTTGTAAAATTACCAAAAAATTTAAATTTCGATCGAAAATTATTTGTTAAAAAACAAGGAAAACTGTTGTGCCCCCCGTTTTCTAAATCCTGGATACGTCACTGGCGGATGGACCAGATGTGCTGACGACTTACAAATAAGTTAGGGGTAAATCTCAAATTTACAAATTAGTGATTAGTCGCTTTAACCGTTGGAGCACCAATTGTCTTTTATTAAGGTATTTTCCCTCAAAAAAGTTTTTTTTTATACTCGCGAGCGGAAAATTGGAGGACTTCAAGACACAGAAATGGCGTAGGACTCATAGTCAATGCTGAAACTGCCAAATGCGTTTCTAAATTTATCCCTCACTTAGACAGAACTATGCTTGTAAAACTAAATGCAAAACTCGTAATGCTGAATATAATACAAGTCTATGCACCTAGTATATCTGAAAGTTTCGATCAAGAAATCCAACAATTCTACAAGGAAATAGCAGAATTACTAAAACTAGCAAAACCCCATGATATCGATCTTATCATGGGTGACTTTAATGCAGTGATGGGCATTTATGTAATACCTATTCCCGCGGGAATAGACTAAAAAATGCTGCTTGTGCGCAGTCGACTCACGTACACTATAAAATTTTGTTGCTTTAGCAAATTTGTTGATTTTTCGCTTGCTACTACCCACACAATCATAAATGTTATAGTACGTGTGTGCGCACCACTGCTTTAATGCAAAAATTGGTAGTGGAAGAGTTGGCGACATTATTGCCCCTAATGGTCTAGGAACTAGAAACAAGCGGGGAGACTTACTAGTTGAGTTCTGTTAAGATTTCAACCTGAAAGTCATGAACACTTGGTTTTGCTTACCCAGTAGAAGATTGTATACTTGGAAATCTTCCCAAGATAACAACAACAACATAGAAATCAAATTGATTTTATTCTAATTAACAAAAGATTTTCATCCAGCATTCAAAAAACAACCACCTATCCCGGAGCTGACGTGCCAAGTGATCATACCTTACTAGCAGCTTCAATCACATTAAAACTCTCAAAAGTTAAACGCCCAAAAACTAACATCAACTTTAATCTTGACCTTTTAAATATAACAGAAATGAAGTCAAATCTTTGCGCAGAAATTAATGACCAGCTACAAAACAATAATGCAGAAGCTGTGGACATCCAGAACTTGTGGAAACAAACTTCAAGTATTCTTACTGAAACATTCTCCCGGATGACCGAAGAAATAATAGATCTCATGTCAGAAAGACAGATAAATAAAAATGTAAACATAATAATAATATAAAATACCAACGTCTCAACAACCTGATTAAGAATAAATGCAAGCTAGCAAAGAATGAATGGTTACATCGTCAATGTGAAGAAATTGAAGAGCTACAACGAAAAAACGATGACTTCAACATACACAGGAAAATCAAAGAACTTTGTGGAACACATAAGAAGGACATTCCATCATCCTTAATAGATGAAAATAATATAGTTATAACGGATTCTAAAGAGAGACAAAAAGTATGGGAAAACTACATAAAGAATCTGTTTGATGATTGCAGTAGATCTGACTATACTGAATCCGTTTCCCAACATCTCAAAAGCTTTCAACGCATCGAAAAACAAAAAAGCTCCTGGTCCTAATGATTTGCCAACCGAAATAATTAAACTCATAGAAGAGACAACCTAGATCTCCTTGTCAAATTGTTTATTTATTACCATCGCAAAAAAAATAACCCGAGATCGTGTAATGAATATAGACTAATCAGTTTGCTTAGTCACGCCTTAAAGATCTTCCTAAAAATTGAAAGACAATAGATGCCCAAAGGATTAAGGCGACTGACCAAAGAATTCTGCATCTTAAAAAGTAATGTTTAAGCTTTATCCTCGACCCCACATCGGGTTCATCCGCTATGAGTTTCCAAAAATACCCAAAACGACAAAAACCTAATGTGATGGAAAAGTTTTGATACTGGATTTTTGACCAGCACAACTTTTGTAATCAAGTGTATAACGTCGCGTTCCAGTCGCATTTTCAATGTTTAGTTGTGTTATTTTAAAATCAATTTTAAATTTAAATCTGGTCCAAATACTCGTGTTAAAAATTTTAAGAAAATCAATAAACAGTCCTATTTTCCTTTTGTAAACCGAGTTTCAAATTTCAGGGAGGATCCAATTTGATAACCCTTAAATTTTGCGAGGAAAAGTTTAACATACAAGTGAATATTTTAAAAGAGGTAGGGGGTTTACATTGTTTAAAAATAGCAAGTTCACTAAAAACACTGCATTTCCATTTCAGCTACAAGAAAAATTTAAATGATACCATTTTTAACCAAAATTAAGTATCAACAAAAAATTCAATAACAACAGCCACAGATTAAGAAACCTTTTAAGAGGATTAATATTTTTATTTTTTTTTTTTGTGAAAAACTCAGTTTTTCAAGTATGCGTTGTGACGAGTAGATGTTTGTTTGATTTTCACTTCATTAGTTGTAGCAACAATGGTTTTCTGACGTAAAACACTATTTTGGGAAGCAGGACATTGTTTGTGTTTCGTGACATAAAAGAAAAAACGGATACAGAATGAATGAATTACTTAATTGAGGGAAATACAATAGAACAAACATATTGTATACATCATGTGTTTGATTCCCAAATTCCCAGTACAGCTAATTACTCAATAGAATAAGAACCCCACGAAACACTTTAAAATGCAACGAATTTCGTTAATAAAGTTTGTTTATTTAACATCATCCAACAAGGAAATTGGTTGGTTTGGAGTTCACTTGTTTCTATTTGCCATGACTGCTGCTGCTGCTACTCTGGCTAACAATTCTATTTCAATTTTCCGCCTTATTAAACCAATACTGACATTTCAATACAGATTACATGATTGAATCACTGAAACATCAACGCTGTGGTCACGTGACCGTTTTTTTTTTTCTTTAAAATTTTTCGTTTTGGAAGGCGAGTGCTTTGTAGTTTACCAAATGGGAATTTGTTCCTAACCAAAGATCATCACTCCTCCCCATTTGTAGTGAGAGACACGTGTTATCTGTCGCTTGTTTTATTTTTTTGCATCATCGTCGTCGTATTCCTTTTGTTGTCTTCGACTCATTCGATTAAACAAATACAGACTCTGGTGTTTTTGTAACGTTAAGGACATAAAAGGGGCGCGAACGCGCGTGCATTGATGTGCAAATATTTTCATTTTGTTAGTTTCGCTGATGAATGAGAAATTTAACTGTATCCAGTGCTAGACTATTTTTGTGCGTGTGTGTGTGTTTGTTTGAGAAATCAATTTCGTAGTAGCAGCAAATCATCTGAGTGTATGTCATCACTAAAACGTTAAATGGAAATGAAATTGACAGGAATCAGCTCGTGAATAACTGGTGTATGAGTGTGTAGATACACTCATACAAATAATCTAAGTAAAAATTATAAGGTTTTCGTTAAGTGATACGGATGGTCTTATTAAGTAGGGAAGAGAGGGGCACATTCGCCACCTCCACTTATCTCTTAAACTAAGATAGGTATCAAATTGTGACAAATCAGTCAAATGTGTATTTATTAAGAGGGTAGACCCAGTTATTTCTAGGTTTTTGGGGTCGATGAATCCGAATATGCCCATAAAAATTCATTTCAATTGCCAGTTTTTCCCCTACCGCCCCGCTATAACCCCCCGGAGGATTTGGCATCTAAACCCTAAAATGACAACATAAAAATTATTCGACCCTTCCCTCAACCCCTAGCATCTTACAACCCCCTGAAAGGGGATGAATTTTGAGTGTTCATAAAAAATCAAGATGTATTTGGATTTCTATGTTTTTTGGACCGCTAAAACCGAATATGACTATAATATTGCAGCAAGTGTTGGACTATATAGCCCCGTTGCTGTATAATCTATACACAGCATGCATCAACTGGTCGTATATTCCTTTAAAATGGAGGGATACCAGAGTCGTATTTATCCCGAAGGCTGGGAAAAGTTCCCACACAGCTCCGAAGGATTTCAGACCAATTAGTCTGTCTTCTTTTTTGTTAAAGACAATGGAACGAATGATAGACTCATATTTGCGTAGAGTGATTGACCCGAGGTTGCTTTCGACAAAGCAACATGCATACAGCAAGGGACGATCAACGGAAACAGCTCTTCATGAGCTCGTTGGTACCATCGAGAGATCGCTTTCGGTAAAGGAGTACACTATGGTGGCCTTTCTTGATATTGAGGGGGCTTTTAATAATGTCATCCCAGAATCGATAATATTGGCATTGTCTGGTCTGGGAGTAAAGCGTGAAATCGTTTTAATGGTGGAAAACCTACTTGCCAATAGACGTATAACGTCTAAATTGGGAGCGTCTGTCATATCTCGATTTGTCAATAGGGGCACACCACAAGGAGGTGTTCTTTCGCCGCTTCTTTGGAACCTGGCACTGAATTCAATGCTACTATCTCTAGAAGCACGTGGTTGTCATGTTGTCGCATATGCTGACGATGTCGCGATAGCGGTAAAGGGGAAGCATCTGCCAACATTGCGGGACATTCTTCAGGGTTCTCTGAAAGATCTGTCTAAATGAGCAAGAGACTGTGGTCTAGGAGTTAATCCTAGTAAAACAGAGCTTGTTTTGTTTACAAGGAAAAATAAGATTCCTGCTTTTGATCCTATTTCTCTGGACGGTACTGAAATCACCTTCTCAGATGGAGCCAAGTATCTTGGAGTATTTCTAGATAGGAAGCTGAATTTCAGGCGTAATATTGAGGAACGGGTGAGAAAAGCAACGATTGCTTTGTATTCCTGTAAAAGGGCCATTGGAAAACGATGGGGTTTTAGCCCTCAAGTCGTTCATTGGATCTATACAGCAGTGGTGCGTCCAATTTTGCTGTATGGAATCATTGTCTGGTGGCCTGCTTTAGAAACAAAAGCGAACTTTGTCTTTATCACGAAGGTACAGAGAATGGCGTCAATGTGCATCACTGGTGCTCTTCGTACTACACCTACGGCTGCATTAGAAATCCTCCTTCACCTGATACCCTTGGACATATTGGGTAGGCAGTATGCGGCTGCGTCGGCAATTCGACTTAATAGCATGCTGCAATGGAGGAGCAGTGATTGTGGCGCGATCTCGAAAAAGATAACAATACCACAAAATGTGGACTGTGCTCCCTCTTTGAGCCTCTTTGAGCGCCACTTTACCACTATGATACCATCCAGGGAGTCTTGGATGGGGGATACTCCGGGTAGTGGAGCTACCATAAATTTTTACACAGATGGATCGAGGCTGCACGAACAAGTGGGCTTTGGAGTCTATTCGGAAGAGCTTGGGTTGAGCCTCGCTCGTAGATTGCCAGATCATTGCAGTGTTTACCAGGCAGAGATGCTGGCAATAAAAGAAGTGGCTGACTGGTTGAGCTGCAATGTCTTGTCTACAACCGCAGTCAACATCTATACTGACAGTCAAGCCGCGGTCAAGTCCCTGGATTCAATGTTTCTGAAAACAAGATCTGCCCTTAACTGCCGCACGTCTTTAAATGAGATGGCCAAGCAGTTTAACATACGACTCATATGGGTCCCAGGGCACAGAGACATTCCAGGGAATTGCAAAGCCGATGAGCTTGCAAGACTAGGAACTACCTTACAGGTTCCAACAGAATTGGAATGTGTTGGTATGCCTCTAGTAACTTGCAAGAAAAACCTACGGCTTTGTTCTGCGACGGAGACTAATCAAAGATGGGCAAATAGATGGACGTGTGAGACAACACGACTGATTTGGCCTTCTCTTAATCAGGGGCGCACAAGTGAGCTGATATCGCTTCCAAGAGGAGAGATTTCGACGGTGGTTTCTATAATTACCGGACACTGTCTTATAGGGAAGCACGCAGAGCGGTTAAATGTGCCGTCGAATGACTTTTGCCGAAGTTGCATGGATGAAGAGGAGTTGGAAACTATCGAACACTTTATTTGCCATTGCCCGGCACTTTCTGGTCAGAGACTTGCTTCAATGGGATCTAGGGAGCTGTACGATCTTTCTGATTTGTTGGATGTCAAAATTCAACATCTAAGGAGTTTTATAAGAAGCTCAAAATGGTTTAACGACAGGGACTAGTAGGGAAACCTATTACGGTCCCGTGGTATCACAATGGATCTCAGAGTCTACGTGTGTTGACGTAAAACGTCAGCAGCCACTAACAACCTAACCTAACCTAATAAAATCAGGTTTTTAATAATAATTCTTCCAAAAAATTATATTGTTAACGAATTTCTAGAAATTTAATTTCTTGGCTATTGTGCCCCACACTAGAGATGGGCGCGTGAGTGATTTTTGACTCACGCTCAGGACAGGAATTTTTGAATCACGATCACTAACTCACGAGCATAATTTTTCTACTCACACTCACTCGCAATCACGGGAGTAAATTAAATACAACTCACACTCACGTGCACTCACACAAGCTTCACTCAAACTCACGTTGACTCACACTTACGAAACTTTTATTTATACAAAAAAAAATTTCAAAAACTAAAATTTCAAAAATTCTGCGAAATTTTACAATATTTTTTTTTGCTTTTTTCGTACGAAATCCTAAATTTAGCAGAATTTTAATGTTATTTTGTTGATTTTTTTGGTACGAAAGGAAATATGAAGAGAAAATAAATCACGCAAAAAATCGACTCACGCACTTACTCACGCAAAAATCTTACGCACGCACACTCACTCACGCAATTTTTCTCCGCAATCCCTCACAATCACGTGAGTAAAATCGAATTCAGTCACACTCACGCGTGATCACGCTCTAATCTGCTCATGTGCCCATCTCTACCCCACACTCTTGTCGCATGTGCCACATTCATGGGGCAGTTTTGCCGAGTTGGGTTGTAGTAGGTTCCCCCACTATTCCCCACAGTTCACTGGGATCTCTAGATCCCAGTGAAGCAAGTCTCTGATCAGAAAGTGTCGGCAATGTCAGTTAAAGTGTTCGATAGTTTCCAACTCCTCCTCATCCATGTAGCTCCTGCAAAACTCATTTGACGGCACATTTGCTTTCCTATAAGACAGTGTCCGGTAATTACAGCAACCACAGTCAACATTTTTCATTTTGTGCGCTTCTGATTAAGAGAAGGCCAAAATTAGTCTCTGTCACGGAAAAAAGCCGCAGACTTTGCTTGAAAATTTCTTGAGGCATGCCAACACATTTCAATTCTGTTGGAACCTGTAAGGTAGTTCTCAATCTTACAAGCTCATCGGCTTTACAGTTCCCTGGAATGTATCTGTGCCCTGGGTCCAACTACTCATTTATAGACGAGCAGCAGTTAAGGGCAGATCTTGTTTTCAGAAACATTGGCTCCTGGGACTTGACTGTCAGAATAGACATTGAATGCGGTTGTAGACAAGACACCAAAGCCCACTTGTTCGTGTAGCTTCAGTCTATCTGTGTAAAAAATGTATAAAGGCTCCTCTACCCGGAATGCCCCTCATCCAAGAATCCAATGAACGACTTAAGGGCTAAAGCCCCATTGTTTTCCAATGGCCCTTTTACAGGAAATCCTTGCTTATCTCACCCGTTCCTCAATGTTACGCCTGAAATTTAACTTCGTATCTAAAAAATGCTCCAAGATATTTGGCTCCATCTGTGAAGGCTATTTAATGTTGGCCGGTGCTTTCCCTTTACCGCTATCGTGACATCGTCAGCATATTCGACAGCGTGACAACCAAGTGTTTTTTAGAGAGAGCAGAATTGAATTCAGTGTTTCAAAGAAGTGCCGAAAGAACACCTGTGGTGTGCCTCAATTTACAAATCGAGACATGATATAGTAGACTGGGTCGAAATCCTACAAAATCTAAGGATCGATTGTCCTTAGTGCGGGAAAGTGGTAATAGGGTAATATAAGCATTTTATGGAAGACAACTTTTTAATCGATCAAAAACTCTATTAGCGCATCGGTGGTCAAAATTGAGATTTTGGTCAAAATGGCCAAATTTTAAAAAAAAATTTAAAAATATAAATTTCATTTTCTTGCTTAGTAAAAAAAAATTTTTTATTGCATTTGATACTAATAACTTATGTATTAAATATTGGAATTTTATGCCATCATTAACATATTTTTATTTAAGATACAAAAAAAATCATATTTTTGACGCGGTTCTAAAAACCACTTTTTTTTTAATTTAATTTTTATTTTTTATCAAAATTGCAAAATATATCGATTTTATTACTCAATGTTATTGAAAACATCATAAAGACTAAAGACTTAAATTTTTGCGAAAATCCGTTTGGTAGTTTTTTGTGGGGAGCGGTTTCAATTGAGCGGATTTCAAGGAAATCGTATTTTTTGCCATTTTTTTGAGTTTTTATTTTTTATAAACTACATTATTGTACAAATTGACCAATATTATGCTCTATCTTGTTCCATTTGATCATGGTAACTTAGTTTTGAAACGATAGATTTATAGGACATCTTTAACCCTAATCGGTCAGCGGCCAAAAGTGTCCCGTACTGAGTTTTTTTAGGTTTTAACTACTGTTCAATGAAGTTAATGGTTGCAAAATCATATTTGTGTTGAATATTGTGTTGTATAATCTTTTATTTAATCATATTGACTTAATTTTGAAACATACATATTTTTGGACATCTTTAACCCTGATGTGCATGCAACCAAAAATGTCCCCTACCAAAATTTTCATGTTTTTCATAAATAAAAAAAAAAAAAAAGATTTGTATTTAAAATAGTCATAAATAACACAGTGATACAAAATCGAACTTTCGGAATCGGAATGGGATGAAACCAAAAGCAAATGATAGCTGACGTTTTCCATAACAAAACCCACAAGGCCTTTTTTTTAGGTCAGAGCTAGATTTTATTTTACACGCATTTAAAGTTGGTGATTTTAAAGCATTTAAAGTTTTTGTGTACTAAACGTGTCCAACTTTAAAGACCCCTGGTGGTGCCCTTATTGGACATGTAGGGTCCAGTTTCCAAACTTAAGCTCAAAATTACTTCAGCTATGACTGGTATGAATTTTGCTGCAATCGGTCCAGTACCTATTTACTGAATAGCCAAATTATTAAAATAAACCATGTACACCGTTGCGTATGATTGTTATTTAAAGGCAATTATTAATATAAAACACTGGACACCGTTGCGTATGATTGTTATTTAAAGGCAATTACAATATTAATCATTCGCCACTAATACAGTTTTCAAGCATTTATTATTGTAATTATAATAAAAGTGCACTAACTTCAAATGCGTGTAAAACAAAATCTAGCTCTGAACTAGAAAAAAGCCTTGAGGGGTTTGTTATGGAATATGTCAACTTTCATTTGCTTTTGGTTTCATCCCATTCCGATTTTGGGTGTTGCACTGTGTAATTAATTGAATAATTTTGATATTGCCGAAAGCGTTAACCCTTCTGAAATAAAGGTCAAAAGTGGCCCACTAACAGATTTTTAAGCCGAAATGATAACATTGAATTAGGATTACGTGCGGACTAATTTTGTTTTAATAAAACTAAAATTTTTTGAAATTATATCACACGCAACCATTCATTTCATATAAGTACATATTTATTAATGTCAAAAAAGCCATAAAACAAATAATCGCTAAATCAAACTTTTAAGACTACACACAAAAAAAAAACTTTGTCAAATTACAAGGAAAAGTCTCGTAATCCCATTTTACCAATATTTGACAGTTTTCCTTGTTTTTTAACAAATCGAAATTAACATTCTTTTTTGTAATTTTACAATTTTTTTTTGTAATTTTACAAATCCAAGATAATTTTACAAAAAAAATCTACTAAATTCACGAGAATTCCTTGTAATTTTAATTGCGTCAAAAAACTGTTAATTTACCAAATTATTATTTACAAAAAATCTTGTAAAATTACTAGGAATTTTTGTCAAAAAAAAAGTTACACGTTTTTCTTGTAATTTTACAAGGTTTTTTCTAGTGTAGACTAAATGCCCATTCGTTTTCACACTTAGCTTTAGCCCCGATCAACGACGAGGATGTGGGCTAAAAAAAAAACCTTCTGCACCAAACGCAATTTCTAAAAAGTCACAGATATTTTTTGTTTTAAGTCCTATTTTTAGAAAAATAAGGTAATTTTAACCCTTCCAATAAATGAATTATATAAAAAAAAATCTTGTAAACAATTACGAATAAAAATAATGCCACTCGGACTTTTACTTTTGGAGCTACATGCTGCCAAAATTAAGAAAATATAGACCAAAATTCATCTCGTTTGGTTTGAAAATGCAATTCTTAATATTTTTTATGGCCTTTTTGGCCAGGGCAGGTAAATTTTGATATTTGCAAAAAAATGCAAAAAGTCATAACCCTAATGTAATTTTTAATTTAAATTGCGATTTTCACTCAATTGAGGTTAAATTAGAGCGAGAAAATAAAGTAGATCTTATATAACTATCTCTGTCTTTAAAACAAAAATAAAACATTAAATAAATAAAAAAATCAACATAAAATTACTCAAAATGGGGTCGAAATCCTCGTCGTTGATCGGGGGTAAATCTAAGTGTGAAAATGGACACTTAGTCTAGTCTTCAAATTTTAATTTTAAGGATATTTGTATAATTGTTTTTTTGGACATTAAGAAATATATGAAATGAACGATTGCGTGTGATATAATATCAAAAAATTTTAGTTTTATTAAAACAAAATTAATCCGCACATAATTCTAACTCTTAAAAATCTGTTAGTGGGCCACTTTTGACCTTTATTTCAGAAGGGTTAACGCTTTCGGCAACATCAAAATTATTCAATTAATTATTTATGACTATTTTGAATACAAAAATGTGTGTTTTTTTTTTTATTTGTGAAAAACATGAAAATTTTGGTAGGGGACATTTTTGGTTGCATGCACATAAGGGTTAAAGATGTCCAAAAATATGTATGTTTCAAAATTAAGTCAATATGATTAAATAAAAGATTATACAACACAATATTCAACACAAACATGATTTTGCAACCATTAACTTCATTGAACAGTAGTTAAAACCTAAAAAAACTCAGTACGGGACACTTTTGGCCGCTGACCGATTAGGGTTAAAGATGTCCTATAAATCTATCGTTTCAAAACTAAGTTACCATGATCAAATGGAACAAGATAGAGCATAATATTGGTCAATTTGTACAATAATGTAGTTTATAAAAAATAAAAACTCAAAAAAATGGCAAAAAATACGATTTCCTTGAAATCCGCTCAATTGAAACCGCTCCCCACAAAAAACTACCAAACGGATTTTCGCAAAAATTTAAATCTTTAGTCTTTATGATGTTTTTAATAACATTGAGTAATAAAATCGATATATTTTGCAATTTTAATAAAAAATAAAAATTAAATTAAAAAAAAGTGGTTTTTAGAACCGCGTCAAAAATATGATTTTTTTTGTATCTTGAATAAAAATATGTTAATGATGGCATAAAATTCCAATATTTAATACATAAGTTATTAGTATCAAATGCAATAAAAATTTTTTTTTACTAAGCAAGAAAATGAAATTTATATTTTTTAATTTTTTTTTTTAAATTTGGCCATTTTGACCAAAATCTCAATTTTGACCACCGATGCGCTAATAGAGTTTTTGATCGATTAAAAAGTTGTCTTCCATAAAATGCTTATATTACCCCATTACCACTTTCCCGCACTAAGGACAATCGATCCTTAGACTTTGTAGGATTTCGACCCAGTCTAATGATATAGGTCTATTGACAAGTAGAGTTTCAACCATTAAAACATTCCCACGCTTCACTCCCAGACAGTGTTGCCAGAAGTAGGGGAAAATCCCTACATATAGGTATTTTTGTTCTCAAAATTGTAGCGTTGGGAAAAACGGACAGATTTTTAGAATTTCATCAAATGTAGGTATACTTTTTCAAAATATAGCTAAAAGTTGTTCAAAACCTTGAATTTTAGTTAAACAGTACTTTTCATAGAGGGTTTAAAAACAAATTCTTGGAATGTGTTTTTTTAAATCTTTTGTACACTCTTATTAAAAAGGTACCTATGGCCGCTGTTCCAAAAAAAGTAATTCACATAAAAAATGTGAAAATGAAAATTTCCGAATTTTTTTGGTGTTCTAGATTTCACATCCGAATTTCATTTTCGTTTTGTTTCACATAAATAAAATTTTGTGAAAGTAAAACGAATGCACTTTTTTCCTTATCTATATATATAATTTCCCTATTTGTGTGTTCCTCTTTTTTTGTCTATCCAGAGCTTTTTGAAGCCACTGATGAGCTACAAAGCTGAAAATTGGCATACTTATAGTAAAACACCTGGGGCAGATCCTAACGTAGCCGGATTTTCGATTTTTTGCCTGTGGGCGGAGAAATAAGCGGGAAAGTGGGCGTGGCAAAATGCAATTTTTTGACGTTTTTGCTTAATTTAAAGCCCCCAAATGACTTAGGAATCTGAAAATTTCCTAGAATATAGTCCTAACGATGGCGCATATCCCCAATGTGGGCGGAGAATTGAGGGGAAAAGTGGAGTAGCAAAATTTAGATTTTTGTAACATTTTTACTTCTTTTGAAGCCCCCAAATGACTTAGGAAGCTGAAAATTTCCTAGAATATAGTCCTAACGATGGCGCATATCCCCAAGTAGTCAGATTCAAAATTTTCGCAATGTGGGCGGAGAATTGAGGGAAAAGTGGCGTGGCAAAATTGGGATTTTTTTAAATTTTAACATCTTTTGAAGCCCCCAAATGAGTTAGGAAGCGGAAAATTGCATAGCATTTAGTTCTAACAATGAGGCATATCCTGAAGTAATCGGATTTAAATTTTTTAAACTGTGGAAGGAGAATTAAGAGAAAAATGGGGCGTGGCAAAATTGTGTTTTTTAATATTTAATTTGAAGACCCCCAATGATATATGAAGATGAAATTTTTGGCATTTTTGCTTATTTTAAAGTCCTCTAATGACTTAGGAAGCTGAAAATTTTCTAGCATATAGTCCTATTCATAAAGCATATCCTGAAGTAGTAAAATTTTAAATTTTTGGACTGTGGGCGGAGAATTGAAAGGAAAATGAGGAGTGACAAAATTGGGATTTTTAACATTTTAACTTCTTTTGAAGTCCCTAAAGGAAGCGGAAAATGCACAGAATTGGCATGTATATAGAAGGTTTCATGTGGAAGATCAACACGAGCCTGGATTTTTGATATCCAGTGTATGTGTGGAGAATAAGAAAGGCAAAGGGCGTGGTAAATTTATTTGCATCTATTTTCTGAATATATATTTTATTTTTTTGTGTTTCTCTTATTTTTTGTGTATTCAGCGCCTTTTGAATCTCATTGGTGGACTTAAAAGCTTAAAATTGGCATGTATATAATAAAACACCAGGGACGGATTCTTACGAAGTCGGATGTTTTGCCTGTGGGCTGCGAATTACGAGAAAAAGGGGACTGAGCCATGGTTTAATTACAAGAACTGAAATTTTCGGCTGCGATTACCGAAATTTATTTGGACCAACAGAAGTTAAATTTTCAAAACAAATTTTGGTTATGGCAACCGAAAATTTCGGTTGTTGTTATTAAACTATGCAGTTGGCTCTAAATTCGGCTGGCACAACTAAACTGTTCTCTCTGTGTAGGGACGGAGAATTAAGAGAAGAAATGGGCGTGGAAAAATTATGTTTTTACATCTTACCTTATTTTGAAGACACCTTATGACCTTGAAAGATGAAAATTAGAATACATATGGTACGGACTATGGCAAAGATCAACTCTGACCTGGATATCCAGTGAAAGGGCGGATATACAAAAAAAAAATCCGTTGTGAATTTTGTTCAGTTTATATATATAATCTGTAACGTAGCCGAATTTTCGTCCTTTAAGACAGGGGGAGTGGCGGAAGACGGCGAAATTTAGTTTTTAAACATTTAAACTATTTCTGAAACCCCTAATGACTAAGGAAGCTGAAAATTGTAAAGAATAAAGTATTGACAATGGATCATATCCATATGAAGTCAAATTTAATATTTAAACTGTGTACAGAAAATTATAAGGAAAAATTTAAGTGAAAAAATTGTGTTTTTTAAAATTTTGTCTAATTTTAAAACCCTTCATGATAAAAAGAAAGATAAAAATTGCCATGTATATAGGAGTGACCATGGGACAGATCCACATGATGGATTTTTGATATCCGGTTTAAGGACGGAGAGACGAAATGGGCGTGCTAAATTTAGTTCTAAAATTTTATCAATAAAACCTTTTATACTCATTAAATTTTTTTCCAGTTTGGGAAATACATATATTGATGTAACTCAATCTAGCAATATTAAATTTTTGAACTGCAAACATAATTTTTTATAAAGTTTGGTAAAATATTAGAACTATTGAGAAAAGTGATTTGGTGTTCCGCCTGGCAGGGACAGGCTATTCGACTAGTAATTTTTTAAATTTTAATTATTCGATTTCAACTTCGAATTAAAACGTGATCAACAAAACTCTAAACTTGATTTCATGAGATTCGGAAATTTTCATGTGAATTGAAAAGTTGTGAAAGACAGAACAGATGCCTATATTAATTGGGTAAATTTCAACAAACTCTGTAATCTACTCGAAATTAATAGAAATTTTCCTATTTATAGTACGAAACTTTACTCGTTTTACATATGAAAGTAGAAAAAGAAGTACACGCAGAAAAATGTTTAGTTGGAATTCCATTATGAAAACGGAATTTTGATAAATCTTATTAATTTTTAGTTGTTATTGTAAATTTTGTATCACCATACCAAATAAATAACAGCAGTAATAATTAATTATCAATCGTGACCGAAAGGATGTATCAACAACTAATAATTTGGTAAATATACCCAAACTAAAAACCAATAAAGTTTTTGAAAAATATTTAGTAAGTACAACCGATTCTTTTAGTCTTTATTTTCCCTCTCAACCAATAATCATTTGTTTAAATTAATAAATTCCAAAAACATTAGGTAATAGTACCCACAACTGAAAATGTTGGTTAACTTAACTAAATTTTCAATAATTTTTTAATTTTTGAAAAGTTTTACTAAATTATAAATTTGTATTGGTATTCTTAACTAATAAGTGGTCGTTAGGATTTCATTTCGATTACAAAATTAAAACGTCAAAAAAATAGAAAGTAATTAGTTGAAAGAAAAATTTTAATGTGTTCAGACGTATTTTAAATTTTAACATAAAACTCATGCAAAATTCCATAAAAAAATGTTACAAATTTTGACGGTAAGTTGATACCACTGCCGAAATACAAACAATTGAAATTAATAAATCTTATTTTAGATATTTGCACACTCAACTTTAATGATGTTTTACCAAAAAGTCGACAAAAGAATCAATTTTGAGCCAAAATGTCCAGAGAGTGGTAACAAATTTAAGGTTAATAAATGCCAGAATATTGAATTTAACAAATGTTCACCCAAAACTATTCTCTGAATCGGAGGCATTTTCTATAGGAAAAATGACTCAAAATCTGAGATTTTTCTGTAAGAAAAATCGCTTAAAATCTGAGACTTTTTCTGTCAGAAAAAATTCTCAGAACCTAAGACTTTTTTCCGAATCTGATACTTTTTCTATAGGGAAAATTTCAGAATTTTATTCTTTTACAGATTCTGAGACATTTAAAAAAAAAAAAAAATTCTAGAAGTCTGAGATACTTTTTTCTATTTTTTCATTGACATTTTTTCTTAAGAGATATATGAGGAGTTCCGGCTAAGACTTAAATTTTGAGGTAAAAAAGATTTGATTTTTGTTTTGATGGCACATCGATGAAAGTTTGTATAAATATTAGAAGCTATTTAAGAATAAGAAATTCGTTCGCGTCAATTAAATAGCGCAAGGGGGTCAAAAGTTATGGCGGTTTTAAGATTTAGCGGTTTTAAAAAATCTTTAAAATATTTTAAATATTTTTTTTCTACACATTTGTTGCATGCGATATTAAAACATGCCAGGATATATCATTTCTTCTAAAATATATGATATAAATTTAACCCTTTAATGACCAAACGATTTAAAAAAAAAAATATCTAAGTACCTAAAATCGCGATTAATTCGCGGTAAAAGAAAAGTTTCACAATTTTTTATAACATATTTAGGCAATGCGCGTTGGTATTACTGAAAAAATTCACGGAAAATCGTATCATTGTACCAGTAGTTTAAAAAAAATCGGTGATGCTTTTTTATAACAAGAAAATTTAATATGGTCCAAAAAATCTATAATCATCAAAATTTTTTAACCCGCCTCTGATTTTATGATGACACATCAAGTGGGCTTTCATTTAAAAAAAATTTCATCCGATTTCGTGTAAAGCCTTGGATGTGCCAGATCAAAACAGGTTTAGATAAAATCATCGCGCTTTCCGCTCAGAATGGCTTAAAGTAAAAAGTCAAAAAGCAAATCAGTTCTACTCGTTAAGGCACGTCTTTTGGTATATTAAAATGAACATGATGCATTAATTGCTACTAAAAAAAATTGGAAACAGATTTGCAAATTTCGCACAATTTTTAAAAATGCCATAAAATTTTTGCAATTTATTTTTTATAAACCCGCCAGTGATTTTTTTATGTAACCTCCTAAAAAATTCGGTTTACGCAAGAGTCCACCAAATTTCGAATGAAACCGCGAATGTGCCTCGCGAAAAACTGGTATTTTAAAAAAATTACGTTTTTTCTTTCGAACTTTGATCTGCTGAAACTCCTTAACTATTCGTGGCACATTAACAGGATTAGTTCCAAAATGTTAAGAATTACAACAGCTACCAACTCTAGTTCAACTTTTTTCATTTTATAGAGGGGGCCGAAATCCCTGATCAAAAAACCGCGAAAATTTAAAAACTCTTAATTTTTGGTTTCAAAACTTAACCGTCTTATAACTTCTTACCAAGCGATGAAGCACCGATCAAGCCAACATTAAAATAATCTCTCATACGTACTGACTTTGTGTTATGCCGGAAAAGATTGAAATATAAGGAGAACTTAAAAAAAAAAGCGAAAGAAGGTAAAAACTATTGATTATTTCAAGCCATTTTTATCGATTTTTCAACTTTAACCCTCTGTAACTTTTACGGATAAAGTGGGGTAATCCTTAAACATTGCTCAGTGATGGTTCAAGGTCTTGTTTACACAACTGCATTTACAGTTTTTCTAAATTCCAAAAACTGCCGGTTTTTTAAAACATTTATTTCAGTTTCACTGAGTTGAAATTTAAAAAAGATTTCATGATATTTTGAATTCGAGTTATTTTACTCTAGAATGTCTCACAGATTCTGAGACAATTTTTTTTTTTAGAAAAATTCTTAGATTTTAAATTTTTTCTATCATAATTATCAGTTTTAATTTATTTTTTCTATTGTATGTATTTATTTCACTTTTTAATTTATAAAATTTTTACAAACTCAGTAAAATTGCTTGAAACAAATATTAAAAATTTTATTTCAAAAGAAACAGTTTAAAAAAATATTGATTGGTACAACTATATAACGCTTTTTAAAATTCGATCACTCTAACCAATGTCAATTTTAACATAAAAATATTCGGTTCTTATAATAGATATTTACCGGTAGAGACAACTGAATTGGCAGTAGAGGCAACTGATTATTGTGATAGTTGGTGCAACCGCAAAAATTCAGTTGGCAAACAATTCAGTTGCAACAACTGAATCTATTTTCTGTGTGTATCATAAAGAGCAAATCTTATGATTTTGAATAATATTAAGCAACTCAAGTATTTTCTTATAAATTTTTACGCTTTTGATTAAAAATATAGTAGACTTGTGAGAAAAATAATCGAAAACACCCAGAAACATTTTTTAGAACCGGTTCTGACAACATCTGTTTCAGAACAGGATTTAAAAAAACAAGTTTTAGTTTTTCTTACAAACACCTGTTACTTTCGAGACAATCTCTATACAAAAAACATCGGTGTATCACCAGAAGTAGAACAGGTTTTGTGGGAGAATAATTTTTTCCACACCGGTGCACCAGGTCTTTGCAATCCAATGTTTAGCTGGGCGATGATCTGTTAATATTATACATTAAAAAAAAATATAAATTATTGGAACTTAAGTTTTTTTAATTAAATTTGTCCAATTTTAACGTAGGGATAAATTGTAGGGGATTTTTTTTTCGAAAGTAGGGAAAAAAGGGATTTTTTCATAAGCGTAGGTACTTTCAAAAAAATCCACTGGCAACACTGCTCCCAGACCAGACAATGCTACAATTATCGATTCTGGGATGACACTATTAAAAACCCACTTTACACTATGGTGGCACAGTGACAATAGAACGAATGATAGACTCATATTTGAGTAGAGTGATTGATTGAGAGTGATTTCTTTCGACTAGGTTACATGCATACAGCAAGGGTAGATCAAAGGAAACAGCTCTTCATGCGCTCGTTGGTACCATCGAGAGATCGTTTTCGGTCAAGGAGTACACTATGGTGTACTGTATATAGAGGGGGATTTTAATAATGTAATCACAGACTCGATAGTTGTTTCATTGTCTGGTCTAGGAGTGAAGAGTAGGATCGTTTAAATTGTGGAAAATTTACTTGCCAATAGATGTATAACGTCTGAATTAAAGCGTCTCGATTTTTCGACGCCACAGGGAGTATTCTTTCGGCGCTTATGTGGAACCTGTATTCAATTTACAATGTTGCTTTCTCTAGACCAGTGGTCGGCACAAAGAGGCATATGAAAGTATTAGTGTTTTAATAAAAATATGCATGTGTTGGTGTATTTCTTCAACAAAGCGACATCAACCTGCTTTGAAGAAAGTCAGCTTGCTACTGAATAAAATATTTGTTTTTTTTATGCTCTTTGTTGATTTTTTGTTGACATTCGTGTTGTATACATGTGAATTACCGATTGTGTTCGGCTCCAGCGTGCAATGGGTGCCGATCACTGCTCTAGACGCACGTGGCCTCATATGCTGACGATATCGCAATAGCGGTAGCTGTGAAGCAGTTCATTTGGGTAAGTCTCTAGTTTACTAAGTTTATCGCGATTGGGGAGTGCTGTCGCCAGGTGCCCCAAGTTCTTCTGGATTTTTCACCTCGCGTCTAGGGAGTGCTGGCGCCAGGTGCCCTAGTTGGACTTACCCTCGCTGTTCGCGTCTAGGGAGTGCTGTTGCCAGGTGCCCTAGCTTGGATTATTTTCTCTGCTCGCGTCTAGGGAGCGCTGTCGCCAGGTGCCCTAGCTTGGATTATTTTCTTTGCTCGCGTCTAGGGAGTGCCCTAGCTTGGATTATTTTCTTTGCTCGCGTCTAGGGAGTGCTGTCGCCAGGTGCCCTAGCTTGGATTATTTTTCTCTGCTCGCGTCTAGGGAGTGCTTTCGCCAGGTGCCCTAGCTTGGATTATTTTCTCTGCTCGCGTCTAGGGAGTGCTGTCGCCAGGTGCCCTAGCTTGGATTATTTCCGCAGCTCGCGTCTATGGAGTGCTGTCGCTAGGTGCCCTAGCTTGGATTAGTTTCGCTGCTCGCGTCTAGGGAGTGCTGTCGCCAGGTGCCCTAGCTTGGATTATTTTCGCCGCTCGCGTCAAGGGAGTGCTGTCGCCAGGTGCCCTAGCTTGGATTTTTTTCGCCGCTCGCATCAAGGGAGTGCTGTCGCCAGGTGCCCTAGCTTGGATTATTTTCGCCGCTCGCGTCTAGGGAGTGCTGTCGCCAGGTACCCTAGCTTGGATCATTTTTGCCGCTCGCGTCTAGGGAGTGCTGTCGCCAGGTGCCCTAGCTTGAATTGTTTTCTCTGCTCGCGTCTAGGGAGTGCTGTCGCCAGGTGCCCTAGCTTGGATTATTTTCGCCGCTCGCGTCTAGGGAGTGCTGTCGCCAGGTACCCTAGCTTGGATTATTTTCGCTGCTCGCGTCTAGGGAGTGCTGTCGCCAGGTGCCATAGCTTGGATTCTACGTCACGGTCCCGTTCCGCTAGCGCGGTCATCGGTCGCCGTTCCTTAGTTTAAGTTTTACTCTCTTTAGTAGTTTTAGTTATTCAATAAATGAATTTATTATAACGTTTTAAAAACCAGTCTTTTACTCTCGGTCTCAGCAAATATAAATTTCTGTGACGATCCCTACCCCTGCGAGCTATACCCCAGCTAACGGAGGAAACTCGTCGTTACAATAGAAGTGTGAGACTGCACTACAGATTGGACCTTCTCGAAATCATAAGCGCACAAGTTATCTGATATCGCTTCCAAGAAAAGAGATTTCGACAGTAGTTGCTGTAACTACACTGCCTTATAGGAAAGCACGCTGAGCGATTAAATGTGACGTCAAACGACTTTTGATGGAGTTGCATGGATAAGGAGGAATTGGAAACTATTGAACACTTTATCTGCCATTGCCCGCCACTTTCTGGTCAGACTTGCTCCACTAGGATTTAGGCAGCTGCACGATCTTTCTGATTTTTCGGATGTCAAAATTCAATATCTTAGAAGTTTACTAAGGAGCTCGAAAGAATCTGAGACTTTAACAACAAGAAAAATGCCTCTACAATACTCAGGAAAAGGGTATCTGAAGCTGACACCTTTTCCACAGAAATATGTCTCCGATTCTGAGACTTTACTATGAAAATACTTTTCTAAGAATTTTGAATTACAAAAGAGTTTCTTCAACTGTATAAGAAGAATTTTTTATGATGCCGAGACTTTTTTACAAAAATATCTCGGAATAAGAGTATTTTTCTTTGATAAAAAGGTTTAGAATCATCTAAATGTTTTAGGTAGATCACTTGTTTACTAGAAGTTGATTTTTTCTTGAACTAACAACTTTTTTCGAGTGTATTATCATATGTTGTTGTGTGAATATGTAGCTACTGCTGTTGCTGCTACTCACGTTGCTCCTTTTGTGAATTTGTTTTAGGTCACGTGTCGTTAGAATTGTGTATGCCTTTTTCGTTTACGTTACTAATCTATCAAAAGTGTTGCTTGCCACCAAAAAAAAAAACAGCAAAATAGAAACATACATAAAAACAAAAGATACACCAGCTAGTATACACACATCGAACATATTGTATGTGTACGTACTATTACCAGAGGAAAAGGAAACCACCATTTTTGTACATTCATCTTTCCTTGTTAACCACCACTTTTCCGATTGTTTCCTTTTGTTATTTTGATTGTTTATGCAGCAATTTTGTTTAATTTTGATTTGTTTTCCTTTTTCATTGTTTTGTTTGTTTCAATTTTGGATTTTGCCACTTTAGGTGGCATTATCCTGTTGTTTTTTCCAGGATTTTTTTTTTTTAATTTTTTGTTCAATTGAAATGTAAATATTAAAAGATTTTTGTTTGGTTAGAAAACAAAAAACACTTGTAATAGTGATTGGTAATTAAGTGACACGTTTTGCATATATTATCTGCAAAGAAAATACAGCATTGTAAAGTGTGAGAATTTAGTGGAAAATTCTAAAAGTAAAAATTTAGATTTGAAGTAATAAAAACCTAATGGATTATTCGATGAATTTGTATACCTTGCACTTATTGTTAGTGGTAGAGGTCTGGGACCCCAAAAAGTATATCAGCCATTCCAGGAAAAAACGGTCACAAATGCACATTTTCTGACCTTGGGTCTTCCGAATATCATGAAACTTTTTTGTAGGAACTCTAAGAAACCATTAAGAAATTTCAGTTTATAGAGATTTAAAAAAACGATTTTAATTGGTTTTCATTATGCATTTTTTAAACCCAAGGGCCTCGATTTTTAGCATTTTTTCTAAAGACCTGCATTTTTACTTTTTTTGGTCTTGTAATTTTTAGCATTTTAATATATATTTTTTTTAAATCTCTTACTATTTTCCCATACAAAGAGTTTTTTAAAGTTAGATTTTATAAGTAGAAAATACACAAAATAATCAATCTGGGAAATTACAAAGATACTTTGCTGAGCCAGCAGAAAAAACCATAGATTTCCACCAGCAATATTTTTTGTTATTTTACGAAGAAAACTCTGTAAAATAACTCGATAATGTTATTATAGTAATAAAACTGTAAATTTAAAGAACTACATGTAAAATGATCATAAAAGCGACCAGAAATTTACCAAAAAAACTCTGTAAATTTACAAAGTTTTAGTTAAATGCATTTTATGAGTGCAAAATTTTACAAAAAAAAACTGCAAATTTGCAAAGTTTAAGTTAAACCCATTTTATGAGTGAACAATTTTAAAAAAAAAAAGATTGTAAGTATAAATATATTTGTAAACACTCTGTAAAATTATTTCGATAAAAAAAACTGTACATTTACAGAATTATCTGTAAAATTTTGGTATGTGACCAGAAGTGTATAAAAAAACTCTGAAAATTAACAGTTTTTTTAAAAATTTATTTGATTTTAAATTGGAACACATGGAAATCAAACTGGAAAACTTCTTAAAGTTTTCATTCATGAACTCCAAAACTTCTCTGCTTCGAAAACATTTAACAGTCTGCCACAGTGTTGCCAGTAGATTTTTTTGAAAGTACCTACGCTTATAAAAAAAATCCCTTTTTTACCTACATTAGAAAAAAATGTCCCATACAATTTATCCCTACATTAAAATTGGTCAAATTTTATTAAAAAGATTTTTTAGGTCGAATAATTTCAGATTTTCTTTAAGTGTATAATATTAACAGACTAATGCCCCGCTATATATTTGGTTGCAAAGAACCGGTGTGGAACAACTTATTCTCCCACAGAACCTGTTCGAATTTTGGTGCTACACCAAGGTTTTTTATATAGAAAGATTGTCCTGAAAGTAACAAGTGTTTGTAAGCAAAAATAAAGCTTGTTTTTGTTATTTGAAAATCTGTTCTAGAGCAGATTTTGTCAGAACCGGTTCTAAAAAATTTTCCTTGGTGTTATCGATTACTGTTCTCACAAATCTACTTTACTTTAAATCAAAAGAGTCAAAACTTAAAAGAAAATACTTGAGTTTTTTGATATTACTCGAAATTATGAGATTTGCTTTTATGATACTTCTTTTTCTAAAAAGAAGTTACTATGTAAAACGAGTAAAGTTTCCTACTATAAATAGAAAAATTTCAAATAGATTACAAAGTTTGTTGAAATTTACCCAAATTATCGTAGGTACTCTTTTAATAAGAGTGTACAAAAGATTTTAAATAAGCACATTCCAACAATTTGTTCTGAAACCCTCAAAGAAAAGTAATGTTTTTAACTAAAATTCAAGGTTTTGGACAACTTTTAGCTGTATTCTGAAAAAGTACCTAAATTTGATGAAATTTTAAAAATCTGTCCGTTTTTCCCTACGCTACCATTTTATGGACAAAAATACCTACATGCACTGTGGTTCCGATTCCAAAACTGGGTGGACAAAAGTATTTAACCATTATATTTTATGTTTTTGGAGTCGCTGATTTCAAAAAAAAATTTAAAAAATGGTAGCTCTAGTATTTTTGAAAATACAGTGGGTTTCACTATAATAACTACAACTAAAGTGGACTTTTCGCTACAACTAAAAAAGTTAAATACATTTTGCTGCTTTTGGTATCTAAATTTAATGGAATTATTAAAAAAAAGATATAAAAAGCCATTCTGAGTTTTACAGTAAAGTCCAGCTATGTCGAACTACTTTTAATATGTACTTTTTTCTAGAATAGTCGAATTTAATCATTTTTTTGCTTCTGGAGTTGCGGGAAAAGAAAAATGTGTGATGTAGCTATTGTAGAAAATACTGTTAAGTTATTTGTTACAAAAATATGTGCAGAAGATCTTGAATATTAGTCCCATTTTTTGGTGAGTTCTAAAAATTGCATAAAAAAATCGCTTTTTTAAAAGCGCTATAAAAAATGAAGCTGGACGCCGCTGGATGAGATGAGTGATAAAACATACTCTCTGATAGTTACTTTAAGAGATGTATATAGTGGCTTGCCCGCAACTTGGAGCGGTTTTTTTCGGCAAGCTTTGAAAGATTAATAATCTAATTTTTTTTTTTTATTTACTTATGACCCTAACTTTAAAAACCGATATCAAGATAACACGAAAGATTTACGAACCAATGAAAATTTTTTAAATAAGTATGTACCCATGGCTATATTAAATATAATCCACGGAAATCTCCTGGAAATAATTCACTTGTTATAAGCTACTTAGTTTTGTATTGATTTCCTTAATTTTCAAATACAAAAATTTCGGTGAACAAACATTGATGTTCTAGTTCTGCTGAGACAAAGTTAAAGACCTTATATAATGAAATTATTTTGCGTTTAGTCTAGGCATGTTGTTAGCTATTTAAAACACCTACCTTTTTTTAATTTAAAGATTCAAACTTTTTAGACTTTTGTCCACCTAGATTTGGATTTGGAACCACAGTGCATGTAGGGATTTTTCCCTACTTCTGGCAACACTGGTCTGACAAGCCATCAAAATTATTCTTTGTGTATTACGTATATTTTTAATTTTTAAGCCGCATTCACAATGTTGGAGTACTCCAATCTGTGGAAAATTTTATACCTTTCCCTTTTGCACTTTCATATTTTTGAATTTGACTATCTTTTTTCAATTCAATCCAGAGTCAAACATGTTCTACTCTGGAGTTAACAGAGCCTATGTTAACTGTTAACAGAGAAAAAATACACCTCTGTAAAAGTGCCATCACTAATAATGTCATAAAAAAAATATAAAAATAAAACAAATATAAATAATTTATTTGAAGTTTTGATAACAAAATATTTAAAAAGTTTAGTTTTTAATAGTGACTCTGACATTGTGAACGTAGCTTTAAAGCTCACATATTTCGTGACGCATTTAAGCGGCAGATGTTCACAGAGGTTTTTATAAATTAATAAATGACGATTTAAGCAAGGGAAATTTAAATGTGAAAATGTGTTTCCTATTAGTGCTTTCATAAACTTAGAGAAAAAAACTAAAATTTAACTGTGACTGATTCAATGCATTCCCCACTTAAATGGTGCGCACGCGAAACGTTATTTTTTAATTTCATGTTTAAATTCACTTTTTAACCCATTTTGATCCTCTGTTCGATTTTTCGAACAGTAGAGAACACCTTTTTCAAAAAAATATTTATGTTTGAAAGAGCTGGAATTTCGGGTAAATGTGGTTATGAATGTTAAGTCTCATCTTTCCGCAATTGAAAAAAAATATACCCGCTTGACCACCGCAATTTATATGTATGTCCAATATATACAATGCAAATCAGCACAGAAATTGTTTCAAGCAAAATCGAAAATTTAGCATTTTTTGATTTTCGGCCTTTAATTTTTTTGACTAATTTAAAATTTTTCTAGATTTAATTTATTATCAAATTCCCATAATTTGCATTATTTTGAAACTATTTACTTTGAAAATAATGAAATACATTAATAAAATAGCAAATAAATCCAAATATTAAAATTGCATAAAAAGTTGGAATGCAGGCTTTTCTGGGAAAACGGCACATTGAAATTTTTTTTTTGACAGGATTTTTGAGATCAGCGGGTGCTTATTACCTTAAAAAAGTACCTTTTTCCAAAAAAGAAAAATAAAATTGAATCTTGGTCCAAAATGGATTAAGTGGCAATAAGTAAGTAATAAATAGACGCAAAATAAAAGAAAATGCTATCATTTTACTGCGCCCGCTTAAATGTTTCGCACGTGAATGTTTAACTTTGTAGAAATCATTTATAAACTCTCTAGATCAGCGATGTCCAAAAAATTTTTGCAGTAGTATTAGTGAGCAAGAGAGAGACTGCACTGAACAAAAATAATTAACCGAATTGTAAAAGATGCCGTTAAAATCAGATACAAAGTTGAAATATATTTAATGATTAAAATACATATTTGTATTTATTTTTATACAATTTTTATGACATTTTCAGAAACATATTTTTTTTATCGTCGAAAACTTTATTTACCATTAATTAACCAATAATTTACCATTTATAGAAGATCTTATTTAAGAAATATATAAATATTAGACCTTTGAACAGTTAATTTCTAATTGTAAATGAATTCACATTATTTTTTTTATCAATTTTTTTTATTAATAAATTAATTTAGGTTTGAATTAAGTTTTAAATGATATGTAAATTATTTAAAAAATAATTAATTAATTTTGTGAATAATTCAATTATAATTATTGAAATAATTCTTTATGAAGTTTTTCAATTTAATTAATAAAATGTTTTAAAACATAAAAGACATTGGATATAACCAAAAGCATTTTTTATAATACATTATTTCTTGAATGATATCATTTGTTTCTTTTAGTGCATTTGAAAAAAAAATGAAATGAATGAGCATAAAATGAATGAGCATAAGAATATGTGTGAAGAGCGTAATACACAATTGTGTAAAGAAATGGGCATCATTGCTCTAGATCAGTGATACGCATTTTTGTAATTCCTATTCCCGCGGGAATAGGCGCTGCTTGTGCGCTGTCAACACACATACACTATAAAATTCTGTTGCTTAAGCAAATTTGTTGACTTTTCGCTTGCTTCTACCCACACAAGCATAAATGTTATAGTATGTGTCTGCGTATCGCTGCTCTAGATGTTCTCACGGTTTTTCATAAACTTATCATTTTCAGTGCCACATTTGAGCGGAGTCATTCCAATAAACACTTTTATAAAATTAAAAGCGAAATCGTTTAAGAGTGCCTTGACTGTCTTATACATTGTTTAATGCGCTTGATATGGCTTTTAGAGAACGGTCACTATTTGATTCCTGATCAATTTCTTCTTCCTTAATGTGCAAGTTGTGTTGACAATTGGGAAATGCCATCGTGTTAATTTGCCCGCTTTAATGCTTCCAAATTGTAAATTTATTTTTTTTTAGTGAAAATTACGAGATTTTTACGAGTGCCTCCAGTTTTACACGACATCCTCGTAAAATTAACCATCTTTATTGAAATTTAAGAGGCTTTTTAAAGAGGGGTTGAAACATTTGGAAGTTTTTTAAAGAGATTTTTATTTGAAAACTGTATTACTGGGCAATAAGTTAAATTACAGGGGGAAATTTAGTATTTTAGTAACGAGAAAAAAACAAGTATTTTTCTAAAATCTGTATTTTAACAAAAAAAAAAAATAGTTTTTTATCTGTAAAATAGATTAATAGTACGTTCAGATTGGAATCGAAACCTCGTTAAACGGGATTTCGTGCCAAACCCAGTTTGAAAATACGTATTTCCCCCCACAAATTGAAACCTTTTTGTAGTAAGGTTTCAACGAAAGTACGATCAAAACCTCTTAAATTTCATAATTATACATATTTTTACCACGGTGCGACAACAAAAAATAGAGAAAATGGGAAAATGCCAAATTTAAAAAAATAAATAAATCAATATTTATATAAAATTTCTACAAAATATTTACTTATTTGGAATAGAAAATAAATAAAAGCGTATAAAAAAATAATTTCCGAGCAAATAAATTAGATTATAAAAATATTTTTGTTTTGTGAAAGTTTCCGAAACCTATATAGTAAGTGTCAAAATTGTTGTGTGTGAACAGGTAAATTTTAAATTTGAAATTACGAGGTTTCAAGGTGGTTTCGAGGCCAATCTGAACATAGTATAAGTAAAATTACAGATAAAATTTTATTTTTCGGTCACAAGAAAATACAAAGTGTTTTTGTAAGACCTGTGTTTTGGTAGATAACTTTGGTCAAATATCTGTCGAATTGAGATTACAGTCAATTTAGAGAGTAATTTTTTTGAGTGCAACAATTCTTTAGAAACAGTTCTTAATTTTTCTATCAAAGCTAGATTTTTTGGACAGTTTGAACACTTCATAAAATAACAATCTTGTTTTGGATTTTTACAAACAATTTGCTTATATAATAATCGCGATATGTTGTCTTTTTATCTAATAAATTATAATTTTTAGTGCAGTCTAAAAGCAACATAAATTTTTAGTGGTTGGTGCACAAGCAAAGTGTGTGTGTTCCAGATGCAACTGCCACAATACACTGCTTAGGAAGTAACTCTGCAAATTTATTAGGGCGTTCTTCTTTAAAATATCTTTAAGTTTATTTTAGATTTCCCAATACTAGCCCATTTTAATTTTGTGTTCTTTTTTCGCCTTTATCTCAAATAGTTATAAAATCCTTCATCCCTGGCATAATACGGCTTACATCATCATACCCGTAAAAGTTTTATAACCGACTCTTCTAAACGTTTTCGTTTTATAAATTTGGTTGGTGTTGACAATACACCTTTTCTGCATACATATCCTTTGCAATTTTAATCCTTCCCACCAAAGCTTTAATAATTTGCCTTATTTGCAGCACTATTTAAAGATGTCTTACTAAACATTTGTTCAAAAACATATTTCAAAGTTAAAAATAATGTTTTACTAATAACTAGTTCGGTAATGCTTGTTTATTTTAAAATTTCTGTCTTGCAAAAATGCAAATCAAATGCCACAATCTGCAAACTATAGTGTACGAATATAAATAGCTCCCGCTTAAATGCGTCACTAAATATGTGAGGTCTGAAAATGTATAATGCAAAAGAACAGAAATATAAACATCATACACCAAAGATAATTTTGTTGGCTTGTCAGTTTGTTTATGATTTTAAAGAAAAGAAGGTTTTAGTTCATTAAAAAACACAGTTGGAATGACAACTTTAAGAAGTTTATGTATTCTAAGTATGTATGTTGTTATTTTTGTTCTCAATTATTGTTTTGCTATTTTGTTTTCTTCCGAGTAAAAAATTGTATATATATTTTTATATATCACATCTGAACCGAGATTTAAAAGATTAGTAGACCTCTACCTCGGTATTATTAAATATTTGTTACTTTGTAAGCCGAAGTTAAAAAATTACACTTTAACTTTAAAGGGAATTGTAAAATAACATGTTGCTCCTTTTTCTAACACTGCTAAGGATGAGTTCAAAGCTTTAGTAATTTGAAAAGACAGTGATTCAGATCTACTGAAAGTCATTGGTTGTGATGGAATCACCACGAATACATGAACGACATAAGGTAGGAACAGAACAAGCCCGGCACGACTTTTTCCATACGATTTGACAGTTAAAAACCGTGACCGGCACGACAAAAAATTAAAACTTATTTTATTTTATCTCCGGCTTCTCTCAATCTCCCTCCCTCTCACACTCCAGGGTTGCCGCATTTACAGAACAATTTTTTATTTTTTCATTGACAATGGTGTAACAAACGTACAGTAGTGCCAACTTAATCACATTGACTATGTGATAAGCGATTTTTTCCCGTAAAATTACACTAATTTTATTAAAAGTTAGCACCACTGAACAAACAAATGACATTTTTTGCCGTCGCCGTCCCCCGTTATTGTTTTGTGCCTATATTCTCCGGCAACGGCAACCGTCCCCCGTGCCGTGCTTGTTCTGTTTCTACCTATAAGCCGAAAACTTTTGTAAAAAGCTTGATTTCTCTGAAACTGGTATTGTGACTCAAAGATCCGGTTTAAGTGCTTAAGCAAGTGCTCATATTGTCACCACACTCTTACAAGCTAATTAATCATTTTATTCCGAAGCAGCGTTGGTTGTCGACAGACACAAAATAAGGTATGAATAGACCAAGGTGGGATCTTCCCCTAAAAAGAAAACTATGCAGGGCGCTCCTATTTCAGGATTGTACTTCGATGGTAGAAAAGATGACACTTTAAAGGTAATTATAAAAGAAAAACACTGTCACGGAACCTTATTCTTGTGCCTTTTTCTGGCACAGCTAGTAATCTGAACAGTTGCCTAGATAAACTAAAAGTTAATGGTTGTGATGGAACCGCCAATAACACAGGTAGGGGGGCATTATTAGTTTAATGGAGGAAAAATTAGGACATCCGCTGCTGTGGTCGGATTGTCTTCTTAATTTTAACGAAATTCTCTTCCATGCGCTTTTTATATGTGGTTGGAGGAATATCTGGACCAACCACATTCACTGGTCTCATTAGCTCAAACTACCCAAATGCGAAATTGCTACTTCTTATACGATTTGAAACCATACCATGTGACTTACTTAACTTACGCCGAGAGACCTTAGCAAAGATCAAAAACATTTGTATGAATATATGAAGTTATTCACAGTTGTGTCTGCTTTTTAAAACTAATATTAGAAAATCAAAGTCGCCTAACTTAGGCCACAGCTGCAAACCGTTAGTTAGGGTTACATATATATTTGTATACCAACTAGGGTTACCATATTTGAAATATGGAATAACAGTACATTTGGTCTCAAAAAACAGTACATTCCCGGCTAAAAATAAATGTGTAGGTTCATATACCCTTATATATAGATCTTTATATGATCATATATGACATATATGGAAACATATATGTGACCATATATGCAAGAAACGATCCCATATATGTGGCCGTATATAAAATATGTGCCATATAAGTATGATATCAAATATGGAAACATATATGTTATCATAAAATGTTAAATTTTAGTGCATGTATATGAAAATTTAAACCGGAATTACAAAATAAAAGTTTTTTACGATTAAAATTATATTTTATTACCATATTTATACCATAATACCGATTCATATCAATAATTTAAGAAATATTGTTTCCTAGTTGCAAAATATTCTGATTAAAAAAGTTACTTTTACATAAAAAATGGAAAAGGTAAGTTTTTATTAATATGTATTTAGAATTTTAAATGTAAATGTATTCATATGTATTAATTTTTTCCAGTTCATCGTCATAAAAAGTATAAGCGTGGACATTTTATTCCAAAACAAGATCATATTCAAAATGATTAAAAGTACGTCGCAAATACAATATTATAGAGTACTTTGATGTTGAAGAAAATTAAACTACGCAGCTTCGTTAATCTCGTGCAACTTGGTGGAGTGGGCATATGTACCACCATTATGTTTTCACTACGATTGCAAAACTGCAAACTATTTTGTAATCCCTTAATGTCGCCATAACAAACTGGAAATGGAAAGATCGCATAAGTAGCTTTGAGGCCGAGTTACGTTAAGCTCACTCAACTTGGAGAAGTGGACATATGCTCCACCAGAAATGTTATCAGTACGATTCCAACACTTTAAATTATTTTGATATCCCTTACTGTCGCAATAGCAAATTGGAAATGAAAAGAACGTATAAAAAGTTTCGAAGCCGAGTTACTAGTTGAAGAAAATTCAACCATACGGAGGTACGTTAATCTCGCTTAACTTGGAGGAGAGGGCATATTCACCACCATAACGTTGTCACTACTGTTCCAACACTACAAACTATTTTTAAATCGCTTACTGTCGCCATAGCAAATCGAAATGAAGGGAACGTATCAGTTTTAAGGTTGAGTAACGATTTGGGAAGGACAACGTGTTTACTTACAATTACAAGAAAGCTGTCAATAAGCGAAAGTGACAACCTGGCACATTGTCACATGTAAGTAGACATAGTTATTATCCCTATCCTACAAATATTCTTACAAACATAACCCCGAAAGATAAAATACATACTACTACATATGTATGTTGATTTAAATCGAAGTCTTAAGTATATATTTGCTTGCTATGAATTTTGATGCATGCATTTAGTAGTAGCAAGTTCTTTTTTGCTGGAATAAAAAAGAAATGTGTAATAATTTTTGATATTTTTCAGGTAGATTTCTGAAAGACAATATATCTTTTCTTAAAAAGCATCCCATAGTCTTAAGCATCCAATGGGCTTAAGCATCCCATGGTCTTAACAAAATACACTCCAACATGTATGTATGTAACTAGCAGTATCTAGCCAATCTTTAAAGGTACAACGAAGCAACCGTTAAATGACATCCGTGTTATCATTAACCTACTAGCAGCAAATGCTATTGTTGGTAATACTTTAATACAATAAAAATTCTAGAAATATCTTTAATATTAATATTATTTTAAGTCCATGAAGATAAATTCGATTTTACGTAAGAGTTAAATTCGAAATGACGTAACAACATGAAGATAAATTCGATTTAACGTAAAAGTTAAATTCGATATGACGGAACAACTTGGTGATATATTTAATATTTAAATTCGATTTCAGGTAAAAGTGTGAAGAAAAATCGTAAAAATTGTTTTAAATGTTCTGTGAAAGGGGAATTGTAGTAGAAGGCAAAGTAAAAAATCCTATTAAGTTAATTGACACGGGGCCAAATCCTCTCAAGAAATGTAAGGGCACAAAAACTTATATAACCGAAACCTGAAAAAGAATATACATATTCTGTGAATGAAATATTGTAGTACAGGGCAAAAGTAACGATTCTCATAAATTTTATTGACGCAGGTCTTTCCTGTGGCTCACAATGGGCCAAATCCTCTCCTGAAATGTTAGGGCACAAAAAATTTAATAACCAAAGCCTAAAAAAGTATATACATTTTCTGTTAATGGAGAATTGTAACAGAGGACAAAAGTAATAATTCCTATAAATTTTATTGACGCAGGTCTTTCCTTTTGTTCACATTGGGCCAAATCCTCTCCAGAAATGTTAGGGCACAAAAAATTTAATAACCAAAGCCTGAAAAAGAATATACATATTCTGTGAATGAAGAATTATATTAGAGGGCAGAAGTAATAATTCCTATAAATTTGATTGACGCAGGTCTTTCCGTTTGCTCACAGTGGGCCAAATCCTCTCCAGAAATGCAAGGGCATAAAAAATTTAATAACCAAAGCCTAAAAAAGTATATACATTTTCTGTTAATAGAGAATTGTAACAGAGGACAAAAGTAATAATTCCTATAAATTTTATTGACGCAGGTCTTTCCTGTGCCTCACAGTGGGACAAATCCTCTCCAGAAAGGCAAGGGCACAAAAAATTAAATAATCAAAGCCTGAAAAAGAATATGCATATTCTGTGAATGAAGAATTATAGTAAAGGGCAGAAGTAATGTTTCCTATAAATTTTATTGACGCAGGTCTTTCCGGTGGCTCACAGTGGGCCAAATCCTCCCCAGAAATGTAAGGGCACAAAAAATTGAATAACCAAAGCCTGAAAAAGTATATACATTTTCTGTTAATGGAGAATTGTAACAGAGGACAAAAGTAATAATTTCTACAAATTTTATTGACGCAGGTCTTTCCTGTGGCTCACAGTGGGCCAAATCCTCTCCAGAAATGCAAGGGCACAAAAAATTAAATAACCAAAGCCTGAAAAAGAATATGCATATTCTGTTAATGGAGAATTGTAACAGAGGATAAAAGTAATAATTCCTATAAATTTTATTGACGCAGGTCGTTCCTTTTGTTCACACTGGGCCAAATCCTCCCCAGAAAAGTAAGGGTACAAAAAATTTAATAACCAATGCCTGAAAAAGAATATGCATATTCTGTGAATGAAGAATTAGAGTAGAGTGCAGAAGTAATGTATCCTATAAATTTTATTGACGCAGGTCTTTCCTGTGGCTCACAGTGGGCCAAATCCTCTCCAGAAATGTAAAGGCACAAAAAATTTAATAACCAAAGCCTAAAAAAGTATATACATTTTCTGTTAATAGAGAATTGTAACAGAGGACAAAAGTAATAATTCCTATAAATTTTATTGACGCAGGTCTTTCCTGTGGCTCACAGTGGGCCAAATCCTCTCCAGAAAAGTAAGGGTACAAAAAATTTAATAACCAATGCCTGAAAAAGAATATGCATATTCTGTGAATGAAGAATTAGAGTAGAGTGCAGAAGTAATGTATCCTATAAATTTTATTGACGCAGGTCTTTCCTGTGGCTCACAGTGGGCCAAATCCTCTCCAGAAATGTAAAGGCACAAAAAATTTAATAACCAAAGCCTAAAAAAGTATATACATTTTCTGTTAATAGAGAATTGTAACAGAGGACAAAAGTAATAATTCCTATAAATTTTATTGACGCAGGTCTTTCCTGTGGCTCACAGTGGGCCAAATCCTCTCCAGAAATGCAATGGAACAAAAAATTTAATAACCAATGCCTGAAAAAGAATATGCATATTCTGTGAATGAAAAATTATATAAGAGTGGAGAAGTAATGTATCCTATAAATTTTATTGACGCAGGTCTTTCCTGTGGCTCACAGTGGGCCAAATCCTCTCCAGAAATGTAAGGGCACAAAAAATTGAATAACCAAAGCTGAAAAAGTATATACATTTTCTGTGAATGGAGAATTGTAACAGAGGACAAAAGTAATAATTTCTACAAATTTTATTGACGCAGGTCTTTCCTGTGGCTCACAGTGGGCCAAATCCTCTCCAGAAATGCAAGGGCACAAAAAATTGAATAACCAAAGCCTGAAAAAGAATATGCATATTCTGTTAATGGAGAATTGTAACAGAGGATAAAAGTAATAATTCCTATAAATTTTATTGACGCAGGTCGTTCCTTTTGTTCACATTGGGCCAAATCCTCCCCAGAAAAGTAAGGGCACAAAAAATTTAATAACCAATGCCTGAAAAAAAATATGCATATTCTGTGAATGAAGAATTAGAGTAGAGTGCAGAAGTAATGTATCCTATAAATTTTATTGACGCAGGTCTTTCCTGTGGCTCACAGTGGGCCAAATCCTCTCCAGAAATGTAAGGGCACAAAAAATTTAATAACCAAAGCCTAAAAAAGTATATACATTTTCTGTTAATAGAGAATTGTAACAGAGGACAAAAGTAATAATTTCTATAAATTTTATTGACGCAGGTCTTTCCTGTGGCTCACAGTGGGCCAAATCCTCTCCAGAAAGGCAAGGGCACAAAAAATTAAATAATCAAAGCCTGAAAAAGAATATGCATATTCTGTGAATGAAGAATTAGAGTAGAGTGCAGAAGTAATGTATCCTATAAATTTTATTGACGCAGGTCTTTCCTGTGGCTCACAGTGGGCCAAATCCTCTCCAGAAATGTAAAGGCACAAAAAATTTAATAACCAAAGCCAAAAAAGTATATACATATTCTGTTAATAGAGAATTGTAACAGAGGACAAAAGTAATAATTCCTATAAATTTTATTGACGCAGGTCTTTCCTGTGGCTCACAGTGGGCCAAATCCTCTCCAGAAATGCAAGGGCACAAAAAATTTAATAACCAATGCCTGAAAAAGAATATGCATTTTCTGTGAATGAAAAATTATATAAGAGTGCAGAAGTAATGTATCCTATAAATTTTATTGACGCAGGTCTTTCCTGTGGCTCACAGTGGGCCAAATCCTCTCCAGAAATGTAAAGGCACAAAAAATTTAATAACCAAAGCCAAAAAAGTATATACATATTCTGTTAATAGAGAATTGTAACAGAGGACAAAAGTAATAATTCCTATAAATTTTATTGACGCAGGTCTTTCCTGTGGCTCACAGTGGGCCAAATCCTCTCCAGAAATGCAAGGGCACAAAAAATTTAATAACCAATGCCTGAAAAAGAATATGCATTTTCTGTGAATGAAAAATTATATAAGAGTGCAGAAGTAATGTATCCTATAAATTTTATTGACGCAGGTCTTTCCTGTGGCTCACATTGGGCCAAATCCTCCCCAGAAACGGAATGGCACAAAAAATTTTATAACCAAAGCCTGCAAAAGAATATCCATATTCTGTGAATGGAGAATTGTAGTAGAGGACAAAAATAATAATTCCTATTAATTTTATTGACGCTGGTCTTTCCTTTTGCTCACAGTGCGCCAACTACTTTTCAGGAATGTAATGGCACAAAAGATGGAATACCAACGCCTAAAATTGAGTATAAATATTTTGTGAATAGCGAATTGTAGTAAAGGGATATTTCTTTAAATTTTGATGACGCAGGTCTTTCCTCTCCAGAAATGTAAGAAAAAACAAGTAAAAAAGTTAAATTCGGCCTTGCCGAATGTAGTGATACCCTCCACAATTTCAAAAAGGTAATTGCAAAAAACTTTATTTAAAAGGAAATTACTTTTGAAAAAAAAAAATTTTTTGAAAAAAAAATTTCCGCGAAAAAAAATTTTGGAAAAAAAAAATCCGCGATTTTTTTTCTTTTTTTGTCAAAAAATATGTTCGTACTTGTTTAAATACCATTTGGTGTTCATTTATGTTCCTATATGACAACCAGAAGCCGAATTAAAGCATTTTGTATTTTTAGGTTATGTTGAATGTACTGAAATTTTTGAGGTGTGCTTACATTTTCGTTCATAACTTTTGAACCGCTGAACCGATGTCGCTCAAATGCAATACCAAACTTCTCGGGAGAACTTCCAATAAATATGTTAAGCTTCAGTCATCTCAGTGCAATATTTTGTCCGCGACAGCATTTTCCACAGACAGACAGACAGACAGACAGACAGACGGACAGACGGACAGACGGACATCGCTAGAATGTCTTAAAATCGATCGGGCATCATGAATATATATACTTTATGGGGTCCCAGATCGATATTTCGATGAGTTACAAACAGAATGACAAACTTATATATACCCTCTATCACTAAGTGGAGGGTATAAAAAGAAAAAGCAAAGCCTGATAATTAATTCAAATATTCTGTGAATTGGGAATTGTAGTAGAGGGCAAAGGTAATAATTCCTATAAATTCTATTGACGCAGGTCTCGGTTAAAAAAACAAAAACTAAAAAAAAAAAAAAAAAAAGTTGGACCACCCAGTATTCGAACCGAGGACCCCTGACATCCCATGCCACGTCATACCCTTTGCACCACAACAGCACCAATTTACTAGTGAATAAAAAGGTAAATTGGGGTATTTCAAAAATAACTGGCAATCATGTAAAGTTTTTCATTTTGTGATTATATACGAAAAAATATTGTCTAATTTGTACGCGTTAGCAAAAAATCCAGCTTATATAACCAACAACTAATTTAATTGTCAGAAAAAAGTTTAATAAATATTAATTAATCAACACTTTAAAACAAATATGTGAAATAATGATTACTAATACGTTTTTCTCTGATTTATTAAATCAATCTTCAGAAATAATTTATAACAATTACCTTTTATATTTTTTATTTCAATAAACTTAAAATAATATAAACAAATATTTTATTTTTTTTATTTTCAACAAAAATATTATTGTGTTTTATTTTTAGTAAGAGAATATAGTAAATTTATTTTTTTTTACCGTAAACACAGCTTAGTTAAACATCAAACCTAGTTTATTATAGCACACAAGTTTTCAATGAGCTATCCATAGTATTTTGAAAAAAATTGAGTTTTGCGTACAATTACGGGGATTTCATTAAAACTTGATAATTCTGAACACATAAATGCCAGTTTTTGCCGTTCACTGCCATTTCAGTCTATTTAACTAACTACGGCGGTATTTTGCCGTTCCGTGCTTGTTCTGTTAACTCTTTTAATCTCGCAATAACATTAACACGAGACTGCTTTAATACTTTAAAAAGTAGGGTTATTCCAAAATAATATAAAGGTCTTAAAAACTGTTTCAGCGAGCGGCAATCTATTTGAAGCTGATCGTATAGCTGTCGGGTAAAAACTATCGATAGTCCATTTCAAAAAAAAAAAATCGTTCAGAACAGATATCAGTTTACACGTCTGAACACACAAAAGCTTTTTTGGAAAGATTTTATGATAAAAGGATTGCTCTATTTGTTTTTTGAAAAAAAAAAAAAATTTTATAGATCAGGGATTCATTTTTATGTAAACAATTAAGAGTCTAAAATTTGGATCTGCCGTATCTCTATACCCTCCAACATGCAAAAAATTCATTTTATCAATTAATAAAAAATAAAATACAAAAAATTTAGTGTCATAGGTAGGGTGACCATTTTATTCTGAACTCAAATCAGTACGCACAAGTTTTTATGTTTTTTTTTTTTCTAGAAAAAACTCTCTGAAAACTGTTTTCTGTGACTGTTGATTTTTGAGAAACATTGTTGATTTTTCCAACACTGAAAAAGTTTCCCTTAAACTACCAAACTTGGGGTCAATTAGTATTCAGTAAAAACAACTGTTAAAAACAACCGTCATAAACTGTGTAGTTAATTTGCGGAAAATTTTGTTGACTACAACAACTTCATTTGGATGTTTTGATCGTTTCGGTGCAGAAAATATAACAAAAACCCACAGGTTTTGTGAATAAAAAGTCCACAGATTCTGAGGACTTTTAATAACTCTTCCTTTTAGAAAACTTCCCAGATAATAAGCAAGTCTTTTTTAAAAATACCTGATGTTCTGAGCGCTTTTTCCAATAAATTCGTATGGCATTAACTCATCGAGCATCTAAGAATCATTTTATTCATCCAATTACATTATCATTCTAAAAAAATAAATTTTTTTTTTTTTCGTTTAGTAAACCTCAGAGATTCTGTGCGCCTTTCATATAAATTTATGAAGATCAAAATAACCTCACGCTCAGATACATTTTTGCGTTAAGGAACCTCTTTTTAATTTTCGAATTCTAAGCTTTTTAGAATTCATTATAAATTATCTTATTGCCAGAATTAAGTTATAAAAAGTATTTTTTTGTGGTTATTAAATTTTGAAATTGTGGACATAAATATTTATATATCTGGCAACACTGCATATTAAGTTATGGCCAGAGTACATGAGTAGTAGGTTCACAGAGCTGCATTTGATGTGTGTAAGTATTAAGGGGAGCAAAAACGATACAGCATGCTGTACAATTTGCTGAATGAAAATGCGATTTTGATCGTGTATGGGCTTGTTGGACGACAATTACAAAAACAAAATGCACATGTCCATCCAGCAAGTTCCACAACCATACTGCAAGTGTATGGGCACCTTTAGTGACAGTTTGCATACTAGTCTATACAGTGGTTATGGCGCAATTCATGTTATTTTATATGTTTTATTGTTTTTTTTTTGTGTTTTGCTAGTGATGCCAAAATTTAATCTATATTCCTTCACGATAACACTGACCCAGCAAAAACTTACATTACCAAATAATGAGTTAAAATGCTAATATACCTTTACACAGGCGCGGATCCAGGGGGGGAGAATGGGATTTCTCCCCCTCCAAAATGATTTAAAAAAAAAAAAGAAAAAAGAAAGAAAGAAAAGGAAAGGAAAAAAGAAAGGAGAAGGGAAAGGAAAAAGGAAGGGAAAGGAAGAAACATAGAAAGAAAATAGCCAGGATGTAAAAAAGAAGGCACTGTAGCCGTAAAATTTTTTATTGAAAGAGGCTTTAAAATTTAAGGTCTTATTTTTAAAAAAGTGTCAACATTTTTTCATAAAATGTTTTGGAAACTGATAATTTTATTTTACAAAAAGGTTCTAAGAATTTTTGAATACGAAAAAGTTTTTAGAAACTAAGAATAACTTTAAAATATGAAAATTATTAATTATCAGAAATTGGAAAATTTTTTATTGAAAGAATGTCTCAGAATCTCCGATTTTTGCTATAGAAAAAATTTTAAAAATCTAAGAAAATATTGAATCTGTGAGTTTTTCTGCAGCAAATACGATATGAGAATTAAAAAAAAATTACATCGAAGGGTTTAAAATCCCAACATTTTTCTATTGACAAATATCTCAGAAATGGATTATGTTTTTATATGAAAAATATTTTAGAATCTAAGAGTTTTTCCTAAGTAAAAATGTCTTAACATCTGAGAAATTTTTTGAAAAAACATGTTTAATGAAGTAATACTTCATTAATTTTTTTTCGGAATATTGGACTTTTAGTATAATTTTTTATTTTTAAAATAAATTTTTTTTGAAAAGATAAGATAATTTGTATGATTTTTAAGTCATAATATTAATATTTTCCCATACAAACCTACAACAAAGTTAAAAAATTCCCAATTCTCGAGAGCATTTCTGAAAATTTGGAAATACAGTCTAATATTTTTGATTTTTTTTTTTGTTTGTTTGTATAAAAAATATTGATGTTAGACTCTTTAAGCATAAAAATTGGCTTATGACAGTTACAGTCAGTCGTAATTGTGAATATGTCCATTTATTTGACTAAAAACGGTCTTATTTATGAAATAAATCGGTCAGTTAAGGGTTTCCTGAGAAAAAAAAAAATTGAGTAAAAAAAGGTCCCCCAAATCCAAAAGCTGGTTCCTTTATTGTTAAGTTTTTATGTATTTTTCTGTATACATTCACAAAACCCCCCCCCCCCCCGACGTATATTTACAATAAAAATTGTAAATTTGCAAAAAAAAAAAAATTTAAATTTACAAAACAAATTGTAAACTTACAAAAAAAGTTACAAATTAAAAGTAGAAAATCAAAAAACAAAAATATAAATTTGAAATCCCCATTTTGCGGCTAAATTCCTTTATCTGGCAACACTAATACAGACCACAGTTAGTGCTGCGATGGCAACAATACAATAAGCAAAAATTTTGTGTATATATTGAAAAAGCAGAAAGACACGTTGAATAACCATATTAGAATAGCAGTTGGTGGTGTGGTGGATGGTGTGGTGGATGGTGTCGTCGCATAAGATTCTAGATGTCTGGGTTCGAATCCCGATTGGGCCAAATTTTTTTTTTTTTAATTAATAATAAATTATTATATGACTTTTTTTAAATTAATCTAATTGTTTTTTTTTTTTTTAATATATAAATTTTAATATATAATAGACTAATTAATTAATTTTAATTAAAAAGCAAAAAAATAACGATAAAAATAAATATACAATGAACAACCAAAACATTTCTTATAATTTTTAGAAAGACCTCAAACATTTTTAAAAGAACAACATTTTTAAAACACAATAAATGCAGTTTTGTATGCAAATTGCCCTGTGTTGTTTGTTTATGGTGCCGGCAGAGCTTCGAAAAATGAAATCCTTTTCAAATGAATTCTCAAAAAAATCTATTCAATTTTCATAGTCAGTGAATGCATACCACCCCATTATCCGCATTTGCGAACATATTTAATTTACATAACCCTCTTCTTTTTCAATAAATATAAATTGCATTTCTTAATTTCTTTGTTCGTAGTGACCGGTAAGAAAATTAATATTTATATATCTGGCAGCACTGCATATTTTTTAGTTAAGAATATCAGTGTTGGTACTTTAGAATTTTTGTTTGTTCCAAGTGTGTTGAACAGCAAACAAAATGTAAGAAATCAAACGTTTAAACAAATAGGCTTGTTTTTTACAGGCCGAATTAAGATTAGGATTAACTCTAATTAATTAAATAATGGGTCAAATCAATTCCAGTAATTTTGTTTTTAACTTAGCTTTCCTATGTTTTTATATTATTATTGTTAATAGAATGTAGATTCAGAAAAAAAAATTAATAAAAAATTGTTTTTTGCCGTATAAGACCCATTTTTTTCAAATATAATAAAGTTAACCCTAATCTTAATCCAGTGCAAAACACAATTTGGTGAATTACTTGGCATATTTTTAAAATTCAACTTACAATTAGTACTAATAAAAAAGTATCAAATACCAACACTGAAACTTACAAAAGCAAAAATGTAAAGTAATATCAAATACATACATGATTGCCAGTTATTTTTGAAATACTCCAATTTAGAGTTTTATTCACTAGTAAATTGGTGCTGTTGTGGTGCAAAGGGTATGACGTGGCATGAGACGTCAGAGGTCCTCGGTTCGAATCCCGCGTGGTCCAACTTTTTTTTTTAGTTTTTGTTTTTTTAACCGAGACCTGCGTTAATAGAATTTATAGGAATTAACCTTTGCCCTCTACTACAATTCCCAATTCACAGAATATTTGAATTAATTATCAGGCTTTGCTTTTTATTTTTTTCCTTACATTTCTGGAGAGGAAAGGCCTGCGTCAACAAAATTTAAAGAAATATCCCTTTACTACAATTCGCTATTCACAAAATATTTATACTCAATTTTAGGCGTTGGTTATTCCATCTTTTGTGCCATTACATTTCTGAAAAGTAGTTGGCGCACTGTGAGCAAAAGGAAAGACCAGCGTCAATAAAATTAATAGGAATTATTATTTTTGTCCTCTACTACAATTCTCCATTCACAGAATATGGATATTCTGTTGCAGGCTTTGGTTATTAAATTTTTTGTGCCATTACGTTTCTGGGGAGGATTTGGCCCAATGTGAGCAAAAGGAAAGACCTGCGTCAATAAAATTGATAGCAATTTTTTTTTTGCACTCTGCTATATTTCTTCATTCACAGAATATGCATATTCTTTTTCAGGCTTTGGTTATTTAAATTTTTGTGCCCTTGCATTTCTGGAGAGGATTTGGCCCACTGTGAGTCACAGGAAAGACCTGCGTCAATAAAATTTATAGGAATTATTACTTTTGTCCTCTGTTACAATTCTCCATTAACAGAAAATTTATATACTTTTTTAAGGCATTGGTTATTCAATTTTTTGTGCCCTTACATTTCTGGAGAGGATTTGGCCCACTGTGAGCAAACGGAAAGACCTGCGTCAATAAAATAAATAGGAACCATTACTTCTGCCCTTAACTACAATTCTTCGTTCACAGAATATGTATATTCTTTTTCAGGCATTGGTTATTAAATTTTTTGTGCCCTTACTTTTCTGGGGAGGAATTTGGCCCAATGTGAACAAAAGGAAAGACCTGCGTCAATAAAATTTATAGGAATTATTACTTTTGTCCTCTGTTACAATTCTCCATTAAGAGAAAATGTATATACTTTTTTAGGCTTTGGTTATTAAATTTTGTGTGCCCTAACATTTCTGGAGAGGATTTGGCCCACTGTGAGCCACAGGAATGACCTGCGTCAATAAAATTTATAGGAAACATTACTTCTGCGGTCTACTATAATTCTTCATTCACAGAATATGCATATTCTTTTTCAGGCTTTGGTTATTTAATTTTTTGTGCCCTTGCATTTCTGGAGAGGATTTGGCCCACTGTGAGCCACAGGAAAGACCTGCGTCAATAAAATTTGTAGAAATTATTACTTTTGTCCTCTGTTACAATCCTCCATTAACAGAAAATGTATATACTTTTTCAGGCTTTGGTTATTCAATTTTTTGTGCCCTTACATTTCTGGATTTATAGGATACATTACTTCTGCACTCTACTCTAATTCTTCATTCACAGAATATGCATATTCTTTTTCAGGCATTGGTTATTAAATTTTTTGTGCCCTTACCTTTCTGGGGAGGATTTGGCCCAATGTGAACAAAAGGAAAGACCTGCGTCAATAAAATTTATAGGAATTATTACTTTTGTCCTCTGTTATAATTCTCCATTAACAGAAAATGTATATACTTTTTTAGGCATTGGTTATTCAATTTTTTGTGCCCTTACATTTCTGGAGAGGATTTGGCCCACTGTGAACAAAAGGAAAGACCTGCGTCAACAAAATTTATAGGATACATTACTTCTGCACTCTACTCTAATTCTTCATTCACAGAATATGCATATTCTTTTTCAGGCTTTGATTATTTAATTTTTTGTGCCCTTGCATTTCTGGAGAGGATTTGTCCCACTGTGAGGCACAGGAAAGACCTGCGTCAATAAAATTTAAAGGAAACATTACTTCGGCACTCTACTACAATTCTTCATTCGCAGAATATGTATATTCTTTTTTAGGCTTTGGTTATTTTTTTTATGCCCTTGCATTTCTGGAGAGGATTTGGCCCACTGTGAGCCACAGGAAAGACCTGCGTCAATAAAATTTATAGGATACATTACTTCTGCACTCTACTCTAATTCTTCATTCACAGAATATGCATATTCTTTTTCAGGCTTTGATTATTTAATTTTTTGTGCCCTTGCATTTCTGGAGAGGATTTGGCCCACTGTGAGCCACAGGAAAGACCTGCGTCAATAAAATTTATAGAAATTATTACTTTTGTCCTCTGTTACAATTCTCTATTAACAGAAAATGTATATACTTTTTTAGGCTTTGGTTATTAAATTTTTTGTGCCCTTACATTTCTGGAGAGGATTTGGCCCACTGTGAGCCACAGGAAAGACCTGCGTCAATAAAATTTATAGGATACATTACTTCTGCACTCTACTCTAATTCTTCATTCACAGAATATGCATATTCTTTTTCAGGCATTGGTTATTAAATTTTTTGTGCCCTTACTTTTCTGGGGAGGATTTGGCCCAATGTGAACAAAAGGAACGACCTGCGTCAATAAAATTTATAGGAATTATTACTTTTATCCTCTGTTACAATTCTCCATTAACAGAATATGCATATTCTTTTTCAGGCTTTGGTTATTCAATTTTTTGTGCCCTTGCATTTCTGGAGAGGATTTGGCCCACTGTGAGCCACAGGAAAGACCTGCGTCAATAAAATTTGTAGAAATTATTACTTTTGTCCTCTGTTACAATTCTCCATTCACAGAAAATGTATATACTTTTTCAGCTTTGGTTATTCAATTTTTTGTGCCCTTACATTTCTGGAGAGGATTTGGCCCACTGTGAGCCACAGGAAAGACCTGCGTCAACAAAATTTATAGGATACATTACTTCTGCACTCTACTCTAATTCTTCATTCACAGAATATGCATATTCTTTTTCAGGCATTGGTTATTAAATTTTTTGTGCCCTTACCTTTCTGGGGAGGATTTGGCCCAATGTGAACAAAAGGAAAGACCTGCGTCAATAAAATTTATAGGAATTATTACTTTTGTCCTCTGTTATAATTCTCCATTAACAGAAAATGTATATACTTTTTTAGGCATTGGTTATTCAATTTTTTGTGCCCTTACATTTCTGGAGAGGATTTGGCCCAATGTGAACAAAAGGAAAGACCTGCGTCAATAAAATTTGTAGAAATTATTACTTTTGTCCTCTGTTACATTCCTCCATTAACAGAAAATGTATATACTTTTTCAGGCTTTGGTTATTCAATTTTTTGTGCCCTTACATTTCTGGGGAGGATTTGGCCCACTGTGAGCCACAGGAAAGACCTGCGTCAATAAAATTTATAGGAAACATTACTTCTGCCCTCTACTATAATTCTTCATTCACAGAATATGCATATTCTTTTTCAGGCTTTGATTATTTAATTTTTTGTGCCCTTGCATTTCTGGAGAGGATTTGTCCCACTGTGAGGCACAGGAAAGACCTGCGTCAATAAAATTTAAAGGAAATATTACTTCGGCACTCTACTACAATTCTTCATTCGCAGAATATGTATATTCTTTTTTAGGCTTTGGTTATTTTTTTTATGCCCTTGCATTTCTGGAGAGGATTTGGCCCACTGTGAGCAAACGGAAAGACCTGCGTCAATCAAATTTATAGGAATTATTACTTCTGCCTTCTAATATAATTCTTCATTCACAGAATATGCATATTCTTTTTCAGGCATTGGTTATTAAATTTTTTGTGCCCTTACTTTTCTGGGGAGGAATTTGGCCCAATGTGAACAAAAGGAAAGACCTGCGTCAATAAAATTTATAGGAATTATTACTTTTGTCCTCTGTTACAATTCTCTATTAACAGAATATGTATATACTTTTTTTGGCTTTGGTTATTAAATTTTTTGTGCCTTTACATTTCTGGAGAGGATTTGGCCCACTGTGAGCCACAGGAAAGACCTGCGTCAATAAAATTTATAGGAATTATTACTTTTGTCCTCTGTTACAATTCTCTATTAACAGAATATGTATATACTTTTTTAGGCTTTGGTTATTAAATTTTTTGTGCCTTTACATTTCTGGAGAGGATTTGGCCCACTGTGAGCTACAGGAAAGACCTGCGTCAATAAAATTTATAGGATACATTACTTCTGCACTCTACTCTAATTCTTCATTCACAGAATATGCATATTCTTTTCCAGGCTTTGATTATTTAATTTTTTGTGCCCTTGCATTTCTGGAGAGGGTTTGGCCCACTGTGAGCCACAGGAAAGACCTGCGTCAATAAAATTTATAGGAATTATTACTTTTGTTCTCTGTTACAATTCTCTATTAACAGAAAATGTATATACTTTTTTAGGCTTTGGTTATTAAATTTTTTGTGCCTTTACATTTCTGGAGAGGATTTGGCCCACTGTGAGCCACAGGAAAGACCTGCGTCAATAAAATTAATAGGATACATTACTTCTGCACTCTACTCTAATTCTTCATTCACAGAATATGCATATTCTTTTTCAGGCATTGGTTATTAAATTTTTTGTGCCCTTACTTTTCTGGGGAGGATTTGGCCCAATGTGAACAAAAGGAACGACCTGCGTCAATAAAATTTATAGGAATTATTACTTTTATCCTCTGTTACAATTCTCCATTAACAGAATATGCATATTCTTTTTCAGGCTTTGGTTATTTAATTTTTTGTGCCCTTGAATTTCTGGAGAGGATTTGGCCCACTGTGAGCCACAGGAAAGACCTGCGTCAATAAAATTTGTAGAAATTATTACTTTTGTCCTCTGTTACAATTCTCCATTAACAGAAAATGTATATACTTTTTCAGGCTTTGGTTATTCAATTTTTTGTGCCCTTACATTTCTGGGGAGGATTTGGCCCACTGTGAGCCACAGGAAAGACCTGCGTCAATAAAATTTATAGGAAACATTACTTCTGCCCTCTACTATAATTCTTCATTCACAGAATATGCATATTCTTTTTCAGGCTTTGATTATTTAATTTTTGTGCCCTTCCATTTCTGGAGAGGATTTGTCCCACTGTGAGGCACAGGAAAGACCTGCGTCAATAAAATTTAAAGGAAACATTATTTCGGCACTCTACTACAATTCTTCATTCGCAGAATATGTATATTCTTTTTTAGGCTTTGGTTATTTTTTTTATGCCCTTGCATTTCTGGAGAGGATTTGGCCCACTGTGAGCAAACGGAAAGACCTGCGTCAACCAAATTTATAGGAATTATTACTTCTGCCCTCTTATATAATTCTTCATTCACAGAATATGTATATTCTTTTTCAGGCTTTGGTTATTAAATTTTTTGTGCCCTAACATTTCTGGAGAGGATTTGGCCCAATGTGAACAAAAGGAAAGACCTGCGTCAATAAAATTTATAGGAATTATTAATTTTGTCCTCTGTTACAATTCTCCATTAACAGAAAATGTATATACTTTTTTAGGCTTTGGTTATTAAATTTTTTGTGCCCTAACATTTCAGGAGAGGATTTGGCCCACTGTGAGCCACAGGAAAGACCTGCGTCAATAAAATTTATGAGAATCATTACTTTTGCCCTGTACTACAATATTTCATTCACAGAATATGTATATTCTTTTTCAGGTTTCGGTTATTTAAGTTTTTGTGCCCTTACATTTCTTGAGAGGATTTGGCCCCGTGTCAATTAACTTAATAGGATTTTTTACTTTGCCTTCTACTACAATTCCCCTTTCACAGAACATTTAAAACAATTTTTACGATTTTTCTTCACACTTTTACCTGAAATCGAATTTAACTATTAAATATATCACCAAGTTGTTCCGTCAGATCGAATTTAACTTTTACGTTAAATCGAATTTATCTTCATGTTGTTACGTCATTTCGAATTTAACTCTTACGTAAAATCGAATTTATCTTCATGGACTTTATTATTTTATATACTTTTTTTAGATTTTGACTATAAATATTGTAAAAAGAGGCTTAAACCATAACAAAAACGCTAAGTCTGAAGATAATCGAAAAACTTGATATATTAGATCTTTTATGTTGTTTATTTTTTTGACTATCAAAATGTATACTCATATCTATTAGTTAAATTATTTATTTTTATGTGGTCACCAAAAATGCAAACGATTAAAACTAAAATATAAAAATCATCAAATTAAAGGGTTTCATTAAAATATACGAAAACACCAAAATTAACAAAAAAAATATTTTTAATTATACTTATTTATGTACACCGTTTGCAATTCTGGTGAATATATACATAATAATCTATTACATATAGTTTAAGATGAAAAAAAGAAATAAAAAATATGAAAAAGAATGTACAACAAATTGAAAACAACATCATATATGATCCAATATATGATTCAATATATGATTCAATATATGATCTAATATATGATCACATATATTGGATCATATATGACCGTGTCTTATATAAGCGCCAATTTTGGAATATGTTCATATATGAGACCATATTTGATACTATATATGATACTGTATATGGTCTCATATACGATATCATATATGATAATATACAACATTTTTAGCCGGGTAAATAAAATTAATCGGAAATAAATCAACTTATTGAAAAACACAGCATATGTTATCTAAGTGTGTATGTTGCTATTTTTTTGTTCTCAAATCTTGTTGCGACATGTCTCTTAAATTTGTTTTGCTATTTTGTTTTCTTCAGCGTAAAAAATTTTATATGCCCGGCTAAAATTTTTGAATATTATCATATATGATATCATATATGAGACCATATACAGTATCATATATAGTATCAAATATGGTCTCATATATGAGGCATTCCACACCAAATGTCCCGCTACAGAAAAACATGTGTCCCGTAAATTTCTGAATAGGTTATTTGGATAGCCCTATATGGAACTAAGAAAATTGCGTTTTTGGTTTTTCAAATTTTCAAAAACTGGGCTGAGGAGGCGTGGTCAAATATTGGAAAAATGGTCAAATTTGTGTCGAGTTGCCTTGATTAAATATTTATCACATTAAAACGGAATGCACCACAATCTCAAAAATTTACATTCTTATATAGTTTTGTATGGGCTATCGATTAAAATTTTTTTTTTGGAAAATTTTCAGAACCCGTTCTGAAATTTTCCATTTTTTAAAAAAGTCAATTTATCAAAAATCCGGCCACTTTTTTTTTTTTTTTTAATTTTTTTTTTTTTAAAGTTTAGATGTTTGTCCATCCACACAAAAAAATTCAGAAACACGTTCGGCGTTTTTTTCGAGAAAATCGCATTTGAATATTGAATTTCACGACAATTTTGGAATTTCCTTGTATTTTCTTGTTAAAACATGGCGTATGAGTAACAATTTTTTGCGAAACCAACGAGTTGATCCCATTTTAATTATTTGTTCATGTGTGGTGCAATATAGAGATGGGCGTGAGTGCGATTTGACCCACGCAATTAAAGTCACTGACGACTCGTTATTATTTTTAGTTTACTTGTGCAATCACGTGAGTCAATTTACTGTTACTCACGCTCACGCAATTTTTGATTAAGCTCACGGTTGTTCACTCACGTTGATGATGATTTTACAAAAATAATAAAAACAACAAGTTTTCTATGAAAACAAAGCACTGAAAACGGAAACTCAAAAAAAAAAAAACAGTAAGAATAAAAAAAAAGTTAAAAATCACATCGCAAAAATTGGACTTCCTAATCACTCACGAAATGTTTTTCTACTCACGCTACCTCTTTAATATCGTGAGTGATTTAGTTTTTACTCACGTGTGATTCGCAAGTGAGTCAACCATCTCTAATATAGTATAAATAGGAAAGGTCTCTGGTAACGTTTTTGCGTGATTCAGGCAAGAATGACACTAACGCATAACTCAAGTTTGTTAAGTGAAAGCTAAGTGAGGGTTTAATTAAAAATAGCTTAGTACGTGACCCGCGAGTCAATTTTTTCAAATGTTGAACGTTAAAGGATATGTACCTACAATGTAGTCTCCGATTTATTGCTCCCGCTTTAATGCGCTTATCCAAAATATAAGATAAATCAAAAGAATATTGATGCATATAAACGTTAATCTAGTGATCTTAAGTTTTTGAATTTGTTTATTGTTATTTATGCTTCCGCAAGTGAATCAATAAAGCGGGAAACTCATTTTAGTGGTGATATTTCAGTTCATTTTAGTTTTGATATTTCAGTGAACTTTATATGAAACTCTTTTACCAATCTTACGCATTTAAGCGGGGTTTTGTTTATCAGACATACAAGCAGACATACATACAGCCAGACAGATAGACATACATACAGACAGACAGACCACTTGATGTGCGTTTATAAGAGTTTTTTTATGTAAATGCATCAATATCCTTCTGATTTATTTAATATTTTGTATAAGCGCATTTAAGCGGGAGCAATAAATCGGACACTACATTATAGGTACATATCCTTTAACGTTCAACATTTGAAACAAATGACTCGCGAGTCACGTACTAAGCTATTCACGACATTAAAGAAGTAGCGTTAGTAGAACATTTCGTGAGTGATTATGAAGTCCAATTTTTGCGAGATGAGTGAATGCTTAAAATTTTTCTTAAGTAATTTTTTGTGATTTTTAACTATTTTTTTTTTTTGGAATTTTACTGTTTTTTTGAGTTTTCGTTTTCAGGGATTTTTTCATAGAAAATTTGTTGTTTTTATTATTTTTGTAAAATCATCATCAGCGTGAGTGAACAACCGTGAGCGTAATCAAAAACTGCGTGAGTAACAGTAAATTGACTCACGTGATTTCACAAGTAAACTAAAAATAATAACGAGTCGTCAGTGACTTTAATTGCGTGGGTCAAATCTTGCGTGGGTCAAATCGCACTCACGCCCATCTCTATATTGCACCACACATGAACAAATAATTAAAATGGGATCAACTCGTTGGTTTCGCAAAAATTTGTTACTCATACGCCATGTTTTAACAAGAAAATACAAGGAAATTCCAAAATTGTTGTAAAATTCAATATTAAAATGCGATTTTCTCGAAAAAAACGCCGAACGTGTTTCTGAATTTTTTTGTGACAAACATCTAAACTTTAAAAAAAAAAAATTAAAAAAAAAAAAAAGTGGCCGGATTTTTGATAAATTGACTTTTTTAAAAAATGGAAAATTTCAGAACGGGTTCTGAAAATTTTCCAAAAAAAAAATTTTAATCGATAGCCCATACAAAACTATATAAGAATGTAAATTTTTGAGATTGTGGTGCATTCCGTTTTAATGTGATAAATATTTAATCAAGGCAACTCGACACGAATTTGACCATTTTTCCAATATTTGACCACGCCTCCTTAGCCCAGTTTTTGAAAAATTGAAAAACCAAAAACGCAATTTTCTTAGTTCCATATAGAGCTATCCATACAACCTATTCAGAAATTCGTGCGACACGTGTTTTTTTTCGCTGGACATTTGGTGTGGAATGCCTCATATGAACATATTCCAAAATTGGCGCTTATAAAAGACACGATCATATATGACCCAATATATTGTATCATATATTGGGTCATATATTGGATGATATATGATCTTGTTTTCAATTTGTATATACATATGCATGTATATATTTTTACATATCACATCTGATACGAGATTTAAAAGATCAGTTCAGTAGACCTCTACCTCGGTATCATTAAATATTTGTTACTTTGTAAACTGAAGTTTAAAAATTACAATTTAACTTTAAAGGGAACTGTAAAAGAGCATGTTACTGTTTCTTCTGACACTGCTAAGGACGAGTGCAAAGCTATTGAAAGTTATTGGTTGTGATAGAAACACCACGAACACAGGCATAAACGACATAAGCCGAAGTTTTTGGTAAAAAGCTTGATTTTTCGGAAACCGTTATTGTGTCTCAAAGATACGGTTTAAATAATTAAGCAAGTGCTTATATTGTCCTCACACTCTTACAAGCTAATTAAACATCTGATACCGTAGCAACGTTGGTTGTTGACAGACACAAAATAAGTAATGAAAAGACCAAGGGATCTTCCTTAGCAGGGCGCTCCTATTTGAGGATTGTACTTCGATAGTAGAAAAGATGACACTTTAAACTTAAAGGAAATTGTAAAGGAAAATCACTTGACACGGAACCTTATTATTGGTATGTAGGGAATATTGCTCCCTTTTTTGGCACAGCTAAGGACAAGTACAAAGCTATATTTTCTAGTAATCTGAACAGTTGCCTAGATAAACTGAAAGTTAATGGTTGTGATGGAACCGCCAATACCACGGGAACGGGGGCATTATTAGTTTAATGGAGGAAAAATTCTTAATTTTAACGAACTTCTCTTCCGTGCGCTTTTTATATGTGGGTGGAGGAATATCTGGACCAACCACATTAACTGGTCTCATTAGCTCAAACTACCCAAATGCGAAATTGCTACTATACAAATTGAAACCATACCATGTGACTTACGCCGAGAGACCTTAGCAAAGATCAGAAACATTTGTTTAAATATGTGAAGTTATTCACCGTTGTGTCTGCTTTTTAAAACATCCCGAGTAAAAAGGAATTTATATAAATGTATATTATTTTATATGTTTTTATAAAACCATATACAACTATATGAGTCAAAGTATAAAATTATATCTCACTTTGAAATTTTCCAATTTTTTTAAATGATGTCATATAAAATCATATCTAATTATATTGTTCATAATATATTAATATAAATGGTAGATGTAATCATACGTTGCACATAAAACTTAATCCGATTTCATACATTATTATACGTGACTTTATATCTAATTATGTATAGGACTTTGCTAAACAAAAAATCCAGTATCAATTTATGTATAATTATATATGACTAATATAATACCATTTAAAACTATATATGGTTCCATACTAAAAAAAATTCCAACAAAAATAATAGATATAATTATATGTGTCTTAAACGATAACATATCTGTGTTTGTATGGTACTATATATACCCAAATTTCGTCTAAACTCAATATATATTTATAAATGGTCGCATATGTAATGGAATATATATTTTGATATAATCATGTATAAAAAAAATATTTTTTTGACCAAACAACTAGCCATATATAATTATATATGCCAGTATTTCAAAATTTATTTTTGTGTGTCAACATATATGGTTATACAAAACTTTTTATTGTATCATATAAGATTACATAAGATTTTTGGAAACCCGAGTTCGATTCCCGGCCCAGTCGAGAAAAAAAAAGTTTTTTTTTTATTTTTTTTAAATAGAAAACACTTTTTTATTGCGTTTAATTTTTTTAGAACTAAAAAATTTTCATTTTTGGAATTTTTGCAATCATTTTAAAAAAATTATTTTTATTTTATACAGTTATATATAACTAGGGTTGCCATTTGCATTTTGAGAAAAAGAGGACGTCAGCCTCAAAAAAGGAGGACATTTGACCCAAAAAAGAGGACAGTTTTTTTTTTTAATAAATTAATCTAAAAAAAGTTAACAACGCCATACAATATGCAAAAAAAAATCATTTTTATTAAGAATAAACAATTTTTTTTTCACTAAGAAAAATATATTTCCAATTATATTTCAATATTTTGGAAATATCCATTCAATTATATTTTGGAAATATCTATTTATAATTAAAAAATTTCCAGTTATATTTAAAAAAAATTCTAAATATAAGTCAAAAATGTTCAATGTATATCAGAGTTTTCTATTTGTACCCGCAAAAAAAAGTCATTACGACTTCCCAGTGGAGTGCTTTAAAACTATAACAAATGTAATGCAATACAAAAAAGATAACAAAAAACACACAAACATTTTTTTCTACTCCAGAATCCATAGATATTCAGCTCTTTACTCATTACCTATCGCGACACCTTCATACAATTGTAAGTAGATATTCAGTAGATAAGAACTACTTCAGGGAAGTAGTTGGAAGTTGTTTGAAAGCTCGAAGTACTTCTTATCTACTGAATATCTACTTACTTTTGTATGGGAGTGTCGCGGAAGGTAATGAGTTAAGTGCTGAATAACAACTTTTTATGGAGTAGAAAAGAATGCCTTTGCATTTTTTTCTTGTGTTTTTTGTTATTTTTGTTGTATTTCATTACATTTGTTGTAGTTTTAAAGCACTCCAAATAAAAGTACTCCGCCCTTTTTTTGCTGGGTATTTCAAAATTTTCTAAATGCATTTCAAAAAATTTTATTTGTTTTTCAAAAATTTCCATTTTTATATCCAAATGTTTTAAATAATTTTAAGAACATTACTTTTCAATTTAAATAAATTCAGATATTTTAATTGTATTTCAAAAACTTCCATTTTGATTTAAAAATTATGTAAATGCTTTTCAAAAAATTTCATTTGTGTATCAAAATCTTCTGAAAAGCATTTGAAAAATTTTGAAATACATATGGAAATTTTTGATTTACATATGGGGCATTCCATGCCAAATCACTCACTTTTAGGCCCGACCCCATTCGATTAATTTTATTTTTGGATATGTTTTAGTACGTATTAAATGCAACTTGCAGCCAAATTTTCAGCCTTTTTTACAAAGGTGGTGTTGAGTAATCAATTTTTCAAAATGGCGATTTTTTCCAAAAAATTAAAAAATTTAAATTTTCAATCAATTTTGACCAGTAAAAAATATAGATATTTTAAAAAAAGTTGGACAACGTTTTGTTGGTATTTAAATGTAGTTTTAGAAAAAAAATGTGAAAAAATTATTCGAAGTAATTATCACTTATTTTTTGTCGTTTAAAAATTAAAATCGACTTTTTGAAAAAGTCCGAAACCTTCGATTTTTTTGTAAAAAACTATAAGAATTCTACTCTAAATTATGCAACTTTTAAGCCATAACTCGAGATGTGATCACAATTCTTTCTATTTTTTTTTTAATTTTTAAAATTGCACCTTTTATGTTTTGGCTCTGATTTATTTTATATGGAGCTCCAAAAAAAAAAAAAATGGTAGATACTGACCCTAACTTATCCTAAATATATTCATTTGGAGGTAAATATACGTCTCACAAAAATTTGGGACGATCGGACATGTGTAAGGCGCTTAGCATGGTCCTTGAAGTTTAAAAAACGGATTACAAGGAAAAATATGAATTTTTTTCTGTTTTCGCAATTTCTTTGGTATTTTAAATTAAGTTTTAATTCAAGTGATTACAGAATTATGATGTGGAGTAAAATGCCTTTCTAATAAGGTACTAAAAACTAAAATCGGTTGAAAATCAGCCAAGTTATTACATCTTCCCCAGGCATCTAGCGTGTGCCATACAACTTGATTAAAAAATACGAGGCCCTTTTTTTAAATTTATTGAAATTTTCTACTGTAATAACATTTTTTCATTATTCATGTTTCAGTGTAATATTTTTTTGACTTTTCCAAATTTTAAAACAAAAAAAAATATTTTTTTTTTTAAAATAGAGATTTCAAAAGGGTGTGGAAAATGCAGGCATTTTTAGCACTAATTTTAAAAATGTTAGCAAAACACAATATGAAAAATACTTGTCATCTAATAACATTTGAACTTGAAGAATAAAAAAATGTTATTACAGTAGAAAATTTCAAAGAATTTCAAAAATCGGATTGTATTGATTAATCAAGTTGTCTGCCACACGTTAGATGCCTGGGGAAGTTGTAATAACTTGGCTGATTTTAAACCGATTTCGGTTTTTATGACCTTAATAGAGAGACATTTTACTCTACATTTCAATTCTGTAACCATTTGAATTCAAAATTAACTTAAAATACCAAAAAAATTAAGAAAACAGAAAAAAATGCATATTTTCCCTTGTAATCCGATTTTCAAACTTCAAAGCCGATGCGGCACGCCTTACCCATGTCCGATCATCCTAAAATTTTCTGAGACGTATTTTTACACCCAAGTTAATATATCTAGGGGAAGTTACGGTCAATATTTACCAAATTATTTTTTTTTGGAGCACCATATAAAATAAACCAGAGTCAAAAAAAAAAAGTGCAATTTTCAAAATTTGAATAAAAATAGAACGAATTACGATCACATCTCGAATTATGACTTAAAAGTTGCGTAATTTAGAGTAGAATTTTTTGACATTTTTAAAAAAAAATCGAAGGTTTCGGACTTTTTCAAAAAGTCGATTTTAATTTTTATACGATAAAAAACAAGTGATAATTACTTCGAATAATTTTTTCATATTTTTTTTCTAAAACTACCTTTAACTACCAACAAAATGTTGTCCATCTTTTTTTAATATATCTATATTTTTTACTGGTCAAAATTGATTGAAAATTTAAATTTTTTCATTTTTTTGAAAAAATCGCCATTTTGAAAAATTGATTACTCAACACCACCTTGGTAAAAAAGGCTGAAAATTTGGCTACAAGTTGCATTTAATACGTACTAAAACATATCCAAAAATAAAATTAATCGAAGGGGGTCGGGCCTAAAAGTGAGTGATTTGGCATGGAATGCCCCATATACTTAATTGGAATTTTTTGAAAAGCATTTAGAATATTTTGAAATAAAAATGGAAATTTTTGAAATACAATTGGAAATTTATGAAACGTAGTTATTTTCGCTCTACATAAAGTGTTTTTTTTTTTATTATATGCGAGTTTTGTTCTCAAAAAGTTGACATTACTAATAAGAAAAAATACAACAATGCAATAATTCAAACGTTAAGAAGTAATAAAAAAAAGTTATGGGGAAAAGTGCAAAAAGTAGGACAACCCCGGACACTTTCTAAAAAAGAAGTAGGACTGCCCCGGACGCCCTAAAAAAGAGGACGGTGTCCGGGGAAAAGAGGACGGATGACAACCCTATATATAACTATATTTGATTTATTATAAAATTATCTATAATTTTTGGGAACCCGAGTTCGATTCCAGAAAAAAAATATCTTTTTTTTATTTTTTCTAAATAGAAAACACTTTTTTATTGCATTTATTTTTTTTTAGAACTAAAAATTTTTCTTTTTTTGAATTTTTGCAATCATTTTTTAAAAATTATATTGCTGTTATATAGTTATATATAACAATATTTAATTTATTATAAAATTATCTATCATTTTTGGGAACCCGAGTTCGATTCCAGAAAAAAATATATTTTTTTAATTTTTTTTAAATGGAAAACACTTTTTTATTGCATTTGTTATTTTAGAACTTAAAAAATTTTACTTTTTGAATTTTTGCAATCATTTTTAAAAATTTATATTGCATTTATATAGTTAATAATAGCTATATTTGGTTTAAATTATCAATGATTTTTGGAACCCGATCTCAAATCTAATTCTGTGGGGGTGTTCTGTAATTTATGCGAAAAGTTTTCGCATCGAAAAGTATGAAACAAAAAATTCCATCGTTTCTCGATTCTGGAAAAAAATGTGTTTCTGTATATCAATGCGAAAACGGCAGCAAATTTATTGGAATATTCCAAATCAGCTGTCAAAAAGGTAAACAAGGCGAGAAAATAATAAAAATCACAACAAAAAAAACGCAATTTCACATTTTTTTTAACAACACTCGTAACATTGGCAAACAAAAATTAAATAATAAATTAAGTTAATAAAAATAATGTGTAGTATATCATTAATAATATTAGTTGATAGTATTTTCTTAAAAAAAAATAATGTTTTTTATTTATTATAACTCAAAAGTTGTTTAATTTACGAAATATCGCACCATTTTTAAATGTGAGTGATTTTGACACTTCAACTTCAAAAGTTTTCGATCAATTGGTTTACAGAAACAGTTTTTCTCGCATCTTTCCAATAATTTTGAAAAAAATCATATTTGACAGAAAGTTTCCGCATAACAAAATTACAGAAACAGTCGAATGCGAAAAGTCAGGTTTTGTGCCGATTCACGATGTTTCTGTTTCGTTTTTCATATTTCATGTGAGAAATCTTTCGATTCGAGAGTTATAGAACACCGCTACTGATTTCCTGATTCCATGAAAAATTTCAAATTTATAAGCCAAAGTCTTATTTCACTTTGGAAGCCTAGGACTTGGAAATAAGGCATACCGGTACATTAAAATTATTGTTTAAGCTTACCATGGAAGCCCCTAATAGCGCTGTACGTCATTCCATTTTTTTTTTTTTTGCAAATTTTATCAAAAATTTTCTAAGTCTTTTTGAAAATTGTGTACAAGTGAATAACATATTTAATTGGATGTAATCATATATTACTATATGTTAGATCAATTTGATATAATTAGATACGATCAATTTAATCAATTCAATCCCGCTAGAATGTAGGTGGATATTGTCGTTGGGAAAAAAGTTTGCTCTACCTGTAGACATAAATAGTTTTTCACCAATTAACGTAATTGCTGACATTGAGTACTGCATACAAGATATGGACGAACATGAGGACAAAGAAAAGGACATTATTCGAACAAAATTAGCAAACAGAATTACCACATTTAAAAGGAAAATCAGAAACACACCAAAGGAAAAATTTATACTTACGGTTTTTGAAAAAACAAAAACTTTTTGAGAAAAAACCAGGACATTATTATTATTAAAGCTGACAAGGGCAATAAAACTGTAGCTTTATACAAAAGCGAATATAAAGAAAAAATGGAAAATTTATTGGAAGATAAAAATACTTACCGTACACTAAGAGAAGATCCCACCCAAAAATTACAAAAGAAAAACAACAACATAATATCAGAATTACACAAAAACGAAAACATTGATGGATGGCAAAAAAGACGACTTACCTGCCCTGCTGGAACAGCCCCAAGGATATATGGATTACCCAAGATCCATAAAACAGGAATCCCCCTTAGACCGATCGTTTCATCAGTACAAGTCCCATGCTACCAACTTTCAAAACATATAGGGCAAATTTTAAAACAAATTATATCCAGAAGATATAATATAAAAAATTCAGCTGAATTTAAAAACCAACTACGGGAAATTGAATTGGACAATAATGACTTATTAGTGTCATTTGACGTAATTTCATTATTCACTAATATCCCACTACACACAGCAATTAAAAACATAATGCAAAAATGGAGTATAATAAAGGAATTCACCAAGATTCCCAGCTCAAAATTTCTGGAAATTCTAAAATTCTGCCTTATGGAGAACAATTATTTTATTTATGACACAAAAGTGTATAATCAAATTTTCGGCATGCCAATGGGTAACCCACTCTCACCTACAATAGCGGATATAGTCCTCGATACCTTATTAGACGACGTAATAACTGAATTGGAAGAAAAGAAAATTTACATTAAGTACATAACAAAATATGTAGATGACATTTTAGCAGTAATTAAAATAAACGACCAGGATGAAATCCTAAAAACGCTAAACAATTATCACCAAAAAATACAGTTTACTATTGAAGTTGAGAAAAATGGTGAAATTTCATACTTGGACACAAAATTGAAAAGAAATGAGACGAAGATTAATTTTGATTGGTATACAAAGGAAACCGCTTCAGGGAGAATTATGAACTTCAATTCTACACAACCTAGAAGTCAAATTTTAAACACAGCACAAAACTTTATTGACAGAATATTAAAAATAAGTGACACACAATTTCACACCAAAAATATAGAAAAAATATTTAAAATATTAACTGAAAACAGTTTCCCTAACAAAATAATAAAAACATTAATAGAAAATTCTAACAGGCGATTAAAAAATAACAACCAAGGTGACAACACTGAAAACGCAGAGGAAAAAAAGAAATTTTACAGTGTAAAATACATACCTGGGCTTACGGATAATAGAAGCATAAAACAAACAATAGACAATAAAGTAAACTTAGCTTACAAACCCAACAAAACACTCAACACAATTTTTACTAAGGTAAAAGCACCAGTAAAAAAGGAACAACAGAACAATATCGTATACGAAGTAAAATGCAAAGGAAATTTAGAAGAAAGCTGTGATATGATTTATATAGGGACAACGAAGAGAGCACTATCAACAAGAATGGGAGAACATCAAATGGATGTTACACGGGGGAAAGAAGCAACAGGTTTAGCACAACATTTAATAAAAAACACACATATAGCGGACTTCGAAAATGTAAAAATCTTAGACTTTGAAAAGTTAGAAAGAAAAAGATATATAAAAGAAAGCTTGCGTATTCAAAAGAACATCACGAAGACAATGAACGTAAAGGAAGACACAAATAACATTAATGCCAGCTACATAGTTGCCATAAATTAGAAAATCTGTGATATAGGAGTAATATGTTTTAAATTTAATTTATGTTTTTTATGTTTTATGTTAAATGTAAAGTTTTTTAATTTTTCTTTTAATGTAACAACGTAAAATATCGTAAGTTTTATATGTTTTTGGAAAAAGTTTTTTTGTTTAATAAATGTTTTTATTTAATAAATAGACGACCCCCTGAAGATGTCGGCATATACCGACGAAACGTTGGGAAAATTGTAATAAAAATTTTGTTTTAATTACAAGGAAATTTTAGGCCTGATTAGCTTAATAACAACAAAATCTAGAATATTAATTCAACTGGCCAAACAACAAATTCAACAATTAAGTCTTTTAAAGTTGTTATTTGCTAACAACGTCCGCTGGTCTAGAGGGTAGAGATTGCGATTACAAAACGGAAGACTTGTGGTTCTAATCCCCGTCCGTTCGAAGTTTTTTTTTTTTTATTTTCAGTTTGACATTATTATATCTAAAAATAAATCTAAAAACAGAAACATTTTTTGGATAAAAATGTATCCAATAATTTTTTTATAAAATCAAGATATCAGATATTATAAGATAACTTTGGCGCGGCCAAATTTCGGATGAAATTACATTATATAATATCCAATTTAATATAATATCATGATATTGGATATTTTAAGATAACTTTGGCGCGGCCAATTTCCGGATGAAATTACATCATATTATATCATATTTAATACAAAATCATGATAATAGATAATTTGGGATAACTTTGGCGCGGCCAATTTCCGGATGAAATCACATACAATCAAATATTAAACTGTAACTTCATATATTATATGATGTTATGAGATAACTTTGGCGCGGCCAATTTTCGGATGAAATTTAGAAAAATCAGATCCAATAAATTATATATAATTTTATAAGATAACATGTTTTACCATACAATTTTTTTTACTCGGGATTAGAAAATCCAATTCGCCTAACCCAGGCCACAGCTGCAAACCGTTAGTTAGGGTTACAAATATATTTCAGTTAATGGTGGCAGCCCCACTATCAGAATTGGGTTTGATAGGCTAATAACCCGTCACTACCTGAAATTATATTATTCTCAGAAAGTCCAGTATATTATTATTTACATATATATTTATATACCAACTGAGGGATGCGTAGTATTAGTTTAATTCATACACTTAAAATAATTACTCTGTAAAATGACTGTAATCTCAATACGATAGATATTTGAAAAAGCTATCTGCCGAAATACAGATTTTATGAAAATGCTTCGTATTTTTTTGTGACCGAAAAACAAAATTATATCTGCAATTTTACTTTGCAATTTTTATTTAACAGATAATAAACAGAGTTTTTTTGTTAAAATACAGATTTTAGAAAAATACTTTGTTTTTTTCGCAACCAAAATACTAAATGTCATCTGTAATTATACTTATTGCTCTGTAATACAGTTTTTAAATAAAAACCACTTCAAAAATCTTTCAACAGTTCAGCCCCTCTTTAAAAAACGTCTTAATTGGAATAAAAGCTGGTAAATCTTACCAGGATGTCGTGTGAAATTGGAGGTACTTGTAATTTTCACAAAAATGAAAAAAAAGTAAATTTACATTTTGGAAGCATTAAAGTGGTCAAATTTACACGATTTACCAATTGTCAACACAAGTTGCAAATTAAGGAAGGAGAAATTGATCAGTAGTCAAATAGTGACCGTTGAGTAGAAGCCATAACAAGGACATTAAAAAAATATATAAGAAAGTCAAGGCATTCTTAAACGATTTCCCTTTAATTTTATAAAAGTGTTTATATATTGTATACTGAAAATAAGAAGTTTGTGAAACAAAACCGTGAGAAAATCTAGCGAGTTTATAAATAATTTCTACAAAGTTAAACATTCGCATGCGAAACATTTAAGCGGGCGCATTTATGACATGGTCTTTATTTTGTGCCAAATTATTACTTATCCATGCTTCTTGCACTTTACAGTCGAAGAAATTAAATAAGAATTCGTATAGTTGCCTACTCAAATGGGAATTAAAACAAGAAATTAAAAAATAACTTTAAATGTTGGTTTCTGTAAAGACAGTTGAGATCAGGCTCCAATTATAATTATGTATTTTTGATTTGTTATATATGGTTTTGAATTGAGAAAAGTGTGAAAGAAATAACCTTTCGCGTGCGCGAAATTTATGAAAGTTATAATAGAAAACACAATTTTCACATTTAAATTGCCCCTGACCAAATCGTCATTTATTAATTTATTGTTTTTTTATTATAAATGTGTATGATCAAGTTTAAAATCAAAAAAAAAAATAAAATAAAAAAAATAAAATAAAAAAAGAGTCTGGAAATGGGTCATAAAATGGATTTAACTAAAACTTTGTAAATTTACAGTTTTTTTTTTGTAAAATTTTGCATTCATAAACTGCATTTAACCAAAACCTAGTAAATCTACAGAGTTTTCTTGGTAAAATTCTAATCGCTTTTATCAAAATTTTACTGATAATTCTGTAAATTTACAGTTTTATTTTTTCGAAATCATTTTACAGAGTTGGAAATCTATGGTATTTTTTGCTGGCTCTGCAGAGTATCTCTGTAATTTAACAGAGTGAAATTTAACAGAGTGATTTTGTGGGTAATTACTGTGAATGTTCCAATGTCGTTAAGTACAAGCAAATTAAATTTTATATATAATGGTTCGCGTCATCTTTTCGAAGCCATTAAATGCTCTAGGTTTCTGCCATTTCCTGAAAATATTATTGTCAGTACATCTGATGATCAATTTTTTATTTGCCAAATTCATTACAAAAAATAAAATTTTTACCAAAATCCCAATATCACTCCAATTGGAGTGATATTTTGCATGTGAGTTACTCATAGAGTACACTACTTTTGACAGGTATTAGAATTTGGTCGGCGAGTAAAGTTCAAATACGAGCCACCATAGTGTTTACTTGTTCAAATCTTTTATCATCTTTGGGAGAAGATTTTATAGAAGCATTTGCAACTGCACTCAAAGTAATAACTCTGTTAAATTACAAAGATATTCAGATGTGCCCGCAGAAAATATACTTAATTTCCAATCTACAATACATTTTTAATTTTACGAAGAAACTCTGTAAAAATTTTTCGATAGAAAAAAATTTCTACCCAAAATACCTCACCTAAAACGTATTTCAAAGACCTTTTTAACGATCTGAATTTTGTCCAAATTGCATGATAAGTACGGAAAATATATTCAATTTTTATTTTATACTTTGACAAAAAAAAAATACCAAAATCCCGGGATTTTACAATTCTAGAAAATCCCGGGATTTAAAAAATTAATCCTAGGATTTGTCAATCCCGAAAAAATTTTAGTAAAATTTTCCGAAATGATTTTACTCTTTAGTCTAATATTCTTTTTTTTTTTTTTTTTTTTTTACTTTGAGCCAACACTCAGGGGATGCCCCCTACTAATGCAATGCATTGTGTTGGTATTAGGAAAATAGGTTATGAGGAGAAGGAAAGAGGGAGTAGTGTTTGTGGACATTTAATTTGAACTTTTCTAAATTATAGCCTACTGGAAAGATTTCTGCGGGGAGTTTATTCCACATACGACTAGTTCGACCAAGAAACGAATTTTCTCTGTAATGCGTTGTGCGATACATTGGACAATCGACAACAAACGGATGTGAGTTGCTGGAAAGGCGAGTACTACGGGTATGTACCCGCGTCTCAGGGATGAGTTCACCCATCTCAGCTGAGCACTTACCGTGGTAATATCGATAGAACAATGACGCACAACCCACATTCCGACGATGCTCCAATGAATCAATAGAGCTGGATACCCTACTGTCATTGATGAGCTTCAACGCACTCCTTTGCACCCGGTCCAGAAGCTTTAAGATAGACCTTGAAGCACCTGCCCAGATATGGGAGTTGTATTCCATTTTCGGTCGGATATAGGCGGTATAGATAGTGAGAAGATCAGACGGGGTGAAGTGATTCTTGCACCGTTTTAAAAAACCAAGACACTTGAATGCTTCTTTCGACACCTGAAAAACATGTTGGTTCCATCGAACATCACATTGGATTTTCATGCCTAGAACATCAAGAGTGTCTGATTCCTCAATAGCTATACCACCCATGGATACAGATGGCGCTGATTCCACAAGACGTCTGTGGGTCAGCATACAACATTGGGTTTTACGAGCATTAAAATCGACCTGATTCGCAAGACCCCACTCGGAGATTTTCATAAGGTCATGATTGAGTGTGTCATTCATGTTCTGCCTCATAGCATCAACCTCAGTAAGGCTTGGTCTATGATTGAAGGAAAATGAATGACAAATGTTGCTGTCATCTGCAAAAGAATAGATAGGATTGGAAGTTAGACCCAGAAGGTCGTTAAGAAAAATAAGAAAAAGTGTAGGAGATAGAACAGAACCTTGCGGTACCCCTGAATTCAGATGAAACTCATCCGATGAGAACCCATCTATAACAACACGTATAGAGCGGTCTCTAAGAAAGCTCGATATAAATCGAGAGAAATCACTACCGACACCAAACGCAATAAGCTTCGAAACGAGTGCACCGTGCCACACACGATCAAACGCCTTGGAAATATCTAGAGCAACCACCTTGCTTTCACCAAATTGGTGAATAGAACGACTCCAGCGTTCCGAAAGAAACGCTAACAGGTCTCCCGTAGAACGACCTCTACGAAAGCCATACTGTCGATCGCACAAAAGTGAATTAGACTCCAAATAATTTACCAGGTGGTGATTCATCATGCTCTCCATGACTTTCGAGAGCGTAGAGCAAATTGCTATTGGGCGGTAGTTTTCAGGGTTTGTAGCCTCTCCCTTTTTTGGAATTGGCTGGACGTTGGCCACCTTCCAGCAAGAGGGAAAAACTCCTACCCGGTACGAGTAGCTAAATAATGTTGCCAAAGGACGACACAAAGTCAAAGCACACCGTTTCAGGACCACAGCCGTAATACCATCCGGCCCCGGGGACTTATTTATGTTGAGATCCTCAAGGACCTTTTTAACTGCACGCGATCGAAAAAATATCTTGGACATAGTAAAGGATACCCTTTCGAGCTCGGGCGGTGGTTGATTGCTTTCCGGCAAGTACGCATTTCTTGCAAACATGTCAGCAAAAAGGTTGGCTTTATCAACCGGGTCTGTGAATATTTGGTCATTCATTATAAGGGTTGGAATGGATGAACTAGTATTATTCTTTACCCTTTTAACAAATGACCAAAAGGTCTTACTACCCCGCGGAGCAGCAAGGACCTTAGCACGCAGACGTTGTTCGTAAAGAAGCTTTTCACGTCTGAGTACTCTGGCACATTCATTTCTCGCCTGTTTACGTAACGTGTCAGTAACTGAGTTTTTGTCATTACGCCAATTACTGAACGCATCCTCTCTGGATCTGACTGCATTCCGGCACGTCTGATTAAACCAGCACTTATGTTTTGGTTTAGTCGAAATTTGCTTCGATGGAATGAATAATTTCATTCCAAGCATTATCACATTTACTATCATTTCTGCCGCAGCGTTAACATTGTCATCAAGAAAACAGAGTTTCCAATTGAAATGCTGGAAGAACTCGTTAAGCTCAGCCCAACGAGCCTTTTCATATACAAAAATAGAGCGCTTCGTTGCTGGTCTTGAAGCACTACGAAGGTCAGAAAATGAAAAGGATGCAGAAATGATGTTATGATCCGAGTTTCCGAGAGGCGCAAGGATCTCGACTTCATATTTGTCAGGATGCGAAGTCAGAAAAAGGTCGAGGGTATTACGAAACTGCCCATCAACACACGGAATATGTGTTGGTTCATTCACGAGTTGCACAAGGTGGTTGTGTGCAGCGAAAAGCTCAACATATAAGCCCTCGGGAGTCGTATGGCTAGAATGGCGAAGCCATGACGAATTGTGCACATTGAAATCCCCGGCAACGACTATTTCACTACTCGGACAGACCCCAAGGATTCCAGTGATGGAATCAGATACGGAGTCAAAACGGTCGTAGGAGTTCGCCGTGTCCAAATTTGGGCTCCTATAGACGAACCCGAAGTGCAAAATGTGTGTCCTGATTTGGAATTTAACCCAAAGCGAGTTAAATTCCGCATCACTACAGCCAAGATGTGGCTGTAGTTGGTACACAACATTTTCACGAACGTACAACGCAAGGCCCCGATGAGGAATAAAAAGGGATAGCAATTGATACCCAGGTATTTGGAAATCCTGTGGATCAGCATCTCCTCCTACCTGGGTTTCACTTAAGGCGAAAATATCCGGCCGATGAAAGCAAATGTGAGCATATACAAAGATGAAATTTGCGCTCAGCCCACGTATGTTACAGAAATCTAAACGAAATCTGTCAGCCATAATAAAGAAAAATTCAAATTAATATTCCTGACAATAATACAGATGGCCCAGTACCGAAATTGTTGTTATAATTTGCTAAATAGTGACCAGTGTATATACCTTCGTCACTAAATAGCACAACAACAATGTGATACTAAGCCGCCAGTAAAATGTCTAAAAAGGAAAAACAAGGGAAAAGGGCAACAACAATGACACTGGAATGAGAGGCATAAAAGCCCCTTGCGTGGTCATTGTAAAAAGTGATTGCACAAAAGGGTTGCCAATCGAGGGACTAGTGTATTTTCCCATATGTTATTCTGTGTGGTGTTTTTTTATTTTTTTTTTTTTTATTATTGTTGATGTTTATGTTGTTGTTGAGATTTTATTTTAGCTAGCGAGTGTTTTTTTTTTCTTCTGTATTATTTTGCACTGGTTTATTGTTGTTTTTTTTATTTTCTATTTCTTTTGCAAGTTTATTGATGTGTTTATGAAAGTTGGAGGGGGTATTATTGCATTTTTGTTGTATGTTTCTTTTTATTTATTAAAACCGGTTTTGAGATTATTGTGTAGTTAGTTGTTGTTTTAAGTTATATTGGTAGAATTTTGTTTATTATAAATAATTTTAATTATTTTTATTTCTTTTTCACTGTTTTATTTTTTTTATTATTGTTTTGGACACTTTTTTTCGAGTAATAATGTTTGAACAATTTGACGGATGACACTTAAAGTTTAATTAAGTTATTTAAATAAATTAACATGAGACGATTAAGCACAAGCGATTTAAAAACATGTTGACGATACAGCGGACAGAACACTTAAGTTGCAAATTAAGGAAGGAGAAATTGATCAGTAGTCAAATAGTGACCGTTGAGTAGAAGCCATAACAAGGACATTAAAAAAATATATAAGAAAGTCAAGGCATTCTTAAACGATTTCCCTTTAATTTTATAAAAGTGTTTATATATTGTATACTGAAAATAAGAAGTTTGTGAAACAAAACCGTGAGAAAATCTAGCGAGTTTATAAATAATTTCTACAAAGTTAAACATTCGCATGCGAAACATTTAAGCGGGCGCATTTATGACATGGTCTTTATTTTGTGCCAAATTATTACTTATCCATGCTTCTTGCACTTTACAGTCGAAGAAATTAAATAAGAATTCGTATAGTTGCCTACTCAAATGGGAATTAAAACAAGAAATTAAAAAATAACTTTAAATGTTGGTTTCTGTAAAGACAGTTGAGATCAGGCTCCAATTATAATTATGTATTTTTGATTTGTTATATATGGTTTTGAATTGAGAAAAGTGTGAAAGAAATAACCTTTCGCGTGCGCGAAATTTATGAAAGTTATAATAGAAAACACAATTTTCACATTTAAATTGCCCCTGACCAAATCGTCATTTATTAATTTATTGTTTTTTTATTATAAATGTGTATGATCAAGTTTAAAATCAAAAAAAAAAATAAAATAAAAAAAATAAAATAAAAAAAGAGTCTGGAAATGGGTCATAAAATGGATTTAACTAAAACTTTGTAAATTTACAGTTTTTTTTTTGTAAAATTTTGCATTCATAAACTGCATTTAACCAAAACCTAGTAAATCTACAGAGTTTTCTTGGTAAAATTCTAATCGCTTTTATCAAAATTTTACTGATAATTCTGTAAATTTACAGTTTTATTTTTTCGAAATCATTTTACAGAGTTGGAAATCTATGGTATTTTTTGCTGGCTCTGCAGAGTATCTCTGTAATTTAACAGAGTGAAATTTAACAGAGTGATTTTGTGGGTAATTACTGTGAATGTTCCAATGTCGTTAAGTACAAGCAAATTAAATTTTATATATAATGGTTCGCGTCATCTTTTCGAAGCCATTAAATGCTCTAGGTTTCTGCCATTTCCTGAAAATATTATTGTCAGTACATCTGATGATCAATTTTTTATTTGCCAAATTCATTACAAAAAATAAAATTTTTACCAAAATCCCAATATCACTCCAATTGGAGTGATATTTTGCATGTGAGTTACTCATAGAGTACACTACTTTTGACAGGTATTAGAATTTGGTCGGCGAGTAAAGTTCAAATACGAGCCACCATAGTGTTTACTTGTTCAAATCTTTTATCATCTTTGGGAGAAGATTTTATAGAAGCATTTGCAACTGCACTCAAAGTAATAACTCTGTTAAATTACAAAGATATTCAGATGTGCCCGCAGAAAATATACTTAATTTCCAATCTACAATACATTTTTAATTTTACGAAGAAACTCTGTAAAAATTTTTCGATAGAAAAAAATTTCTACCCAAAATACCTCACCTAAAACGTATTTCAAAGACCTTTTTAACGATCTGAATTTTGTCCAAATTGCATGATAAGTACGGAAAATATATTCAATTTTTATTTTATACTTTGACAAAAAAAAAATACCAAAATCCCGGGATTTTACAATTCTAGAAAATCCCGGGATTTAAAAAATTAATCCTAGGATTTGTCAATCCCGAAAAAATTTTAGTAAAATTTTCCGAAATGATTTTACTCTTTAGTCTAATATTCTTTTTGCCCGAAATAAGCACAAAGGAAATCGTTTGTTAGAAAAAGTATTATTTTTGTTTTTAAATTATAAAAGTTCTTGTGATTGCCATAAAAAATTCCACAAAAAGTTGCAATAGGAATCTGCACATAAAACATCCGGGTATATATTTCTCTTTAAATGACCTTATTTTTATTACTTACATTTTGTTTATTCATATTTCAAAATATTTAATTTAACTTAAAAAAAAAATATGCATGTTGTAAATCATGACGATATTTTTTTCCACTCGTTTGCAAAAATTGTAAATTTATCAAAATCATTTATTAGTTTACATAAAATTTTTACAATTGGTATTATAGCAAAAATGTCATTTAACAATTGAGTAAATATCATTTGACAACGATTGATTGAGTTTAAATATCACCAATAAAACGAACTAATCATGGGGTTGTAAAAAAAAACTACTGCAATAAATTTCAAAAAAATTTCTATTTGTAAAAACATGTTGATATTTTATTTTTATACTGAACTCAATCAGTACGTACGAGTGCAATTTGCAATGTGCAGACAAAATAAAAATATATGTGTCGTCGTCTATTTCACGATATCAAGTGTTCCTAAGAGACAACTCCAAATTTAATTGATGACTAGTAAAATAGTCGACGTACTCAATGAGTCGCCATTTCAGGGACAATAATTTGCAAACAAAAAAAAAATGCAATTTTCTATATTTCATAAACACAATCTGTTTTATATTATTCTCCATTCTAATTGTGTATCCATGACCATCATTATTGGAATAATCAACCACCACAATATAAGCACTATGGGCAAGAAATCTAATCTTTTTATATTTCTTAATAGAAGAGGAATTGGTCTTAGGGTTCTATGGTCGGAAAAAGTCGATTTTTAACAACGATTATTGGAAACTTTTTTTTTTATTATATCCCGTTTTTTTGACAATAAAAGACAGAAAGCCTGGAATACGCACAATTATTTTGGAAATAATTGTGGGGTTTCCAGCACTCATTTCTACCGCTATTTCGTTAAAAGGATATAATATCGTACAAAGTTCTTTTAAAATTTCCCATTCTTCGAGTGACAACAATTCGATTGGACAGTGTTAAATTGGTACAGTCGCTTCCAGTACCTCGTGATTTTCAATAATTCTTTCAATCATACTTAATGTTGAATTCCATCTTGTTGGTGTTTAATTAATGAACTTCAATTTTTTTTTACCTATTTGCGATTGAATTTCTTTTAATTTATTAGATGCATTAGTGCAGGGTATTTTTAAAGCAGCCAGAACATTTCATTCTCTACCACGGAAATGTGTTGTAAGTCCACTGTGATCATTTTGGCAAGAGCTTTATTTATAACCTTTTCCCGTGATTTGGACAGATGAACGTTAATGTTGCACTCCTCCAATGTTTTTTTGTGTTATTGTGGAAGACTCTTATGAAAAGTACTAAAAAACTGTGGTAAATTACAAAAAAATATTTTTTTTTAAATCCACGGATGGGTGCTTGGAATCCATATGCTTTTTTAAATAAGAACTAACTACCTATAAAAAATAATTTAAAAAAACACGAACAATTTTATTCCAATAAACTTACCTTTGTAAGGTACTAGGATTAACTCCTAGACTGTGGTCTAGGAGTTAATCCTAGTAAAACAGAGCTTGATTTGTTTACAAGGAAAAATAAGATTCCTGCTTTTGATCCTATTTCTCTGGACGGTACTGAAATCACCTTCTAAGATGGAGCCAAGTATCTTGGAGTATTTCTAGATAGGAAGCGGAATTTCAGGCGTAATATTGAGGAACGGGTGAGAAAAGCAACGATTGCTTTGTATTCCTGTAAAAGGGCCATTGGAAAACGATGGGGTTTTAGCCCTCAAGTCGTTCATTGGATCTATACAGCAGTGGTGCGTCCAATTTTGCTGTATGGAATCATTGTCTGGTGGCCTGCTTTAGAAACAAAAGCGAACTTTGTCTTTATCACGAAGGTACAGGGAATGGCGTCAATGTACATCACTGTTGCTCTTCGTACTACACCTACGGCTGCATTAGAAATCCTCCTTCACCTGATACCCTTGGACATATGGGGTAGGCAGTATGCGGCTGCGTCGGCAATTCGACTTAATAGCACACTGCAATGGAGGAGCAGTGATTGTGGCCATAGCGCGATCTTGAAAAAGATAACAATACCACAAAATGTGGACTGTGCTCCCTCTTTGAGCCTCTTTGAGCGCCACTTTACCACTATGATACCATCCAGGGAGTCTTGGATGGGGGATACTCCGGGTAGTGGAGCTACCATAAATTTTTACACAGATGGATCGAGGCTGCACGAACAAGTGGGCTTTGGAGTCTATTCGGAAGAGCTTGGGTAGAGCCTGGCTCGTAGATTGCCAGATCATTGCAGTGTTTACCAGGCAGAGATGCTGGCAATAAAAGAAGTGTCTGACTGGTTGAGCTGCAATGTCTTGTCTACAACCGCAGTCAACATCTATACTGACAGTCAAGCCGCGGTCAAGTCCCTGGATTCAATGTTTCTGAAAACAAGATCTGCCCTTAACTGCCGCACGTCTTTAAATGAGATGGCCAAGCAGTTTAACATACGTCTCATATGGGTCCCAGGGCACAGAGACATTCCAGGGAATTGCAAAGCCGGTGAGCTTGCAAGACTAGGAACTACCTTACAGGTTCCAACAGAATTGGAATGTGTTGGTATGCCTCTAGAAACTTGCAAGCAAAACCTACGGCTTTGTTCTGCGACGGAGACTAATCAAAGATGGGCAAATGGATGGACGTGTGAGACAACACGACTGATTTGGCCTTCTCTTAATCAGGGGCGCACAAGTGAGCTGATATCGCTTCCAAGAGGAGAGATTTCGACGGTGGTTTCTATAATTACCGGACACTGTCTTATAGGGAAGCACGCAGAGCGATTAAATGTGCCGTCGAATGACTTTTGCCGAAGTTGCATGGATGAAGAGGAGTTGGAAACTATCGAACACTTTATTTGCCATTGCCCGGCACTTTCTGGTCAGAGACTTGCTTCACTGGGATCTAGGGAGCTGTACGATCTTTCTGATTTGTTGGATGTCAAAATTCAACATCTAAGGAGTTTTATAAGAAGCTCAAAATGGTTTAACGGCAGGGACTAGTAGGGAAACCTATTACGGTCCCGTGGTATCACAATGGACCTCAGAGTCTACGTGTGTTGACGTAAAACGTCAGCAGCCACTTACAACCTAACCTATCATACATAGGACTATTTAAATAAATGGACTAATTAATTGACGATTTCATTGGCATTATATTGAAACTAATGCCAATGAAATTTTTGGCATTAGCATTGTTTCAATCAATGCCAATGCCCGTTAAAGAATTAGTAGCATTAGTAATGCCAATTATGAAAAATTTCATTGGCATTAGTAAATGTCTTAATGAAAACAAAGCATTATCAATATTAAATTTCATATTTCCGTCAGCGTGTTGTTAATTTTTTTTTTTTTGGTTAAAACTTAAAAATGCTATATCTCGAAAACTCAGCCAGATAGGGCAAAATGGAGGGAATTTTTGGTTCTGTGAAGCTCTATAATTTCGGTGAATTTTTCTCGACAAAAAATTGAATTTTTACAATTCTATTGTAAAACTTTTAGACTTTATCGATAGGAAAATTAGTGATTTTTTTTTTGGAAAAATCAGAACTTTTCTATAGGAATAATCTGGCAATTTTTAGAGAAAATCTAACAATCCCTATTAATATTATAAATCTCAGTGTTGGTTTCTGTCTGTCTGTTCCGCAATCAGGGGAGAACGGCTGAACCGATTTAAATGAAATTTTCACCACAGATAGTACTAACCGAGGCGGGAACTATAGGCGACCGCGATCGGACAAATGGGCGTAAAATGCCACGCCCCTATTTATTTTATGGAACTTTATTTTGCCTTTTCCGTAATAACGCATAAACGGCTAAACCGATTTTAATGAAATTTTTACCATATATAGTACTGACCGAGGCTGAAACTATGGCCCCAATAGAGGGAGATCGAAAAAAGGGGAGTAAAATGGCACGCCCCTTTGTATTACATTGAAAGTTATTTCTGCCTCTTACGCAATCACGCTTAAACGGCTAAGCCGATTTTCATGAAATTTTCACCACAGATAGTATTAACCGAGGCGAAAACTATGATCCACCAAAGAGGGCTATGGAAAAATGGGACGTAAAATGCCACGCCCCTTTGTATTACATTAAAATTTATTTCTGCCCGTTTCGTATTCACGCATAAACGGCTGAACCAATTTTAATGAAATTTTTACCACAGATAGTACTGACCGGCGGAAATTATGAACCACAAAAGATCGCGTTTGGACAATAGGGCGGAAAATGCCACGCCCCTTCTTATTTTATAGAACATTATTTCTGCCTTTTCCGAAATCACGCTTAAACTGCTGAACCGTTTTTTAATGAAATTTTCACAACAGATGGTAGGTTAGGTTGTAAGTGGCTGCTGCAACACATTCCAATTCTGTTGGAACCTGTAAGGTAGTTCCTAGTCTTGCAAGCTCATCGGCTTTGCAATTCCCTGGAATGTCTCTGTGCCCTGGGACCCATATGAGTCGTATGTTAAACTGCTTTGGCATCTCATTTAAAGACGTACGGCAGTTAAGGGCAGATCTTGTTTTCAGAAACATTGAATCCAGGGACTTGACCGCGGCTTGACTGTCAGTATAGATGTTGACTGCGGTTGTAGACAAGACATTGCAGCTCAACCAGTCAGCCACTTCCTTTATTGCCAGCATCTGTGCTGATGGTAATAACCTAGGCAAAAACTATGAGCCACAATAGATCGCGTTTGGACAAAGGGGCATATATTGATACTTCCGTTTGTACCATACTGAAAGTTTTTCTTCAGTATAGTACAAACGACTAAGCCGATTTAAATAAAACTTTTACCACAGACACATGTCTGTTCCGCAATCAGGGCTGAACCGATTTTCATGAAATTTTTACCACAGATAGTACTAACCGAGGCAATTGGGCAAAGGGGCTTAAAAGGCCGCAACCCTTTGTATTTAAGTACTATATGCCATACAGGCGCGGATCCAGCTCTTGGGTTTGGGGGGGGGGGGATTTGGGTATAGGAAAAATGTCTCAGAATGTGAGCATTTTTCTATACGAAAAATGTCTCAGAATCTAAGAATTTGTCTGTACGAAAAATATCTCAGAATCTGAAAATTTTTCTACAGGAAAAATTAGAAAACTTTCTTAAGGAAAAATTTGTAAATTTTTCTATAGAAAAAATGTAGAAGAATCTGAGACTTTTTATATAGGAAAAATGAATATTCAACTTTTTTTATAGGAAAAATGTCTGTTTAAAATAATGTCTCAAAATCTAAGACTTTTTGAAAGGAAAATGCCTCAGGTTCTGAGATTATTTCTGTTTAAAATATGTCTCCGAATTTAAGACTTTTTAATAGAAAGAATGTACCATTTTTATAGGAAAAAGATTTTAAAACCCTAGAAAAAAACCTTAGCCTTTTTCGAGCTGAGTGAGAAAAATGTCTCAGAATCTTAAAATTCTTTGTCAAAAAATTTCTGAGATTCTCAGACTTTTAGACTTGGACTTTTTCTAAAAAAAAGTGTCTAAGAAGTATGGTTTTCTGCAGAAATATTTCCCAGAATCTAAAATAAAAAATTTTCAAAAGCATTAAATACTTTCAAGTAGTGTTTCAAAACCTGAAAATTTTGGTGTAGAAAGAACGTTTGGGTATCTTAGGATTTTTCTGTAAAAAAATAAAATAAAAAACAATTCATAACCTTAAAAGTTTTATATGGGGAAAACGTCTTTAAATCGAAGAATTTTTCTTTACGAATAATTTTTCTAAATAAAGGATTTTTTTGGCAGGAAAATTGCAGAGATTTCTAAGAATTTTCCATATGTAAGTGTATAAGAATCTAAAATTTTGTCTTAAGCAAAAAATTTTATAAATTCTAAAAGTTTTTTTGTAGCAAAATACCTTAGAACCTCTGAATTTTTCTATTGGAATAAACTTTCTCTTTAAGCAAATGACTCAGAAAAATTTCAAAACTTTTTTGAATAAACATAAAATTTGACATATTTTCTATTGGAAAAATATTTCAGAATTTGGGTCTTTTGCTGATAGAAAAATGCTTTAGGACCTGAGAATTTCTTGAGTTGACATTTTTCAAAATATTAAACATTTCATTAATTCTTAAACCTTTTCTATACACTCAAAAAAAACATTGTCAAATTACTAGAAAAAGTCTCGTAATCCCATATTACCAATATTTGATAGTTTTCCTGTTTTTTAACAAATAATTTTCGATCGAAATTTAAATTTTTTTGTTATTTTACAGTTTTTCTTGTAATTTTACAAATTTCCAAGATTTTTTACAAAAAAAAAAATCTAGTAAATTTACGAGAATGTTTTATTTTGCCGAAAAAGATGTAAATTTACAATTTTATTGGTAAAAATCTTGTAAAATTACAAAAAAGTTCGTAATTTTTACTACACACAAAAAAATGTTTACCAAGTACTTGGGAGGATATGCGTTTTTAAAGTTTTTTGCATATATTATACAAAAAAATAGCACAAATTTATTAAGTTTTTGCTTGTTGCTGATAAAAATTTAGAAAATATTCATAAGAGTATTTAACCTTGTGTAATTTTACAAACCTTAACCAAAATTATGCAAAAACTTGGTAAAATGTTGCAAAATTTTTCATAATTTATGTAAAAAACTTTAAAAACGCATATCCTCCCAAGCTATTGGTAAAATATTTTTTTGTGTGTAGGAATTCTCGTAAAATAGGAGGTAGCAAAAAATCTAGTAAAATCACAAAACTTCCTTATAAGTTTTATCGCGTCAAAAAAATTTAAATTTTTGGTAAAAAGCTTGTAAAACTGGTAAGACTTTTTTTGAGTGTAGGAATAAATTTTTTAAATTTGGAAATGTTTATATCAAAAAAATCAAGATAAACAAGAGGTTAACACTAAGGGGGTTATTCATAATACTTAAAGTAGGTTTATTTGACAAATATTCATGCAATATCAGTCAAATAAACCTACATTAGATTTAATTTACACATTATAAAGCCCAGTAAAACTTTGAGGTTCCTTGCAAAAAAAATGTTTGAGTAAAAAAAATGTCCCCCCCAAACCCAAGAGCTGGATCCGCGCCTGGTTGTTTACAAATGGAAAATAAAATATTTTTTTTTTGCTCAAAAATTTAAACTGCCGTATATATTTTATTTCAGCTATGGCCCATTGTACACTCCACCGACCATTATTCATGTTCAAATATTCACATGTGTGTAAGCCTCTAAATCTTGTGGTAGTATTAATTTTAAGTCATTTTGCTATTTTGTTAGGATTTAAAATGCATTCGATTCATAAGATTTTTTTTGCTGCTATTATTTTGTTTAATTGATTGTTTTGATTTGTTTGCTGGTGATTTGAAAGTACGTAGGTATTCTATTTGCAAAAAATAAAATAAATATTTGAAATTGTGCTATTGGTTGCTTTTTTATGCGCACTTAGTTTTCTTATTTTATTTCTAATCACTTAATGCGCACGTAAGCTGTGGCGCCACATTGTTCACATACGCGCGTATATTTTTACAATTTAGATAAATCAATTGTTCTCATTTACGTGAGCCAATCACTGCATGAATTTGGAGTGCATTTGATGGAATTTTTTGTTGGTGGTATGATATTAAACATCATAATTTGAAGTGCTATATGTGTCCTAGTTTGACTTTTAAAGTGTCATACTTAAACACACGCTTTTTTGTTCTTTGCAAAAATTTATACTCCAAATAAAACAATTCATCATTAGAATTTAGTGTGTGAAAAATATTTAAACAGCAATTCAAAATAGTCAATTTTATATTTTGACTTTATAAATTTTTGTCAAAGTACTTTATTTACTAATTTGTCACCCGTTGCAAAATTGCCCGCTTCCAAATAACTATATTGTCCTGCTTTACAGTGGCTCCAAAAAGTATTCGGCCATGATAAATTTTTAAAAATATCCCTTATTTTATTTTACAATTTAATAGAAAATATTTATTATTCATTTATTTAAATTAAAATCATTAAGAACAATACAAATCATTAAAAAATTACTTAATATCACCATTTATACTCCAAAAAATATTCGCTTATTTAACGAAATTATAAATTATTTTTTGTTTCACCTTTCCGTTTTGTCCCACCTTTCCGTTTTAAGACTTCATTTAAACGTGTTGGTACAGAATCCATCAGTGTTTGTGTAACTTTAGTAGACATTTTGTCCCATTCCATTAGGATTGATATCCGGTGATTTTGGAAGCGTTTCAACCAATTTTGGAACGTTATGAAGTAGCCACATCTTTTTTTCCAAGCAGTATGTTTTGGATTATTGTCATGGTAAAAAATGTAGTCGTTGGCTTATCCTATTTTTTCGACACTGCTGGGTAAATTTTCTTTTAAAATGTTTATATCTTGTGATCCCTAAGTCCCTCAATAAAATTTAGTTTTCCTACACCTTTATCACTCATGCAACTCCATGTTTAACAGTTGGCTTAAGGTTCTTTTCTTCCATCTCTTTGTTCTTCTGGCGCCATAGCATTTTTCGTCCGTCCGATCCAAATATGTTAAATTTACTCTCGTCCGAGAACTCAGGACTACTGTTTTTATGAGTTTTTGCGAACACTTTCCGTTTTTTTTTTGTTAATTATATTTATAAACAGTTTTTTTCTGGCTACTCTTTCGTGAAATCCAGTATCACGCAGAACATTTCGCACGGTATTTACCAGAGACCATAAGAGTTATTACTTTTATTAGAAAAAGTAGTTTAAATTCTGTTTTCAAATATTTTTTTTAAAAATTTCTGTTGTTTAAAACAGTTTGAATTATTTTTTGAAGAAATCGTTTTATGTAAACTGTTATAAAAGAGTTTTCAAAATATTTTATATTTCAAACAGTTAAAATTGATTTTTATAGATATGTACATAGATGTCAGCAATAAAAGTTTTGAATGATTTTTTTCATACAGTTATTTAAAATTGATATTTTGAATTTTTGTTTTTTCCTGTCGTTTGAAATTGTTTCAACAAAATACATAAATATTTATGTATTTTTTCTCCGAACATTAATAAAAAAAAATAATCAACAATGGGTCGGAAAAAGACTGTGCCACCAGGGAATTTTATGTGCGAGTCGGAAATACTTGGAAGAGTAAAATGTGTGACACTATTGTGAAAGGTGATCATTTAACAAACATAAAAAGACATCTCAAAGAAGATGAAATTTTCGGTGGAGAACTCGACTTCGGAAGTAAAGGAAGACATTGTTACTAAATGTATCATTCTTCGACACAAAACCTTTTAGGACTTTAACACTAACAGTATCGCCATTTTTTTAATTTTCTGGAGTTAGTCCCGCATTTTCGAAATAAAATTCTGGCAAACCCTAATCAGAGACCTATCTACTTTGACTTTTTCACTGAGACTTTTTTTTATACTAAAAGGTCTCAGAATCTGAGACCTTTTCTATGGAGAAAAATTCTTACTGGGCTATTCATAATGAGTAAATTAATTCTAATGTAGGTTTATTTGACTGATATTGCATGAATATTTGTCAAATAAACCTACTTTAAGTACACTTTAAGTATTATGAATAAAGGCCTTAGAATCTAAAAATTTTTCTATACGAAAAAGATTCTGAGAAATTTTTCGTAAAGAAGAAGTTTTATATTCTGAGACATTTTCCCTATAAAAAATATTTTTTTACAAAAAATGTCTCAACATCTGATATTTTCTATGTGGGAAGAATTTCTTCTATTAAAAAATTCTCAGATTTAGACTCTTCTTATGTATACGAAAAACATACAGTTTTCTTTTAAGACAAATTATATGCTATTTACATATACCCCGAAATCCATATAAATTTGGATTTCAAATCCAATTAAAATCTATACCGTTTACATATGCTTTTTTGACATTTAGCGGGATTTTGTTTGTACTAACTCTGTATTTGCTTTTGATTTGTGTACAGGGTTGTTAGTTGGAAAATTACTTAATTTTATAAATATTTCTAAAAACAATGACTTTTCTTTGCCGGAGCCAATATTTTCAATCCCACTAGTATATGTTGGGACCACAATATCAAAAAATGTGTTTTTATATAGAGCTGCTTCGTTAAATGCAAGAAAATTAACATTTTTGCCAAGTTTGCGCCCGACACCATTGAGTGTTTTTCTTTGTTAGGAAGACCAAATTGGTCAACTAAATTGTGAGTTTACCATTTGCAATGGTAAATTTTATATTAAACATTGTTATACATTGTTTTTATTAAGCTTTTAATAGTTTTTAAAAAATACATTTTCATTGTTTTTTTTATTTCATAAAAAAAGACAACAGCTGATAAAAAAAATCGTGTGTAGCGTTTCAAAAAGCATTAGGGATGATTATTTTGGGAAAAACCATAGTTGTACAATTAAGTAGTAGAAATTTTTTGGGATTTTGAATTGCGATTTTACGATTTTGCCAAAATCCAAGTTTTTTTTGTATGTTATTTGACATTTGAAATCCAAAAAAGTAATGGGATTTACTCGGATTTTCATTGAAATCCCATTTTTTTGGATTTCGAGGTATATGTAAATGGCATATTAAAAAAAATTATCTATACGAAATATGATCATGAAAAACAAACCTCCTTCTGAAAAACTAATAAATTTGATGATTATATAGCTTTCCTATCACTTTTTTTGCAAAAAAAAATATTCCTTTTTTTGCTCGAAGTAAAAAAAAAAAATTTCCCCCCTCAAACCCAAAAGCTGTACCCGCCCCTGTTAAGAGTCAGTTTTCCCGATTTTTTTATATTTTTTTAAAACATTTTTAAAATAGCAGTTATTTTGATTTTTTTATACCAAATAACAGTTTCGAAAAACTTTTTTCAAACCAAGTTCAAAGGAACAGTTAAAAAAAAAAAAATACAAATATAAAATAACAGTTGCAAAAAATTTGTTCATATAATAATTTAAAATAACAGTAAAATATAACTTTTTCAATAAAAATCTAAAAATTAAATTTTTTGCAAATATGTATTAAATTTACCGTATTAGGTAATCCATATTTGCAGATAATATGATAATAGCACATGATTTTTGTAATGATTTTTTTACAATAAAATTTACCACATAACAGTTAATTATGGTCTCTGGTATTTACTGCTATATCCTTTTTTAAACTCACTCAGAAGTCAACATTACATCACTTTTACCTGGATATTTTCTGATTCTATTTGTTATTATACACTCAAAAAATTATGACGGTAGATTCCACTACAACAGATAGTTAAAACTACAACATTTGTTGTATAGGCGTCCACTACATTTTATGGTAAAATCAACCAAAAATTGTTGTTGTTTTAACTGTAACTCAAATTGTCTGAATTTTTGTATTTTTTTTTTTTTCTTCATATTTTATTTATTGAGTCTTCACTTTAAGTCCGTGAACTAACAATAAGTGTTCATATCTTATATCTAAATATTCTTAATATTAAGTCCAGCCAGTGCCAGACAAAATTTCATTTTCTCATATATTTCTTAAATTTATTTGTTTATAAATGTTCTCAAATGCATCTCTCCTTCCAGTTAGTTAGCTAAATCAGCAGTCACCCTCCTTCTAAGGCGTTGGTGGCCATGATTATTAAGTAGATTTCTTGCTAGATAGTTTGGATGCGTTTCCAGTTTTCTCATGTAATTTTGGGTATGTTTTACGATTTCATCTTTAACATAAGCAACATTTAAATCCTTGTGTATGTTGGAATTTCTAACATACCAAGGGGCGCATGTTATTATTCGTAAAATGTTGTTGTTTCCTTTGAATTCTCTCCACGTTAGATGATGACGCAGTGCCTCATAGCTGAATGCCGTAGCACCATATAGGTTTTAAAATTGAATTGTACAACAAAAGCTTACAATCTAAACTAAGTTTAGAGTTCCTTCCAATCAACCAATTAACTTCAATAGTCTTTAACTTCATCTGAGATAATTTTGCATCTAAATGTGTTTTCCACGTGAGACGACGATCAAGATGAATACCGAGGTATTTAACATTCGTATGTTGGGGTACATTGTGGTTATTAAATTGAATGTGGGGACAAGTTTCTCTTCTTAACGTGAAAGTTACGTGAACACATTTTTGCTCATTTACCTTTATCTTCCACTTTTGTAACCATTCTTCTAATTGAAGAATGTGACTCTGCAGTATTCGTGTAGCTTCAAGCGGGCTGTCATGGGTGCTTAAAATAGCAGTATCGTCAGCAAATGTTGAAGTGTGGGTATTGGAATTTGCTGGCATGTCAGAAGTGTACAGAATATACAAAAGCGGTCCCAAGATACTACCTTGTGGAACTCCAGCTTGTATAAAATGAGGGGTGCTAACAAAATCGTTCTCCTTGATCGTAAATTTTCGATTTGTTATATAGCTTTCGAGTAATTTATGCGTATTTGGTGGTAACACATTTTTAATTTTATAGAGTAAACCCTCATGCCAAACCTTATCGAATGCTTGTGAGACATCAATAAAAAAAGAGGAGCAATACTTTTTTTCTTCATACCCAGCAAAATTTAGATTACCAAATAAGGTATAAAATAAGGTATATGATCTCTTATTTTATACATTGCAGCATTGATGATTTTAACAGGCGATGAGACCCAAAGTAATGCATACACATTATCATATAGAATACCAGTAAGGTATAAAATAAGTCATAAATTTATAACGAAGAATACCAGTAAGGTGTAAAATATATGATATTTTATAGGTTACGAGTAAGGTATATAATATAGCATACCAGAACGTAATATATAAGGTGTTACGAGTAGTGAAAAAGTAATTTTGTAAGTGAGTGTAAGTAGATATAATATGCTAGTGAGTGTGTGTCGTTAGAAATTCCTTGTCGTGAGCCCATCTCTAGTTTAAACTTATGCATTTTTTTATAAAATAATTATTTTTTATGTTATTGTAATGCATTATGCATTTAATTATAAATAATGCATTATTTCTAACTTTCAAATAATACATAATGTAACCAAATATAAATCATCCATGATATAATGTTTAGAAATAATAAATATTAAATACAGTTTTCCAATAATCATGCATTAAGTAGCAAATTATTAGTAATGCATTATTTTTCACTTTAAAATAATACGTTGTGGAACAAATGTTTGGTAAGACATCCTAAAATAATGCTACAAATAAGGTATATACATTACCTGGTAATGTGTTATATAATCACTACCCATTACCAAAGTTTTGCTGGGCAGGCTCTTCTAATTTCACTTACCAGTCTATGAACTTGCTCAATAGTTCCATGTTTTCTTTTAAATCCAAACTGATGATCCGGAATAGAGTTGTTCTGAGTTACAGCTATAGTTAATCTGTTTACTAACAGTTTTTCGAAAAGTTTGGATAAACTGGACAACAGACTGATAGGTCTATATCAGCGGTTACCAACCTATGGTACGCGTACCACTAGGGGGTACGCTAAACTGTCCACGGGGGTACGCAAAATTTTAGTAATTTGGACATTCGATTTAGATTAACCTTTCAATGCTGGTGCCGCATCTGGCTTCTAAAGTTTTTCATAACGTCAGGTTTTTAAGAAAGTTGAGGTGAAAGTTCACAAAAAACGTATTTTTGCGCAATTTAGAGAGCATTTTTTTCGATATTTTTGGATGATATTTTGAGATCTGTTCACTTGTTTTCGATTAACCTTTCGATGCTGATTCCGAATATGGTTCCCAAATTTTTCTATGATGTCAGGTTTATGAAAAAAATTTTAATAAAGTTCTCAAAAAACGTGTTTTTGGGCATGTGATAGTATTTACATTTTGGTACCATTTTGTTAAGCTCCAAATGCTTTTTCATTGTATATGCGAGGTGTTTCATTCGAAAAGTCAGGGAATTAGTGATATGTTAAAAAAAAAAATAAAACATATTTCCGCCTCCTATGATGGGGTTTTGGAACTTTTTATAAAAGTTAAAAAACGTCCGTTGTTTTAATTTTTGGTGTATCGACTGGTGAAATCAGATTTGCAATATTTTTAGCCGTTTTTGATTTGCAGAGAAATCACCTAAAAATCCGCGTTTTCAGATGCACCCTTTAGGAGCGAACATTTTTCCAAAAAATTCCACCATTGTTTTGATCTCGCTAAATCCTTCAAAAAAATTATAATACTCGCAGATTAAAAATTTCAAAATTAACTCTAATATTAGTGAAGTTATTTAACGAAAACAAAAAACTTGTTAGGGGGTACGCGGCTGATAAAATTTAAAATTAGGGGTACGCGAGCCAAAAAGGTTGGTAACCGCTGGTCTATATGATTCAACTTTTGTATGATCTTTGCCTGGCTTGGGTATCATTTTAACGAGTGAAACTTTCCATTCTGGGGGATAATGTTCAAGGCGTAATATAGCATTAAAAATAAATAGAATTATTCTTAATGCTATCCGGGGTAACTCCAAAAGCATTTTGTTACTGATCATATCAATACCAAATACCTTTTTGGGGTTTAAATCAACAATTGCCTTTTCGACCTCTCGCATCTCAAACCGGATGGGTTCTGCTCTGCGCTGGGGTAAAATTGGTGGCAACTCTACTATAACACTTGATTTATTTGGCGTGAAAACATTTTTTAAGTGTTCAACAAACAGATCTACTTTTTCAGTATCATTTCTAGCCCAACCTCCGTTTGGCTTACGCAAAGGAGGCTTACATATGACAGGTCTTTTCAAATTCTTGGTAGCACGCCATAGCGAGTAATCCGTTTTTGAAGTAGGCTCCAGATTTTCTAAAAATCTGTTTAGTGATGCGACTCTCTGCGATTCAAGTAGTCTTCGTAAATTATTTGTGCATTCTTACAATCGTGATTTGAGTTGAGGAGATCTGTGCAGTTGCCACTCTCTACGAACTCTTCTTTTTTCATTTAAGAGTCGTTCGACATTAACAGAAAAAAATGGGTTTTGTCTGGATTGTCGGGGGGGTTTAGTAGCAAGTCGAGCAGCAAGTTTGAGATTGGATTAAAAATTCCTGAGCGAAAGGTCAATTTCATCTGGTGTTCTTAGCGATATGTTTTCTGAGCAGTGAGTACTGAGAAATTTTTTATATTTTAGCCAATTTGTTCCTTTGCCTGTCAGCGCTAAGTCACCAGTGGGTGATACAATTTCTCGGTGGTTAAGGAGAGTAACAATAGTGGGTGTGTGGTCTGAAGAGAGTTCCAATGAAGATTCTACATTAACGAAATTTCTTTCTATTTTTCTAGTCACACCAAAGTCGATAAGATCAGGAATCTTATTACGATCTGAAGGCCAGTATGTCGGTTCTCCGCTTGAGACCACATCCAGACCCATTTTAGAAATTGTATTAAACAACACACGGCCTCTCGGGGTAATGAGGCGTGACCCCCAGAATGTATGCTTGGCATTAAAGTCGCAAGCTGCCAGAAAACGTGATCCTAGTGATTTAAAAAAAGTGTCAAACTGATTTCCATTTATTTTAAATCTGGGGGGAGCATAAATGGACGAAATCACTAGGTTCATATTAAACTCCTCTACGCGTATTGTAGTTGCTTGGAGGTAATCTTCGCAGAGATCATTTTTGTATTAACAAAAAAAACTTCCAATCGTCAAAAACGCTTAAAATTATTTGAAAATAACACTGTGCTACACCAAAAATATGCAGGGGTTCTCATATGAAAATTCGGGTTGGTTGGAGTCTATAGAGTACTGATATACTCATAGTTTTTCTGGATCACTTCGTTAAGTACTTTTTTTATTGGCAAATGTGTTGAAAAACGGCAATTCTTAAATTACAACTTTAAAAAATTATTACTTTGTTAGTTTGTAACCGATTTTCGATTTTATGGATTTTTTTGAAAGGTATAAGTCTTACCTTTTAAACAAAACAAAAATATTAAAAATCGATCAAGAATTGGCTAAGCTACGATCGTTTAAGTTAAAAAAAATCAAATTTTTTGAAAAATTTGTCATATTCTTTATACTCTAAGTTGAAAGTGCATCATTAAACAATTTTTTTTTTATTTTTGTATAAAAGTATAGTAAAGTAGCTTTCCAAAACACCAAAAAACATAACAATCGGTTAAAAAATGAATGAGTTATGCTAAGTTTTGTGATAGGACATTTTTAATTTTTTTCTGAAATGCTTGTAATTCAGGTATTATTCATAAATCTTATTGCTAGTAGTAATTTTATGTGCCTATGCATATAAACAAGAGATGGTAACATAATTAGATTTGTGCGTGATTGACACATGATCACAAGTGAGCGTGATTGAAAATCAATTTTACTCACGTCGCTGTGAGTGAGTGTCAGTGGAATAAAAAAGTGTGAGTGAAATAAAAAAAAAATTCAGAAATTTTCCATTTTTTAAAAAAGTCAATTTATAAAAAATCCGACCACATTTGTTTTTTTTTTTGTAAATAGTTTTTTAAAGATTAGATGTTTTTCTAAGAGATGGTCAAGTGAGTGAATTTTAACTTTCACTCAATCACGATCATAATTTTTCTTCTAACACTCACTCACAATCACGTGTGTAAATTTAATACAACTCACACTCACGTACGCCGATGCCAGAGTCACTCACGCTAACGTTGACTCACACTCACGATATTCTTATTTATACTAAAAATAATTTCAAAAATCTTTCAAAATTTTCAGCAAAATCTAAAATTTTACATTTGTTTTGATTTTTTCGGGACGAAATCTGAAGTTAGGCAAAATTTTACATTTTTTTTGTTGCTTTTTTTGGAATGAAAGGAAATATGAAGAGAAAATAAATCACGCAAACTCACGCAAAAACATCAACTCACGCTCACTCTTTCACGCAATAATCTTTCTCACACTCACTCACAATCACGTGAGTAAAATTGAATTCAGTCACACTCACGCTCTTATCTGCTCATGTTCCCATCTCTAGTTTGTCTATCCACACAAAAAAATTGTAATATGTTTTTTTCGTTATTTTCGAGAAATCGCATTTGAATTTTTAATTTCATGACAATTTGGTAATTTGCTTGGTTCAACGTAGCGTATGACTAATGCAAATATTTAATAGTCATTCGCTACGTTGAAACAAGAAAATTACAAAATTGTTATGAATTCAAATGCGATTTTCTCAAAAAAACATATGTCTGAATTTATTTGTGTGGATAGACAAACATCTAAGCTGAAAAAAAAGTGGCCGGGTTTTTGATTAATTGACTTTTTTTAAAAATGCACAAATTTCAGAACTAATTCTGAAAATTTAAAAAAAAAATAATCGATGTTTGAGATTGTGGTGCATTCCGTTTTAATTTAATAAATATTTAAACAAGGAAACTCAACAATAATTTGATCATTTTTCCAATATTTGACCTCTTAAGTCAAGTTTTTGAAAAATTTTAAAACCAAAAACGCAATTTTCTTAGCTCCATATAGGGCTATTCATACAACCTGTTCAGAAATTTACGGTACACATGTTTTTTTTGCTGGATATTTGGTGTGGAATGCCTCATACGTTTATTTATAAATAGGTAAAATTTCCATCAAATGATCCTACAATTTTACCAATTTCGTTTCAAAAATGTTTGCAAACGTACAACTTTTTCTGTCATAAAAATGTTGCAGGTACAACTTTTCAAAAAAGATTTTTTACTGAAACGAGCCTATTTTCAATCTATTCTCAATATTTTTGTTTTTAAGAAGTAACACTCATATTTTTCAAACAAAACCAAAAAATTATAAATGGGATTTAGAAGCAACTGACACGCCCATTTTTTTATGCCACTCACTCACAACCACGTGAGTAAAATTGATTTTCAATCACGCTCACTTGTGATCATGTGTCAATCACGCACAAATCTAATTATGTTACCATCTCTTGTTTATATGCATAGGCACATAAAATTACTACTAGCAATAAGATTTATGAATAATACCTGAATTACAAGCATTTCAGAAGAAAATTAAAAATGTCCTATCACAAAACTTAGCATAACTCATTCATTTTTAAACCGATTGTTATGTTTTTTGTTGTTTTGGAAAGCTACTTTACTATACTTTTATACAAAAATAAAAAAAAATTGTTTAATGATGCACTTTCAACTTAGAGTATAAAGAATATGACAAATTTTTCAAAAAATTGGATTTTTTTTAACTTAAACGATCGTAGCTCAGCCAATTGTTGATCGATTTTTAATATTTTTGTTTTGTTTAAAAGGTAAGACTTATACCTTTCAAAAAAATCCATAAAATCGAAAATCGGTTGCAAACTAACAAAGTAATAATTTTTTAAAGTTGTAATTTAAGAATTGCCGTTTTTCAACACATTTGCCAATAAAAAAAGTACTTAACGAAGTGATCCAGAAAAACTATGAGTATATCAGTACTCTATGGACTCCAACCAACCCGAATTTTCATATGAGAACCCCTGCATATTTTATTTTTGGTCATTTGTAGCACAGTGTAATTCTTACACATCTGTTTTTCTAAAAATTTCTAGAAAATTACAAGTTTTTTTATAGACTGAAAACAACTACATAAAACAACTGTTACTACAATGAAGTAATTATTTGTTTTTTAAAACGACAACAAAAAACAATTTGAGATTTTTCATACAAAAACAACTGAAATTGTAGTTGAAAACAACGACTACACTTACTACCACAGTACATGAGTAGTAGGTTCACAGGTTTGCATTTGATGTGTGTAAGTATTAGTGACAGCACACGGTGTAACTTTTGAAGTTTCATACAAAACGTAAACAAACACCATAAATACATACACAAAAGCTCACACGTACAGGCACACATACACTAGGCAGCGATGATTATTCTGTACTAATAACCACGCCACCATATTGGAAAGTACGAAATTAGCACCATTGTTTGCATACTAGTCTGTACTGTGCTTACTACACAAATGACCGTCATGTAGTTACTGCAATAATTGTCTAAGTGTACGCTTTTCTTTCTTATTGTTAGTTAACTTCTGTGGTCTACCAGATATTTTTTAATTTTTGAAGTTTTTGCTCGAAAAGTGTCGGTCAATTATACTTTTTATGGTGGAATAATTTCTTTTAACACTTTTTCCTATTTCCCGAATCGATTCTCCTTCTTTACGAAGATTAGTTACAACTTGTCGTTCTTCCTCTGTTGTTTCGCGTTGCTTTCGACCAATGGCGAACTTAAAATTACAATAAAAAAATTTTAAGTTCAATAATGCCAAAAACTGGTGGACCAAAATTATACAATGAAAACTTTTAAAATATTTTTCCCTTAATGAACTAAACAGTCCGCGAATTTTGCCCAGTATGCCGGATGTAGGGTATGTGTCCAAATGTTATCAGATTCACTAACAATATTTGATTACCCCTTTTACTTTTCAAAAAGTATAAAATACTTGTTTTAAATATAATTTTCCACAGCTAACAGGTACAAAAAAAATACGCTTGAGGTAGTCGTATATAACACTTTTTGGGGCCCCCTGTATTAAAAAAAAAGTTTCTTTTTATTCATTATACAAAAAGCTCATATCCTTAGCTATAAAATCTCCAAACATTGTTTTCGGATCGGACCAATAATTTAGAAGATATGATTTTTTTCCTGCCAGATTAGTGTTTTTTCCCACTGTGGGACAGGCTAATGTTTAAGTGTTTAAACTAGTTAAAAAAAAATTAATGCGAATACAGTATAACATCCAATTTCTACGCCTTGTTGCATATTTATGAAGATCATAGGCGTAGAAAGGGGAGGCTGAGGTGGGCAAAGTCCACTCCAGACTCGATTTAGTTTTTAATTAATTAAACTTTGATATGCTAAAATCCAAAATTTATAGGTATATTTATCCAAACTTTTACAAATAGCTATAAGACTTCCTATTAGTGCTGCTAAAGCGTTTTCGCTCATATTTACAAAAGACTGCTAGAAACCAGTTTTTATCTAAAAGAGGGGAGAACAAAATCATACATTTGTGGGAAAAATTAAAAAAGTTTAAATTAGATTTTTTTGCTTAATTCAGGATAAAATTGTTCATATTACAGAAATAAAAAGGAAAATGTTTTCGTTTTTTTTTAAACCTGTATCCATTGGATACTATCCAATCGACTCAAAAATTTTAAACATATATTGGTCGGCGTAATAATACACAAATCCGCAGAAGTCGACAAATAACACTGTAAGTAGGTGAAAATTACACATTAAAACACGTCAACCTAATTTTGGGTCTTAGAATCCAGTGGTGTACCCCGTTTTGAAAAGTTATCTCTAAATCACGAGATATTTCGATTTGAAATAGATTCAAGGCTATTTTTTGATTTTATTTGAATAAAAAAACTTTAAAAACTTGTTTAAAATCAATTTGTTTATTATTTGTTTGTCAAAATTAATATCTAGAAATAATGGACGTCCATTTTCAAGCGGACTTATTAAATTTTTACTCTTTGTTTGCAACCGACTAGCAGAACTCAGAAAGCACTGTCTATTAAGTGAAACGGTCTTCGGATGCCATTATAGTTTGATGAAATCTTACGCCAGTTTCGTCTGTTTTTGTGAACAATTTGCGTTCGTAAAAATCGAAATGTGCATGTAACATGTGGATTTTCAAAGACATTCTAACACCAAGTTTGTCGAAATACTGCATCATACTGTCAATATAATCACGGTACTTATGCGAGCGATTTTTACAAATAACGTTTTTAATTACCGCACGAATTGAGTTCCATGCGTGTAGTTCAGTTTCATCAAACATTTCATCTAAAACTCGTATCCCTTAAAAGTTTCCGTATATCTGGACCGTTAACTAAACCTGTTAAAAAAAAATGATATAAAATATATTGCTCCATAATATTTTTTAATAACAAAGATAATAAAATTTATTTTATGAAATTTATTGTTGTAACAAAAAAAAAAATGTTCACACAAATTTTGACAACGCAGCGCTTGTGTTTTACAAAATTATGGGGTTAATCTTTTAGTTTCAACTTTTGGATCGAGTAAGCACTCAACAGTGCGTAGTCCAAATCTTCTTTATTTTCTATAAAATGCTGCAACCTCTTCTCTTGACTTCATTTCGTTAGTATTTTCTGCCAAAAAAAAAAATCCTAAATTCGTATTTGCTGTTAAATTTTTTTTCTATTATTACTTTGTAGTTAATTTGACTTTCGTTTACTAGTATGTCTTGCGCTGTAGTAATTTAATTTTTTTTAATAGATTGTTTACTTTTTGTTTTTGATGTATTTTTGATAAAAACACATTTTCTTGAAATCCGTAAACTCAAATTGCTCCATAGACCAAACAAAAATGTGAGTTTTTGTTTGGATCTCACGTTCGGGCGAGTTATCGATATCCGTCGAACTTAAAATTTTTATATACACTCCAAATAATCACTCTGTTAAATTAAAGAGAAAATACCATTGATTTCCAACCAGCAAGATTTTTTTTTGTTATTTTACTATAAAACTCCGTACAATGGTTTGGACAAAATTAACTGTAAAATTATATAGTTTCTAGTAAAATATTAGTTAAATGGGACCACAATTTTACAGAGAAATACTTTGTAAATTTACATATATTTGTAAAAACTCTGTAAAATTATTTCGATAAAAAAAAACTGTAAATTTACTGAATTATCTGTAATATGTTGGTATGTGACCAGAAGTTTATGGAAAAGCTCTGAAAATTTACAAAGTTTTTGTTAAGTTTATTTGATTTTAATCTTGAACACATGAAATAATTTGAAACAAAAATAACAACAAAACTTTGCGTGCATATATATATATTTAAAATTATTAAAGCTCACATATTTAGTGACGCATTTAAGCGGTAGGTGTTCACCGAGGTTTTTATAAATTAATAAATGAAGATTTGAGCACGGGCTATTTAAATGTGAAAATTGTGTTTTCTATTAGTACTTTCATAAACTTAGAGAAAAAACTAAAATTTAAATGTGCCTTATTAAATACATTCCAAATTTTAATGGTAGGCACACGAAACGTTATTTTTTAATTTCTTATTTAAATTAATTTTAATGTGCAAGAAGCATTTATAAGTAATAACTTGACACAAAATAAAGGCAAATGCGATCATTTAAATGCGCCCGCTTAAATGTTTCGCACGCAAATGTTTAACTTTGTAGTAGAGGTGCGCGCGTGAAACGAATTTTTCGTGATTCACGCGTGATCGTGAATGAAATTTATTTTTACTCACGTGATCGTGACTGCGCGTGATTAGAAAAAATAGTTTCGTGCGTGGGTAATTTTTGTTTCGTGAGTTTGCGTGATTGTTTTGTGCGGTTTGAAACAGAAAACAAGTAAAAGAAATTGTCATTATATTTGTTTTAGAGGGAAATTATTACAAAATTGTGATTTAAATTAATTTTTATTATTGTTTTAAGGAAAATCAATACTTTTTGTGCAAAATCGAAAAAAGTAAAAAAAAAAATGTTAATTTGAATTTCGTGAGTCTCCGTGAGTGTGATTATTTCGTGAGCGTGAGAAAAATTTTAGTTACTCACTTCAGCGTGCGTGAACGTGAGCAGAAAAGATAATTTCGTGCGTGAGCAATATTTTTATTTCGTGAGCGTGCGTGAGTCAAAATTCACTCACGCGCCCATCTCTACTTTGTAGACATTATTTATAAACCAGTGTTGCCACCAGTTGAATTGGAAATTACACACAAAATTACACAAAATCTCACAAATTACACAAAAAAAATTTTAACATGTATTTCATTTCACTAAAAAAATTATAAACTTTTTTTTTGTAATTCAAGAGGTTATAGCTTTTGTTTTGTCCATTTTTCTTAAACTTCAATAGTACGTTCAAAATAACACCTCCATTTTTCTCAATACCTTCTTTTGTAAAAAGTATTGATGCAGTTGTATTTGTCGCTAATTATGTAATTTTAAAGAGCAGTTTAGACGACTAGTATTTCAGTAAGATTTGTCCTTTCGGAGTACCTTTGTTAAATATTTGATCTGTTTGTCAAATAGTTTTCGGAAAAATTTCAAAAGATAAGGAGATATATCCGTATTTCAAATTATATAAATTTATTTATTCTGGCTTTGCTTAGGCTATGAAAACAAGAGTTTGATTTAGAAATGGTCGTCTACTCGTTTGAAAATTCTTTCAACTGAAGAATTAAAAGGATTTGAATAACTATTTTTAGATTTTGGAAGGATTCTCCAGAACAAATTTTATTTTAAAAACTTTAGATTAGCTTTTTAAGTTCCAAAAATGCATGTTCGTTTTTTATCTAGTATTTGGTAATCAAAACTACTAATGATGAAAAAAAGCTTTAACAGAAAAAAAAATAGTTTAAAACTTTGTTGAGGTAAAATTACACAAAAATTACACAAAAAATGTCATCATCCAAAAATTATCCAAGGATTTCGAAATTGTCCCACTTTTGGATAATTATCCAGAAAGTGGCAACACTGTTATAAACTCGCTAGATCAATGGTTCTCACCCCTAGGGGGTCGCGACGTTAGGTTTTTGAGAAAATTTAAGGCAAAGTTTACAAAAACGTATTCTTGTGCATTTTAAAGAGCTTTGTTTGTGAAATTTTTGGACGTGTCTGGGATCTGATCACTTTTTTTGATTTACTTTTTAATGCTGATGTCGAATCTGAATCCGAATAACATTGGTACATAATTTAAAAAAAAGAACAATCATTACTCCAAATTGGAGTAATGATTGTTCTTCATTACTCCAAATTGGAGTAATGATTGTTCTTGGTTAACATTTCTTCATTTCTGATCAGGTTAAACTGGTGTTTTTCTTTTATTTTCCGAAATAAAAAATGGATGACAATAGTAAGTTTCGATATAAAAAGCCGTAGTTCGTGACATGGTTTCCAAATTTTTGAGGAAATTGAGGTCATAATTCACAAAAATTGCGTTTTTTTTATTTTTTAGAAGTTTTTTACGTGTAGTTTTTGGTAGGCGTCTGGGATCTGACCACGCGGTTTAGATTAATCTTTCAATGCTGCTTCTAAATTTGATTTTCAAATTTTTCCATTACTTCAGGTTTTTGAAAAAACTGAGGGCAAAGTTCACGTTAATAATTTTTTTTATGTGGGGGGTCGCGAAAAATTTTAAATATTGAGAAGGGGTCGCAAAGAAAAAGTTATTGAGAAGCTCTGATTTAGAGTATTTAGAGTGCTAGTAGTATTGACAATTGGGAAATGCCATCGTGTAAATTTGCCCGCTTTGATGCTTCCAAATTGTAAATTTACTTTTTTTTTACATTTGTGAAATTTTTTTTACAAGTACCTCCAATTTTACACGACATTCTTGTAAAATTTACCAGCTTTTATTGTAATTTAAGACGCTTTTAAAAGAGGGGTTGAAATATTTGGAAGTTTTTTGAAGAAATTTTTATTTGAATTGTATTACAGAGCAATAAGCACAGTACAGACTAGTATGCAAACACTGGTGCTAATTGCGTACTTTCCAATATGGTGGTATGGTTTTTAGTACAGAATGATCATCGCTGCCTAGTATACGTGTGCCTGTACGTGTGAGCTTTTGTGCATGTATTTATGATGTTTGTTTACGTTTTGTATGAAACGTCAAAAGTTACACCGTGTGCTGTCACTAATACTTACACCCATCAGATGCAACTCTGTGATACTACTACTCATGTACTGTGGCAATAAGTAAAATTACTGATGACATTTAGTATTATGGTTACGAGAAAAAAACAGTGCTGGCTACTGTTACCCTTTCAATACCGTTAACGATTAAAACCCCCTTAATATTGACTACACAGAAAAAAATAACATGGAACATTTTTTAATTAAAGATTTTAATAGAATTCAAAATTTGATATAATTAAAATGTTTAATTGTTTTGTATGTAAACATCTCTGATTTTTTTTGCATGCTTCTTCTTACACATGCAATACAAAACAGAAAAGTGAAAATATATTTTTATAAGATTAAATTAATAAAAATGCGTTTTTATAAAATTTATATCTGAATCGGTATTAATTTTGTTATTTAAAAAGAACGAGAACAATTGAAATTGAATAAATAAATGAAAAAAGTGAATATTAGTATAAAAATAAAACAAAGAAGCTCTACAAGAAGATCTTGGAAACGGCAAACAACAACGGAGGAAAATGACACAAAAATCTAATCAAACACATTTTTGATGCTTTAAATATTTATTTATTATATTTAATAAGTTTTTATTTTGTTAATAATAAACACATTTTTGTTTTTAATTCATATTTGTTTTTTTTTTTAAGTGGGCGTAATTTTGTACTGATTTTGAGCAATAATTTTTATTAATTTGTTTAATACTATTAATTACTTTTTTAATTATTTTCAGTTTTAAATTTTTATTAAATTTTTTAATTACTATTATCATTTTTTTAATTAGAGCAAATCTAATTAACATTTTAATCGATATGAGCAATTTTTAATCAAAACTCATTTTTTATTTTTTTGTGTGTACCGTTACCAATACCGAAATAAAAAAAATTAAATACCGTTACCGATTTAAAACCATTACCTCTATTCGGATTTTTACCGGTATTGTATCGGTTTTGTTTCGGTTGTCCTAATATTACTTATTTTAATTTTTTTTTTGCAGATAAAAAACAAAGTAAAATATTTTTAATGTACGTAAAATAAAACACAAATTTACTAAATTATGTGGAAATCAGTCCAACCAATGATCACATTCCAAAATTACCTAAAAATTTCTGAAGAGAAAAGTGAGCGCCACGTAATGTAAGCATTTTTCAGTGGGAATCAGGGATGGAAAAGTTAGTACTTTAGTACTTTTTTCAGTACTTTTTCACTCTCAAAGATACCGTAGTACCCCCACGACTGATTTAGTACCTTTTATATACCAGACGATTTCATACATTTTTCAACCAAAATTTCAAAAATTTTCAAAAAAAATCCCAAAACCGACCGATTTTCATTGGAAAATGTTTCAAAAGCTTCAAATAAATGAAATTTTTGATTTTAGCCAACCTTTATTGAAGTTTTCTCTAAAAAATAAATAAATAAATGAATACACACAAAAAAAAATCAAGGTAATATTACCTAAAATTATAGTATAAAAATACCTTAGCGCCAGGCAAACGGGGCATTTGCTAAGTTAAAAGGTAATGTTACTTAAAAGCTAAGGTAATTCCTATGTTCGAAAATTTATTATGGGTGACAGAAATCTACCTTAGCTTTTTAGGTAAAATAGCATTGATAAATAGGTGATATTACGTAAATAATTTGGTAGTATTACCTTGTATTAGTAATGGCATTTTTACACCATTTCCTTTCAAAATTTAAATAAAACTATGAAAATTTTATTATTTTTAATTAATTTTATTTTTTTTTAATTTTTTGAATGTTTACAAATTTTAAAGAAAGGTTGATAATAAGAAAAATGTGTCAAAATCTTATGAAGAATTTAAAATCTGAAAATTTTTCTGTTATTAAACATTTTTTAATAGAAATAATCACAGATTTTGAGAATTTTCTACAGAAAAAACTCAGTTTCTGGATATTTTTTGTTTTAAAAAATCTGAAATCGCAGAATCTGAAAATTTTTCTATAGAAAATTGTCTCAGAATTTAGAATATGAGAACTTTTTATAAAAAAATGTGTCAGAATCTGAGAATTTTTATATAGAAAAAATGTCTCAGAATCTGGGAATTTTTCTATAGAAAAATGACTCAGAACCTGGGAATTTTTAGAATCTGGGAGTCTTAGAATCTGAGAATTTTTCTATAGAAAAATGTCTCAAGTTTGCGAATCTTTCTATTGAAAAAATGTCTCCAGAGACTGAGAATTTTTCTACCGAAAAAATATCTCAGAATCTGAGAATTTTTCTATAGAAAAAATGTCTCAGAATCTAAGAATTTTTCTGTAGAAAAAATATCTCAGAATGTAAAAATTTTTCTATAGAAGAAATGTCTCAGGATCTGAGAATTTTTCTAAAGAAAAAATATCTCAGAATCTGAGAATTTTTCTATAGAAAAAATGTCTGAGAGTTTTTCTATAAAAAAAATGTCTCAGAATCTGGGAATTTTCTATAAAAAAATATTTCAGAATCTGAGAATTTTTTCTATAGAAAAAATGTCTCGGAATCTGAGAATTTTTCTATAGAAAAATGTCTCAGAATCTGATAATTTTTCTATAGAAAAAATGTCTCAAAATCTGAGAATTTTTCTATAGAAAAAATGTCTCAAAATCTGAGAATTTTTCTATAGAAAAAATGTCTCAGAATCTGATGTCTCAGAATCGGAGAATTTTTCTAAAGAAAAAATGTTTCAGAATCTAAGAATTTTTCTATAGAAAAAATTTCTCACAATCTGAGAATTTTTCTATAGAAAAAATGTCTCAGAATCTGAGAATTTTTCTACAAAAAAAATGTCTCAGAATCGGAGAATTTTTCTATAGAAAAAATGTCTCAGAGTCTGAGAATTTTTCTACAGAAAAAATGTTTTAGAATCTGAGAATTTTTCTATAGAAAAAATGCCTCATAATCTGAGAATTTTTCTATAGAAAAACTGTCTCAAATTCTGAGAATTTTTCTGTAGAAAAATGTTTCAGAATCTAAGAATTTTTATTTAGAAAAAATGTCTCAGAATCTTAAATTTTTTCTATAGAAAAAAAGTCTCAGAATCTGAAAATTTTCCGTAAAAAAATGTCTCAGAATCTAAGAATACTTCTTTAGAAAAAGTGTTTTAGAATCAGATAATTTTTGCAAAAACATCTCGGGACCTGAGATTCTGAGACAGTTTTCCACAGACGTTGAGATATGTATTTTTTTATAGCAAATGCCTTTCTAAAATTTTTTTCATTCGATTTTTTCTGAGAGTTTAGATTCTATTCTTAATTTTGAGACGTTTTTTTACCAAAAATTTTCTCATTAAAATGCATTTTCTTATAGAAAACATATTTAGATTCTGAGAAAATATGGTTGAGAAATATAGTTGATTCTGAGCTTTTTTATTTCAAGTATTCTTGATGAGTTTTTTGTAGATGCTGCTTCTAAGTTCTGAATCTCTGTATCTTAAATTCCTGAAGACTTCTTTTTGTTCACGTTATCTAAAAACAGTAAAATAATTGGATTATTTTTACATTATTAATTTCCTTATAAAATTTAATTTCCAATGATTTTTATTACGTTAAACAACTTTTACAAAAAATGTGTGAAAATTTTCTGATGTTTGTATTTTTTATTAATTTAAATATAATTGTCAAAAAAATTTTCGAAGTTCTACCTCAATTGGATAGTAAAAGTTGCGTAGCCAATAAGGTATTTAAATTACGTAGTGCAAAGGTAATAAACCGTACACTCATAAAAATTTGTTAGTATTCCTTACAAAAAAGTCTGTTACCATTACTAATAAATTTTTCAATTTGTGCCCGATAACTTTTTCAGTTACCATTACAAACTTTGGTTTTCAAAAATTAGTAATCTTAAAAATACAAAAAAAATTAGTATTACTAAATTTTTCTGTACAATTTTTGTAAAATGGATTTTAAAACGCGTTTGTAAATAATATTAACTTTTTTTGTAAAAAAATTGTAAATTGTGTATTTTTATTTTTTGGTATTTGTATACATCATGTAAATTGTGTATTGCGCTTGTTGTCGCCAATAACTATTTCCATGCAAGTCAGTTTTTGTTAGAATTTTCGATCTAAAAAAGAGAAAATATTGAACACATTTTTTTTAATACAAAATATACATACTACCATAAAAAATTAATTCTTTGAAAATTGATGTTGAATAAATTGGTGTACGGTGAACTACAATAAAAAAAAATATCAACATAATGTTTTAAATAGATCACATAAATATACAATTGTTACCTGTTGTCATCATTTCCTATTTTGCTTTATTATTCCAAAAATAAAAAACGAGTTACATTATTTTAAACAAAAAATACTTTAAGATTTGGTTACCTGCTATGCTTTTTTTTGTTGTAATATTTTTTTGGTACATTTTTTTACTCATTTTACCCGTCGCGCGATGTTCACCGATCGAATGTTATTTTGTGACTAAAATATTCAAAGAAAGGCATAAAGTAAATTACACAAAAATCAACCCTTTATTTGCGTGAGAAAAAAATATTCGTGGATAGCATAAACAAAAAAATTCCGCAAGTAAGAAAGAAGAAAGAAAAAAAAAAACTGATCTTATTATGGAAATTTTCCATTTGAAAAGGTCGGCATTGTTTTTTAAATTTTGCATGTCTTCTCTTGTCTCTATTTTGTTTCCTTTTTAATGTAATTTTTTTTAAATTGAAAAAAAAAAACACAAATGAAGCGTAAATGAATATTAAAAATAATAAACATATTCATACTCATCAAAGTGCAGTTTTATCGTTAAAAAAATAACTAATAATATATTTTTTTTATTTATTTTTTTTTAATTTCCAAATATTTTAATAAAATTAAATTTTTTTAATTATAGTGTATAGGTTTTCTAGAGAAAAAAAAACGAAATTTACTAACTAATATTGTAAAATTTACAAAATAATTATCAAAAGTTAGTACGATAATTTTTAAAAAATCAACTGAAAAAATTATTAAATAATCAGTATAAAATTAATAGTTTGTAAAGCGAGTTTACTAAAAATAATTACTAAAAATTGATTTTTTAGTAGAATTTAGTAAAAAAGTAGTAAAGTTGAGATACAAACCACTTTACAAATTTTTTTACTAACGTATTTTTTTGAGTGTATTTTTTAAATTTCATAGAAAAAATAAATACCTATGCCAGCTAAGGTATTATTACCTCGATTATTTTTTTGTGTGTAAGGATGTCCTCAATTTAGGAACTTTTATATTGAATTGTGCCTAGTTTCTTCTTATTCGTCGCACACGGACGGCGTTCGTCGGACGGAAACTGGACTTTAATTTTTTTTAGTACCATCGAGGCCGAAAAAGTACTTTTTTGGTTGAGCTCCAGTACCATTTCTAAATTCCGATTTTCCATCCCTGGTGGGAATATAAAAGAAGAGACAAACATTTTTCAGTGGGAATATAAAAGAAGAGACAAACATTTTTCAGTGGGAATATAAAAGAAGAGACAAACCTGAATCGTCCAAGTGCTGCTGTCGTTGTCATCCACGCAGGTAGCGTGGAGAGGTGGTTCTTTGGTGTTAAATACATAATGAGCCCAAGTCGTACAGTCTGTCGAAAAATTTGTAAAACAACTTTCAGTTTGAATTAGAAAATTTTCACAAGTTTTTTCTGCTAAAATGAATACTTTAACTTAATTCTCTGTCATTAAGTTTTAAAAAATAACAGAAATTTGTCTGTATTTTTACTGACTCTGGTGATTGTTAAAAAATATTTTTGTTCAAATTTTAGCAGATTATTTTGTAATTTTACAAAAAAAAATTGTTGGCATTTTTTTTTAATTTTTGTCTAATTAAAATCATTAAAACTAAAAATTAGTCAAATGTGAAAAAATCAGCTGACTAATTTTACAGAAATTGTCCTGTTTGTAAGAAAATTTTCTTGAAAAAATTTTTAAAAGTTAATTGAAAAACTTCGCTTCTTTTATAACAGTTTTTTAACAAAAAATACTTATTTTTACATAAAATACAATTTCGATGTTCAGTCAGTTTATCTGAAATCAGAAGATTTTCAACTTATTTTTCTGCAGACTCTACCTGGTTTACCCAGACAGAAATTTAGTAAACCACATCAGCTAAAATCAGCAGTTTTTAAATTGCTTAAAATGCAGATATATCAGCTGATTGGACAGAGACATCTTATAAACAAGTTAAAATTCAAATTTTATTTGTTGAATTACAATATTGCGCGAATATTTAAATTAAATTCAGAGTTAATTAATAGTATTAATTAATACTATATAATTGTATGCTGAAAATGAACTAAATTTATCAGTTTAAAAAAAAAAAAAAACTTAGAATTACCAAATATTGCATTTGCAATATTTGCAGCATTGATGATTTTAATAGGGGATTAGACTCAAAGTAGGGCTGTCAAACTGGATCGGTTTTTTTAAATCCCGGGATTTGAAAATTAAAGTCCCGGGATTTTTCGGGATCACGTAATTTTTCATGATCCCGGGATTTTTTGGTATTAAATTTCTTTGATTACAAAAGTAAACAAATTTTAGACTCTTTATGTTTCAATTTTATTGTGCATATTAAGGGGGCTACTGTGTGTTACTTGGTAGCGTGCTAGCCTATTAAGCAGGGAGTCGTGGGTTTGATTCCCACGAAAACCCTTGAGTCGATTTCAGTACAACGAAATTATTAAAAAAATGATTTCTAATTATTCTGATTGTAATTTAAAGGCAATTAATAAATTAAATATACGCCACTTATGCAGTTTTCAAGTAATTATTATTATTAAACATTTAGCAATGAACTAAGAAAGCCTTGAGGGGTTTGTTATGGAAAATGACAACTTTTATTTGCTTTTGGTTTCATCCCATTCCGATTTTGGTTGTTGCACTGTATAATTTTAAAACTTATTTAAAGAAAATCTAAAATAATAAAATCATTTAAAGGAGAAAATTAATTACATAATACATTAGACTTGCTTTTTTTGTATAAAAAAAGTTTTTCTTCCAATTTTGAACGTCCGGGAAAATTTTTATTCTCCTACGCCTAAAACTTATGTGGTACAAATTTTAGGCCAATCGAATTAAATTTTCCCGTGGCGCCCTTCGATCAAAGTTTTGGTTTTTTTAGAAAATTTTCGCCAAAACCTTCAAACTTCGGTCAAAGGGCTCCGAGACTGTGGATTAATGGTTAGTGCGAAGCTTGGGTAGAATTCTCAGCTCAGCCAAATTTGAGGCCAGCTACATTGAAAATTAAAAAAAAAGTTGTACTTTTAATTTGTTTATGTAAATGTAACAATAATTGAACAAAGTTGTATTTTTAAAAATAAATTCTCATACATTTTTAATATTTCAAAAATCCCGGGATTTGAGCTTAAAAATCCCGGGATTCATTTAATGACAAAAATCCCGGGATTCGGGATTGGCAGCCCTAACTCAAAGTAATACATCCACATTATGACAAAGAATACCAGTAAGGTATAAATTAATTGATCAAATTATAACGAAGCATACGAGTAAAACTAAGTAACCATACCAAAACATATTCATCCTTATTTCTAAATACGCGCATCACTTCGACGTCGAATGAGTTTCACTTTCGACCACCGAGTTTCGGCACATTCTACAATACTTCAGTGGTATCGGTGAAGGAGTATCGATTAATTTTTGTCATCACTAGCAAAACACAAAAAAAAAAACAAAACATATAAAATAACATGAAATGTAAATTAATTAAAATTATATTTCGGGTCATATTTTATATTTATTTTCAATCTTACTATAATATATATAATTAAAAAATTAAGAATAAGTATTTTAAACTTCAGAAATTTAACAAATAATCGCCATAAACAAAAATTCGTCCCTGTGTGGCACAGTCCGGGAACAAATGCAGTTTGCATTTTCATGGTTTTTATTCTGCCGGAGACATTTTTATTACATAATTTATACAAAAATAAAACACTTAATTGATATTTAAAAGAAAATTCTAATAGTTTTAATGATTTAGTTGAAAAAACACAATTTTCTATAAAAACGCGCCAAAGAAGATGTCGAACAAAAATTTATGAATCTGGCGTCGAAGACGAATTGAGGAATGCGTCGAATGTCGACGATGACGAAAAAAACATATGTTTTTCGTCTGTATCATCTCCAACGTATTCAGGAATACCAAAAATTACCTTCGTCGCGTTTTAAACGCGTTTATGACAACAGGAATAGCCCCGAATATATAAGGTGTTACGAGTAGTGAAAAAGTAATGTTGTATTACAGTTACTCACGTAATTGTAAGTGAGTGTGTGTGTCACTCGAAAATTTCTGTCGTGAGCCCATCCCTAGTTTAAACTTATTCATTTTTTTTATAAAATATTTATTTTTTATATTATAATGCATTATGTATCCAATTATAAATAATGCATTATTTCAAATTATCAAATAATACCATAAAACCAAATATAATTCATCCATGATTTAATGTTTAGAAATAATAATATGAAATACATTTTTTGCAATAATCATAACGGTTAACCGTTACCTAAATAATCGAAAATTCCGTTACATTTACCGTTACTGATATAAAAAATATGTAATACCAATACCGTTAATCGTTTCGGTTGCCAACCCTGGATAAAAAAGTATTTTTCGAAAACCTACATTTTAACAAAAAAAACTCTCAGCCTTACCAAAGAAAAATAAAATTAATTTAAAACCTACTTTTAATTTTATTTCCATACAATTTGTTTTTAAAATCGACTTTCAAAAAATGTATCTAAAATTTAAAATAACACTTTTGTTAAAATTTTTATTTTTGTTGCGAATTAGCTTTGTGGACAAATTATGGTATTTTAAGGTTGGTGACATGAGGTAAAAAGTGTCTGGCAACACTGGGCAAAGTGTTCTCATCCAACTGAAAGCAGTAGCTTTTAAACTGTGAAATTATTTACTTTATTCGTTTTAAAGTGTAGCATACCTTTAGGCTGATGTATAAAACAGTCGATGCAAATTTAAATAAACCTACACGACTGTTCTCAGAAATGCACCAGCAGTTGTTTTCTAACTGATTGCAAATATATTTTCCTTAAATATTGCATACTCTTATGCAGTTAAGGGAGGTTGTTACTTCTAAAGCATTAAGTTTATGTGCTCGATTCGGGAGTACTCTTTCACCATTCACCAAATGTTTAAAAATTTTATATTCCTTTCAATATTAAGATTTAAAATTTTTTTCTTGTTAAAATAAAAAAGCTGGTTAATATCTTCAATAATTACATGAAAAAAAATAAAAATCGCATTCGAAAGGATATCAATTTTTAAAAAGTAGGTGAATGGTGAAAGAGTACTCCCGAATCGATCACATTATTTTATTATTATTTTATATTTATTATTAAGTTAATATTAACAAAATTTAAACAGCTATACAAAAAATAAACACGCAATATTTTTTAATTTTGTTTTTTATTTGAAAGATAAAGTATCGCAATATTTTTAAAATGTTGCAACTCAAAATTTGGTCAACTACATTTACAGATGTAATTCGTAAAATATCAATTGTAATTCGAAGATTTTACTTGTAATTCCAAAATTCAAAGATTCCATTTGTAATTCGAAGATTCTATTTGAGGGGCTCAAAGCACAAGGGGTTCAAGTGACTTTTTTAAAAAAATTGAGTTAACATATGGAATTAGTAGGTGAAGTTCACAGAAGTTCAGAGCACAAGAGGTGAATGTGAAATTCTTATCCGTTAGCGAGATATGGCGACCATTTCTAGCTCTTGTTACTAAAATACCTGTTTTGCTTGGAGTACAAGGGGTATATGATCACTTAAACCCCTTGTGCTCCAAGCAATTATTAAAATTTAGTTTTTCATTTGGACAAGTGGTTGAAATCCGAGAAGTTCTTGTAGTAATAGTAATCAAATTTTTCAAGAGCATCTTCAGTCTGTAACCAGCGGTTAAAGTGTAAAAAAATTGCGATTTCCGACCAAAATTCATGTCCGAATTTTTTGACCAAATTGGGCTCAAAAATTAGGAATTTTGCGTACATAATAGGAAATATAAAAAAAAATCCCAAAAAAAAAAATATTGGTCCACAGATGCTGATTTTTAACATAAATATTATTTTTTTTATCCAAATTGGTCCCAAAAGTTGGAAAATGTAAAGCAAGTTATCTAAAAAATATTAAAAAAATATAAAAAACACGATTTTCGTTCAAAAATGCTGATCAAAGATTTTGATACACAGATGCTAATCAGCTTTTTTGGACCAAAATCGTGGGTTTATTTTTAAAATTTTTCACATAAAATACTCAACATTTTTCGACTTTTAAGACAAATTTGGTTAAAAATAATTTTTATGTTTATAAATCAGCGTCTGTGGACCAAAATCGCAATTTTGAAATTTTTTAAATATTTTTCCCATAAAACGCGCAAAAGTTCCTTATTTTTGACCCAGATTTGGTTAAATATTTCAGATATAAATTTTGGTCCAAAAACGTAATTTTTTAAACTTTGACCGCTGTTTGTAGACTAAAAATGACCTTGCAAAAATTTTTCATAAATTGTCCCACAATTAGCTACTCCATGTCCATCGTTCGGCAGGTATCACGGCACGAAATTCGAAAGTTTAGATTTCAAGGGACGCCCTAATGAAGATGAAGATGAGCCCGATGATGTCATGGAATCTGATTATGACGACTAAAAAAATTTAACAAAGAACCATTAAAGACTTTTGTAATAAAATGTGGTTTTCCTTTTACAAATAACTAACATTCTTTTCATAATTTAGAAATTTATAAAAAAAGTTCGAGCACAAGGGGTATAAGTGCCACTTACATACTTCAGAGGCAATTTTTGGGTGCTTGTATTTGTGAAATATGGTATTTTTTTAACTTGTTAGATTAAAATATATCTCAGGATCTCTATTAACTAAAAAATAATATTCTAGATATCATCTAACATTTTTTACTGCAATTTAACTATAGACTGGTTCCATTTAAAATAGCATAGGCAATCAGCCGATGATGGTTCAATTTATCCAAAAATTAACATATCCATTCTTCTGATTTTTATTGAATTTCGGTTTTTGTTATTTAGTCGAAATTATGAATGGTTCGCGTTTTATCGCTGTTCAAAGTTGGTATTTTGCCACAATTTTATGAGAAATATATAATGTTTAAATGATCGTATCTTTGGAACGCATCATCCGATTATCACGAAATAAAGCGCAAAATAATGGTTATGTCCTGTACTTAAAACAGAATTTTGAAAAAGGATAGGATGCTTAGCAAAAAGGATATTGAAATTAAAAAAATGTCCTTGATTTGCAAATATCTCAAAATGCGTATCTTTAATTTTCCTTTATTTTTTTGCACATATATCCCAAAATGTACTTAACAACATATGCGAATCCCAAATTGGGGTGATAAGCGGTTTAATTGTAAACGCGATTTCATGAAACGCCTTATTAATTTTTGTTAATAACTCTCGTTTACAAATGAAAAACAATTTCTGCGCACTAACCGCGAATAATTTTTTTATATGTATTTTTGATCGCTAAACTCAAAAATTTCACTAAAACAACACTCATAATAATAACTCTGTAAAATACTCTGTAAAATGACTGTAATCTCAATTCAACAGATATTTGACAGAGTTTTCTGTCAAAATACAGATTTAAAGAAAAAACTTTGTATTTTGTTGTGACAAAAAAACAAAGTTTCCTCTGTTATATTACTTTTTACTTTGTAATCTTAATTTTACAGATAATTAACAGAGTTTTCTGCTAAAATACAGATCTAAGCAAAATACTTCGAATTTTTTATAACCAAAAAAGTTTTCTGTTTTGAGTAGTTTTTGTTACCAAACATCAAAATTTTATCTGTAATTTTTTTTTTTTTAAAAAAATTGAAAAAGTAGCAAAAAAGTTATCAAAATTTATTTTTCAGAAATCTTATAAAAATTTTGCAAAATAACAGGCATTTAACTAAACTCTGTAAATTTACAGAGTTTTTTCTGTAAATTTTTTTTTGCATCAAATATATGTAAATTTCATAGTTTTCCTTGCTAAATGGTGGTTTATTTAACCAATATTTTACTATAAACTCTGTAAATTAACAGTTTTTTTTGTCCAAATCATTTTACAGAGTTTTATAGTAAAATTGCAGAGTTTTCTCTGTAAAAAATATTTCATATTTAACCAATATTTTACTATAAACTCTGTAAATTAACAGTTTTTTTCTGTCAAAATCATTCTACAGAGTTTTTTAGTAAAATTACCAAGAAATGTTGTTAGCTGGAAAAGTATGGTGTACTCTGTTAAATTAGCAGAGTTTTTCTGTAATTTAACAGAGTTATTATTTTGAGTGAATATTTCGCGAATACATTTCTGTTAAATGAATTTTTTAGCGTTTTTTGGAGGTATTTTAACTATTTTGCTTATATCTTAAGTTCTGTTTATCTGATCTTCTCGCAATAAAAACCAAACTAAAGATAATCAAATTTCCAAGAAATCCTACATTCATCATTTTTTCATCAGTTCATAGCTTTACGCGCAAATAAATTTTTTAGCGTTATTTGGAGGTATTTTGACTATTTTTCTTATATCTTGAGTTCCGTTCATCTGATCTTTTCGCAATAAGAACCAAATTAAAGACTTTCAAATTTCCAACAAATCCTTCATTCATTATTTTTATATCAGTTTATACCCACCAAAAAATACTGCTTGCATATAAGCAGGTTTGTAAGGGAGTGCTTTTTGTTGTTTGCTTACAAACCTGCTTACGTATGGCATGATATTTGTTCGCAATGTCCCACTTTAGAGCATTTCTTCAATGCGCTTATATCGGCGCAATGAATATGAATTGAAATCATGCCTTTTTTTAAATTTTTGTGGTATTTTTTTAAGTCACTGCCATACTTTACTGCAATCGGTATGCAGGTTAGTAAGCCAACAAAATTTCTCCCTTACAGTACTGCATACGGTATGCAGCTGTGTAAGCGAATGTCATAAAAAAACAACAACATCAAAAATCATTCGCTTACACAAGTGCATTCTTGTATGCACTGCTTCCAAAATCTAGATTATTTTTCGCTGGGTAACTTTACGCGCAATAGGCAAACAAGGAAAAACTATTTTTGTATTAACAAAGCTTATTTTTTAAAAATTTTATAAACAGAAATCGTAAAAAATTACCAATTTTTTTTGGATTTTATCATGTATATTTAAATAATTTGTGATAACTTCGGAGTAAACCTATAGATTTTCATCAAATCAACATTATTATATTTCTAAATGTTCAGGCTTTGCAGATAAATAAAAAGAGAAGTAATTAATTGCAAAGATTTCTATTTCTTAAACTTTTTTTAAATGATTAATCAAATTATTACTTAATCAAAAAACTTATTTTAGTCATATGTTTGCCTATTGAACGGAAAGCTTTGAACTGATAAATGATGAATGAAGGATTTGTTGTAAATTTGATTGTCTTTAATTTGGTTCTTATTTCGGAAGGATCAGATAAACGGAACTCAAGATACTTATAAGAAAAAAAATCAAAATACCTCCAAATAACGCTAAAAAATTTGTTTGCGCGTAAAGCTATGAACTGATAAAAAATGATGAATGTAGGATTTGTTGGAAATTTGATTGTCTTTAGTTTGGTTTTTATTGCGAGAAGATCAGATAAACAGAACTTAAGATTTAAGCAAAATAGTAAAATACCTCCAAAAATCGCTAAAAAAATTAATTAAACAAAAATGTATTCGCGAAATGTCGTTTTAATGAAATTTTTAAGTTTAGCGATCCAAAATACATACAAAAAAATTATTCGCGGTTAGTGCACAGAAATTGTTTTTCATTTGTAAACAAGAATTATTAACAAAAATCAATAAGTCGTTTCATGTAACCACGTTTATAGACAAACCGCTTATCACCCCAATTTGGGATTTGCATATGTTGTTAAGTACGTTTTGGGCTATATGTGCAAAAAAATATAGGAAAATTAAAGATACGCATTTTGAGATATTTGCAAACTAAGGACATTTTTTTAAATTCAATATCCTTTTTGCAAAGCATCCTATCCTTTTTCAAAATTATTTTTTAAGTACAGGACATAACCATTATTTTGCGCTTTATTTCGTGGCAATCGGATGATGCGTTAAAAGCAATGATGGGTACCAATACCTTTTCGATACCAATACCCGTTAATACCAATTCAAATTGAAAACCAATACCAATTAAAAACCAATACCTTTATTTGTGCGATACCAATACCGATAAAAAACCAATACTGATTCCCCACTACCAATACCAATTAAAAACCAATACTTTTATTCTTCAAAACCAATACCAATAAAAAACCAATACCAATTCATTTTTTTCTACTTTCGTATCGGTTTTGTTTCGGTTTTTTTGTATTCTTGTTTTCGTTTTAATTGTGACGTCAAACATTTTCTTTCCATCACATTACTAGGTTTTACCTGACTAACGAATTGCTACAGATGTTTACAAAAGATGTTACATCGATCAGTAATCGTTTGCATGCAAAGTCATATAACAAAACGGATTTAGCTACTTGAATTTTAAAAGCCATAAAAACATAAAACAAATATTTTTTCACGTTACGTGATTTTTATGACCCCTAATAAAAGTATATCTTAAAAAATTTAGACCTTTTTTGTAATGAAATTTTTTCTTTTGCAAACATTATTAATATGTGATGCACATATATTGAATGTCACTGCACTGTTCTTTGCGTTGTAAAAAAAAATACTAATGTCCTTTTTTGGAAATCCCAAAATTTTAACCAAGCAGTCGTTACAAAATTATATGTCACAACACCAGAATCCAGAAAAAAAAAATTTGTTTGTTTTATTAGAGGCACAGTCATATTATAAAAGAATTTAAGAATGCATAATGTGCGGTTCACACTTGCTATTTTTGAGAGTTTAAGGGCTACGTGTTTAAAAAATTATTTGTTATGTATCCATTACGTTTTTATTCAGTTATTGGTGTTTTGTTAAACAACTTGTGAACTCCATATAAGAAAAAAAATTTGCCCGTGTAATTACAAAAAGATCTAAAATCGAAAAAGGGGCCCTGCACGATAACCCATTTCAATCACTTATAAAAATATGTATGAAAGGATGAATTTCAGGTATATTTTGTTACAAATGTTAAGTGTCATCTTTCTGCAATTAATAAATATCTACCCTTACCACCGCAATTTATATGGCTTTTCTGGAATAACGGAATATTAAACATTTTTTTTGACAAGATTTTTAAGATCTGCCGGTGCTAATTTCACTAAAAAAGTACCTTTTTCCAAAAAAGGAAAAATAAAATTGAATCTTATACCCAATTCACACCTGAGGTGAATCTTGTTCGAACGAGATTTCGATCATATGGTTGTGTATAAAATGATACAGACCATATGATCGAAATCTCGTTCGAACGAGATTTCACCTCAGGTGTGAATAGGCCTTTAGTTTTATAAAATTTCCTTTTTTTAATTTTTCTCAAAAGAGATAAAATTAAAACGCCTTAAAATATATATTTTTGTAAACCACTTTTGATTTAGTTGGCTTTTACTTTAATTTTATCATTATTATTTAAAAAAGAAGCGAAAAATAAGTTCTTCTCGCATTGGTACAGTGGACATAAATGGAGTAAAAACTGACCAATAAAAATTAGGTAATTTGTTACACATTTTTATTTTTTATACCCTCCAAAATATAAATATATAAAAAAATGTTATGGATTTTTTTAATTTTTCCTCCGCGCGATGAATTCTGTCAAATAGATTTATTATGATTTTTGCACTTCTTCTCCTTCTTCTTTTATATTGATCGTGTGTGGGTAATATTGACGATTGTACAATGGTCAATCTAACCCATACATGGGAATTTTTAATTGGCATTGAATTTTCATTGGCATTAGTTGGAACTAATGCCACTGCCAAAAAAATCATTAGCATTTATTGCCAATGAAATTTTTTGGCATTATTTGTACTAATGCCAATTAGAAAATTAGAAAAAGTGAATGCTCTATTGTATTAAGTATGACTTGATGCCACATTGTCTGTAATTTTTGTAAAAATAGGTACAGCCATTCTCTTGGAATGATCAATCAAAAATAAAATATTTATGTTTAAATCTCCATATACCGTTATCAAAAAAGCTAACAAATTTATACATTATTAAGACAAAAGGATGTACAACTTGTAAATGGGTATGGACAGTTCTTGATTCTGTTTTTTTTGTGATTTTTTTTTTTTTTCAATTTAATTGTTCAATTTTGAATAGTTTTTCCAAAATGTTCCGCGACATAATCCAAAACTTAGGACGCCAAAATCTTCGTTGGTTAACTACAGCGATACGCAGACACATACTATAACATTTATGCTTGTGTGGGTAGTAGCAAGCGAAAAGTCAACAAATTTGCTTAAGCAACAGAATTTTATAGTGTATATGTGTTGACAGCGCACAAGCAGCGCCTATTCCCGCGGGAATAGGAATTACAAAAATGCATATCACTGGTTTACTAGCATTAAGACTGACCTGCCCCTTTTTCCCGTTTTTTCGTCTGCGTTTAAAATATTAATAGAAAGGGAGATGAACAAATCTAAAGTTGTTAAAATGAGCATTTTATAATTGAATAAATTAATTTTATGAATTAACAGTTTTTAAGTTTTTCCAAAAGTACAAACATATTTATTTCTATATTAATACTGGATAAAATGAAACCCGAATACACAAAAAACCGATTTGAAGTAGTGTGGTACTTTTGATTACGACGAGTTTAAAAAAGAGGGTTTTCACAAAAATTTTTTTATTTTTTTTTTAATTTTTGGCATTTCAATTTGTGTTGACTGGCACAAGCGGGCAAGTTTTTTGTAAAGTATGGATAAAAAGGATAATCCTGGTCCAAACAGTTTTTTGAAAGGGCGTGGAACTTTCTATAACGATGAGTTTTTAAAAGGGAGTTTTCACAAAAAAAAAAAAAAATCGAATTTTTTTATAAATTTTATATTTTTATAAAATTTATTTTAATTCCATTTTTGAAAACGGACACAAGCGGGCAAATTTTTTGGAAAGTTGGGATATAAAGGATAATTCTGGCCCAGACAGGGCGTAGAACTTTTGATAACGATGAGTTTAAAAATGAGGTTTCCACAATTTTTTTTTTATTTATTTTTTTTAAAGGGGTTTTTCAAAAAAAAAAATCCTTCATGCAAAAATTCGACCCACTCTCTAGACACTCACTTAGAATTTTTCAACTCAACATCACGTGATTTAAATGAAAATCACTTTTTTGAGTCACGCAAATCACGGGACCAGCGACCATCTCCAATTCAAATACATGAACAAGAGACAAGTGTCTCTTCATTTGTTTAATCTATAACATCTGTAAATTTTAATTAAAATGAAGTGTCCACCCTTGAAAAAATTTCCTTGTAGGTCTGAATCTAAAAAGTTTCAAGGCACTTATTTATTACCCTAGGTTACGTTAGGTTAACCTACCCTAATATAGTCACTTAATTTAAATGGCACTGTGGGACCACAGACCATCTCTAATTCAAATACATAAATAAAAGACAAATGTCTCTTCATTTGATTCATCTATACCATCTGTGAATTTGATTAAAAATAAAGTGTCCACCCTGAAATAGTTTCCTTGTAGGTCCGATTTCAAAAACTTTCAAGGCACTTATTAATTACCTTAATATAGGCTTAATTTCTGAATTTCAAAAAGATCGGTTAACACTTATGACCTGTAGAGACTTTTGGCCAAAAAACCTACCATCACGCCCCAGTGTGCACTGTGGGGCGGACAGAAGGACGACGTACGTTAAATAAATTAATATTAACGACAAAACCTTTTGCATACAAATACCAAAACCGATATAAGATAAATACCAATACTTATTAAAAACCGATACCAATTCGAGGCTAAAACCAATACCAATACCCAATACCTAAATAATTCAAAACCAATACCGAAACCTATACCAATTCAACAAAAAATTAAAACCAATACCTATACCAATACTAATATAATTTTAAAAACCAATACCAATACCAATACTTTTATCGAATTGGTACCCATCCTTGGTTAAAAGAGATATGATCATTTAAACATTGTATATTTATCATACAATTGTTGCAAAATACCAACTTTGAACAGCGATAAAACGCGAACCATTCACAATTTTTATTAAATAACAAAAACCGAAATTCAACAAAAATCAGAAGAACATATATACCAATTTTTAAGACAATTAAAATAGGTAAGACCGAAAAAGTGTTTTTTTTGTAGTCAAAAATTTTAGAATTCTTCTATAACCTCTTTTTTCCCATTATTAAATTTAAGGCACTTAAACCCCTTGTGCTCCAAGCAATTATTAAAATTTAACTTTTAAGACCAATTTGGTTAAAAATAATTTTTATGTTTGAAAATCAGCATCTGTGGACCAAAAGTGGAATTTTTAAAAAAAATTTCCCGTAAAGTACTCAAAAATTCCTAATTTTTGAGCCAGATTTGGTTAAATAATTTTCGGCAGGTATTATGATACGAAATTCGAAAGTTTGCATTTGACAGGATGCCCTAATGAAGATGAAGATGATCCCAATGATGTCATGGAATCTGATTATGACGACTAAAAAATTAAACAAAGAACCATTACAGATTTTCTTAATAAAATGTGGTTTTCCTTTTACGAATTTACAAATTTATAAAAAAAGTTAGAGCACAAGGGGTATAAGTGCGACTTACTACTTACTTCAGATGCAATTAGTATATTATTTTTAAGGTAATAGAGCTCCTGAGATATATTTTAATCTAACAAGTTAAAAAAATACCGTCTTTTACACCCTTTTGCACCCAAAAATTGCATCTGAAGTAAGTAAGTCGCACTTATACCCCTTGTGCTCTAACTTTTTTTTATAAATTTGTAAATTCGTAAAAGGAAAACCACATTTTATTAAGAAAATCTGTAATGGTTCTTTGTTTAATTTTTTAGTCGTCATAATCAGATTCCATGACATCATTGGGATCATCTTCATCTTCATTAGGGCATCCTGTCAAATGTAAACTTTCGAATTTCGTATCATAATACCTGCCGAAAATTATTTAACCAAATCTGGCTCAAAAATTAGGAATTTTTGAGTACTTTATGGGAAAATTTTTTTAAAAATTCCACTTTTGGTCCACAGATGCTGATTTTCAAACATAAAAATTATTTTTAACCAAATTGGTCTTAAAAGTTAAATTTTAATAATTGCTTGGAGCACAAGGGGTTTAAGTGCCTTAAATTTAATAATGGGAAAAAAGAGGTTATAGTTAAATTGAATAGAATATTATTTTTTAGTTAATAGAGATCCTGAGATATATTTTAATCTAACAAGTTAAAAAAATACCATATTTCACAAATACAAGCACCCAAAAATTGCCTCTGAAGTATGTAAGTGGCACTTATACCCCTTGTGCTCGAACTTTTTTTATAAATTTCTAAATTATGAAAAGAATGTAAGTTATTTGTAAAAGGAAAACCACATTTTATTACAAAAGTCTTTAATGGTTCTTTGTTAAATTTTTTAGTCGTCATAATCAGATTCCATGACATCATCGGGCTCATCTTCATCTTCATTAGGGCGTCCCTTGAAATCTAAACTTTCGAATTTCGTGCCGTGATACCTGCCGAACGATGGACATGGAGTAGCTAATTGTGGGAAAATTTATAAAAAATTTTTGCAAGGTCATTTTTAGTCTGCAACCAGCGGTCAAAGTTTAAAAAATTACGTTTTTGGACCAAAATTTAAATCTGAAATATTTAACCAAATCTGGGTCAAAAATAAGGAACTTTTGCGCGTTTTATGTGAAAAATATTTAAAAAATTTCAAAATTGCGATCTAGAAAATAAAATTTTTTTAAATGATTTTTTCCAATATATAAAAAGTTTTGATGTATTTGTGCTGTTAGAAACTCATATACTTGAGGAAAAGGTAGAACGTTTTAAAAAATTTTTTTGTGGCTATGATATGTATTGGAATCCGGCATTTAAAAATAGTAGATTCGGAAGAGGAATAGGTGGATCTGTCTACGGTGTGAAAAAAGACTTATCAAAACATAATATACAATTTAATTTCAAAAAAACCGAAGAAATAATATCGATTATAATAAAAAACAACAACAAAACTTTAAATATAGTTCCTCTTTATCTAAGAGAAGCTAACTGGATGGCAGATTTTGAAAAAGTAAAACATTTTTTAATAAACGAAAACGTAGAAAATCCGATTTTGATAGGCGACCTAAACATCAGAATAGGAAATATACAGCAACCATTAGATGATTTTTTTAAATCGACATTTAAAGCCGGTATGGACACAAGGAAATCAATAGACGTAACCGAAAATAAAAAGGGAAAATCGTTCATTGAGGTATGCGAAGACTTTGGTTTACATGTATTAAATGGGTGTACAAAAGGCGATGAAAATGGCAATCTAACTTATATAAGCGGAGTAGGGCAATCAGTTAACGATATATGCGCCTCAGCACATGAAAATTTAGAGTGTATTGAAAGTTTTTCGGTAGAAAGTAGGGGATGGTCTGACCATATGCCAATTGTTTTAACTATAAATATTAAAGGAAGAAATTTAGAAGAGCCAATGAAGTTACTACCAAAGCTAAAGTGGGATGAAAGCAAAATAGAGATCTATAAAGAAAAACTTAATCAACAGTTAAATATTTATAAACAACAAAAGGATGTATTAAATTTGCAAGATTTCATAAACGTTATCAACATTTCAAACCCTTATAAACACAAAAATGAAGTACATATTACAACAGAAAACAAATGGTTTAATTTCAAGTGCTATAACATGAGGGAAAAGTCTTTTAGAGCTCTTACCACATTTCGTCAAAACCCAACAACAAGCAACAGAGAAAAATATGTTATGGAAAATAAAAAATATAAAGAAATTTGTGAGAGAAGTAAATACGAATATTACAGAAAGGTAGAAAATCAGATCAATTTAGTAAAAACTGGTAAAGATTGGTGGAATCTTATTAAAGAAATAAAAAACAAAGAAATGCAGTCAAAGCCTGATATACCGGCAAATGTGTTCAAACAATATTTTTCTACTCTTTTGAATACGCCTGATATTTCACATAATATAATGTATGCTGCAATGAAATATACGGATGAAGATCTAGATCAACCTATTTCAACTTTTGAAATAAAACACGTACTAGCCAAAGCCAAGAAAAACAAAGCCCCTGGAGAGGACCGCGTCAGCTATGAATTCTTTAAGAACTCAACGGATATTTTTGTGGAAGAGCTGGCAAACACATACAACATCATATATGAAACAGCAAATTTGGATGAAAAATTTACGACAAGTATACTTTTTCCAATTTATAAGAAGGGAGAAAGGAATACTGTGAGTAATTATCGTGGTATATCTTTCATAAATACAATTGCAAAAATTTTTATGGGCATTCTAAATAATCGTCTTAATTCGTGGCTAACTAAATACAATAAACTCTCCGAATACCAAGCTGGATTTAGAGAAGGATACTCAACGGTTGATAATTTATATAGTTTATCCGCAATTGCTCACCTTAAGTTTAAAGAAAACAAAAAATTGTATGCTTTTTTCGTTGATTTCAGTGCAGCTTTTGATAAAATCTCAAGAAAATCTCTGGTTTATAAACTTAATACTATTGGCGTATCAACAAAAATGGTCCAAATGATCGAAACCATATATAGTAACACTAAATTTAAGGTATGGGATGGAGAGGAGGTCTCAGATGAGTTTGAAACTCGTTCTGGAGTTAAACAAGGCTGTTTACTTTCACCAACACTTTTTTCAATATATCTAAACGATTTGCACGAATATATAGGAGGAGGAATAAATATAGGTTCTACACATGTAAGATTACTAATGTATGCTGACGACATCGTAATTTTAGCTGATGATATCGTAACCATGCAACAAATGATAAATCAACTTGAAAGATATTGTGAGATGTGGAACCTTCAGGTCAATTTGAGCAAATCAGAAATTATGATATTCAGAAAAGGAGGAAGAATCGCAAGACGGGAAAGATGGACCTTTAATGGTGAGCCTGTAAGAATCACAAATGAATATACATATTTGGGAGTTACTTTATCACCTAAAATGTCTTTTAAAAAACACGTTGAAAAAAGAAATTTATCTGCAAAAAACAGCATTAATGCAACATGGAATGATTTTTTGGCGAAAAAAGAGATATGCTTGAAAGCAAAATGGAATCTGTTTAAATCTGTATGCCGTGGAATTCAGTCTTATGCCGCCCAAATATGGGGATTTTCTTCTTTTGAAGAAGTAGATAAACTTTTACGTTTCTTTTTAAAAAAAATTTTAAAACTGCCACCTTTTACACCCACATATATATTGATGCTGGAAACTGGTGTAGAGAATAATTTTATATTTACATTGGATTTACATCTAAGATATATTATTAGAACATTACATGAATACAACAACGATCGTTTACCAAACCAGCTTACAAGAATTATAATGCAAGAAAAAGTGTATTGGTATGAGCAAATATATGCACTAGCTAATGAAGTAAATACTTCCAGAGTTTCAGAATGCTCTACAAAAGAAAGCTGGGAACAATTAAGATTTAATATTTTATCAGGATTGAAACTTAAAGAACTACAAAATCATTTAGAAAAAGCAGCTACTACAAACCGGTTTTACTCTAAACTCAATTACACGACTCCTCAATCATATTTTGAAATTTCAAATAACATGACAGCTATTAGCTACATATTCAAAGTTAGAAGTGACCTGATTGAATTAAATGGAACAAGGTTTCAGCAGCAAAGATCCCGTGATTGCTCGTTATGCAATCTCAATCAGATTGAAAATATTTTACATTTCATAGCCATATGCCCTATTTTGCGTCATATCAGATATAAACATTTTAAAAAGTTCACCTTGACTGAAAATGAGTTAATAACTATTGTAAACAACCCTACAGAAAATTTTAAAGAAATATATGGATTCATTATACATGCGATAGGTTACAGGAAGGAGCTCTTAAATGAGTTTAACTATTAACCTTATTATATAATACACAAAAACATTATCATATTTATCTCTTTCCGACTGACGACATTAAGTCATAGTCGTACGTTCTTATTTTTTTTTTTTTTTTATTTTATTATTATTTTATTTATTATTTAAAAAATTGTTATCACAAAGAAATGAATTAAATAAAGAACATTTAACTAACTAACTAACTAACTAATTGCGATTTTGGTCCACAGATGCTGATTTATAAACATAAAAAATATTAATTATTGGTTATGTTTTTTCGACCTTTTTGTTTTAACTTCAATAAGTAAACTGATAATCAAGCTCGAGGCCTTAGTTTTCAATAAATTTTATTTATTCAATTATTTATTTTACTAATCTATATTTCGTCATCCGACGGATGACATCTTCAGGATCTTGAATAAATTACAAAAAAAATATACAAACAATTAACACAATATTTTTACAACATAAAACACTGTCACACAAAATTGAAAACATTAAAAAACAGCAACAACATAAACTTACAAAAATATAAAATTTTTTTTTTTATTAAAAAGAGTAACAATAGACGCACAATTAAACGACTTCCCGCTAATCTGATCTTTATTGCACTAATTCGTTGATTTGTTTATGATGTGTTGGTAGCTGCTTGCACAATTGTTTTCTACGTCTTTTTTAAAATTCATCCTATGCTCTTTTTTTGTTTTTATAATGTACAACATTTCTAATGTTAGTCTCCTATTATATTTCTCCTCTGTGTGTAGGATATCAACCTCATTTAAATTCGGCAAGTGTGCTCTCTCCACACAATGGGCCAGTAGTGCAGTTTTTTGCGTAGATAAATTATTTTTACATTTCAAATCTGATTTGTGTCCAGATATACGGGTTTTTAATTTGTTCTTCGTAGTTCCAACGTATACATTTTCGCATTTCTCATTTTCGTTACCGTTGCATTTAATTTTATATATTAAGTTGGATTTTTCCATTTTGTCAATTTTTGATTTTGTATTGGAGAAGAGTTGTTTAATTGTATTTCTGGTAGTTGATGCTATATTATATTTTTCTTTATTATAAATACCAGAATTCTCAATTCTCTCTGAGATTTTTGGAACATACGTCAGTGATTTGTAAATTTTAGGAGTTTCTTCTCTTCTTCTTTCTTTTGATTTTTATTATTTTTGATCAGTCCTCTTATAATTTTGTCCGGAAAAGCGTTTTTTCGTAGTAATTCCCTAATTTTAATCACATTTTCTCTATGAAATTGTACATCGCTTATAGTAAGTACTCTTTTTACGAAATTTCTCGCAGTATTTATAATAATGTTTTTAGGCTGGTATGAATAAAAATTAACTATTCTTCCCGAAGCTGTTGGTTTTTGGTACCAATCGGTTTTCAACGTATTACCTCTCCTTATGACTAGTGTGTCCAGATATGGCAGTCGTCCATTCTTCTCCTCCTCGATAGTGAATTTAATTCTGTTATGAAAACTATTTAACTTATTTAGCGTTTCCTCTATTGCACATTCGTTTACTATTCCAAAAAGGTCGTCAACATATTTTGTAAGAAGTCTTGGTTTTTTCTCTAAATCCCCAATACTTTTCTGTAAAAGTTCTTCCATAATTATATCCGCTACTATGGGCGATGCTGGAGATCCCATTGGCAAACCTCTACATTGAGCGTATATTTTATCTCCATACTTAAAATATCTGTTATCTTGGATACAGAATTTCAATATCTTCACAAATAATTGTTTGGACATAGTTGTGTACTTTTGAATCTCGTCCCATTTTCCCGTGATCAAATTTATTGCATATTCCACTGGAATACTAGGGAATAAAGATATTACGTCAAATGATACCATCCTTTCGTCGTCACATATTGCACTATTGTTGATCTTATTTCTAAATTGCACCGCGTCTTTTACATTAAACTCTGAGTTTATCTTTATTCCCTAGTATTCCAGTGGAATATGCAATAAATTTGATCACGGGAAAATGGGACGAGATTCAAAAGTACACAACTATGTCCAAACAATTATTTGTGAAGATATTGAAATTCTGTATCCAAGATAACAGATATTTTAAGTATGGAGATAAAATATACGCTCAATGTAGAGGTTTGCCAATGGGATCTCCAGCATCGCCCATAGTAGCGGATATAATTATGGAAGAACTTTTACAGAAAAGTATTGGGGATTTAGAGAAAAAACCAAGACTTCTTACAAAATATGTTGACGACCTTTTTGGAATAGTAAACGAATGTGCAATAGAGGAAACGCTAAATAAGTTAAATAGTTTTCATAACAGAATTAAATTCACTATCGAGGAGGAGAAGAATGGACGACTGCCATATCTGGACACACTAGTCATAAGGAGAGGTAATACGTTGAAAACCGATTGGTACCAAAAACCAACAGCTTCGGGAAGAATAGTTAATTTTTATTCATGCCAGCCTAAAAACATTATTATAAATACTGCGAGAAATTTCGTAAAAAGAGTACTTACTATAAGCGATGTACAATTTCATAGAGAAAATGTGATTAAAATTAGGGAATTACTACGAAAAAACGCTTTTCCGGACAAAATTATAAGAGGACTGATCAAAAATAATAAAAATCAAAAAGAAAGAAGAAGAGAAGAAACTCCTAAAATTTACAAATCACTGACGTATGTTCCAAAAATCTCAGAGAGAATTGAGAATTCTGGTATTTATAATAAAGAAAAATATAATATAGCATCAACTACCAGAAATACAATTAAACAACTCTTCTCCAATACAAAATCAAAATTGACAAAATGGAAAAATCCAACTTAATATATAAAATTAAATGCAACGGTAACGAAAATGAGAAATGCGAAAATGTATACGTTGGAACTACGAAGAACAAATTAAAAACCCGTATATCTGGACACAAATCAGATTTGAAATGTAAAAATAATTTATCTACGCAAAAAACTGCACTACTGGCCCATTGTGTGGAGAGAGCACACTTGCCGAATTTAAATGAGGTTGATATCCTACACACAGAGGAGAAATATAATAGGAGACTAACATTAGAAATGTTGTACATTATAAAAACAAAAAAAGAGCATAGGATGAATTTTTAAAAAAGACGTAGAAAACAATTGTGCAAGCAGCTACCAACACATCATAAACAAATCAACGAATTAGTGCAATAAAGATCAGATTAGCGGGAAGTCGTTTAATTGTGCGTCTATTGTTACTCTTTTTAATAAAAAATAAAAAAAAAAAAAATTTTATATTTTTGTAAGTTTATGTTGTTGCTGTTTTTTAATGTTTTCAATTTTGTGTGACAGTGTTTTATGTTGTAAAAATATTGTGTTAATTGTTTGTATATTTTTTTTGTAATTTATTCAAGATCCTGAAGATGTCATCCGTCGGATGACGAAATATCGATTAGTAAAATAAATAATTGAATAAATAAAATTTATTGAAAACTAAGGCCTCGAGCTTGATTATCAGTTTACTTATTGAAGTTAAAACAAAAAGGTCGAAAAAACATAACCAATAATTAGAATTACGGAGAGCACGCCGTTAAAAATAAACTAAAGGAAAATGGTTTATCAAACAATAAAGAATAAACACCCAAATATCAAAGGATATATAAATAAACACAAAACTGTTAAACTAAGACAACTAAACACAAAATCAACAATAACATTTCTTATTAGATGCAGAAATTCTGGTGTAACTCCAAATTTCATTTACAACACAACAAAAAACATTCCAGGTATTTTTGAATCAAGAGAATTATTTCTTCCAAAAATTAATAGTGCTCTTAATACAATTCTACAAAATTTCCATATTAAAATTTTAAATTTGTTAATTAAACAAAAACATGAGCTTGCTAAACGTAACGAAAAATTCATAATAGAATTAGAAAACAATATTAATAAATATTTGTCAACAGAAGAGCAAGAACAATTTTGGGAAAACGAAAATAAACTTACAAAAATCAATAACTATGGAATTAAAAACAGACATTTAAGAAAATTCGAAGTACTTAAAACCGCGCAAAGAAAAGAATTAAATATTATTAAAAACGAAAATTGGTTTGTAAATAAAACAAATACAGAGATTCCCGAAGACATTCAGTGGCTTCTTTCATTAGGACAAAAGCATGCATTGCCTACAACCAGGGAACAATTTCCTATGTTTAAATACATAGCCGACGGAGAAGACTTCATACAAACCTTAAATGATAAAGAGGACCAAGAGATGGCAAGGGCAAAATTTACTTTTATGTTGGAAAATCACGTAAATAAACATACTCTAAACAATAGAGAACGTTTTATACACAACACAGTGGGACAAACGCGTACATTTTTGAAGAAAAATAAAAACATATTGATATTGAACGCCGACAAAGGAAATGTCACAGTAGCTATGGAGAAAAAAGACTACGATACAAGAATGAACAACATTTTAAGTGACATGATGACTTATAAGAGATTGAAAAAGGACCCAACATCATCGTTACAAACGAAAAACAATGAGCTAGTAGACGAACTCCATAAATGCAATATTTTAACTGTGATAGAGAAAAGAAGACTGAAAAATGACGCGGCATTTGCTCCAAGACTATATGGATTACCCAAGATCCATAAAGAAGGATTACCTCTTAGACCAATATGTTCTTCGGTGAACTCACCATCTATCGGCCTATGTAAGTTTTTAACTAATATATTAAAAAAGCTTACAGAAAACTCAGAGTTTAATGTAAAAGACGCGGTGCAATTTAGAAATAAGATCAACAATAGTGCAATATGTGACGACGAAAGGATGGTATCATTTGACGTAATATCTTTATTCCCTAGTATTCCAGTGGAATATGCAATAAATTTGATCACGGGAAAATGGGACGAGATTCAAAAGTACACAACTATGTCCAAACAATTATTTGTGAAGATATTGAAATTCTGTATCCAAGATAACAGATATTTTAAGTATGGAGATAAAATATACGCTCAATGTAGAGGTTTGCCAATGGGATCTCCAGCATCGCCCATAGTAGCGGATATAATTATGGAAGAACTTTTACAGAAAAGTATTGGGGATTTAGAGAAAAAACCAAGACTTCTTACAAAATATGTTGACGACCTTTTTGGAATAGTAAACGAATGTGCAATAGAGGAAACGCTAAATAAGTTAAATAGTTTTCATAACAGAATTAAATTCACTATCGAGGAGGAGAAGAATGGACGACTGCCATATCTGGACACACTAGTCATAAGGAGAGGTAATACGTTGAAAACCGATTGGTACCAAAAACCAACAGCTTCGGGAAGAATAGTTAATTTTTATTCATGCCAGCCTAAAAACATTATTATAAATACTGCGAGAAATTTCGTAAAAAGAGTACTTACTATAAGCGATGTACAATTTCATAGAGAAAATGTGATTAAAATTAGGGAATTACTACGAAAAAACGCTTTTCCGGACAAAATTATAAGAGGACTGATCAAAAATAATAAAAATCAAAAAGAAAGAAGAAGAGAAGAAACTCCTAAAATTTACAAATCACTGACGTATGTTCCAAAAATCTCAGAGAGAATTGAGAATTCTGGTATTTATAATAAAGAAAAATATAATATAGCATCAACTACCAGAAATACAATTAAACAACTCTTCTCCAATACAAAATCAAAAATTGACAAAATGGAAAAATCCAACTTAATATATAAAATTAAATGCAACGGTAACGAAAATGAGAAATGCGAAAATGTATACGTTGGAACTACGAAGAACAAATTAAAAACCCGTATATCTGGACACAAATCAGATTTGAAATGTAAAAATAATTTATCTACGCAAAAAACTGCACTACTGGCCCATTGTGTGGAGAGAGCACACTTGCCGAATTTAAATGAGGTTGATATCCTACACACAGAGGAGAAATATAATAGGAGACTAACATTAGAAATGTTGTACATTATAAAAACAAAAAAAGAGCATAGGATGAATTTTAAAAAAGACGTAGAAAACAATTGTGCAAGCAGCTACCAACACATCATAAACAAATCAACGAATTAGTGCAATAAAGATCAGATTAGCGGGAAGTCGTTTAATTGTGCGTCTATTGTTACTCTTTTTAATAAAAAAAAAATTTTATATTTTTGTAAGTTTATGTTGTTGCTGTTTTTTAATGTTTTCAATTTTGTGTGACAGTGTTTTATGTTGTAAAAATATTGTGTTAATTGTTTGTATATTTTTTTTGTAATTTATTCAAGATCCTGAAGATGTCATCCGTCGGATGACGAAATATCGATTAGTAAAATAAATAATTGAATAAATAAAATTTATTGAAAACTAAGGCCTCGAGCTTGATTATCAGTTTACTTATTGAAGTTAAAACAAAAAGGTCGAAAAAACATAACCAATAATTAGAATTACGGAGAGCACGCCGTTAAAAATAAACTAAAGGAAAATGGTTTATCAAACAATAAAGAATAAACACCCAAATATCAAAGGATATATAAATAAACACAAAACTGTTAAACTAAGACAACTAAACACAAAATCAACAATAACATTTCTTATTAGATGCAGAAATTCTGGTGTAACTCCAAATTTCATTTACAACACAACAAAAAACATTCCAGGTATTTTTGAATCAAGAGAATTATTTCTTCCAAAAATTAATAGTGCTCTTAATACAATTCTACAAAATTTCCATATTAAAATTTTAAATTTGTTAATTAAACAAAAACATGAGCTTGCTAAACGTAACGAAAAATTCATAATAGAATTAGAAAACAATATTAATAAATATTTGTCAACAGAAGAGCAAGAACAATTTTGGGAAAACGAAAATAAACTTACAAAAATCAATAACTATGGAATTAAAAACAGACATTTAAGAAAATTCGAAGTACTTAAAACCGCGCAAAGAAAAGAATTAAATATTATTAAAAACGAAAATTGGTTTGTAAATAAAACAAATACAGAGATTCCCGAAGACATTCAGTGGCTTCTTTCATTAGGACAAAAGCATGCATTGCCTACAACCAGGGAACAATTTCCTATGTTTAAATACATAGCCGACGGAGAAGACTTCATACAAACCTTAAATGATAAAGAGGACCAAGAGATGGCAAGGGCAAAATTTACTTTTATGTTGGAAAATCACGTAAATAAACATACTCTAAACAATAGAGAACGTTTTATACACAACACAGTGGGACAAACGCGTACATTTTTGAAGAAAAATAAAAACATATTGATATTGAACGCCGACAAAGGAAATGTCACAGTAGCTATGGAGAAAAAAGACTACGATACAAGAATGAACAACATTTTAAGTGACATGATGACTTATAAGAGATTGAAAAAGGACCCAACATCATCGTTACAAACGAAAAACAATGAGCTAGTAGACGAACTCCATAAATGCAATATTTTAACTGTGATAGAGAAAAGAAGACTGAAAAATGACGCGGCATTTGCTCCAAGACTATATGGATTACCCAAGATCCATAAAGAAGGATTACCTCTTAGACCAATATGTTCTTCGGTGAACTCACCATCTATCGGCCTATGTAAGTTTTTAACTAATATATTAAAAAAGCTTACAGAAAACTCAGAGTTTAATGTAAAAGACGCGGTGCAATTTAGAAATAAGATCAACAATAGTGCAATATGTGACGACGAAAGGATGGTATCATTTGACGTAATATCTTTATTCCCTAGTATTCCAGTGGAATATGCAATAAATTTGATCACGGGAAAATGGGACGAGATTCAAAAGTACACAACTATGTCCAAACAATTATTTGTGAAGATATTGAAATTCTGTATCCAAGATAACAGATATTTTAAGTATGGAGATAAAATATACGCTCAATGTAGAGGTTTGCCAATGGGATCTCCAGCATCGCCCATAGTAGCGGATATAATTATGGAAGAACTTTTACAGAAAAGTATTGGGGATTTAGAGAAAAAACCAAGACTTCTTACAAAATATGTTGACGACCTTTTTGGAATAGTAAACGAATGTGCAATAGAGGAAACGCTAAATAAGTTAAATAGTTTTCATAACAGAATTAAATTCACTATCGAGGAGGAGAAGAATGGACGACTGCCATATCTGGACACACTAGTCATAAGGAGAGGTAATACGTTGAAAACCGATTGGTACCAAAAACCAACAGCTTCGGGAAGAATAGTTAATTTTTATTCATGCCAGCCTAAAAACATTATTATAAATACTGCGAGAAATTTCGTAAAAAGAGTACTTACTATAAGCGATGTACAATTTCATAGAGAAAATGTGATTAAAATTAGGGAATTACTACGAAAAAACGCTTTTCCGGACAAAATTATAAGAGGACTGATCAAAAATAATAAAAATCAAAAAGAAAGAAGAAGAGAAGAAACTCCTAAAATTTACAAATCACTGACGTATGTTCCAAAAATCTCAGAGAGAATTGAGAATTCTGGTATTTATAATAAAGAAAAATATAATATAGCATCAACTACCAGAAATACAATTAAACAACTCTTCTCCAATACAAAATCAAAAATTGACAAAATGGAAAAATCCAACTTAATATATAAAATTAAATGCAACGGTAACGAAAATGAGAAATGCGAAAATGTATACGTTGGAACTACGAAGAACAAATTAAAAACCCGTATATCTGGACACAAATCAGATTTGAAATGTAAAAATAATTTATCTACGCAAAAAACTGCACTACTGGCCCATTGTGTGGAGAGAGCACACTTGCCGAATTTAAATGAGGTTGATATCCTACACACAGAGGAGAAATATAATAGGAGACTAACATTAGAAATGTTGTACATTATAAAAACAAAAAAAGAGCATAGGATGAATTTTAAAAAAGACGTAGAAAACAATTGTGCAAGCAGCTACCAACACATCATAAACAAATCAACGAATTAGTGCAATAAAGATCAGATTAGCGGGAAGTCGTTTAATTGTGCGTCTATTGTTACTCTTTTTAATAAAAAAAAATTTTATATTTTTGTAAGTTTATGTTGTTGCTGTTTTTTAATGTTTTCAATTTTGTGTGACAGTGTTTTATGTTGTAAAAATATTGTGTTAATTGTTTGTATATTTTTTTTGTAATTTATTCAAGATCCTGAAGATGTCATCCGTCGGATGACGAAATATCGATTAGTAAAATAAATAATTGAATAAATAAAATTTATTGAAAACTAAGGCCTCGAGCTTGATTATCAGTTTACTTATTGAACATAAAAAATATTTTTAACCAAATTTGTCTTAAAAGTCGAAAAATGTTGAGTATTTTATGTGAAAAATTTTAAAAATAAACCCACGATTTTGGTCCAAAAAAGCTGATTAGCATCTGTGTATCAAAATCTTTGATCAGCATTTTTGAACGAAAATCGTGTTTTTTATATTTTTTTAATATTTTTTAGATAACTTGCATTACATTTTCCAACTTTTGGGACCAATTTGGATAAAAAAAATAATATTTATGTTAAAAATCAGCATCTGTGGACCAATATTTTTTTTTTTCGGGGATTTTTTTTTATTTTTCCTATTATGTACGCAAAAATTCCTAATTTTTGAGCCCAATTTGGTCATTAAATTCGGACATGAATTTTGGTCGGAAATCGCCATTTTTTCACACTTTAACCGCTGGTTACAGACTGAAGATGCTCTTGCAAAATTTGATTACTATTACTACAAGAACTTCTCGGAATTCAACCACTTGTCCAAGTGAAAAACTAAATTTTAATAATTGCTTGGAGCACAAGGGGTTTAAGTGCTCATATACCCCTTGTGCTCCAAGCAAAACAGGTATTTTAGTAACAAGAGCTAGAAATGGTCGCCATATCTCGCTAACGGATAAGAATTTCACATTCACCTCTTGTGTTCTGAACTTCTGTGAACTTCACCTTCTAATTCCATATGTTAACTCAATTTTTTTAAAAAAGTCACTTGAACCCCTTGTGCTTTGAGCCCCTCATTTGTAATTCGAAGATTCCATTTGTTATTCGAATACAATTTACAATTTATCGTTTTCGAATTACAATTGATCTTTTACGAACTACAATTGATCTTTTACGAATTACAATAGATCTTTTACGAATTAAAATCGATCTTATACGAATTTCAATTGATCTTTTTCGAATTTCAATTGATCTTTTTATACCCTCCAACCACAGTATGGGGGTATACTCACTTTGTCATTCCGTTTGTAACGCATCGAAATATCGGTCGGGGACCCCATAAAGTATTTATATTATTGATCCATGATCGATTCTAAGACATTCTGTGAATGTCCGTCCGTCCGTCTGTCTGTAGATGACACGATACAGTCCAAAATAAAAGAGGTAGCCTCCTGCAATTTGGCATGAATATGTCTTATGGTCCTAGGCAGGTTAAGTTCGTAAATGGGCAAAATCGCCTCAGGGGGAAAAAAGTTCCCCCTTGTAGGTTCAATTCTGAAAAAAATACAATTTTTTACATGTATTTTTGTTATATATCGGGATGGGAAGGTGCTCCCACCCCCCCCCCCCCCCCTCCCAAAAAAAAACCACCCTGACAATTTTTTTTTTATTTCTTTTTACATTTTGGAGGGCACAGCCGAATTCAACACTCTCACTTGTTCGAATTACACTTGATCTTTTACGAATTACAATTGATCTTTTACGAATTACAACTGGAATCTTCGAATTACAATTGATCTTTTACGAATTACAATTGATCTTTTTTGAATTACAATTGATCTTTTTCGAATTACAATTGATCTTTTACGAATTTCAATTGATCTTTTTCGAATTACAATTGATCTTTTACGAATTACAACTGGAATCTTGGAATTAATATTGATCTTTTACGAATTACGATTGATCTTTTATGAATTACAATTGATCTTTTACGAATTACAATTGATTTTTTTTGAATTACAATTGATCTTTTTCGAATTACAATTGATCTTTTACGAATTACAATTGATCTTTTACGAATTACAATTGAAGAGCTTATTGTAAAAACTCGATAAGCAACATTTCATTTTATGATGATTTTTGCCTTAAATTTTTTGAAATAATGTAGAAAATATAACTTAAGTAAGCTTACATAGTTAAGATACTTGTACGAAGGGTTTCAGCTAGACTTCTGCCAAAAATCTGTCTGTGGGACATCAGTAGAACGCGAAGAACACCAAAAAATAGAATGTTGCTTATCAAGTTTTTGCAGTAAGCCATTCAATTGATCTTTTACGAATTACAAATGGAATCTTCGAATTACAATTGATCTTTTACGAATTACAATTGATCTTTTACGAATTACAATTGATATTTTACGAATTACAATTGATCTTTTACGAATTGCAATTGATCTTTTACGAATTACAATTGGAATCTTCGAATTACAATTGGAATCTTCGAATTGCAAATGGAATCTTCGAATAACAAATAGAATCTTCGAATTACAAGTACAATCTTCGAATTACATTTGATCTTTTACGAATTACATCTGTAAATGGTGTTGAATTGCCAGGGTTGACACTCAATTGTGGGATGATTTTTCTAAAGGACAAAATCGTACAGCAAAAACTACTGAAGCGATTTTGATGATTTTTTTTTTTTTTGATTTGTTAAGGTTTTATGCTTAAGGCAAACTGAAAATTATTTAATATTTTGTCATATGTATTTGTTGATATATATTTTTTTACACATTTTACAAAAATTAAAACAATAAGTAAATTTTAAATAATAATTTGGTTTATATTCAATTACTATGTACAATTAAACAGAAAATACTTACAAAATATAACTTACTTTAATATATTTTATATATTTTTATTTTAGTTTAATAAAATTTAAAATTACATAAAACTAAAGGTGTGTTTACATTACACCACTGAGTGGTTTTACTGTCGATGATTTTTAGGAAAATATACGATTTTATTGTAGCATAATTTTTTTAAAAAAAGAATCATAAATGTCTTTGTTTTGCTAGCATGTAATTTTAGGATCATGTTTTTACTAAATGCCTTTTTTATAAAAATCATCAAAAATAAAACGACTTATTGTCAGAGGTATGATGTAAACATACCTTAAATAGAATACAAGCGCTTACAAAACTAATATCAAAAATTATTTACAAGAAATCATATTTGTTACAAATACATGTGTACTAGGGTGGAGTAAATTCTTCGATTTTCAAAATTGTCAGGGTCGGTCCCTACAAAATTTATTTTTTTTTATTTTTGGTTCAAAAATATTTTTTTTTTATTAATTTGCAATAAAACCAAAGAATAATGCAATAATTTAAAGTTTATGTACACCTTTTCAATACTGAGTTAACTGACGTCATATTTTCAGAAAAAAAAATATTTAAAAATATTTTTTTTTAAAATAAAAATTTTTTACCGACCAAAAAAATTTCCGATTACCATAAAAGCACTTTTTCAGTAATGTTCTAATATAAACTAATATTTTCATCAAAAAAACCCACAGGTTCAAAAGGCAACAGTTTCCACCCCGACAATATCGAAAAAAAAAAATAAAAATTTGCTCCACCCTAATGTGTAGTACGTAAATTTTTAACCTACAAACACTTAAATAAACGGCAAGATAATCTTATAATCTCTTTAGATTTGGTAAATGTTCTTGTTTTACACTCGTTTTGTTATCTTAACACGTAAACCATCCTTGGGACGCAAAATCAATTCTCCCAACAGTGTTAAGTCTTCACGTCTATCAATAGCCTCAATTTTATATTTACGCAATACCGTCGAAATGACAGCCTTCTCTTCTAAAATTGCAAATTTCTGGCCAATACAATTGCGTGGACCAGCACTGAATGGTATATAGGCAAAGGGATGACGACCAGCACAGTTTTCCGGTAAGAAATTATCAGGATTGAATTGTTCAGGTTTGGGGAATATGCGTGGATTACGATGTAACATGTAGGTCATAATAATGGCAGTAGTACCAGCTGGAACTTTGTAATCACCTAAAATGAGATAAAGACACATATTTAAATTAAGCAAATATCAAGTAAGAAAATTACAATTCGTCAACTCTTGAAGTTTGGCACGAATATGTCTTGTAGTCCTAGGCACACCGAAAAAAATTCCTGCCTTATATGTACGAAAACGTTCGTACATTGTACGAAAAATTTCGTTGTTTCGCACCACGAAATTCTTGCGTACAATGTACGAAATTCATGAAATTTTTTCGTAAAATAAACGAAATTGTTTTTGTATTTTACAAAAAAATTTCGTAAAATAAACGGAATAAATTTTTGTGTTTTACGAAAATTTTGTAAAATAAACGAAATATTTTTTTTTACGAAAATCTTTTGTAAAATAAAGAAAAATTTCGTTTGATAAACGAAATTACATGTAAACATTCTTTCTTGAGAATATGAACACCGTTTTCAACGTTTTGACAGCAACATTTCCAAACAATTTAATTGTTTCTTCTTAACAGAGACTTATAAGATTTCATTTATTATTTACAGTGATTTCGTTTAAGGCTACGTTCGCACTACAAGAACTTAAGTTGAAATTATTTTTTTGGAGGACCACCTCCCCACATTTAAAAAAAAAACCTTATATCATCAAGCCTCAAATTTTATTTGATCCTTAAAATAAATAAAAACCAAGTGAGAGCTTTAAATTCGGCTGTGCCGAATCTTTTATACCCCAAATATGTAAAAAAATATCACAGTTGTTATTATTGAAATTAATTCTTTATACAAACGACCACGAGACATTTTTTAATCCCCTGGGTCGAAGCACAGTACTTAAAATTTTTTTTGACATTAAAATGTTTCATTTGTTTAACAAAAATGCGAAAAACACTTTAAAAAGTTCCGCTTTTCAGAGGTTGGTTTATTTCTTTAATGAAAGCATGCATTTAAAGATTTCTTCTTTTTTTTTCATTAGTTTCGTAAAATTACAAAATTCTTGATTAGTCTTTTTTTGTAATATAAAGTCCACTTTCGTATATTTTACGAATTATTTTCGTAAAAAAAAACTGAAGTCTGTATACTTTTTTTGTAATATGTAGTCAACATTCGTATATTTTACGAAAGAAGCATTTACATTCTTTTTTTCGTTACTTTCGTAAAATTACAAAAGTTTTTACAACATTTTTTTCGTTATATGTAGTCAACATTCGTAAATATTATGAAAAAAATATTTACTAATCATTTTCGTTACTTTCGTAAAAATACGAAATTCAGTACTAAAGTTTTTCGTACACCGAAAAAAATCAATGCAACATTTTACGAAAAAAAGTTTCGTACTTTTTATTTTCGTAAAATACACGAAAGTTGACTACATATTACGAAAAACTTTAGTACTGAATTTCGTATTTTTACGAAAGTAACGAAAATGATTAGTAAATATTTTTTTCGTAATATTTACGAATGTTGACTACATATTACGAAAAAAATGTTGTAAAAACTTTTGTAATTTTACGAAAGTAACGAAAAAAAGAATGTAAATGATTCTTTCGTAAAATATACGAATGTTGACTGCATATTACAAAAAAAGTGTACAGACTTTCGTATTTTTACGAAAATATTTCGTAAAAACTTCTTTCGTAAAATATACGAAAGTGGACTTTATATTACGAAAAAAAAATAATCAAGAATTTTGTAATATTACGAAACTAATGAAAAAAGAAAAAATCTTTAAATGCATGCTTAAATGGTGTTTTTATGCCCTTCAACTACAGTATTGGGGTATAATAAAAAAATATCGGTCGGGGACCCCATAAAGTATATGTATTATTGATTCATGATAAATTCTAAGGCATTCTATTAATGTCCGTCTATATAAAACACTGATACCACGGAACAAGTCTTTTGGTCATCAGCTTTGACCCAGGGGATTAGAAAATGTCTTGTGGTCGTGGGTATAAAGAATTAATTTCAATAACGATAACTCTGATATTTTTTTTTACATATTTGGGGTAATAACAATTCTGCACAGCCGACTTAAAAGCTCTCTCTTGGTTTTTATTTATTTTACGGATCAATTAAAATTTGAGGCTAATCGGATCAAATAAAATTTGAGGCTTGATGATATAAGTTTTTTTTTACATGTGGGGAGGTGGTCCTCCAAAAAAATCATCTCAACATATCATCATAAGTTCTTGTAGTGTGAACGTAGCCTTAAACAAAATCACTGTAAATAATGAATGAAATCTTAAAAGTCTCTGTTAAGAAGAAACAATTAATTGCTTGGAAATGTTGCTCTCAAAACGTTGAAAACGTTGTTCTTATTCTCAAGAAGGAATTTTTACATGTAATTTCGTTAATTTAACGATTTTTTTTTATTTACCAAAAAATTTTTGTAAAAATAAAAATATTTCGTTTATTTTACGAAATAATTTCGTAAAACAAAAAAAATATTTCGTTTATTTTACGAAAATTTTCGTAAATCACAAAAATTTATTGCGTTTATTTTACGAAATTTTTTTGTAAAATACAAAAACAATTTCGTTTATTTTACGAAACAATTTCGTGCATTTCGTACATTGTACGCAAGAATTTCGTGGTGCGAAACAACGAAATTTTTCGTACAATGTACGAACGTTTTCGTACATATAAGGCAGGAATTTTTTTCGGTGTACTATGCGGTTTACTTTCGTGTATTTTACGAAAAAAAAGTACGAAAATTTTTTTTCGTAAAATGTTGCATGGATTTTTTTCGGTGCAGGTTAAGTTCGGATATGGGCAAAATCGGTTCAGGGGGAAAAAAGTTTCCCCTTGAAGAACTAAACCAACCTCTGAAAAACTAAAATTTATTAAAAGTTTTTTTTTTTTAATTTTTGATAAAAAAATGAAACAGAAGTTCAAAGTTCTGTGCTTGGACCCAGGGGATTAAAAAATGTCGTTTTTTTTTGGCCCGCCACCTTTTAGGGCGTGGATAAAAAAATAATTTAAATAATAATAAAATTATAATACTTTAGTGTACAAAGCAGAATACAATAAACTTGTAAACATACACCGCAAGGGGCAATGATTTCCCAAAACTTATCATCCCCTTCCCTCCAAAAAACGTCCCGGTCAAATTTATTCTCTTTGAGTTTTTATATAATGGAGCGATATATTGGATTCGGCACAGCCGAACTTAACACTCTCACTTGTTTATTGTTGTTTTTTTTTAAATTTCTTTTTCCACCAATTTTAAGAACAAATAAGAGTCGTAACTGAAATATTATGGTAAGAAAGTGCAATTTTTAAAAATTCATTTATGTTTTTTCACAATTTAAACATTATTTAAATAATTTTTTAATATCCACGCCCACAAAAGGGGGCGGACTAAAACAAAACTATTTTTCTTAGTGTCCAAGTGTGTGACTTCGAACTTTCTCTGGCATCAAATTGTTTTATTTGCTTAACAAAAATACAAAAATAAAGTATAAAAATTACGTTTTTCAGAGGTGAAAGGACAAAGTGAGTATACCCCATATTGCGGTTGGGAGTATAATTAGGAGGGGGAGGAGTCGGCCGAGGAAAAATTTATATCCACGTCCACAAAACGGAAATTTTTAAAAAAATTCTGAAAATATTGAAAATTCTCCACACTCAAAAAAAAAGTGAACTAAAATCTGGGAAAATTAACTTAATTTTAAGAAAAAGAGGGAATGATTTGGTTCCTGAGATTTTTTTCTTGGTTTTAGTTCATAATTTTCCCAAAAATAAGGAAAACAAAGTTAATTAATTTTAAGCCAATTTTAACTAGAAAATGGGAAAAATTATATTATACTTTAGTTCATTCACATTTTAAAACATGATTGGGTCTAGACCCTGGACCCATGGGTTCGGACCCCATGGGTCCAGCCCCTTATTAACTCAAGACCCCGGTCCTTTAAGGGTCCCCATAGATTTTGACCCAAAATTTGTGTCCGTTTCGCTCTAACTTGTTTAGTTTTTGAGATACGGTAGCAAGGTCTGATAGGGTCTTGAGAATCTTAAAAACTGGATATCTCAAAAACTATTAATCGAAGGGCTTTCGGGTTCGGTGTTCTACGAGTCAAGAGCTACAAAAATGCCGTTGGACCTTTTCTCGTGTTGGCAATATTTACCGAGATATGTGCATATATAAAATCTCTGGAATTTCAAATTTTAGATCTAAAATTGGGGTCTTGAGACACCGACAGATATGCAGGGCTAGGCTATTCCATATTTTTCTTCGTAGTCTTTCTTTTGAAAATTTCGTCCGTTTCGCTCTATCTCGCTTAGTTTTCGAGATATCGCCATTTTGAATTTTTAACTAAATTCTAAGAAGTTATTTACCAAATTCTCAGAAGTTATTAACTGAATTCTAAGAAGTACACTTCCTCAATTCAAAGAAGATGATGTTTTTTTTTAGTAAATTTTAACTAAATTTGAACTAAATTGTTTTTTAAGAAATATGTATTACACTCATAAAAATTTGTTAGTATTCCTTACAAAAAAGTCTGTTACCATTACTAATAAAGTTTTCAATTTGTGCCCGATAACTTTTTCAGTTACCATTACAAACTTTGGTTTTCAAAAATTAGTAATCTTAAAAAATACTAAAAAAATTAGTATTACTAAATTTTTCTGTACAATTTTTGTAAAATGGATTTTAAAACGCGTTTGTAAATAATATTAATTTTTTTTGTAAAAAAATTGTAAATTGTGTATTTTTAATTTTTGGTATTTGTATACATCATGTAAATTGCGTATTGCGCTTGTTGTCGCCAATAACTATTTCCATGCAAGTCAGTTTTTGTTAGAATTTTCGATCTAAAAAAGAGAAAATATTTAACACATTTTTTTAATACAAAATATGCATACTACCATATAAAAGTAATTCTTTGAAGATTGATGTTGAATAAATTGGTGTACGGTGAACTAAAATAAAAAAAATATCAACATAATGTTTTAAATAGATCACATAAATATGTATACAATTGTTACCTGTTGTCATCATTTCCTATTTTGCTTTATTATTCTAAAAACAAAAAACCAGTTACATAATTTTAAACAAAAAATACTTTAAGATTTGGTTACCTGTGCTTTTTTTTGTTGTAATATTTTTTTGTACATTTTTTTATTCATTTTACCCGTCGCGCGATGTTCACCGATCGAATGTTATTTTGTGACTAAAATATTCAAAGAAAGGCATAAAGTAAATTACACAAAAATCAACCCTTTATGTGCGTGAGAAAAAAATATTCGTGGATAGCATAAACAAAAAAATTCCGCAAGTAAAGAAGAAAGAAAAAAAAAACGGATGTTATTGTGGAAATTTTCCATTTGAAAAGGTCGGCATTGTTTTTTAAATTTTGCATGTCTTCTCTTGTCTCTATTTTGTTTCCTTTTTAATATATGTACATATATATTTTTTTTTAAATTGAAAAAAAAACTAATGAAGCGTAAATGAATATTAAAAATAATAAACATATTCATTCTCATCAAAGCGCAGTTTTATCGTTAAAAAAATAACTAATAATATATTTTTTTTACTTATTTTTTTTTAATTTCCAAATATTTTAATAAAATAAAATTTTTTTAATTATAGTGTAAAGGTTTTCTAAAAAAAAAAATCAAATTTACTAACTAATATTGTAAAATTTACAAAATAATTATCAAAAGTTAGTACGATAATTTTTAAAAAATCAACTGAAAAAATTATTAAAAAATCAGTATAAAATTAATAGTTTGTAAAGCGAGTTTACTAAAAAGAATTACTAAAAATTGATTTTTTAGTAGAATTTAGTAAAAAAGTAGTAAAGTTGAGATACAAACCACTTTACAAATTTTTTTACTAACTTATTTTTTTGAGTGTAAAAATAAAGATACGTTTCTTAGATTTGTGGAAAATTTATGATAAATTTTCAAAGACATTTTTTCGTTAATTTTAGTTATGTCTTTTTTTCAGTGCAAGTTGTGTTTCTGAAAGACAGGTCCAGTAGCAAAGGCTTGAGACATTTCCTAACAAAAGTGACAAGTATCTTTTTATGAAAGGTGTCAAGCTTGCACACAAAGAAAAAACATGTTTGGAACATAATTCAAGTACACCAAATAAACCATAATGGATGGGAGTCATAGTATGATTAATCACTTGATCATATATATCGCGACCTTAGGACAACAAAGATTATTTGTTTATTTAAGCAAATAGAACCTTGTTGTCCTAAGGTATAGATATGTATGATTGCGACAATCATACTACACAGAAAAAAAACGAATTGTTATATTGAACCCCATATTTGTGAATACAATTAATTTTTTCACTGAAAGTGCTCCTATACGGAAATTTGTAATATCAACAAACGTTTGTAAATTTTGATTGTTAAAAAAAGATTTTTTTTTTCAACAAAGAAATTTAACAAACACAATTTGTTGATCTGACAAAAGTAAAAAATTTTGATTTTTTATTATATTGACCCCCATATTTGTGAGTACAATTAATTTTTTCACTGAAAGTGATCCTATACGGAAATTTGTAATATCAACAAACGTTAGTAAATTTTGATTGTTGAAAAAATAATTTTTTTTTCAACAAAGAAATTCAACAAACACAATTTGTTGATCTGACAAATGATTTTTTTTTTCAACAAAGAAATTTAACAAACACAAAGACTGTTTGTTGACATGATAAAAGAATTTTGAAATAAAATTACTTGACTGAGTTTGTTAAAAATAAAATTGAAATTTTGTATTATAGACTAACAGGCTGCCGTTTTTACTAAATGTTTGGTTGATATCATGTTTAGTTGATTTGCAATTCATGTTTGTTCATTTAAATTTGACGATTTTATTTTCTGTGTATGATCTTCAACATTTATAAAATGCAAATTTTTTATCAAACTATGATCAGCGAGCCTTGTGTCACTTTCCGATCTTCATTGAGTTGGTTTTATTTTGTAGAGCAGTGAAAATAAAGGGACCCGATTTTTATCGGCCTAAATTCATATTAAGGGGTGCAGAAATGAGGAGAGAAGAAACGGTTATTTTTCAGCTTTTTCGTTAATGTATTGCATATCAAATTTAAGGCATTTAAAAATCTATCCAAATGTGCAAATAACGTGTTCAAACATGCAAAAGGGGCCACGGTAGGTTAATTGGTGGAGGTCGTCTCCAGACACCATTGACTCTAATATGTCATATCTTTGGCCAAAACTTACCAATTTGTACATCTTCAGCAATTGCACGACCCATCATTGGTACAGAGGGGAACAAACGCAAAGCATCCTTAATACAAAATTCCAAATAACGCATATCCAAAAGATTTTTCATACTAGCAGGTGTATCACGATCATCACCGAAAATTGATTCCAGTTCTTCATAAACACGTTCTTGATATTCTGGATGACAACCCAACAAAAATAGAGTCCATGATATAGCAGCCGATGTAGTGTCATGTCCCTCAAACATAAATGTATCGACTTCTTCACGAATATCATCATTTGACAATTGTGTACCATCCTTAGAGTATTCAATCAGAAGATCTAAGAAAGCTAGACGTTTCTTTTTACCCAAATCATCATAGGCATCATTTACGTTATTATTGTTATTATTATTCAGCATATTATCACGTAATTCCGCTTTACGTTCACGTATCACTTTATTAGAGAATCCGTGAAGAGTGTTAATGTAACTGGTATGACGTTTATAATCATCGGTCAAACGGAATATGGCATCCAAATGTAACCACAATTTTGACTGACGACTCTGTATGATTTCACCAATTCTATAGAAAGAAAAAAAAACAACAAAATAAATTCAAATTAAAATACATTTCTACGACACAATCAATGTGAAAGGGTGGCGAGTGATGGTGATAAACGATGATTTTGTTTTATTGATAGTGATGTTACCTGATGACAGTTATCATCAATAAATTGTTTTATTTGTCAGTTATTTTTCATTTCAAACAACAACTGTTCATTTTATTTTTAATAGCAACCTACAAAATGACATCTTAATCTCATATAGATTTTGCACATGAATGCTCCCCTTTCGACTTTAAATTGTTAGTACATTTTGTACCCTCCAACCACAGTATGGGGGTATACTCACTTTGTCATTCCGTGTGTAACGCATAGAAATATCAGTCTATTGGTAGGAACAGAACAAGCCCGGCACGACTTTTTCCATACGATTTGACAGTTAAAAACCGTGACCGGCACGACAAAAAATTAAAACTTATTTTATCTCCGGGTTCTCTCAATCTCCCTCCCTCTCACACTCCAGGGTTGCCGCATTTTCACAACAATTTTTAATTTTTTCATTCACAATGGTGTAACAAACGTACAGTAGTGCCAACTTAATCACATTGACTATGTGATAAGCGATTTTTTTCCGTAAAATTACTCTTATTTTATTAAAAGTTGGCACCACTGAACAAACAAATGACATTTTTTGCCGTCGCCGTCCCCCGTCATTGTTTTGGGCCTATATTTTCCGGCAACGGCAACCGTCCCCCGTGCCGTGCTTGTTCTGTTTCTACCTTATGACCCCATAAAATAGAGATGGGCGCGTGAGTGACTTTTATCTTAAGTTTTGTGAATGTAAGTCACTTACGACTCACGAAACTTTTTATGAAAAACAAGTAAAGAGTTAAATACGGCCTTGCCGAATGTAGTGATACCCTCCACAATTTCAAAAAGATTATTGCAAAAAACTTTATTTAAAAGGAAATTACTTTTGAAATTTTTTTTAAATTTCCGCCAAAAAAAAAATTAATAAAAATCTGTGATTTTTTTGTCAAAAAACATGTTTTTACTTGTTTAAATACCATTCGGTGTTCAATTATGTTCACATATGTCAACAAGCAGCCGAATTAAAGCATTTTGTATTTTTAGGTTTTGTTGAATGTACTAAAATTTTTTAGGTGTCCTTACATTTTCGTTCATAACTTTTGAACCGCTGAACCGATATCGCTCAAATGCAATAGCAAACTTCTCGGGAGAACTTCCAACAACTGTGTCAAGTTTCAGTCATCTCCGTGTAATATTTTGGCAGTGATCACATTTTCCACAGACAGACAGACGGACATCGCTAGAATGTTTAAAAATCGATCGGGCATCATGAATATATATACTTTATGGGGTCCCAGACCGATATTTCGATGAGTTACAAACGGAATGACAAACTTATATATGGGGCATTCCATGCCAAATCACTCACTTTTAGGCCCGACCCCCTTCGATTAATTTTATTTTTGGATATGTTTTAGTACGTATTAAATGCAACTTGTAGCCAAATTTTCAGCCTTTTATACTAAGGTGGTGTTGAGTAATCAATTTTTCAAAATGGCGATTTTTTCCAAAAAATGAAAAAATTTAAATTTTCAATCAATTTTGACCAGTAAAAAATATAGATATATTAAAAAAAGATGGACAACATTTTGTTGGTAGTTAAATGTAGTTTTAGAAAAAAAATATGAAAAATTATTCGAAGTAATTATCACTTGTTTTTTATCGTATAAAAATTAAAATCGACTTTTTGAAAAAGTCCGAAACCTTCGACTTTTTTTTAAAAATGTCAAAAAATTCTACTCTAAATTACGCAACTTTTAAGTCATAATTCGAGATGTGATCGTAATTCGTTCTATTTTTATTCAAATTTTGAAAATTGCACTTTTTTTTTTTTTGAGTCTGGTTTATTTTATATGGTGCTCCAAAAAAAATAATTTGGTAAATATTGACCGTAACTTCCCCTAGATATATTAACTTGGGTGTAAAAATACGTCTCAGAAAATTTTAGGATGATCGGACATGGGTAAGGCGTGCCGCATCGGCTTTGAAGTTTGAAAATCGGATTACAAGGGAAAATATGCATTTTTTTCTGTTTTCTTAATTTTTTTGGTATTTTAAGTTAATTTTGAATTCAAATGGTTACAGAATTGAAATGTAGAGTAAAATGTCTCTCTATTAAGGTCATAAAAACCGAAATCGGTTTAAAATCAGCCAAGTTATTACAACTTCTCCAGGCATCTAACGTGTGGCAGACAACTTGATTAATCAATACAATCCGATTTTTGAAATTCATTGAAATTTTCTACTGTAATAACATTTTTTTATTCTTCAAGTTTAAATGTTATTAGATGACAAGTATTTTTCATATTGTGTTTTGCTAACATTTTTTAAATTAGTGCTAAAAATGCCTGCATTTTCCACACCCTTTTGAAATCTCTATTTTAAAAAAAAAAATATTTTTTTTGTTTTAAAATTTGGAAAAGTCAAAAAAATATTACACTGAAACATGAATAATGAAAAAATGTTATTACAGTAGAAAATTTCAATAAATTTAAAAAAAGGGCCTCGTATTTTTAATCAAGTTGTATGGCACACGCTAGATGCCTGGGGAAGTTGTAATAACTTGGCTGATTTTCAACCGATTTTAGTTTTTAGTACCTTATTAGAAAGTCATTTTACTCCACATCATAATTCTGTAATCATTTGAATTAAAACTTAACTTAAAATACCAAAGAAATTGCGAAAACAGAAAAAAATTCATATTTTTCCTTGTAATCCGTTTTTTAAACTTCAAGGACCATGCTAAGCGCCTTACACATGTCCGATCGTCCCAAATTTTTGTGAGACGTATATTGACCTCCAAATGAATATATTTAGGGTAAGTTAGGGTCAGTATCTACCATTTTTTTTTTTTTGAGCTCCATATAAAATAAATCAGAGCCAAAACATAAAAGGTGCAATTTTAAAAATTAAAAAAAAAATAGAAAGAATTGTGATCACATCTCGAGTTATGGCTTAAAAGTTGCATAATTTAGAGTAGAATTCTTATAGTTTTTTACAAAAAAATCGAAGGTTTCGGACTTTTTCAAAAAGTCGATTTTAATTTTTAAACGTCAAAAAATAAGTGATAATTACTTCGAATAATTTTTTCACATTTTTTTTCTAAAACTACATTTAAATACCAACAAAACGTTGTCCAACTTTTTTTGAAATATCTATATTTTTTACTGGTCAAAATTGATTGAAAATTTAAATTTTTTAATTTTTTGGAAAAAATCGCCATTTTGAAAAATTGATTACTCAACACCACCTTGGTATAAAAGGCTGAAAAATTGGCTGAAAGTTGCATTTAATACGTACTAAAACATATCCAAAAATAAAATTAATCGAAGGGGGTCGGGCCTAAAAGTGAGTGATTTGGCATGGAATGCCCCATATACTCTCTATCAGTAAGTGGAGGGTATAAAAAATAAAATTTTCAAAATATAACAAAATTTGAAGTTTTGAGAAATTTTACATTTTTTTTTGCTTTTTTCAGGATTGACAGATATAAAGGATGAAAAGGAACGACAGAAATCGTTGTACTAAAAAAATTTAAATGTCAAACCAAATAGGAATTGTGAAAATTGTCAATTTATTTTTTTTTTTTTATTTGTTTAAATTTAGAAAAGTTTGTATTTTTTAATGTTTGTGAAAATAATTAATTTTTGTAAATTAATCTTTAAAAGTTAAACTGTTTTTGCTAAAAGTGCGTTAAATTTAAAACAATAAGGGCTTCTAACTTATACAATGATGGCGTTCAGCAGAGAAATCTGCTACTCAGCTGCTCCTTGTCATTCTGCTGAACGGTCAAATTTTTGCATTTCAGTCAACATGTTGAGTGAGCACTTCTCATCACTGGTAGCGTAAGAAAATTATGCTGCATTTGATCACAAACTGATAAATAATCTGTTTTATTGAAATAATTTTTTTTGACGTTATTCAAGGAAATGCACAAAAAAATCATAAAAAAGTATTTTCCACAGAAAAAATAAATGAAAATATAAAAAAAACTAAATTTTTTTTACAATATTTTAAAACATTCATAAAAAAGTGCGTTCAGCAGAGACTAATCAAAACATGTTGAGTAGCAGGTTTCTCTGCTGAACAAGCAGAATATAATCAATGATTGCGACTAATCAATGTTTGCAAACGTCTAATTTATAGAAAATTAATCAATGATTAGTATTAATCATTGGGTACGTGCAGCAGAGAAAGCTGCTACCCAGCTGCTCCTCAACATTCTGCTGAACGGTTTAATTTTTGACATTTTAGTCAACATGTTGAGTGAGCGCTTCTTTTCACTGGTAGCGTTAAAAATTATGCTACATTTGATCACAAACTGATAAATAAGCTGTTTTATTGAAATTATTCCTTTTTTTGACGTTATTTAAGGAAATAAACAAAAATATCATAAAAAAGTAATTTCCACAGATAAAATAAATGAAAATATAAAAAAAACAATCATTTATTCCAATATTTTAAAACATTCATAAAAAATTGCGTTCAGCAGAATCAACTAATCAAAACATGCTACATCTCAACTGTTGAGTAGCAGGTTTCTCTGCTGAACACGCTCATTGATTAGCTTTTGATAAGATACCAGCCATAAATGGGAAAAAACACCAAAATTAGTCAAACAAATTGAAATGTCCGATCATTTTACTAATCTTATTCATATGAGGCATTACATACATATGAGGCATTCCACACCAAATGTCCCGCTACAGAAAAACACATTGAACACATGTTCCTTTTTTCAAATCCTGGGCTTAGGAGGCATTGCTAAGTATTGAAAAAAATGTCAAATTTGTGTTAAGTTGCCTTGATTAAATATTTATCAAATTAAAACGAAATGCACTATAACCTCAACAATTTTCATTGTATATTTTTAATGGGCTATCGATTAAAAAATTTTATTTGGAACAATTTTCAAAACCAATTCTGAAATTTTTCATTTTTTAACAATGCCAATTTATCAAAAATCCGGTCATTTTTTTTATTTTTTAAGTTTACATGTTTGTCTATCCACAATTTAATTTGAACAAAAAACCATTAAAATTGGTACATAAAAATTTATGAAAAAAAATATGCAGATTTGGTTCAAAATTTTGACTTCTTTTGCAAATATTTCTGGATATACTCAATGAATTTTAGACTTTAACCCCTGGTTCTCTTTATTGGAGTGCCTATATGTTGCAGAAACATATTTATAAAATTTTTTCGACTTATTTCACAGGACTTCAGTGAAACACAATTTAACAGTATGTGGTAATTTACAATTTTACATTTTGAAGCATTTTGCACTTTTCTCACGAACTTTTGGCCCTTGACAACCACTAGTGAAATTTTATGAAGAACATTTGTGTAGAACTTTTATTGGTGTTTTGTGATGATATTTAAAAAAAGAACCAAAATGAGCTCCAAAAATGGGAGATAGAGGGTTAGTACACTCTTATAAATTTTTGTTGAAATTTACCCACTTTATTGTAGGTAACTGTTCTCCTACAATAAAGTGGGTAAAAATACTCTATGTGTTTAAATTTCAACATTTGAACAGAAAATGTTTACAACTAATAAACATTTTGTGTGTAAAACTACATGTGTGACGCTTGGAAAATTCTCTAGCAATACACAGAAAATGTGTAATTTTAAAACTTTTGTGCTTAAAAACGCCTTTCTTTATGTGCGAAAATCCATTAAAAATGTTCAAAATAAATATTTTTCTTACGTTTTAAGTGCTTTATGTATAAAAAAGATACATTTTTATTTTTATGGCTTTTATTTTAATTAAAATCTAAAAAATGGTAATATAACATGTTACAATATACGTAAAAATAATAAAATTACATATAAATAGTAAAATTACAGTACAAAAAAATAGCTCAGATTCTTTAGATTTTGGTACAGTTTCGTCCCAAACTTTAATTAGTAAAATGTATCAGAAGCTGAGGTTTTTGTTAGATTCTTTTTCGATAGGAAAAATTACTTATTGTTAGATTCTTAGGACTTTTTGTACAGAAAAATATACTATGGATATTCAGATTATAATACTTTTCTTAGATTGTAAGACTTTTTCTATAGAAAATAAAATTTCTATAAAAAATTGCATTAAATTTAAAGATTCTGAGTATTTTTTTATTAAAGATTCTGAGACTTTTCTATACAAAAAAATGCTTCTTTTCCAAGACCTTTTCTATAGAAATATAATATGGAATATAATATAGAAATAATCTATTAAATTCTGAGGCTATTTCTATAGAAAAAAGTCTCAGGTTCTTAGACTTTTTATACAGAAAAATGTCTTAGATTCTGAGACTTTTTCCGTACAAAAATTACCCATATTCTTAGACAGAGGTTGTGAGACTTGTCTATAGAAAAAACATCACAGATTCCAAGAAAAAATAATTTTTGGAGATGAATGTAAGACTTTTTTGATTGGCAACATTTCTCAGATCTAAGACTTTTTCGGCGAGAAAATAATCTAATTGAGTAACATTTTTTAAGAGAAATTATATGTATGTATATTCCAAAAGTATTCGTTGAAATAAAAAAAATCTTATTGTAACACCTATATTTTTAAGAATATGTCTTGGATTCTGAGAAACATTTCTGTAAAAAATATTCGGATATATCTTCAACTATCAACTCGATTCTGCCTTAACTCCATAGATGCAAAATATGAACTCCTAGTTGAAACATCAACTTCCTGGCAAATCATCAATTTCCCGGCAAATAATCAATTTCCCGGCAACATCCATTTCCCAGCAAATTCCAATTGGCATCTGAAAAAAAATTGATGTTGTTGATGCAATTCTTAAGTATTAGAGTTGCTTTCTCTACTCACCTTAATCTACTTTCGTTGTTCCATCTGATATTCCTTAATTGATTGCAAAACTTTTTATTTTTTTATTTTGTATGTCTATTTCCGAATGATTCTTTTTATTATAAAATATTTTTTAATAAATTTCTGTATTTTTTTTTTTCAATTTTGATTTTAGACATGACAATTAATTACTGCTTTAAAAATGTAACATTGCGCATTTTGTGTTTAATATCCGATTTTAAACACAAAATGTGTAATAATATAATTCAAATATATATAAAAACACAAATTTCTGTACAATATAATAGATTTTGCCGGGGTTAGGTCAGTCAGAACCAGGATTATTTATAATAGATTTTGCCGGGGTTAGGTCAGTCAGAACCAGGATTATTTAAAACACAGGAATTTTATTTTAATTCAGAACTTTATTTTACAATTTATCACTAAAATTGAAGACCAACGCAGCAACCAGGATACAAGCTTGAGTCAAACTATTTAATAACGTTGCGATTATTCCCTGTACTCGAATAATCGCACACGTTCACGATCGATGCTAGATTTAAACCAGGATATGAGCCCTGTACCAGAGATGTTTGCAGTCATCCACGTTTGTGACTGAAACCAGGATCTAGACGTTTTCGATGAAACCAGGATAATTAATGTTTGAAAAGAAACCAGGATAATTGCCGGACAGAGTAACGCAGGTTACCCGCTGCACGGGTGAACGCTTTCGCGGTAGACAAGAGACTCCTCGAATTAATGCTCGAGTCATATTTTTATAGTGTGGAATTTTTATTGTTTGTTAGTGTTTTAGTTACCACTACAGACATGGGATCTATGGCCGTTTAAACCAGTAGACTCCCTGGTCACTAATACATCTACCTGCCTGGAAACTATGGTCATCGTAACCAGTAGTTTTCCTATGCACTACCACTACTATGCCTGGGGACTATTATTTATTTAAATAAGTAGAAACCCTCTGCAACTACTACATTGAGTTGAACTTGGCTGTACTTGTGAACGACTACCACCGAAATCTAATGACCTGCAGTGCTACCCGTACACTTGGACAGCACAAGCTCAACTAAAGTTGTAGTAATGACCAAACTAACTACAAACCAACTACGTACGTTAGTAGTGAGAGCATGAGAAAACGAATGTATGCGTGAGCTCTGAATTTACTACCGACCGATCAATACCACTGTAGTAGTGAGATCAAGAGAAAATTAAAATGTATGTGTAGCATTGGTTGATGCGTTGGTTCTCTTATACAAACTACTCTTATATTTATGTAACTGTAAATCTCTTAAAAACTAGAAAGAAATATTAAAATATTTAAATGAAAAAAAAAAGATTTTAATAAAAAATATAAAATTACCAATATGTAACGAAAAACTTCGTTACATCTCCCCCTTCGTTTGGAATTTGTAAAGGAACTGTGGACTTCATGACCACGTGGTTTTACCGCTTCTACCAGAACTCTCAGATTGTCCACGTGGTGACCTAGTTTTGTCCATTACCTTTGACATAGCTTTTCTGTGTTAACAGCTTAGTACTTGTAATTCTCGTGCACCTTCCAGAAGCTTGTTGTTTTCAGAATTTAAATTTGCTGGAATACGAACCAGATTTTCAGGATACCGATGATTTTTTTTTTGTTTTCTCAGAAGCTAGACCTTTTTGTGTAAAGCTTTATCTTTGCAGAAGACCGATGATTTTTTTTTTTCAGCAGCCAGATTTTTTTTTTTATTGCCAATTTGCGTTGAATATAGAGCATCCGCTGCCAGCCAGATTTTTTTTCCAGAATTTTTTTTGTTTTGTGGATTTGGAAAACTTTTATTTTTAATAGATTTGGTTTTCTCCACATTTATTTTTCCTCTTTTTTTTAGAGTCCCTGCTCGGGCGCCATTTATAATAGATTTTGCCGGGGTTAGGTCAGTCAGAACCAGGATTATTTATAATAGATTTTGCCGGGGTTAGGTCAGTCAGAACCAGGATTATTTAAAACACAGGAATTTTATTTTAATTCAGAACTTTATTTTACAATTTATCACTAAAATTGAAGATCAACGCAGCAACCAGGATACAAGCTTGAGTCAAACTATTTAATAACGTTGCGATTATTCCCTGTACTCGAATAATCGCACACGTTCACGATCGATGCTAGATTTAAACCAGGATATGAGCCCTGTACCAGAGATGTTTGCAGTCATCCACGTTTGTGACTGAAACCAGGATCTAGACGTTTTCGATGAAACCAGGATAATTAATGTTTGAAAAGAAACCAGGATAATTGCCGGACAGAGTAACGCAGGTTACCCGCTGCACGGGTGAACGCTTTCGCGGTAGACAAGAGACTCCTCGAATTAATGCTCGAGTCATATTTTTATAGTGTGGAATTTTTATTGTTTGTTAGTGTTTTAGTTACCACTACAGACATGGGATCTATGGCCGTTTAAACCAGTAGACTCCCTGGTCACTAATACATCTACCTGCCTGGAAACTATGGTCATCGTAACCAGTAGTTTTCCTATGCACTACCACTACTATGCCTGGGGACTATTATTTATTTAAATAAGTAGAAACCCTCTGCAACTACTACATTGAGTTGAACTTGGCTGTACTTGTGAACGACTACCACCGAAATCTAATGACCTGCAGTGCTACCCGTACACTTGGACAGCACAAGCTCAACTAAAGTTGTAGTAATGACCAAACTAACTACAAACCAACTACGTACGTTAGTAGTGAGAGCATGAGAAAACGAATGTATGCGTGAGCTCTGAATTTACTACCGACCGATCAATACCACTGTAGTAGTGAGATCAAGAGAAAATTAAAATGTATGTGTAGCATTGGTTGATGCGTTGGTTCTCTTATACAAACTACTCTTATATTTATGTAACTGTAAATCTCTTAAAAACTAGAAAGAAATATTAAAATATTTAAATGAAAAAAAAAAGATTTTAATAAAAAATATAAAATTACCAATATGTAACGAAAAACTTCGTTACAACAAAATGTGTAATTTTCCATTTTTTGTGTCTAAATATATTTTTTAAACATTTCATGCGTAAATTTAGACGTTGTGTGTGTCATTTTAAACAAAAATTTACTAACATTATTGTAGTGATTTTACATCTATTTTTTAGAGTGTATGTTCTAAGAAAAGAACTGCCATTAAATTTTACTGAAGATATTTGTAAACAATATTTGCTTCGGAATTAGATTTAATACAATTTTTTGGACTTATTCCAAACGCCTTTGAAAAAAAATTTTGACTTAAGTGGGCCATTAAACAAGAATTCTAGCTAAGTTTTTAAAACCCTTCGGGGCTTTGGTCTTTTATTTGTATACTTTATTTTTTTTTTTGTCCTATTCAAGATACACTCGAAGACCCCAAATTTGTTGCACAGAGTTATTGGTCATGATCAATTTTAAGTCATTCTATGAATGTCCGTCCTTCTTTATATAATACGATGCAGTTCAAAATAAACGAGCTAGACTTCTGAAGTTTTGCACAATATTTCATAGGCAGGTTTAGTTCGTTAACAGGCATCAGGGGGAAAAAATTTTTCCCCTTGAATAACTAAAACAACCTCTGAATTTTTGAAGAAGTTTAAAGACCCTTACTTAGACCCAGGTGACTAGAAAATGTATTTTACTTCGGTACTCCTCCTTTTTTGGGCGTGGCTATAAAAAAAATAATTAAAATAATGATAACATCCCAGGCAGAAAAATACAAACGGGCCAGTACAGCTAAAGTACTGTGCACGGTAGTACAAGTACTGCCAGCTTTCTTATATAAGTACTGCGTAAGTACGAGATATATAACACCGTTGCAATATAGTGCCGTAGGTTCTCAAAGCTCTGGCAAAGTACCTTAAAACCAAAAATATATTGCTGTGACGGCGCTTCAAAAACAAAAATTGGGGTGGTTTCCCAGCATCTAAAAAAATTCTAGAGAGTTTTAGAAGAATTTGTGGTGGAATCCAATGTTTTATTTAGAGAAGGTATTAATCTATGAACTTGAAATATATTTTTTTTGAAGTCATACCATTGAATGGGAAACCTTTTCAATTTAATGTGTTGGCTTTTTGCCGCGATATGCCACCCTTAGCTTACATTAAATGTTGCAAAAGCTATGTTGGTTTCTTTTCGTGTGAAAGATGTAGAGTAGCGAGTCTCGATTAGTTATTTTTTAAAACTTTCGGTTAACAAATGCCACAATTAATTTTAAAGGGAAATATTATTTATAAAATTACCGATTTTTTAACTACCCAATATTGTCTTCAAAAAAAATCGGATTGTAAAATGTTTAAAATTAAGATAAAAATATTGTTATGATGAAACAATTGCTATTGCACTGTTACACAAATAATTGTAATAGTACGTTCAGATTGGCCTCGAAACCTCGTTTATCGAGGTTTCGTGCCAAACCTCATGTGAAAATACGTATTTTCCCTTACAAATTGAAACCTTTTTGTAGTGAGGTTTCAACGAATGTACGATCGAAACCTCGTAAATTTCATAATTTTACATATTTTAACCACTGTGCGACAATGAAAAATAGAGAAAATGGAAAAATTAAAAAATAAACAAATTTATTTATTCACAAAATTTCTTCAAATTATTTGTTTATTTAGAAAAATAAAAATATAAAACCGAATAAAAAATTTGTTTTGGATAATTTAATTAATTTTTAAAGACATTTATATTTTGTTCTAGTTTTCGAAAACTATATAAGTGTCAAATTGTCGAGTGTGAACAGTAGTGTTTTAAAATTGAAAACACCAGGTTTCAACGGGGTTTCGAGGTAAGAGTGAATGTACTATAATAAAAGAATTTAATAAATAGTAAAAATATAAGCAAAAATATTGTAACAAAAATTGTACAAAAGTAATGCCTAAGCAATTTTAAGGTTGTAATTTTAAACGTTGGCAAAGCGCTTCAGTTTACAAAAAATAAGTGTTTTGGCAGTACTTTATTTTTTGTACCGCTGGCAATTTCTGCGTGGGATGGTATTTATAAAGTCCAAAAAAATAGTAAACATTATTCGCGATGGGAAAGATATTCCCACCGAGCTCCCTTCACCAAAAAACGCCCCTGGATTTTTTTTATTTTATTAATTTTTAAAATGTTGGAGGATATTAAAGATTCGAAACCGAATTTTCACTTATTTCAACTTATTTTAAACAACTTCGGTAAAGAATAAAAAAAAAATTGTGATACTTTACTTTCCACTTTAGAAAATATAAAAAAAAAACAAAAATTCCGCCGATGTAGCCCCAACACAAAAGCAAATCTACATATGTAAATTGCAGAACGATCGGTGGGTAAGCTATGGGATACCTTCCTTGTAAGTTATATATGTCATTCCGTTTGTAGTACCTCGAAATATCGTTCCAGGACCCCATAAACTAATTGATTTTACTAAGAGTATAGGAATCTTCCGACAGAGTATCACGTGGTTTCCAATTAAACTTTAGTTTGGAATTAATGTAGTCACTGCTACTCGCCAAAAATTCTGGTGTGGCCACACGGCCTATATTTAAATTGTGCTACGAGCTCAAGCATAAAAAAATAATTTACCACAAGTGCCCAAAGCAGAGGAGAGAACACTCCTCTGTGGATTGTTTTTCGATGTGCTGGTTTCCTTACTGTGGAGCAGTGAACAAAGGCGACCTCAAATTTTCGGCAGCGATGGTTAAAAAAAAAAAAAAATCGGCGGCTTTCGTGTTTGTAAAACGGGATCGGCGGTTGCTAAGTTATAAAAATTTGTTATTATATCCTACACCACTCTGGGATATGAGTTATATAAACGAGCGGATCTTTGTAACTACCCAAAATATTGGTTCTACTGCCAGTTTTCGACTCTGAATCAAATTTTGAATCAATTAAGCAATGCCCGTCTGTCTGCACTTGTAAACAGTATAAACACGATAGATGTCACAACACATAATTTGTTTTATATAGCACTACCAAAATTTAATTTTCGGCGGCTTTAATTTGTCTGGTTTATTGTTCACCCTGATTTGATCCATATTATTCAATCCGATTTGAGCCTTTATAAACGGCAGCGGATCAATATTAAAAATGTGACCGACGACGGCGCACCGCAAAATTTTAAGCCATATGGTTCGATTCACTGCTGTGGAGTTTCTGCTTTCTTCGGATATTTTTATATACTTCAAGAGCTTACATTCCAGCTTTTAACTTGTTGGCCAAAAGCCGACTTTCTGTCAGCAAATTGGATACAATATAGAATTCTTGTGGAAATCCAACGTTTATAAAAGAAAGAGGTCAGACTAATTGGCCTGACTAAAGTAATTAGAAAACAACTGATGGTTCTTACTTGATTTTGGTAAAAACGCAATCTCTGCAGTCCTCCATGTTGTGACATAAAATTAAGCTTTAGGCATCTGTTGCTTACAGTAGTGGAATAATATTATCCAATCCTGTCGATTTATATGAATGGAAGGAATTATGTATATAGTCCACCAAGAGAAAAGATAACACTTTACTTTCCGACTAAATGGCAGGTTTCTGGTGTGCGATTTTGTATGTGCAGCCTGTAAAGCATAGGGGTGAAACGAAAGAGTTTCTCACATGTGTATTTATTAGTGGCAGCACGCGCATGTAACTTTTGACGTTTCATACAAAACATAAACAAACAACGAAAACACAGATGTAAAAGCTCACACGTACAGGCACACGTATTCTAGACAGAGAAGTAAATTTAATAGTATTTTGTATGCGTCCATATTGAAAGTACCAAAATAAGCACTCGTGTTGCATTTCTATATGGTCTGTGCTGTAAAGTGTTAACAAACAGAACACTTAAAATTGTCCATGCCATCTATTATTTTTCCTACAAATAGAAGTAATTGGCATAGTTGGATTACAAGCAAGCATTATGCTCAACCTTGCCGTTCGGAAGTTTTCTGAATATTGCCGCAAAAGCTTTTGCATGAACTCGGTTTGCCCTTACAAAAATTCTGGTTATAAGATCTTGTTGTTAGTACATAGTTCCTTATCCTGTAATATATAGTTTAAGGCCCAGGTTTTATTTCTTAAAAGTTTTCGTGGTATATATTATGTCCTGTGGTTCCTATTTGGAACAAAGGGCCACAAAGAATTTAATCCATTCGGTTCGGTTTTTGCGATTCGTTTTATCTCTCCCCATCGATCTATACGTCAGAAATTATCAATTGTATTTCAGAAATTATCAATTGTATTTCAGAAGTTATCAATTGTATTTCAGAATTTATCAATTGTATTTCAGAAATTATCAATTGTATTTCAGAAATTTTCAATTGTTTTACGAAGGTTAGAATTTATCAAATACATTTGATAAATTCTGAAATATAATTGATCATTTCTGAAATACAATTGATAAATTCTGAAATACAATTGATAATTTCTGAAATACACTCAAAAAATTATGTTAGTAAAATCAACTAAAAAAGTCAGTTAAAATAACTACTTTGTAAGTTGTTTGGGGTCAACTACTTTTTCAGTTAAATCAACTAACAATGTTAGTTATTTTAACTGATAAAAAACAACTGACTTATACGGTAAAAACTACTAACATTTGTAGTCAAAACGACAAACATGTAGTAAAAATAAAATATTCAATACAATTTTTTTTTTCAAAAAAATTTTCAGAAAAAAAAATTGAAGATCAAATTTATTCCAAGTTTTTTTTTTTTTTTTTTTTAATGTTGTGAAAATTAAAACAATGAAAATTTATTTTTATTTTTTGGAAAAAAACTGAAAATTTTTCAGAGATAAAAAAAAATAAAATTAACTACTTTAAATAACTGTTACTACATTACAGTACTTTTTTGTTAGTGGTTCAAAAAAACTACTTAAAATAACTAACAGAAATAGTTGTTTGATATTTTTCATATAAAAACAACTGACTTTGTAGTTGAAAACAACTAACTACTGTAAAAAATACAAACAACTGACATGTAATAACTTACATAATTTTCTGAGTGTACAATTGATAAATTCTGAAATACAATTGAAAATTTCTGAAATACAATTGATAATTTCTGAAATACAATTGGAAAAGGTGTAGATGTCGACGCCAGGTGTGGGATTGTCTGCCTACTCTGCTTGGTCGACCCTGTGGGTTCAAGTAAATGGTGATTTTAGCTGTGTCACCTGGGGGCCTTCGCAGCGTATAACCATTCTAGCGCCATTTACGATTTAAGGTGTCAGTTTGGATTGGCCGCTGGTTCGTTTGTCCACAAAGTTCAATATTCGATATGGTGTAAGGCCAGAAAATCTTAAGAATTCGTCGAAGACATCGATTAACAAACACTTGTAAAGTGTTTACGTCCTTCCTGTTCAGTTGTATTTCCAGTTTCACATGCATAAAAGAGTTAAAGATGCGGATCTTCATGTTTTTGGATATGGCTGAAGATTTCCGTACTGATCAAGATTGCCATCTATTGATAACGACTTCGTTATTACTGATTACTAATTCCATGTGATGCCATTTGTAGGATAGTCTGCAAATTGAAGCAAATAAGCGACTGACTTCTTTCCTTGGTGTCCTTACTACTAATATGTGATGTGCTTTAGCATACGTACCCAACACCAAACTTTGCTTAATAGTACTTGTTTCTTTGACAAGTTTCTCAAGGTCTTATGGTGAGTGGTGGATTATTACCTTGTGCCGTGTGTTCTGCTCTGAGATCATCTCAACACAATTCCTTTTAACAGATTAGATGTTACTATACCAGATTTAGAGCTATATATATGAAACCTGAAATTCAGGTTAGAACCACGGCGTAGCAGTTCTCCTCAAGCAGTAGGATCTTGATTGAAGCCATTTTACAGTGATAAAGGATTATCTGCAGAATTCTGAACAGAGTTAAATACATCCCTGACCGATTCACCCGAACCTTTGCATACTGGGTACTTACCTTATCGGCTTTAGGGTTAAAAACTTCCCTGATTCAAGCAACATCATTTTAGCAGTGGACGTTGTGCAGCAGATAGATATCGAACCACGTTCTGTCTTGTAGAACATACGTTTTCTTTTTAGTGCAACGTTGGCTGGGTTCGATAGTTCAAAACTTTTTTTTTTCCACAGTCCTTATGTTGTAGATTTCTTAATGACCGCGAACTCCATTTAGGATTTTCCATTCAAAGTTTCTTATGAATACTTGTGGTGGTAAAAATTTCTGTAATTTTTCTCTATCCCTTTAGGTCTCTTCCTCCATATTACTAAACTCGGCTCTTTTGCAAGTACTCTACATCAAGGTTGGCTATTGATACGCCCTAAAACAACGGTATTTAGCTACTGTATCGCAACTTATTACGATTTTTATTTGGTTAAATATAAAGTCACTTTATTTGTCTATTTCTGAGAGTTTTTTTTTTTATTTATAACTGCAACGACAGTGTAATTATAAATCAAATTCTAAATAAATTTGCATTGGATTCACACGTGAATCAAAACCAGTTTAAATAATGTGTTTGAATGTTTACTAATCGAATTTTAAATTATGCGCTAATAAATTTAAATTAAATGTTCATTGACTGTAAAAAAAGGCAAAGAAGCAAAACTTGAAAAACTCACCCATAAACAGCTTTGACATAATCGGATTCACTATTACTCTGTGCATAAATACTACGACCCATGGCAGTTTCTGTAATTTAAAAACACACAGAAGAATTAGAAAATAAAAACAAAAAAAATAAATTTTTTATAAAAAGAAACAAATAATAAAATAATGGTCGGTCAAAGCCGATCATATAATGCACTTCACCATGTATTTTCGCTATTATTACAGTAACTTTTAATAAATCGGTCCAAACCTGAATCTATTCAAATTAGATTAAGTAGTCTCATTAACAAATTTGTCAATAGAGGCACACCACACGGAGATGTTTTTTTGCCTCTTCTGGAACCTTTTACTGAATTCAATGCTGCTCTCTCTAGGCAAGTGGTTGTGATGTTGTCGCATATGCCGACGATGTCGCGAAAGCTGTAAAGCAAGGTTGGCAATCGATACCCACCCAGAATTAGCTATTGTTCCGCAACCAATAAAGATATGGACATTTTTAAAAGCGATTATGAACGTCGATGAAATTTCTAGTATTTTTGATGTGTTACTTCGTGTTTGTACCGGTTGCTTTTCGAAATATAAGCCAATACCTTTATAATACCGTTTGAAACGATATACAATAGCCAAATACCCTTATTCTGGGTGGGTACCGATTGCCAACCTTGCTGTAAAGGAAAAGCATCTGCCAACATTGAGGGACATTCTTCATAGTTCTCTGAAAGACCTGTCTAAATGGACAAGATGCTGTGTTCTGGGAGTCAATCCAAGTAAAACAGTGCTTGCCTTGTTTACAAGGAAAACTAGGATTTCTGCTTTTGGTCCTATTTCTCTGCACGAACAAGTGGGCTTTGAAGTCTATTCGAAAGAGATTGGATTGAGCCTAGCTCAACGAGTGCCAGATCATTGCAGTGTTTACCAGCCAGAGATGCTGGCAATAAAAAAAGTGGCTGAATAGATGAGTTGCAATGTCTTGTCGACAACTACAGTCAACATCTATTCTGACAGTCTAGGCGCGGTCAAGTCCCTGGAGTCAATGTTTCTGAAAACAATATCTGCCCTTAACTGTCGCACGTCTTTAAATGAGATGGCCAAGCAGTTTGACACAGAGACATTTCAGAGAATTGCAAAGCCAATTAGTTTGCAAGACTGGGAACTACCTTGCAGGTTCCAACAGAATTCGAATGTGTTGTTATGCCTCTAGAAACTTTCAAGCAAAATCTACGGCTTTGTTCAGAAATGGATGGACGTGTGATACAACACGACATATCTGGCCTTCTCTTAATCAAAAGGGCACAAGTGAGCTGATATCGCTTTCTAGAGGAGATATTTCGACGGTATATAGAAAAATTGCTGGAATTACCGGACATAGTCTTATAGGGAAGCACACAGAGCGGTTACATGTGCCGTCAAATGACTTTTGCCGGAGTTGCGTGAATGAAGAGGAGTTGGAACACTTTATTTGTCATTTTCTGGCACGTTCTGGTCACAGACTTGCTTCACTGAGATCTAGGGAGCTGCAAGATCTTTCTGATTTGCCAGATGTTAAATTAAATATTTTAGGAGTTTCATAAGAAGCTAAAATTAGTTTAACGGCAGGGACCAGTAGAGAAGCCTATTGGGGTCCCGTGGTATCACAGTGGACCTCAGAGTCTATGTGTGCTGATGTAAAACGTCAGCATCCACTTACAACCTCTCTGACTCTCGCCACTTTAGCGGTCACTCTAATATTATTTCTTTATTAGGAGTTAAGGAAAAATTGAATAGACCGTCGGATAGGATAAACTCTGTGATTCCGAGTAGACCAGATTGGGATGAAGGTGGATCATCTGTGGGCACGAGAAGCCTAAACTGGTATACTAACGGATCAGAAATGACCTCTGGAGTGGGAGCTGGTTTCAACACGCGGATCTCCGAACCCATGGTTCGCACTTTCAAATACCCTATCAATTTCGTTCATCAATTCCACTATAGAAACCAAGATATCAGGTTCTACCAATTCCTCTACCAATTCAGGGCCATTTCTCGCATATTCATCAGCCATACTGTTTAATTCTAAGGCCTTCAGAGCTGCAATATTATCCACAAAAACGTTAATGGCGCAAGGACAAAGGTCCCTTGTCATTATCATCTTCGCAGTTTTATCAATTGCCTTGAGTGTATACTCCCGAACCCATACCTATCTTTGATCCGTCCGTAATTCTATGGCAATGGTTCCCAACCTTTGATTCTCGCGTTACTGAGGGGCAATTTAAATGCTTCAGGGGGGCAACTGGCAAATTTTTACGACTTTTTTGTTAGATAAACTAAAAACAATATTATTTTAGTTAAACTATTTAGTTGATTGTTGAAAATTTTTCTTAAAACTTTGTTTTTAACGATGATTTTAACAAAAAGATTTCTTAACCACAAGTAAACTTTAAATTTGAAAACAAATTTAAAAAATTAACAAACTTTTCTTGAGTGTAGGGGGATTATAAAAAAGTGTTGCCACCTTATGAAAAATTAAGGGCTTTCGGAAAAATCCGTATAAAAGCCAAACTAGTAGGAATTTCACCAAACAAAAAAATACGGGTCAGCTTAATTTTGATAGAGATTATTTTATATGATTTTGGCGGTCGTACGAATATACATCTCCATATGAACTACCCCAACGATTATACATTTTTGACAATAACGAACGTTAAGTTCGTTAACGAAGCCGAATTTGGACACGACCGATACACCATTGGATAGGCCTTCAAAAAACCTTTCGACCGGTATAAAATGTTTATATAGTTTCTTTTGAAGAAATGGGAAAAATCCTCAAGAAACGAAAAACCCCGTTTTCCCCCTCCCCTTTGACCCGCTAAATGGGAAATTGGGCAGCTATAAAATACAGGTACACTCAAAAAATTATGTTAGTAAAATCAACTGAAAATGTCAGTTAAAATAACTACTTTGTCAGTTGTTTTGGGGTCAACTACTTTTTCAGTTAAATCAACTAACAATGTTAGTTATTTTAACTGACAAAAAACAACTGACTTATGTAGTAAAAACTACTTACATTTGTAGTCAAAACAACTAAAATGTAGTAAAAATAAAATAATCAATATATAATTTTTTTTACAAAACATTTTTCAAAAAAAAAAAAAATTGAAGACCAAATTTTTTCAAAGTTTTTTTTTTTTTTAAAAAAGTTGTGAAAAATAAAAAAAACGATTTTTTTTTTTTTTTGGAAAAAAAACTTTGAAAATTTTTCAGAGATAAAAAAAAACAAAATTAACTACTTTAAATAACTGTTACTACATCACAGTACTTTTTTGTTAGTTGTTCAAAAAAACGACTTAAAATAACTAACAGAAATAGTTGTTTGATATTTTTCATACAAAAACAACTGACTTTGTAGTTGAAAACAACTAACTACTGTAAAATATACAAATAACTAACATGTAGTAACTTACATAATTTTCTGAGTGTAACTCATATTTTGCTCTCCTCTTTCCAATATGCAAGTTTCATGACAATCGGTGGGTGGCCTGTGAAAGACCTTCCTTGTTAGTGATTTGATGCCCTCCAAAATTACCTTTGATATAGCGGATGAGCTTGCTAGAATGCCTCCGTTACTCATATGATCGGATTCAAACCCTATTGTAAGGTGAATTGGTCCACCTTCACGACCATAGTTAAGGTTTTGGATGGGAAAGACTTCCTAAACCAGCACTAATCGCACCACTATCATATGGAAGTATTTTTAATCACAACAAAAGTTACATTAGGTCACTGACAGGTTTTCTTACCAGACGTTATAAAGTAAATTTTCAGTTGCATATTTTAAATCTTTGTACATCATCTTTGTCTGGAGAAAGTAGAGCAACGAAACACATATTGTGTGATTGCATCGCAATTTGTAGGACAAGAAGACGGTTCTTAGACAGGGACTACTTAATTCTGAAGATATTAGACTGGCTTCTCCAACCCTCTCTTCTTATGTTTATTAGGAACATTGAACAGAGCTAGATGTAAAATTTATAGATCTTGGCACAAAAGAACCATAAGGGTCGCAGTGCATGCCGTAAGGGCTAGATCTCCCCTTAATTAATAATAAATATAGACAGAACATCGGACGAATTTTTTATGAGTAAACTGGGTCTCACAACAATGAGTTAAGAGCGATTTAAGTGAATTTCGGTGAGTGATCTGTATGGAGGCTTTTACTAAAGATGGCTCACTTCAGGGCACGATTATGGATGATATCTAAGCATTGAACGACTTTGAACAAATATAAAAGCTATCGTCCTTAGTCCAATAACAGTCAAATATAATTCCAATAACAGTCAAATATAATTGTAGTTTGTGTTCAAGCTGAAGATGGAGAAACAGGCGGACATCATCACAGCTTTCCAGAAAATGTTTAAAAGTCGTCCTTGGTCCTACATTTTAAGTACACACAGAAAAAAAAAATGTCAACCGAATTTCTAAATTGTATCAATTCAAAATTCTGTTGCTGCTACTTTATCTGACTGTGACAACCAAACTTTTTGGTTGCCTCAATTAAAAGCCTATTATAACAACTGAATTCAGTTGTGACTACCGATATTCAACTGTGACGATACATATGCAAATGTTAGATGTTTTGTAGCAATAACTGTCTTTCAGATGGAAATTAGTAAATTCGTATTCTGTGTGTAGTTACAAACATTACCACAAACTCATTATACCCTATACCACAAAGTGGTGGTGTAGGGTATAAAAAAAACTTCCTCAAATTAACAAGGTTTATGATCCATTATCATCGTCATCATCATCATCATCTTGGGTTACATTGTGTTACTTACCACACACAATATCAAGAGTACATAATGTTACATATGGGAAAATATTAAAAGCATCTACGTCTACTTCACGTTCAAGTTTACGCGTCAAAATAGCACTTTGTTCATTAAAGACATCAACGAAATCGTCTAAAATTTTGAAATGAAAGGCTGGTGTTAACATCTATAAACAAAAAGATAACAAACAAATAAAAAAATAAATAAAATTAATTACAATTGTAAAATTAACTACTGTAACATCTAACAAAAAGTAACTAATTGAATAGTTTGTGTATACAAGTATGTATGTTATAGTTATTTACCTTTCTTCTTGAATGCCATTTCCGGCCGAAACTTGTCAATAAACCGGTACCCAACCATGGTTGCAAATAATCATAATCTTGACTTTTGTCAATGAATTTTTGACTGTTTAGTATGGGCTGTTATGGGGGAAAAAAATTGTATCTCTCTTACTGATTGTTAAAGATGACGTATTTCAGAAGCTTACCTCTACTGTTTCAGGATCGAATAACATGATATAAGGTGATGTACCTTGCCATACTTTGTTTAACCCAATACGATTACCCCATAAACGTTGAGATCCAGTAATACGAGCAAATAATTCTAAAAGAAAAATACAGACATATTTTATTAATAGGTTTCATTTGTAGTTTTGTTTAAAATTAAACAAACAAAGATCTTAAATTTAAAGGAAATTTTTAAATTCCAAATAAAAACAATTTGAAACTGAAAACTCTGTTTTATAATATGGTAAATATAATAATCACTGTTCCCAAGTTGGAGGTTTTCCCGCTAAATCTAGCGCTTTTTGTTTGGATTTAGCGGGGGAAAATTGGGTTTAGCGGGAACGGTGCTTTAGCGGGAAAATCTAGCGCTTTTTATTTGGATTTAGTGGGACAAATTTAGAGTTTTTTTCCAATTTTTCAATCGAAAACGCCAAGTTTGTCTTATTTTAGCGCTTTTTTTGAAATTTAGCGGGAGAATTTTGTATTTTCCCGCTAAAATTTTTTCGACCGTTTCTTGCGCATTTTTAATGAAAAGTAAATTTTCGTAGAAAAAATAATTTGGAGGTTTTTTTTAAATTTTTTTTTTTTGTCAATCAAAAATGCCAAGTTTTTCGGTTTTCAGCGCTTTTTTTGTAATTTAGCGGGAAATTTTTAAATTTTCCCCGCTAAATTAATTTTTGGCGGTTTCTAGCGCTTTTTTCTTGAAATTTAGAGGTTTTTGGTTCAAAATAGTTGGCAACAGTGATAATAATGCAGGAAATAAAATTTTTATTTCATTTAAACAAATTTCGCCTAAACTAAAACATAAGTGCTGGTTTAAGCAGACGTGCAAAAATGCAGTCAGATCCAGAGAGAATACGCTCAATAATTGTCGTATCCATTTACAGATGTAATTCGTTAAAGATCAATTGTAATTCGAAAACGTTCAATGGAAATCCAGTTGATACTTTTCGAATTACAAATGGAATCTTCGAATTACAAGTAAAATCTTCAAATTACAAATGATCTTTTACGAATTACATCTGTAAATGGTGTACACCATTGTAATTCGTAAAAAATCAATTGTAATTCGAAAATTCTACTTGTAATTCGAAGATTCCATTTGTAATTCGAAGACTCCATTTGTAATTCAAAGATTCTACTTGTAGTTCAAAGATTCTACAGTCGAACTCGGTTATAACGAATTCTTGGTTATAACGAACTAATTCCAAAGTCCCAACGTTTTGGAAACATTTTTCACACAAAATACTTCTTTTATATATAAAATAACGAACTTGGTTATAACGAATCCTTGGTTAAAACGAACTACTTATTAAAGTCCCACGAACACAATTTCATGTATATTTACCGTTTTATAACGAACTCCCATAAATATTTTGAAATTTGCGGCAATTATGTTTACCAAACTCACAAAATGTTAGAAATTTTTGGTTAATATTATAATTTTGATAAAATTTATTTATATTTTTAATGTTTTCTTCTCAATAAGTAGTTTATTTCAAACAAACGCCAAAAAAACAAATTTGGAACACTTTTTTTGGGAATAAAACTATTTTTTTATAAAATATACCCCGCTTATAACGAACTTCCCTTATAACGAACAATTTTTACTGATCCCTCGGAGTTCGTTTTAACCGGGTTTGACTGTATTTGTAATTCTTAGATTCCAATTGCAATTCGAAAAATATCAACTGAATTTCCATTGATCTTTTTCGAATTACAATTTGAATCTTCGAATTACAAGTAGAATCTTCGAATTACAAATGGAATCTTCGAAATACAAGTAGAATCTTCGAATTATAATTGATCTTTTACGAATTACATCTGTAAATGGTGTAGAATCTTCGAATTCCAAATAGAATCTTTGAATTACAAGTAGAAACCTCGAATTACAAATATAATCTTTGAATTACAAATGGAATCTTCGAATTGCAATTGATATTTTAAGAATTATATATGTAATCTCTGGTGCAGGGATGTTAAAGTTGGTACTATTGTTCTTTTTTTGGTACATTTTGACCTTTGAAAGTAAAGTAAAGACTCATTTGGTACAATTTTAAAATTTCCAAAACCCCAGCTTATTTTATTTACTTAAAAAATGCTTGTGAGAGTCCACAGGGCACCCACCGATTGTTCTGAAACTTGCATATGGGAGGAAAATAAGGGTACCTGTTTTTTCCCAACTACCCAATCTCACATTTAGTACGTCAAAGGAGAGGGGGAAAACAAGATTTTTTTCCGTTTTTTGAGGATTTTTCACATTCTTCAAAAGAAACTATATGGAAATTTTATACAGATCGAAAGGTTTTCTGAAGGTGTATTCAATGTATTGGTCATGTCCTTATTCGTCCTTATTTTCAAAAATGTAAAAACTTTGGGGTAGTTTGTATAGAGAGGTATATACGTACGACCGCCAAAATCACATATAATAATCTCTTTTAAAATTATTCGACGAAATTCCTTCTTGCTCTGATTTTAGCCGAAAGACCACATTTTTTCATAAGGTGGCAACCCTTTTTCATATTTGGGATTAGGCAGCTAAAAAAAAACAGGTAACTCTTATTTTTTCAACTCATTCCCATATGCAAGTTTCAGACCAATCGGTGGGTGACCTCTGAAAGACATTCCTTGTTATTTATAATCAATTAATGAAGATAGTAGTAATTGCAGATTTTGAGACCTTTTGTTTTTTGAAGAATTCTATGATTTTGATATATTTTTTGTGTTTACACATTCTTATATATTTTTCCTGCCAAAAATTCTAAGACTCTGAGAATTTTGCTTACAGATAAAGTTTCGGACAATGAGACATTTTTCTGGTATAGGGTGTACAAGATTCAGTACAACAACTCTCATTTGTTTAAGTTAATTTTTTATAAATAAAAAAATGGTACCATGAGGGTCCAAAAAGTAAAATTTTTTGTTGATAGTTGGTACAAAATTGAAAACGAGATTTACACAGAAAAAAACGAATTGTTATATTGACCACCATATTTGTGAATACAATTAACTTTTTCACTGAAAGTGCTCCTATACGGAAATTTGTGATATCAACTAACGTTTGTAAATATTGATTGTTGAAAAAAAATTAAAAAAAAAAAATGATAAACGAGTTTGTAATAGTTTTCTAAAATTATTATTTGTATTGACAAACGTACAAAATCTTAATTTTTTTTTTCAACAAAGAAATTCAACAAACACAAACACAATTAGTTGATCTGACAAACGTAAAAAATCTTATTTTTTTTTTCAACAAAGAAATTCAACAAACACAAAAACTATTTGTTGACATGATAAAATAATTTTGAAATAAAATTACAAAATCGAAGTTTTGTATTATAGACTAACAGGAGGCCGTTTTTATTAAATGTTTGGTTGATATCATATTTGGTTGATTTACAATTGCTGTTTGTTGATTTAAATTTGACGATTTTATTTTCTGTGTAACATCCCTGGTCTGGAGTAGTCTTGTTCCATATGGAGTAATTTAAAGCAACCTTATAAAAGTGCCGTCCTAAAGACCGAAAAAGACCGTCCCAATTTCATGTAAATACATGGAACGCACACTACTTTATGATTTTAACAGCCGATTTATCAAAATTTTTATTGTACGATCGGTACAAAATGCTGTGGGTAGATCGGCAATTATGTCTAGAGTATACTTGTTCCATATGGAGTCATTTGCAGCAACCACTAATCCAAAAAAAAGATCGTCCCAATTACATGAAAATTTCTATGGTCTTTTTCGGTCTTTAGAACGGGACTTCTTGTTCTTTGTGGTTGCTTCAAATGACGTCATGTGGAACAAGGATACTCTAGACATTATTACCGATCTACCCTCAGCTTTTTGTCTCGGTCGTAGAACCAAAAATTTTGAGAAATCGGCTGTTAAACTTAAAGTAATGGGTTTTGGGGTCCAGAAAAAATTGAAAATCAAATAACTCAAAATATTTTGAAAAACTCTAAGGGCTTTCGGGTATTCTGTGGTCAAGTTCTACAAATTAAGAGCGACAAAAATGCCTTTGAACTAAAACGGGTACCCGGCCGAAACCTGGGAAATGGGGGGCTCCATTTTTTATTAAACAAATACAGACTTCAAATTAAAAATAATAACAATATCTTTCAAAAATATGTAACATTATCAAAAATAGGCAAGTAATAATACGTTTTAGAGGAATTTGATTTGACACAACAATTGAAAAAGTCAAATTCAAAAGTGCACAGAGTATTTTTTAGTCTTTGCCTAGCAGATTTATTTCCCGTGTAAACGCAACTTTAAAATTTTAAATTCATGGCTCCAAAAATCAACCCACAAGCCAATGTTAAACCCCAATTTTAGGTTAAAATTCTCTTATCTTTCAATTCTGACTTTAATAGTTTCCCATTATTTAATTAATTAAAATTTGCTTTTAATGAACATGCAATGGGACAATAAAAATTCTGTAAAAATACGCGTTAGCACTGCATTTTCATTTTAAATCTTAAAATTTAAAACCGCCCATGACATAACAGCAGCAGCGGCGGCTCTTCGTAAAACAATAGTTGGCGTATAACGAACAAGGTCGATATAGTGTTTGAAAAATTATATTTGCAGCGCCATTTCAGCAGAACATTTAAATTTGCTAAAACTGTGTATCTTGACATGTGAGTAATAATTAATAAATTTAATTACAAGAATAAACAATTTCCAGTTTTTAAAAAATTAAAGAATCATTGTTGCATAGAATTATGTTTACTGAATGAATTTTTTATTTAAACACTTCGTCATTTCGTTATGTTTATTTTTTATTTATTGTCCCCAGAGTGTGCGAATTAACAACTTTAGTTCAGCATTAAATTTAATACAACCTGAGTGAAGTTTGTGAATCAAGTTAAGATGAAAAGCAAAAAAAAAAAAAAAAAAATCAAGAATTTTTATAAATTTGAAAATTTTATATTTTTCAAACATTTTCAAGTTGTTCTAAACCAACTGGATGGCCTTCAGTTTTATTAGAAACTAACCCAAAAAAACAATAAATTTACCACAATAATATTGTATATCTTGTATGTATGTATTTTATTTTTGTTATATCATCAACATAACTAAACATTCAAAATACTTATTAAGTAACATAATTAAATTTTAAGACAAAATCTCAACACAGTGACTTGGTTAAAAAAAAATCCCCAAAAACAAGAATCTAACGAAGATTTGTTACTTAGGAGAAATATATAAAAAATCATGTTTTTATTTAAATTTTTTTTATATAAATGAACAATAATTTATAATTGACAAGTTCTTTTTTTTATAGACTCACAGATTCTATTCTTAAGCGTTCGTTAAATATTCTTGTTATTCTTCTTGTGGTTCGCCTTGGTACCTTTATTCTTACCACAAGAACATTTTGCTAATGGAAATTTTTACATTTACATTAATTTGGTTTTTTGTTTTAAAATAATTTGTAAATGTTATTTGTAACTTGATGTTAATGCTCTTATATTTTTATACCCTCCACTTAGTGATAGAGGGTATATATACGTTTGTCATTCCGTTTGTAACTCATCGAAATATCGGTCTAGGACTCCATAAAGTATATATATTCATGATCCCCGATCGATTTTAAGCAAGGACTTAACTATTATGAGTTTTATGGCGAATTCCTTAAGTCATAACTATTACAGGGCAATTTTAATTTTTTTTCTTATTCATAACTATTATTTTTTAAGTAATATTTTTTTTCTGAAATGATAATAATTATGGATAAGTAAAAAATATATTTATTACCCATAACTATTATTTTTTGATAAATATTTAAAAGTTATTTTTTAATAGTTACGCATAAGAAATATAGCAAAAAGTTGCTCATAATAATTATGCTGTAATAGTTATTTAAAAAAATTGTAAAAAAATTGCGTTTTTATTTTTGGTGCACTTTACGAGTTTTGACTTTGTATAAAAAACACTCAAAAAAATTGAAGGTTTAAAAAAAATAAACCTCTAATTCAAAGAAAAAGTAATATTACAAATTAAAATATTTTTGATATAATTTTACAAAAATTATTGCTGCCAATTTGTCGTCTGATAAATTATATCTGTGGTCATCTAAAATTTGACGACTCATGATTCCATCTCTAATAGTAATTCAAAACTTTTAAATTTTTGTATGAACAAAAATCAAAAATAAAACAACAACATCCTATAGGGATTATTATCAAAAAATTTATTGCAAAAAAACGTGTTTATTAAAAAAAAAAAAAAAATAATAGTTATTTTTGAAATAAAAATTGGATTTAACTATTAAAATCCAATTTTTAAAAAAATCATTAAATTATAATAGTTATGCTTAAGATTTTTCCCATTAAGTTATTCATAACTATTATAAATCAATAAAAAAAATATTAATTGGATAATAATAATTATGCTCCAATTATTATTTTTTAACTTGTTCATAATAATTATGAATCAATTTTTTTGAATAACTATTAAAAATGGCCAATTTTTTCGGATTTTTAAATTTTGATAATAGTTATTTTGGGTCCTTGATTTTAAGACATTCTAGCGATGTCCGTCTGTCTGTGGAAATGGTGATCACGACCAAAATACTACACGGATATGACTGAAACTTAACATATTCATTGGAAGTTCTCCCGAGAAGTTTGGTATTGCATTTGAGCGATATCGGTTCAGCGGTTCAAAAGTTATAAACGAAAATGCAAGGACACCTCAAAAATTTTAGTACATTCAACATAACCTAAAAATACAAAATGCTTTAATTCGGCTGCTGGTTGACATATGACAACATAATTGAACAGTAAAAGGTATTTAAACAAGTAAGAACATATTTTTTTTTATCAATTTTTTTTTATCAAAATTTTTTTTCGCGGAATTTTTTTTTTTTTTAAGTAATTCCGTTTTAAAAAAGTTTTTTGCAATAATCTTTTTGAAATTGTGGAGGGTATTACTACATTCGGCAAGGCCGAATTTAACTTTTTTACTTGTTTATATTTCGAACCTTTACCGCGAAAATATTTTAACGACCGCTAGTTACGATTTTTTTGTTATGAAAATCTATTGTTTAAAAGATATTAATCTTACACCATTTGCAAATTTAATTCAAAGAGTCTACTTTTAATTCGAAGATTTCATTTGTAATTTGAAGATTCTATTTGTAATTCGAAGATTATATTTATAATTTGAAGATTCCTTCTGTAATTTGAAAATTTTATATATAATTCAAAATTTATAATTGCAATTCGAATATTCCAATTTAAATTTGAAAAATATCCAATTGTTATCGAATAAGATCAATTGTTATTCGAAAAAGATTAATTTTAAAATATTTTGAGGATATTTGTTCTGGCTCGAGGTCATTATTTTCTTTACTAATTAAAACCATGATATTCTCATAGCATAATTTTCAAGAAAATTATTTTTCTGTTTTAAATTTATTTATGTTTGTCATTTTTGCAAGACTGTTTCGGAATTTGTCAGATTTCATTGTCAAGATTATTTAGCAAAAATAGAAACGATTTACTACAAAGTATTAAAGAAAGTAAAGTAATTAGTAAAGAAAATAATGACCTCGAGTCAGAATAAACATCCTCAAAATATAATATTTTAAAGGTCGAATAAAACAATTTTTATTTTTTAATAAAAATTAATCAGAATTTTAACATAATGGTTGGCACGCCATAGTGACGAATAACCCTAATATGGTATTATTACACTCACAACAACAAATAACATATTGTTATAGTCCAATGGACTATCATAAGTCTATTCGATTACCCAAATTTCTTACTATTTTTTACTACAACTGGAAAGTCTTGTTTACTTTTTGTATTTAAAATTTCCAGCTGTAGTAAAATGAGTAAAAATAGTAGATTGTAGTAGGGTAATCGAATAGACCTCATATGTAAAAATGTTTTAAATATTTTTGTTGGTTTTTGATAATCGTTGCCTTACTACACCATTTCCAATTGAAATTGAGAGCTTTCCAAATAATATTGAGAAAAGAACAATTGAAATTAAGAATTTTCATTTGAAATTGAGAAAATAACAATTGAAATTGTGATTTTGCATTTAATATTGAGAAAACATTAATTTAAATTAAGATTTTCCATTTGAAATTGAGAACACAACAAATGGAAATGAGGTTTCCATTTGAGATTGAGAAAAGGCCAATTGAAATTGAGAGTTTCCATTTTATATTGAGAGTACAACATTTAAATTTGTGATTTTCGATTTGAAATTGAGAAAAGATCAAATAGAATTGAGATTTTTTAGTTGATATTGAGAATGTACAAATAAAATTGAGAAAAGCTCATTTGATATTGAGATTTTTCATTTTATATTGAGAAAATATTAATTGAAATTGAGGTTTTCCATTTAAAATTGAGAACACAACAAATGAAAATGAGTTTTACATTTAAAATTGAGAAAAGAATAATTGAAATTAAGAATTTCCATTTTATATTGAGAAAAAATCAACTGAAATTGTGATTTTTCTATTTGAAATGGAGAAAAAAACAATTGAAATTGAGATTTTTTATTTGAAATTGGGAAAAAAACAATTAAAATTGAGAAAAACGAATTAATTTATTGTAAAAATGAATATAATATAAAAAAAAACTATGTACTGGCCAACTGGCTATCTTTCATATTTTTGGAAGAAGAATCGTGTGGAATCCTGATATTGGATTTAACGTGACTTCATGTGTTGAGTTCTCAAATTGAAATATAAAATATAAATTTCAATTGTACATTTCCCAATATTAAATGAAAAATCTTAATAACAATTGAACTTTTCTCAATTTTAAATGGAAAATCTCAATTTTATTTGTGGTTTTCCCATTTTAATTTGTTGCTCTCCCAATTTCATCTAAAAAATCTCAATTTTAATTACTTTTGTCTCAATATTAAATAGAAAATCATAATTTCAACTGACCAATTCTCAATTTTAAATGGAAAATCTAAATTTCAATTGGTGTTTTCTGATTTTAAAATGTAAATCTCAATCACATTTGATGAGTTCTCAATTTAAAATTTAAAATCTCAATTTCAATTGATGTTTACTCAATATTAAATGGAAAATCTCAATATCAATTGTACTTTTCTCAATTTGAAATCGAAAATCTCAATTACAGTTGTTATTTTCTCAATTACAATTGGAAATGGTGTAGTATAGTACAATTTCTTCGTCTTTCTAATTCCCATTGTTGATAGAGTCGAATATGTACACTCAAAAAAAAAAAAAAACTGTAAAGTTGGCAAAAAATTTAGTTAAATTTAACTAAAAAACACCTGATTTTGAACCTACTAAATTTCTAGTTAATTTAACAAAAAATATTTAGTTAACTTTTCGTAGAATGAATGTAGCAAAAAAAGAGTAATTTTAACTAAAAATTCAGCTGAAAATTTCGTAACATTTTTTATTAGGTGAATTCAGCTAACCTTTTTTTTAAATAAAAAAAAAAAATATTTTTCACAGCGTTAAGTTCAGCTTAAGTAGGACTAATGAGATTTGCATAGGAGGCTACACAAGAAATGTTTAAAATTTTCGACTTGACAAAAATGTTACAAAAAAATCAGCAAATTAATAAGTAAAAATTCGTAAACTCAGTTTTAAAGTCAACAAAAAAAATTAATTCCAAATTTGTACAAAACTAGTATTTTCGTAAATCGAACTTAACTAAAAAAAGTAGTTAAAACGCTGATTTTAACTAAAAATTTGCTAAAAAGCCAGTAAACTCGAGTTAACAAAAAAAAGTTTGTTAACTTTACAGTTTTATTTTTTTGAGTGTACTAATATTTTAGTTTGTGCGCAAACGATTTGTCATTAGACTCGTTTGCTACTTTGTAGTAAATCGTTTCAATTTTTGCTAAATAATCTTGACAATGGAATCTGACAAATTCCGAAACACGTGTCGATTAAGTCTTGCAAAAATGACCAACATAAATAAATTTAAAACAGAAAAATAATTTTCTTGAAAATTATGCTATGAGAATATCACGGTTTTAATTAGTAAACAAAATAATGACCTCGAGCCAGAATAAACATCCTCAAAAAATAATATTTTAAAGGTCGAATAAAACAATTTTATATTTTTTATAAAAATTTATCAGAATTTAATTAATTTTAATTCTAAAAATATGGAGACTTCATTGGAACTTTTAATATTAATAGAAACAGTGACAGGTGTATTTTCCCTTAGAAACAAAAAAATATTTTAAAAAATGTTTTTGTCCAAATATGACCTTTGACCTGGCCTATTGCTATTACTTTTCAAGATATCTGCACCTATAATAGCGATAGGCGTGCTCAAAGGTCATATTTGGTCTAAGCACGTCAAAGACATAAGACATTCAGAAAAAGTAAAACTTGATAGCATAATGTCAAAGACAACATGTTTTGTTTTCTAAGGGAAAATACCCCGTTTTTTTATTACCTTTCACTATCTTTCTATTATTATTAAAAGTTCCTATAAAGTCTCCATCCTAAAAATTTAAACTAAAGTAGTAAAAATTATCCTTAATAACATGTATTTTTCCAAAATTTTAAAAATATCGTTTTTTGAGATAAGGCTCTCCATAAATTAAGGTCAAAGCAATAACCTTTAACCTTTTTTCAAAAAAAAAAAAAAAAATCTTGGTGAATTCCATTCCATGTTAGAGGCTATCTCATTACCTATTATTTGAAATGTGAATGAGACCTGTATCATTATTACTTTTTGAGATATCTTTATTTTTGTCAGAACACTTTTCTTAAAAATATACGATTTTCAAGACCCCATATCTCGAACATTTAATTGACCAGCCTGAAGAATTGGCTCAATCTCTTTTTTGTTAAAGTTAAACATAGAACTCAATTTCATTAAATTTGGTTGGGGTAAGGTCAACTCGTCGGTTGAATTGAGGTGTTTTAACCACTTTTCGGTAATTACGAGGGGAAGTTAGCGGATTTCAAGAAAATGTTGTTTTTGTCAATAATTTGGCTTAATAAAATCTTATAAATTAAATTTTTGGGCAAATTTATGGTTTTTTGGTGTCGTGGCATTATGTTAGATAACTTTAAGTCTGTCATAAAGTCTTACCGATCTAGGACGTATTTAACCCACATTGGCTGGGGGTCAAAAATGACCCCTGGAGACAATTTTAAGTTCAGAGCTAAAATTTTGTGCTATAAACAAGTATAAAACGGATTTTGTGTTTTGTACCTTAACTATAATTTCGTAGTAATATATTATCTTTAAAAAATCATTAACCCTTCTTGGTAGGGGGTCAAAAATGACCCATTCAGTAAAACATATATATCTTTTTAAGGAAAATAAATTTGTGGCAATCTATTAGATAACTTTATATCAGCCCTTAAATCTTACCTATTTAAGATATCTTTAACCCATATTGGACCGGTGTCTAAAATGACCTCTACAAAAACTTTTAAAATTTTCTTGAATTTTTTGATATAAACAAAATATATATGTTTTACTGAATGGGTCATTTTTGGCCCGCTACCAAGAAGGGTTAATGATTTTTTTAAAGATAATATATTACTACGAAATCAAAAGCAATTTTATACTTGTTTATAGCACAAAACTTAGGCTCTAAGCTTCAAATTTTCTACGGGGGTCATTTTTGACCCCAGCCAATGTGGGTTAAAGACGTCCTAGACCGGTAAGATTTCATGAAAGACTTCCAGTTATTTAATAGAGTGCCACGACATCAAAAAACCTATAGTTTGCTCAATAATGTAATTTATAAGATTTTATTAAGCCAAATTATTGATAAAACCAACATTTCCTTGTAATTCGCTAACTTCCCCCCGCAATTCCCGAAAAGTGGCCCGACGGATATCCGCCATATTTCAAATTTTTCTTCTCCAAGGTGTTCTTAATGAATTCAGAAAGAAAAAAATATATATCTTAATTTTTTTTTTAATAAAATTTTGAAATTTTGAAAAAATGTGTTTTGAGAACGCCCCCAAAATCATGGCATTTTTTTTTTATCAAGTTTGAACGGGTTAATAATATCGTAAAATCTTTAAATTTCATATTTAAGTATTAACGATCAAATATTATACAAAAATATTTTTTTAACTATTTTAATAAAAAAACATTTAATTTTTATTTTTTTTTTTTTTTAAGTTTTCTTTTGCAAAAATACCAATTTAGAGGCTCAAAGTGAAGACAGAAAAAAAAATGAAAGGAACTTTTTATAAAAGGTACTTTTTAAAAAAGGTACCTTTTATAAAAAGTACCTTTTATAAAAAGTACCTTTTATAAAAAGTACCTTTTATAAAAAGTATCTTTTATAAAACGTACCTCTTATAAAAAGTACCTTTTATAAAAAATACCTTTTATAAAAAGTACCTTTCATTAAAAGTACCCTTTATTAAAAGTACCGGAAGTACAATTTTTGATACTTTTTTATTTCCTAAAATTATATTTATAGAAGCTTTTTATATTTCCTAGAATCTTAAAATTTGTAATGTAGGCAAATTCGGTAAAAAAAGCATTCTGTGAAAAATACGTTTTTCCGGTTCTTAGTGGGGTAAAAAGGCTAAAAAAGTGTATTTTCGGTACCTTTGATATTTTTTGACGTAATGGTTCTAGAAACTTAAAATTAGGAATGTAAAATCCTCTTTGTACTTTAAATATTTGCTAAAATAATGATCCTAGAAAATTGAAATATGGAAAAGAGGATCCTTCGGTGAAGAAAAAAACATTCTGGAAGAGGTCCTTTTTGGAAATTCCGTTTATAACGGGGGTAAGTAAGTGTACTTTTGGTACTTTTTTTTTGGTTCTTCTAATAATGAAAAAGTGTTAATTTTGATTATTCTTATATTTCTTGAAATATTAGTTCGGAAACTTGATATTTTAAATAAAGGATCACCTAGCACAAAAAAAAACAGTTTTTGAAAAATTTAATTTTAAGGGGAAAAGGGGCCAAATAAATGGTTACTTATACCTATCTAACTATTAAACTCAAAGCCCCAGAAATAACACCCAAGTGAAGGACATATTTTAAAATTTAAACTTTTAGAACGGGGAACGAAATGGAATAGAGCAGGGAACAATATGGAATGATACTTTTTCCTCAAATTTTTCGTATTTTACTTTTTTAACGCCATAACTCATTTTTATTCCAATTTCTTTATTCACTAAAATATTTATTCACTCCAAATCCAAAATCCCGATCTTAGGGCGCGAAAATTATTCAAATTTTATTGTTAAAATTTTTCATTGAAATATTATTTTATGAAAGACTTAAACGTGCACAAGTAAATAAAACAAAGACTACGTAGGTGAATTTTCTTGAAATCGGAAGAGCAATTCTGATCCTTCTATTATCCGGTATTCAATGCAACCGGTAACGAAGTACCGGGATGGTAAGCTAGTGACTAACATATGATGTGTCTACAAAATAAAAATTGTTAAAGCTAAACAAATTTCTTTGTATTTTAACATGTAAAAATATATTGTGTTAATTTGCGAAATTTTTCCAAAAATATTAAATATGTATGTAGGTATTACATAGTTTTACATAAGAAAATCCGGTTCCACCCTAAAAAATATCATCGGTGAGTGATTTCAGTGATTCTGAAACTTTTATTTCAATTTTTTTTTTGATGTATTTAAAAAAAAATAAAATAATTTTCGCTTTGGGGAAGCTGGTCCACAGAAGCGTTCTCAACGTTTTTTAACGTTTTTCAATGCGATGGAGTGTATTTAAGATTTGGCACAGCTGATTTTTTGTTGTTACTAAAAACTTTTTTCAAATCACATTTTATTTTTGCTTTAAAAACTTTTGTTTATTTCTTTTAATCAAACTTTTTTTAAGATTCTTACCACAACAATTATCTTCACTTTTGTTAAAAATTCTAAAATTCTTAAACGTCTTTTAGAAAAATAAATTTTAATCATACCTTAAAAAAAGAAACCTCTAATTATGGTAGAATCATTAAGATTTCAAAGATTCGATTTGATTAACTGCCTGACATTGAACAAACAGCAAAAAAAAAAAATCATAGAAAATTCTTTTGTGCAGTTAAACAATAGACCAAATCAAGTTTTGCGGTAAGATGATTTTGGTAAAATAAAGAATTATAGAAAAAAAACACTATTGGATTTTATGGTTGTTACTAAAGTAGATACAAAAAATTTAACATTAAGAATAAAAAAAAGAATTTATAAAAAAAATAGTTTTAAAGTTTGATTATAAAACCTAGCCTTAAACCTGAAACTTGTTCCTTTCAATAAATTATACAAAATAAATATTTTTCAGTAGAATTAAAATCATATTTTTTTTAATGACAGATGCGATATGAAAACAAAAAAAATATTTAAACTTGTTTTTGGAATAAAAAATGTATTTAAACTAAAGCCAACATATTTTAAAATTAAATTAATAGTTGTACACTAGGGTGGCTCGTTTTTGGGCTTTTCTCTCTGATCCAATTCTAATACCAGCCAAAAGTGTCGGTCTCCTAGGGTAACTCACGTGCAAAATATCACTCCGATCCGAGTTTATATTCTGTCTCTACATTGATCCTCAAAATTGGGGTTTTTGCAAAAAATTACTTAAAAAAAACAAATTTTAAGTTTTTTATTAAAATAATTAAAAAAATATTTTTGTATAAAATTTGATCGTAAATACTTAAATTAAAAGATTTTATGATATCATTAACCCGTTTAAACTTGATACCAAAAAATGACATGATTTTGGGGGCTCAAAACACCTTTTTTCAAAATCTGAAAATTTTATTAAAAAAATTTTAAATATATAATTTTTTCTTTTTGAATTCATTATGAACACCTTGGATAAGAAAAATGTGAAATATGGCGCATATCCGTTGAGTCACTTTTCGGGAATCGCGGGGGGAAGTTAGCGGATTTTAAGGAAATGTTGGCTTTATCAATAAATTGGATAAATAAAATCTTATAAATTTAATTTCTGGGCAAATTAACGGTTTTTTGGTGTCGTGGCATTCTATTAAATAACTGTAAATCTTTCATAAAATCTTACCGATCGAGAACGTCTTTAACAAATGACCCCCACAGAATATTTGAAGTTTAGAGCTTAAATTTTGTGCTATAAGCAAATGGCTTTTGAGTTTTTTCCCCCAACTATAATTTCGTATTAATATATTATCTTTAAAAAAAAATCATTAACCCTTCTTGGTAGGGGGTCAAAAATTACCCATTCAGTAAAAAATATATATTTTGATGATATAAAAAAATTCAAGCACTATGCCTAAAAGTTTTTTCCAGTGTCATTTTTGACCTTGTTCCAATATGGGTTAAAGATATCTCAAATAGGTAAGATTTTAGGGTTGATTGCCACAAATTAATTTTATATAAAAAATATATATTTCTTATTGAATGAGTAATTTTTAACCACCTACCAAGAAGGGTTAACGATTTTTTTAAAGATAATATATTAATACGATATACAAAACACAAAAGCCGTTTTGTACTTGTTTATAGTACAAACTTTAAGCTCTAAACTTCAAATTTTCTGCAGGGGTCTTTTTTGACCCCCAGCCCATGTGGGTTAAGTACGACCTAGATCGGTAAGATTTCATAACAGACTTAAAGTAATTTAATAGAATGCCACGACACCAAAAAACTGTTAATTTACTCAAAAATTAAATTAATAAGAATTAATTAATCCAAATTATTGATAAAACCAACATTTCCTTGAAATCCGCTAACTTCCCTCCGCGATTCCCGAAAAGTGGCCCGACGGATATCAGCCGTATTTCACATTTTTTTCCTCCAAGGTGTTCTTAATGAATTCAGAAAGAAAAAATTATATATTTAAAATTTTTATAAAATTTTCAAATTTTGAAAAAAGGTGTTTTGAGAACGCCCCCAAAATCATGCCTTTTTTTTGGTATCAAGTTTGAACAGATTTATGATACCGTAAAATCTTTAAATTTCATATTTAAGTATTTACGATCAAATATTATACAAAAATAATTTTTAATTATTTTAATAAAAAACTTTAATTTTTTTTATAGTCTTTTTTTGCAAAAATTCCAATTTTGAGGCTCAAAGATGAGACAGAAAATAAACTCAGTTCCCTTAGTTCCCTTAGGGGACCGACACTTTTGGCGGGTATTAGAATTTGATCAGAGAGAAAAGCCAAAAAACGAGCCACCCTATTGTACACCAACTAAGGCGAACCTTATTTTGCTTAATTTTGATTTTCCAAAATCGGATCCAAGTTTTGTGTGAGGTTAGGGGAAAATAAAATTTGACAAAAATATGAGCTCGATTGGTTTTTGGGGTATTTTCTACGTAGTTACAAGATTTTTTTTTAAAACAAATCTTAAAATTTAGATGTCTTAAAACCGAGACGAGTAACAGTGAACATTGTCTTGTTGTAGCGAAACAGACCAAGCCCTCTGGTGGAAATCGAACCTACGACACCCAGACTTATGGGCTACCATGCTTCCACCTATTCTACTAAGACACCTTCCATTTTAACATAATTGATGCCATATGGGATTGTTTAACCCGTAGCGTCCTTCAATGAAAATCCGGTTTAAATTGCCAGGCTTGGCTCAAATTAAGTTAAAATAAAAGTTCCTCTCAAGTTCCATGAAAGTGTCAAGGGAAAAAAATGTAGAGATTTTTTTTTTTTAATATCTTGAATTAGGAAAAAATCTTCATTTTTCACAGATTTTAAAAACCGTTCGACCGATTTTAAATTTTTTTTAATATTCGTGTTCACCGCAAAAAGTGATAGACTATTTCCAAGGTCATATTCGAACCAAGTAGGACATAAACATTTAGAAGCATGTCAAGAACATTTGGAAAAGTGTGTTAAATGCCAGTGCGTCAATGACAAATAAAACAAATATTTTTTTAAGGAAAATACCCCGTTTTTAGCACCTGTCACTATGTTTCCATTAATATCTTAGGTTCTAATCAACTCCCCATTCTGAAAATTAAAACATAAGTAACATAGAAGATCTGTATAACATATAATTTTTCCAACATTTCAAAAATAGCCATTTTTGTGATATAGCTTTTTAAATTTAAGGTTTCAACAATGAACTTTGACTTTAATTTAAAAACAAATGTCAAATGGCATTTAAAGGCGGGTCATCAGAAAAATAAGGTATGGGAAGGAGAAAAGAGGGAGTAGTATTTGTGGATGTTTGATTTAAAGATTTGTAAGTTATAAACGACAGGAAAGACCTCTGAAGGGAGTTTATTCCACATACGAATTTTTCGACAGAAAAACTAATTTTCTCTCTAGTGAGTTGTGCAAAACATAGGACAATCAAGAACAAACGGGTGTGCTCTACGAGACAAGCGAGTATTCCGAACAAACACTCGGGCCTGGGGTATAATTTTACTTATCTCAGATTAACACCTCCCATGATAATAACGATAGAAGAGTGTCACACAACCCACATTCCGACGATGCTCCAATGAATCAATAGAGTTGGATACACTTCAGTCATTGATAAGCTTCACCGCCCTCCCCTGAACACGGTCAGAATAGACTCTGAAGCTCCTTTCTATATGTGAGAGTTTTATTCCATTTCCGGCCGGATATAGCTGGTATAAATAGTAAGGAGATCGGATGGAGTGAAGTTAGTCTTGCACTGTTTCAGAAAATAAAGACACTTGAATGCCTCTTTCGACACTTGAAATCAGGGTTGGCAACCGAAACGAATAACGGTATCGGTAACGGTATTGGTATTACATATTTTTTATATCGGTAACGGTAAAGGTAACGGTATTTTCGATTATTTCGGTAACGGTGAACCGTTACCGAAACATCAATACCGGTACGTACCGGTATTATAAATAAAATGTTAACCAGTCACCAATTTGTTGAAAACGCGTAAAAAATAAAATATTTTTTTAAAAATATTAAAAAACTGTTAAAATCTGTACATTTTCTATACATATTTATATTTGTACTAGTATTAAATACTATCCCAGTTGGAAATTTCCACAGTGATTCCTTGAGGAAATGTCTTCAGGTTCTGACAAATCATAGGTAATCATTGATGACATGTCCTAACATTGTCAGCACTGAATGTTTGCTTTAAGAGTGTGGACAATTTCTCTAAGACGTCTAAAAGGAAATGTCTTCAGAAGAGCAGTATATTAAATTAGAATTTTAAATCTGGGCAACTCTTCAATTTCCAAGAAACAAATGGCAATATTTTCGATTTATTTAAAATTAAATAAAAATCTAACAAGTAGAATAAAAGTAATAAATAGACAAACAATTTTCAAAATAAAGTTTGGAACAAGTAGTTAGGTGAGGAACTAATAAGCTGGAGGTTCCAGGTTCAAATCCAGTTGGGACTAAAAAAGGCGAAAAGTTTTTTCTAAATATTAGAAAGATAATTTATAAAAGAAAATGGTATTTTCGCATGACCTACACCCAAAAAAAAACGTGGGTATTCAATACTAAAAATTTTACTAATGAACTAATTTTTTAGTCCCAAATGATCTAGTGCAGGCGTTGGTAATCAATACTAAAATTTTTTACTAATATTATTCAAAACCAGTAAAAATTACTAATTTTAGTACTTTGAAGATACGAAAAAACTACCGTACTACTGGAAATTAGTAACTTATTAGTAGATTTTGGTACCAAATCACTTACTAATATTTTTACTGCAGAATTATTTTGAGTGTACGTCAGACATTTCCCCAAAGAAGTCTTAGGTGGCGTGTCCCCAGAAGGTCAGTCCTGACCACTGCTGACTTTGAGTGAGGACATTTTGAAAATTTGTATGAAACTGTCCTCAACCCAGTACATACAGATGTCTTGTGGATGTCAGCTGTGACTCTGACATGTCACCGCTCCGTCACTGAGGATGGCTCGAGGACGTTGCCAACTGGGATAAATTAACTCAGAATTAAATTAAAATATTCACGCAATATTGTAATTCAATTTTTTACTTATTTGTCCAATAAGCAAAAAATTCTGCATTTTGAGCCATATGAGAAATCTGCATTTTAAGCCATTCATGAAATCTGCTGATTATAGCTGACGCGGTTTGCTAAATTTATGTCTGGATAATCCAGTTGGAATCTACTTAAAAAACCGTCAAGACAGCAGAAAAATCTGATTTCTCTGTTAATAAATAATAATAATTTGATCCAATGATCAGTTTTTATTTATTTTTCCAATTTTTATTAACAACTCATTTTTTTAAATAATTTTAACCTAACCGAGAACTGGTAACAATGACCGTCGTCTCGTTGTAGCGAAATCGACCAAGGGTGTTGGTGGGAATCGAACCCACGACCTCCTGTTTCAAAGGCTAGCACGCTACCAACTAGCCTACAGGGGCCCCGATTTCTCTGTTAAAATGATCAAAATTGTTTGTCCTGTTGTTAAAAAAATCGGCAGGGATAAGAAAACTTCACAAGGATTTTTCAGGGGATGTTTTTTTCATCTGGTCCGATTTTCCCATTTTGGAACCTAACCAGCCTATGACCATAAGACGTGTTCGTACCAGCAGAATAGCACGTTTATTTTGGATCGTATCGTGTCTTCTACAAACGGAAAGACGAACATCGCTTACAATCAATCACTGATCAAAATATTATAAAAATCTTAATGAGGTCCAAGACCGATATTCGAATTTAGTTAATTGCGAATAAGATCATTGGTTGGATTGGCAATGAACAAACAATTTTTTTTTATTTTAAATATATAAAAAATATTTTAAATGTTTTAAATCCACAAATAAAAACATGTTATATTAATGCAACCGAAACAAAACCGATATAATACCGGTAAAAATCCGAATAAAGGTAATGGTTTTTTTATCGGTAACGGTATTTAAAAATTTTTATTTCGGTATTGGTAACGGTAACGGTAGTCAATATTAAAGGGTTTTTAATCGGTAACGGTATTGAAAGGGTAACGGTAGCCAACACTGCTTGAAATACGTGTTTATTCCAACGGATATCACACTGTATTCTAATGCCCACAATATCAAGAGTATCCGATTCCTCAACACCTATACCATCCATAGCTACAGACGACAATGCTAACTCCACATCCCGTGGGTTAACATACAACATTGGGTCTTGCGTGCAATAAAATCGACCTTATTCGCTCGACCCCACTCGGAGATTGTGGAAAGATCCTGGTTGAGTGTGCCATTCATGTTCTACCGCATGCCCTCTATGAATGGCAAATGTTGCTGTCATCTGCAAAAGAGTAGATAGGATTAAAGGTATGACCTAGAAGGTCATTAACAAAAATATGGAATAGAGTAGGAGAAAGAACAGAACCTTGCGGTACCACTGAATTTAGCTGAAACTCGTCTGATGAGACTCCATCTAAAGCAACACGTGTGGTGCGGTCTCAGCAACTATCAAAAGCAACTATCTTAGTCACGAGTGCTTATCTAAAGTAACCACTTTACTCTTACCAAAATAGTTTAGGGACCGACTCCAACATTCCGATAGAAACGCTTACAGGTCTTCCGTAGATTGACCGCTACGGAAGTCATACTGTCGATCATTTAAAAGTTAATTGGCCGCTAAGTATTTCATAAGTACGAAGAGCTGAAAAGGTTGGCCAATGGACGTGATAACGTAGACGAGCACTGTTTCAGCTCCAGTGCTGATATGCCATCCGGCCCGTTGACTTGTTAACGTTGAGATCCGCAAGAACCCTTTTGACTGCTCGGGCCCGAAAGAAAATCGAAAGCATAGAATAGGATACCCTTTCGAGAACGGGCAGTGGTTGATCACTTTCCGGCAAGAAAGAATTTCTTGCAAAAAGTTCAGCAAAGAGGTTGGCCTTATCAACCAGGTCAGTGAATGATTGCTCATCCTTTACAAGAGTTGGAATAGAAGAACTAACATTATCCTTTACTCTTTTAACGGAAGACCAAAAAGCCTTACTGCCCCGAGGAGCAGAAAGAACTTTAGCACGTAGATGCCGTTCGTATAGAACCTCTTCGCGTCTACGTACACTTAGTTCTCGCCTTTTTGAGATGCAGATCAGTAACGACGTTCTTATTTGAACTCCAATTACTAAACGCTTCCTCTCTGGATCTGACTGCATTTTTACACGTCTGGTTAAAGTAACGCTTGTGTTTAAATTTAGCCAAAATATGCATTCGTTGGAATAAAAAATTTCATTCCAAGCATAATTATATTTAGTACCATTTCTGCAGCGGCATCGTCGAGGAAACAGAGTTTCCAGTTGAAATGCCGATAGAAATCGTTGAACTCGGCCAAACGAGCTTTTTCATAGGGAAAAACAGAGCGTTTCGGCGCCAAGTTAGAAGCGCTACGAAGAGTGGAACATGAAAAAAACGCAGAAATAGGTTCAAGTATTTTCACCTCGTACTTTTCAGAGTGAAAAGTGAGGAAGAGGTTGAGAGTGTTCTGCGACTGCGACATACGCATTGTGTGTTTGTTCATTCACCAGTTGCACAAGATCGTTATGCGCGACGAAAAGCTCAGCGTATTGGCCTTCGGGAGTTGTATGGCTCGAATGGCGAATCCAGGATGAGTTGTCGATATTAAAATCACTAGCAACCAGTACTTTTAGAGATAACAGCATCAATGTCAGATCAATTTTGTCAAATTATAGCCATTTTCCATAATTTCAAGATTCCATTAAGTTTTTTTTTTGGCGGGAGCTAGGTTTTGATTTCAGACCCATAGTTTCTTAGGCAAGTTTTTATAGAATTGTTTGTAAATTACGTTTTTCCTTTAAGAACGCATATTTACAAAAAAAAAAAAATGAACCACCATAGAGTATATTTCTTAATTTTTTTCTGACAGAAGTACAACATTGCTAGATCCTGTTAAAATCGTTCAGATATCAAGAACATATACATTGAACGATATTCGATGTGTTACACACGAAGTGACAAAGTTAATATACCCGTACTCTTTAAAAACAGAGTATAAAAATAGAGCTATCCTCTTTATGGGAATTTAAATTTAATTATTCTTAAGGTACCTACAGACGACGCAATATTATGTACAATATCCATTTATATTGATGGTGTGTGGGTAATATTGACGATTGTACAATGGTCAATCTTACCCACACACCATCAATATAATTGGATATTGTACATAATATTGCGTCGTCTGTAGGTACCTTTACTAAAAGTTTGAGCCCTTCCATATGACATTCAAGGTCAATATTTATGGCAATTCTTCTGTAATCAAAACATTTTCATTAATTAGACATACATGACACATATTGTTCATGACAGTCATTAGGTAAATTTACATTATTAAAAAAAAGCCGTTAAGTTTTTAAAAATCATTTTCCACTCAACCATTAGACTCTAAACATAACAATACACTGTAAATTTTTTTTATTTTATGATTTTAGAAGGTCGAGTTTTTTAGTCGTTAATTAAACTTCAACTTGATTGATGGCTTATGTAAACTTCAAAAGACGTTCTGTTTTGTCAGTTTAGGGTAGCCGTTAGCCGCCTAATTGGTCAACTCATATGTGTTCTTCGATAAACGTGGTCGTGTTACTTATTAAAGCATAGAAGAGATAAGAAGATGAAGAAATAGGAAAGAATGCTTAAGTGGCCTCTCTGGGATCCATACTGAATCGCTCATAGGCAAGTATGAACGAGTATGACGTCCGTAACTTCCTTCTGCACGCCCTAACGAACCCCGCTATAGTCGTTGCGGAGAATTCCCATTTTACTGGCGAATACGCCAAGGTATGCACTGTGCCTCGTAACGGCTGCAACCAGGTTGCGTAGCTGGTTCCGAGGCACTTCAATGATCTAACCCGTACACCGATGATCATATGAGGGCCACACCATCCTCGTGTTAGAGCAAATTGGTACACTTTGACATCTGTCGTTGGCGATATGTAATAGCGAAGCTTCACTCCGCCACTTACTCGCATTGAGCGGAATATCAGTCGTATGATCGATCTGGCTAATTCATCGTCAACACAGATTGAAGTGTCTCGCCTTCTTAATTAGAGACGCCCGGCATCATTGAAAAATTATAGATGTGGTAGTAACACCCGCCAGCGATTTAACAGCTGCTTGGTTGTCGGTTAAAGCACAGGAGGGGCCCCCATCCCACCCGTTACCCGTTTAATGGCCATGATCTCGGGCTGAAATATGCTACACTGGTCCGGTAGCCAAATGGTGTCTGTAATCCAGTTAAATCATAAAAAACGCCACCTCTCACTCATAAAAAACGCCACAACCCTTCTATGAAACACGATTTTGAACGAGGGTGTAGGGGTGCAGTAGTCAATGTTCGCTGCGGCACCTAGATGCCCCAAAATTCTTGCATGTCCGTATGGTTTGTACGTCCATGAATTATAGACTGTTGACTCATAAAAAACGCCACTCCCACTCGGCCGTCCATTTTGGAGCCTTCAGTGAAAAACTCAAGTGTCTTGTCAGGTATGTGTAGATCCTGCGTGCAAACGGACCTGTTAAATATTTCTATGAAACACGATTTCGAACGTGGGTGTAGGGGTGCAGTAATCAATGTTCGCTGTGGCACCTAGATGCCACAAAATTCTTGCGGGTCCGTATGGTTTGTACATCCATGAATTATAGAGAAGCGGCTGTATTCCTGGCTAGTTGTCTTGCGAGAAGGTCTACTGGCAGCCAGTGAACCATTACGAGCAGACCTTTCGGCAAAGAGAACGAAGGGCGCCCGTTACTATCAGGAGCCTATTGAATGTCATTCGATGAGTGAGCTTCCCTGTCGCCACCCACTAAATGTATACCCCAGACATAAATATGGGCCTGATGACAGGGTTGTTGATTCACGTTGGCGATATGTAATAGCGAAGCTTCACTCCGCCTCTTACTCGCATTGAGCGGAATATCAGTCGTATGATCGATCTGGCTAATTCATCGTCAACACAGATTGAAGTGTCTCGCCTTCTTAATTAGAGACGCCCGGCATCATTGAAAAATTATAGATGTGGTAGTAACACCCGCCAGCGATTTAACAGCTGCTTGGTTGTCGGTTAAAGCACAGGAGGGGCCCCCATCCCACCCGTTACCCGTTTAATGGCCATGATCTCGGGCTGAAATATGCTACACTGGTCCGGTAGCCAAATGGTGTCTGTAATCCAGTTAAATCATAAAAAACGCCACCTCTCACTCATAAAAAACGCCACAACCCTTCTATGAAACACGATTAGTCAATGTTCGCTGCGGCACCTAGATGCCCCAAAATTCTTGCATGTCCGTATGGTTTGTACGTCCATGAATTATAGACTGTTGACTCATAAAAAACGCCACTCCCACTCGGCCGTCCATTTTGGAGCCTTCAGTGAAAAACTCAAGTGTCTTGTCAGGTATGTGTAGATCCTGCGTGCAAACGGACCTGTTAAATATTTCTATGAAACACGATTTCGAACGTGGGTGTAGGGGTGCAGTAATCAATGTTCGCTGTGGCACCTAGATGCCACAAAATTCTTGCGGGTCCGTATGGTTTGTACATCCATGAATTATAGAGAAGCGGCTGTATTCCTGGCTAGTTGTCTTGCGAGAAGGTCTACTGGCAGCCAGTGAACCATTACGAGCAGACCTTTCGGCAAAGAGAACGAAGGGCGCCCGTTACTATCAGGAGCCTATTGAATGTCATTCGATGAGTGAGCTTCCCTGTCGCCACCCACCAAATGTATACCCCAGACATAAATATGGGCCTGATGACCATGTATGTATGGGCCTGACGACCACGTTGAATAGCCAATTAACATTCTGGGACGTAAAACCCCAGTTGCTTTTCCAATGACCTTCTTACAGCAACAGATTGCAGCATTTGTTCTTTTGACCTAAGTGTCCATGTTTCAAAGTAGCTTTATCAGTTTATGTTAACATAATGTCAATTAACATATTGTGGCCATAGTTTGATTGGAAAATGTTGCCGATTTTAACTTAAATTCAAGTTAAATAAACAACATGTGATTAGTAGAATTCATATACCACACATAAACCATCATCAAATCTAATTGAATTATCAAAAACTTGCCCTAAGTTATTTAAACTCTTTTAACATTTATAACGAACGTATGCGCATGCGCGAAAACTCACGTTTATCATTTTTTATTTCAATTTACTACTACTAATGTTTGGTATCGATCGACTGTTTCACATTGTTGATGGTTGTAAAATGATAAAAGAAACATTTATGACTTTTGATCTTATCTGGTTGATGACGCTATTTTTTATACCCTCCACTCTAGTGATAGAGGGTATGTATAAGTTTGTCATTCCGTTTGTAACTCATCGAAATGGGACCCCATAAAGTGTATATATTAATGATCAGTGATCGATTACCAAACATTCTAGCGATGTCCGTCTGTATGTCTGCGGAAATGGCGACCACGCCCAAAGTATTAGGTTATTGAAACATAACACATTTACTTGTTGGTGCTCCGAGAAGTTTTGTATTGCATTTGAGTGATATCGGTTCAGCGGTTCAAAATTTATGAACAAAAATGTAAATACACCTCGAAAATTTTGGTACATTCAACATAACCTTAAAATACAAAATGCTTTAATTCGGCTGCTGGTTGACAATTGAACATCAAATGGTGCTTAAACAAGTACGAACACATTTTTTTTTACAAAAAAATTAAAAAATCGCGGATTTTTTTTCATTAAATTTTTTTTTTTTTAAATTTTGTTTTCAAAAGCAATTTCTTTTTAAATAAAGTTTTTTTAAATAATCTTTTGTATTGTGGAGGGTATCAACACATTCGGCATGGCCGAATTTAACTTTTTTATTTTTTATTATTTACATCTATTGATCAAGCGAGGTCTAATAGCGGTTCACACATGCTTTGTCATCATTTTGTCATAATTTGAAATGGTAACAAACCACAAATTTCATTCAATTTCAATCAAAATAAACCTCAAATACATAAATAAACAAAATAAAAGTTCAACTTTAAAATTTTATTTATGTAATAATAGTCAAATAAATTTTTGTTGCCTGTTTTGAGTAGTTTTTTATTATTTGACGCGATCATTATGAATCTTAAAACAAACTTAAAATTACAGGTGTTTTTTTACACATATTAGAGTAACACTTATTTCTAAAAAGTTTAATAGATGTCTATAGGCAAGTATTTTATTAAAATAACACAGGCCTACACAATTTGAAAAAAAAGGTTAAAACCCCGGGACAGAAGTATACTTTCCCAAAGGTTCGAGTTCCTCTGAATCCGAATCTGTACTCAGAAATTTCCATCACATCAGGTTTTCGAGATATCTTAGCTTAAAGTTAAAAAAAAAAACTGTTTTCGCCATATTTGAGAGGTTATAACTGCTCAAATCCACCTTTATTTATAAAACCTGTAATGACGTCTGTAAGTCCTACAAATTACCTTTAAAATAAATGTTAGCGTCCAACCTGAATCAAATTACGTCGCGTAAGGCGTAACGCCCAATAATTTTTCGTTTCTAATATTTAAATGTGAGTTACCTAAATCAAACGGACGTAAAAATTTAAAATTTGATGTGTTTGTTTTTGTTTTTTTTTACGTCTTGCGCTACGCATTTGATTCTGGTTCGACCCTTAAACCTTTAAAATACCTTGTTCCATGTCTGAGATTTGAAAAATTCGGGTTTTCGCTATATTCATGGTATTTTCGCTCAGAATTTGCCTATCACATAGGTTTTTCGAGATATCTTAGCTTTAAGTTAAAAACCCCTGTTTTTCACCATATTCGAGACGTTATAACTGCGTGAATCCACCTTTATTTATAAAACCTGATATGTCGTCCGAAAACACCACAAATTAACTTTAAAATGGATGTTTAACCTTTGTAATATATTGTTCCATCTCTGAGATATCTTCACATGAAGTTTGAAATACCTGGGGTTTCGCTATATTCATCGTATTTCAACCCGGGTATTTCAAACTTCTGGTGATGGAACAATATATAACAAAGGTTAAACATTAATTTTAAAGGTAATTTGTGGTACTTTAAGACTACATATCAGCTTAAATAAAATGGATTCGCGCAGTTATGTATAATGTCTCGAATATGGCAAAAATCGGTTTTTTTCAACTTCAAGCTAAGATATCTCGAAAACCCGATGTGATTCTGAGATCAGATTCGGATTCAGCGCAACTCAAACCCTTAGGAAAATATACTCTGGTAAATCGGTTAAAAATTTGTTGGCCTGTGTAATCGAATGTGGATTATACTATGTTCAGATTGGCCACGAAACCCCGTTGAAACCTCGTATTTTCATTTTTAAAACTTACCTGTTCACACTCAACAATATTGACACTTATATAGGTTTCGGGAACTTTCACACAAAAAATATCCTTATTAATCTAATTTAATTACGCGGAAATTATTTTTTTATACGTTTTTATTTTTTTTTTATTCCAAATTAGTAGAGTTGTCAAAACCGATTTCCGAAGTATTCGAAAAATCGATTTTTTTCTATTTTTCCGGTTTTTTAAAACCGGTTTTTAAAAAAGGCCGGTTTTCGAAGTATTCGAGAAACCGATTTTTTTGTCTCGAATAACCGACTTTTTTATATTTATTTTTTTTTTTTTGTTATTTTGCATTCAGTGTCGTTTTTTAGTAGCCACCTCAAAACTTTGAAGAACAGTTTAATTATACCTTAGATAAATTCAAAATTCCGAATTGAAAGAGGATTTTACTAGATGCTGCATAGATACATTATCTAAAAGATCTTCCAAATTAGATCTGCTTTACAAGGCATTACTGAAATGTAATGGGCGTATGATACTTGCATTTTTCAAGTGAATTTCGATAGCTTTAACAAAAAATTTTAAATTTATCGTAGTTCCAAAAACCCTAATAAAGTTAGCAACTTGTAACACCCATAACCCAACCTCAACGATTAGTGAATGTGTTTTTTCAGTATTATTATACCCTCCAAGATGCAAAAAATAAAAATTTTGCAGGTGCGTTGTATTTTTTTTTTTGGGGGGGGGGGCTGTTGCATGGAATGGGACATTGGGGGACACCTTGGTCTTCCCGGTAAATGTTTTCAAGTTGATTTGTAATGCTTTTGGTGCTATAGTAATACAATGTTATCATTACTTAAACTATTTTTTATATACACGCCCACAAAAGGGGACTAGCCGAAAAAAAAAATTTTAATCCCCAAGGTCCAAGTGATAAACTTTGAACTTCTTCTACCATAAAACATTTCTTTTTGCTTCACAAAAATACAAAAAACATGTTAAAAAGTGTCGTTTTTCGAGGGGGAACTTTTTCCCCATGGTCCGATTTTGTCCATTTACGAACGTAGCCGGCCTATGACCATGAGACATTTTTATTTTGGACAGAATCGTGTTTTATACAGACGGACATGCTTTGTCATATGTATGAATGAAAAAAAAAAATACTGAAAAATTAATTGATAAAAAAATTTTAGTACAAACAAAATTTTAGTAAAAAAAATTAAAAAAAAATCATTTGAATTTGTTTCCAGTTTCATTCCATGTTCTATTCCCTGTTCCATTCAATTTCGTTCAATGTGGTGTTCATTCCTTTTTCTATGGATCAGATCAATAAAAATAATCATTTTACCCTTATTTTGTTTCAAAAAAAATATATAAAGTGCCCCTTTAACTCCTTAGGAATCAGAATTTAAAAAAAAATCTTTTGGGAATGTTTTTTTTTCGCTAAACGATCCTACGTTCCAAATTTCAAGTTTACAGTACCATTATTTCAGATAATACGAAAAGTACCAAAGAGCTCGATTTTACTCCCTTAAAATCAAAATTTCGAAAAAAATACTTTTTACAGATTTTTTTCTGTTGTTGGATCCTACATTCCTAATTTTAAGATTTTATGACCTCTATTTAAGAAAATATATACAGTACCAAAAAGTAATTTTTAGGGGGATTTTTCCCCCGATAGAGGATGCTACATTCCAAATTTCAAGTTAATAGGCTCATTATTTAAGAATATATAATTCCCTTTTTTAATTAATTTCCTTAGGAATCAGAATTTCCAAAAGTTATTCTTTTAGGAATATTTTATTTCGCTAGACAATCTTACATTCCAAATTTCCATCATAATTATTTCAGAAAATAAAAAAAGGTACCATATTACTCGTTTTTATCCCCTTAGATCGGAATCGGAATTTCCAAAAAAGTATATTTTTCATAGTTTTTTTTCTGTTATTGGACCCTACATTCCTAATTTTAAGTTCTTATGACCCTTATTTAAGTATGGGATGCTACAACCAAAATTTCAAGCTAATAAAACAATTATTTAAGTATATATAAAAAGTATCAAAATACCTTTTTTACCCGTTTTACCCCCATAGATATATATATTCCAAATTTCAAGTATCTAGCTTCAGTGGATTGTGGAAATATAAAAAGTACCAAAATACCCTATTCCATAGAATCCTATTCCTATTCCCTAGAATCAACATTTCCAAAAACTCAGCCTTAAACGAATCAATATTTCGGGAGGCGCATCTACATTCCAAACTTCAAGTCCCCATTTCGTTCCCTGTTTTATTCCATTTGATTCCCTTTTCCATTCCGATTAGTCCTAAGTGGCTTTCATTCCGTTCCGAATATGCGCTTACATGAGCTACAAAAACAGAAAATTCTTTGCCTTCTTTAGAAATCTTTTTGTCGCTAAATGACCCTGCATTCCAAACTTAAAGTTTCCAGCACCATTATTTCAGGAATTATAATAAGTAGCAAAATACACTTTTTTACCCCCCTTAGAATCGGAATTTCGAAAAAGTACTTTTTCAGAATTTTTCCCGTTGTTGGAACTAACATTGTAATACTTTTTTGTAGTACCTTAATTTCAAAAAATTTAGAAAGTACCAAAGTACAATTTTTTACCACTTTTAACCCTTAGGATTTCCACAAAGTACTTTTTTTGGGAATGTTTTTCCGTTAGAGGATCCTACATTCCAATTTTCAAATTAATAGGATTTTTTTTTCGGAATTTCGAAAAAGTATGTTTTCAGAATTATTTCCGTTGTTGGAACCACCATTGCAAATTTTAATATTTTTGTAGGACCTTAATTTAAAAAAATATGAAAAGTACCAAACTACCATTTTTACCACTTTTTACCCTTAGGAGTCTGAATTTCCAGAGAGTACTTTTTTGGGGGAATGTTTTTCCGTTAGAGGATCCTACATTCCAATTTTCAAATTAATAGGATTTTTTTTTCAGAAAAAATAAAAAGTACCAAAGTGCTCGCTTTTTACCCCATTAGAATCGGTATTTCGAAAAAGTACTTTTTCAGAATTTTTTCCGTTGTTGGAAACAACATTACAAATTTTAATTTTTTTGTAAGACTTTAATTTCAAAAAATATAAAAAGTACCAAAGTACAATTTTTTACCCCTTTTTACCCTTAGGAATCCGAATTTCCAGAACGTACTTTTTTGGGGAATGTTTTTCCGTTAGAGGATCATACATTCCAATTTTCGAATTAATAGGATTTTTTTTAGAAAAAATAAAAAGTACCAAAGTACTCGCTTTTTTACCCCCGTTAAAATCGAAAATTCGAAAAAGTCCGTTTTCAGAATTTTTTCAGTTGTTGCAAATTTTAATATTTTTGTAGGACCTTAATTTCAAAAAATTTAAAAAGTACCATTTTTTACCCCTTTTTACCCTTAGGAATCCGAATTTCCAGAAAGTACTTTTTTTCGTTATTTCAAAAGTATGTTTTTTCGTTATTTCAAATTTCGAATTAATTTGATTTTTTTTTCAGAAAAAATAAAAAGTACCAAAGTAGTCGCTTTTTCCCCTTTTTCAAACCTTCGTTTTTACCCCTTAAAATCAACATTTTCAATAACCCAGCCTTAGCGGATATGTATTCCAGGAGGTGAAACTACAATCCAAATTGCAAGACTCTTGCTTCAGTGGTTTGGGCTGTGGGATGATGCGTGATTAGTATGTCAGTCAGTTATCAGTCAGTCACGTAACTTCTTTATATATATAGATAAAAAGTACCAAAGTACATTTTTTTACCCCCTTAGAATCAACATTTCCAAAATCGCAGCAAAATCGGTATTTTGTAAAAGTACTTTTTCAGATTTTATTTTTGTTGTTGGAAACAACATTGCTTATTTTAATTTTTTTGTAGGACTTTAATTTCAAAAAATATAAAAACTACCAAAGTACAATTTTTTACCCCTTTTTACCCTTAGAAATCCAAGTTTCCAGAAAGTACTTTTTTTGGGAATGTTTTTCCGTTAGATGATCCTACATTCTAATTTTCGAATTAATAGGATTTTTTTTTAGAAAAAATAAAAAGTACCAAAGTACTCGCTTTTTTACCCCCCTTAGAATCGGAATTTCGAAAAAGTACGTTTTCAGAATTTTTTCCGTTATTGGAACCACCATTGCAAATTTTAATATTTTTTTGTAGGACCTTAATTTCAAAAAATATAAAAAGTACCAAAGTACCATTTTTTTACCCCTTTTTTCCCTTAGGAATCCGAATTTCCAGAAAGTTCTTTTTTTTGGGAATGTTTTTTCGTTAGAGGATCCTACATTTCAAATTTCAAAATAATTGGATTTTTTTTTTTTTTCTTAGAAAAAATAAAAAGTACCAAAGTAGTCGCTTTTTCCACATTTTCAACCCCTCGTTTTTACCCCTTAAAATCAACATTTCCAAAAACCCAGCCTTAGTGGATATGTATTCCGGGAGGTAAAACTACAATCCAAATTTCAAGACTCCAGCTTCAGTGGTTTGGGCTGTGGGATGATGCGTGATTAGTATGTCAGTCAGTCATCAGTCATCAGTCAGTCACGTAACTACTTTATATATATAGATTGATTTATTTATTTTTTTTAATTTGTCATTTTTCCATTTTCTCTATTTCTTGTTGTCGCACAGTGGTAAAAATATGTATAATTATGAAATTTAAAAGGTTTCGATCGTACTTTCGTTGAAACCTCACTACAAAAAGGTTTCAATTTGTGAGGGAAAATACGTAATTTCAAACGAGGTTTGGCACGAAACCCCGTTTAACGAGGTTTCGAGTCCAATCTGAACGTACTATTAGCAGAAATACACGAAGGGTTAAAAGTTGTAAACGAGACGGCAAGGGACGTTGAATTGGCTTTAAATGTTACCAAATTTATTTATATGGTTTTTGGACTTCAGTTATACAATTTTATCATTATCCAAATTATTTTTTTTATGTCCAATCCAACGAAAGTGGGCGGACCAAAAAAAGGAGAATTATCTAACTAATCCTGTAAAACATGTGTGTTTTCAGAGGTTAGTTTAGTTCTTCAATAGAAACTTTACCTCCTGGTTCGATTTTCCTAATTTGAGAACTTATTCAGTGTTCTAGCTTTTTTATTTTGTAATGCATCATGCACAGAAAATAAAATCGTCAAATTTAAATCAACATACATGAATTGTAAATCAACCAAACATGATATCAACCAAACATTTAGTAATAACGGCCGCCTGTTAGTCCATAATACAAAACTTCGATTTTGTTTTCAACAAACTCAGTCAAGTAATTTTATTACAAAATTCTCAAAATTCTTGTGTTTGTTAAATTTCTTTGTTGAAAAAATTGCATTTGTCAGATCAACAAATACTGTTTGTTGAATTTCTTTGTTGAAAAAAAAATAAGATTTTTTACTTTTGTCAGATCAACAAATTGTGTTTATTGAATTTCTTTGTTGAAAAAAAAACAAAATTCCCTTTTTCAACAATCAAAATTTACAAAAGTTTGTTGATATTACAAATTTCCGTATAGGAGCACTTTCAGTGAAAAAATTAATTGTATTCACAAATATGGCGGTCAATATAACAATTCGTTTTTTTTTTTTGTTTTCCTACAGAGACAGACGGACATTCATATAATGTCTCTTAATCAAGGTGGGTTACCGTAACGAATAACGGTAAGGGTAACGGTAACGGTATCTAATTTTTATTTATTTCGGTAAAGGTAACGGTAAGTGTTTTCAAATCGTTTCGGTAACGGTATGTACCGGTACCGAACCAACCAAACCGGTACGTACCGGTATTATTAATTTAGTTAAAAATTTGAAAAAAGATAGAACTGAAAGCTAAAAATATTTTATAGACCCAAAAACCAGTATAGATTTGATATGATTATTATTTTTGTCATTTATTTTATGATAATTTGCAAATTATAAATTTAAAATTATGTTAGCAATTTGATTTTATTTTTTTGTTCGTTAAAATCCCTTAAAACAGGTAAAATTTTGAATACCGGTACAATACTGGTAACTTCTAATAATTATAACGGTAACGGTAAGGGTAACGGTATTCTAAAAATATTTTTAGCGGTATCGGTAACGGTAACGGTATTCGATTTGAAAGGGTTTTGAATCGGTAACGGTATAATAAGGGTAACGGTAACCAACCATGGTTTTAATATAAGAAGAAACGTTTTTTTAATGCCTATCCAATGGTGGCAAATCCTTGTAAAAATTCGGCTTCGTTAAATATTTTTTTCATGAAAATCTGTAAATTTTGGGGGGTATTTATGCGAAGACATGTACCTACGATATCCATATAAATACGAAATAATCTTAATTATTTTTTGCTCTAGACGATATTCCTGTTAGTTCGGGAGTTATCGAAATTTTCCCGAAGGTCCACATTGTCTCTTTTTTATATATTTTAAGTTTCAGGTAAATCGGTTCATAAGGTCTGAGATACTTCCCTTGTAAGCCAGTGTTCTAGCTCTTTTATTTTGGACTGCATCATGTCCTCCATAGACAGACGGACATTCATATAATGTCTCTTAATCGATTAAAATATTATTTGAAATTTAGAAATGCCAATTAGATTTCTAAGATCCCATTTGAATTTTAAGCATTATTTACACATGCACTCAAAATAATACATTAGTAGATTTACTAATTTTTTTTTGCTAATGCTGGTTAGCTAACTTTTAGCAAATTTTTAGTTGAGATTAGCATGTTAGCAAAAATATCTTGTAAACTTCATTTAGCGCATTAGCAATTTAAAACAAAATTTGATCTAATTTTTTTTGTTAAATTTAAAATTGAGTTGACCAAATTTTTACAAGCTTTTTAGCTAATATTAGCAAAAATAAATGGTAAATTTTTTTTTATTTTCAGAAAAATTAAAATGCCCCTATCTCGAAAACTAAGACAGATAGAGCAAAATGGAGGCCATTTTTGGTTCTCGGGCTCTCACATGTGTGGACCCTAATGGGTCCCAACTTTGGATCCAAAAAGTTAGCATTCCCGAAAATTTTAAAATGCTCATATCTCGGTAAATATTGCCGACACAACAAAAAGTCCAAAAGCATTTTTGTAGCTTTCAACACGTAGAACAAGACCGCAAAATAATCAAAAGCTCTCCGAGTAATATTTTCGAAGTTATCGAGTTTTGTAATTCTCAAAACCCCGGTGGTCCCCTAAAATCACGTATCTCAAAAACTAAGCAAAGTAGAGCGAAACGGACACAAATTTTGGATCAAAAACTATGACGAATTTTAAGGAACCCAACTAGTTCTAGGCACATCGGGGTCTGGACCTATCGGGTCCGAACGCAATGGGGTCCTCAAATGTGTATGAACCAAGTTGAAATAAAAAAAAATTCAGTTAACTAATTTTTGGCAAAACATTTTTGCTATCTTTAATGTAAATGTAAAACTTACCAAAAAAATTGTGGGTTCAAAATCAGCAAATTTTCTTGTAGATTTACAAGCTTTTTTTGCTAACATCACAGTTTTTTTTTTGAATGTGGCAATAATTAAAAAAAAACTTGAACATTAAAGGGTTAAATGCGATGTGTGAGGTAGAACAATAAAAAATACTGTGCCATACAATTGTACATAATGTGTTTTGAGTGTTTGTGCTTAGTTTTAATAATTAAGATCATACAAAAAAATTAATAATATTTTGTTTATTACTTTTTTTTTTGTTATGCATAAGTTGTTTTTTATTTAGGTTCCTAATTGTTTTATATTTATTATTTTGGTGTGAGAAAAAATTAAATGTTTAAATTTTTTTATTGAGAAAATTCTACTTATTGGCGTAGAACAAATTTATTAACGCATTTTGATTTAACTACCCGATAAAAAAAAAAAAACTTATGTATATAAGATTTTTGTTGTTGAAATAAATCATGACCCATAATTCGTTTGGCGCAGTTGAAAGCCTCCGTGATTTAAGTAATAGAAGTTTACCTTTTTATACCCAACTATTGTATGGAGTATACGCACTTGGGTATTTTTTGTGTAACGCATCGAAATATCGTGTGGAGTAGAGTTGTGTCGTTCACGAACGAACTAGTTCAATTGAACTACCCAGCAGAAATAAATCGAGATTTTGGCGACACAGCATCTGTTTATAGCATACCGTAGCGCATCCAAAGAGCGCTCTTAGGGATGCAGTAAAAGGAAGGGGAAAAAATTTTAATTTTTTTTTAAGATTTTTTATATAAAACTTATAATGTGTAATTATTTTTTGATAAAATTTCACACTTGCTTTCCTTTTTAATATTTTTAACACTTTTTGAATAAAAAAACATGAGTTTTAGACAAAGACACATGATTTGACTGCATCATTATTGCGCATTAATCAGCGCTGCAAAGAGCGCTTCAATCATAGCATCTTTGACCGCTGTTCCCAAAAAAAATCCCATAAAAAATGTGAAAATGAAAATTTCCGATATTTTTTGATGTTCACTTCCGATTTTTTTTTTTCATTTTGTTTCACATAAAGTTTTGTAAAGTAAAACGAATGAATTTTTTTGTTATATTTTTTTAAATTTTAGTTATTTGATTTAAACTTTGAACAGACAAGGAAAAAATTCGAATTTTATTTAAAATTCATAAGGTATTTGAAATAAAATTTTTGTTTAAATAAAATTCTCAAAAACATTTGAATTTTATTATTTCCAAAAATAAAATTCTCAAAAAAAAAAGAATTTTATTTTTGGTTTAATTTTATTTTACTTTTGGTTTGAATATTTATTTGTTCAAAATATATTTGTTATTATGGAAATAAAATTCTTTTTTTTATTAATAAAATTCTTTAAAGAATTTTAAATAAATTTTTTTTGAATTTTATTTCTTCTAAGAATTGAAAATAAAATTTTTAAGAATTATATTTAAAATTCTTTCTTGAATTTTTTGAAAAATTCAAAATTGAATTTTATCAATAACGAATTTTAAATTTTATTGTTTTTCCTTGTCTGACTTTGAATGAACCCGTAAACAAACACCAAACTCGATTTCATGTGATTCGGAAAATATCATGTGATTTGAAAAGTTTTGAAAGACATAACAGAGGCATTTAACACATTTTAAATGATGATAAATAGGCCAACCAAAAAACAGCCAATGCTTATTTGTTATTTCGATGAATAAACCGATTTGGATTAAACACAAACTCTTAATCACGAAAAAACAGAAAAACTAAGATACATTTGTTATAACTTCTTTTGAATATTTTTTCATTTATTGGTAAATTTTTTGTTTTTTATCTCACTTTTACATTTTAATTTTAGAACTTTAATTTTAGAAAATACAAATTTTATTACAAAATCAGCGCTAAAAAGATACATGAATTTACAGCATCTTTATTCTGCTTAAATCAGCTCTACAAAGATACATGAATTCACTGCATCTTTAATCTGCTTAAATCAGCGCTAAAAAGATACATGAATTTACAGCATCTTTATTCTGCTTAAATCAGCGCTCTAAAGACACGTGATTTCAGTGCATCTAAAGAGCGCTGTTTCTGTGTATCCAACTAGCGCTCTAAAGTGGGACATCGCCTTAGAGAATCATGCATGAATTCAGCGCAATTGGATGCGCTCCTTTACTCAAGTTCCCCTTCCAAAAGCTGCTGAACGTTCAGCAAAATTTCTGCTGGGTATTCACTTAACTGAGCGGTTTATCTAGTTCATTCATTTCAGCTCTTTTCGTTCATTCAGCTCAATTGGTCATAACTTCATTTTGTTCTTTCAGTTCCGTCGTTCAATTTTTTATTTTTTGATGAAAAAATTCAATATTAGAAAAGTTTTTAAGAATTGCCAAATTTCATATTTAAATAAAAATATCCATGGAAAAAATTAGAGAATTTGAATTTTTTTCTTTTAAATTAAAGCTAATTAAGTACTTTATCAATTCTCTATACAATAGTTTTCAATCTGATTATCGTCTTAGATTCTATTTATTTCGCCAAACGAAAAAATACGGGTCAGCTTAATTTTTACAGAGAATATTACACTCAAAAAAAATTTGTAAAATTACAAGAAAAATTTGTTACGTTTTTTTTGTTGCTACTATTCCTAGTAATTTTACAAGCTTTTTACCAAAAATGTTGTAATTTTACAAGGGTTTTTACCAATAAATTTGTAAATTTACAATTTTTTTATGCGATAAAATTTACAATGCATTTTTGTAACTTTACTAGATTTTTTGCTACCTCCTATTTTACGAGAATTCCCAGTAAAAACGAGATTTTTGTGATTTTAATAGATTTTTTTTGTAAAATTATTTTGTAAATTTTTAAAATTACAAAAAAAATTTTAAATTACCAAAAAAAAATTTAAATTTCGATCCAATTTTTTTTTGTTAAAAAACAAGGAAAACTGTCAAATAATGGTAAAATGGGATTAGGAGACTTTTTCTAGTAATTTGACAAGGTTTTTTTTTGTGTATGTATGGTTTTGGCGGTCGTACGTACACTAAAAAAAACCTTGTAAAATTACAAGAAAAACTTGTAATTTTTTTTGTTTGCTACCTCCTATTTGACAAAAATTCCTAGTAACCTTACAAGATTTTTACCAATAATTTTGTAATTTTACAAGGTTTTTATTAATAAAATTGTAAATCTACAAATTTTTTGACACGATAAAATTTACAAAGAGGTTTCGTAATTTTACTAGATTTTTTGCTACCTCATATTTTACGAGTAGTAGTAATTTTACAAGCTTTTTACCAATAATTTTGTAATTTTACAAGCTTTTTACCAATAAAATCGTAAATTTACAGTTTTTGGCGCAATTAAAATTACAAGGAATTTTCGGGAATTTACTAGATTTTTTTTGTAAAATTATCTTGAAAATTTGTAAAATTACAAAAAAAATTATAGAATTACAAAAAAAGGTAAATTTCGATTTGTTAAAAAACAAGGAAACCTGTCAAATAGTGGTAAAATGAGATTACGAGACTTTTCCTAGTAATTTGACAAAGTTTTTTTTTGTGTGTAGGTATATGAACTTAAGTTTTTTCCTCAAAAATTGTTTTTCCTAAATTTTAGTTATGTCTTTTTTTCAGTGTATTATACGCTTTCAATTTATCTGCGTAATCCCAATATTTATGGGAAAATCACAATATTTATGTGGAAACGGACATAATCTCCATGGGTATTGAGACTGTTTTAAAAGTGGATCTGTTCGGTCGCAATCCCTATTTCCATTATGGGGGTAATTTCCATGTCCAGAATAGTTTTCTTGTTATAAATATGTCATTAACTGTTTGTAATTTATTTAAAAAGTTTTACGTTTTGTCGTTTTTAAAAGAAAAAAACATTTGGTCAATGTTCAGTTTTTTAAAATGACTATTTATGTTCTTTGTTTTTAAAATAACAACATTAAAAATAAAGACTTTCATTAGCATTAAATTTTTTAAGTCATTTATTTTTGTTCTATAAGTAAAAATAACTGATTCTTCTTTAATTTTTAATGATTTGTGTACGTTATTTTTATTGTTTTAATTGTTGGCATTTTTTAAAGAGAAGTCATTAGTTTTTACCCACTTGTGTTGGTTATTTTCTTGTAGACGAAAAATTCTTTATAGAAATATAAAAACATGTTTGTATAAAGTGACTTTGACACGATGGGTAAAGTGTCTGGCCAGAATGTAGTTGATTGCGGGATCGATTCCCCAAAAATTGTATTACAAATTTTTTTAAATGAAATTCAATAGAAAAGTTGTAAAAAAACATTAATAACACAGGCACACAAAAAAAAAAAAGTGGCCAGACCCAGAGGGTAGACCCAGTTATTTCTAGGTTTTTGGGGACGCTGAATCCGAATATGACCATTAAAAATCATTTCAATTGCCAGTTTTCTCCCTACCGCCCTCCTATAACCCCCCAGAGGATTGACTTTTAATTCTCATAGAAACTTAAAATTAATGTGTAGTTTTATGTTTTTTTGGCAGTTGAAACCTAAAAAGACAGCAAAAAAATTATGTGACCCTTCCCTCAACCGCTAGCACGCCCTTACAACCCCCTGAAGGGGGATGAATTTTGAGTGTTTATACAAAATTAAGATGTATATGGATTTCTATGTTTTTTGGACCGCTAAAACCGAATATGACTACAAAAAATGTATAATTCGCCTCCCTCACTCCCTAGCACCCCTTACTACGCCCTATAGGGGATTTAATTTTGAAATTTTCATTAAAACTTTAATCAAATTTAATCAAAATTAAATCCCCTGTAAGGTGTAGCAAGGGGTACTAGGGAGTTTGGGAGGGGTATTATACACTTTTTGTAGTCATATTCGGTTTTAGCGGTCCAAAAAACATAGAAATCCATATACATCTTAATTTTGTATAAACACTCAAATCATAATTCACATAATTTTTTTGTTATCATTTTAGGGTTTAGCTGGCAATTGAACATAAAAGTGCACATTCATTTTAAGTTTGTAGGACAGTTAAAAGTCAATCCTCCCGGGGGTTAATGGGGGGCGGTAGGGGAAAAACTGGCAATTGAAATGATTTTTTATGGGCATATTCGGATTCAGCGACCTCAAAAACCTAGAAATAATTGGGTCTACCCTCTGGGTCTGGCCACTTTTTTTTTTTTTGTGTGCATGTGTAATGAATTATTTCGTAGGTATTTTTTTTTAATTTGTTGGTAAAAATAACATAAAAATCATTAATTTTTAACGTTTCGTAGGTTATTTATTTTCGAATTTGTTGGTAAAAAAATGAAAGTGACGTTATTTTTTAATGTTCAATGTTGTTTATTTTAGAAAATTTTATTAACATTAAAAAATAAATGTTGATTTTTGTTAAAACAAATGAATAATTACTGCGATGGTTTTCAAATGTTTTATCACTGGTTTTAAATATGTTTTTCATTTGTTTTTGCCTACAAAATATTTTGAGTGTACACCTTATTTAAAACAATTTATTATAATTATATTTACTCGGGCAATTATTTAATATTTTTATGATTTAACAATAATTGTTGAAAAAAAATATAATACTTCGTTTTATTTGAAAGATAGAGGGTGGTTTTGAATAATTAATGTGAGAGTCGTTTAGGTATTTATGTTAAAAGATATTTTTAAACAATACATAATTTCTTTTTTATGCTAAAATAATATGCACTAAAATGTTTACATAAACATACACTCAAAAAAACAAACTGGTAAAACGCCTGGTAAAATGCCTTGTAATCCCGTTCTACCAATATTTAACAATTTTCATTGTTTTTTAACAAAAAATCTTGTACTTTGCTCAAACGAGAACTACAGTTTTATTGGTAATTTTACAATTTATTTTCGTAACTGTATTCTACCATTTTGAACGGTTATTTTACAAAAAAAAAATAATTTTACAACAAAGTTTTTATTACGAGGATTCTAGTTGATTTACAAAAAAAAACTGTTATTTTACAAAAATTATGTTATACGAGAATTTATATTGTTAAACAAAATAAAAACATTTTTTTTTTTGTAAATTTTTTATTTTTTTTTTAGTTTTCCAAGTCCCGGACAATTTTTTTTTTTATTGAAAAATATTTAAAAAAAAAGTTGACAAAATTTTAAAAAATTTGTTACGAGAATTCTAGTTAATTTAAAACACAAAAAACAGTTATTTTACCAAAAAAAAATATTACGAGGATTTATGTTGTTTAACAATTTTTTTTTTGTGTAAATTTACCATTTTGATTTGTAAATTTACCATTTTTTTAAACATATTTACCATTTTTTCTTGTAAGTTTACCATTTTTTTTTTATTTTTCCGGTTTTAAAACAATATTTTTACCAATAAAATTGTTTATTTTACCAATTTTTGTCGCATTCAAAATTACGAGGAAATCCTCGTAATTTTACGAGAATTTTACCTACCTCCTATTTTACGAGAATGGCCTCGTAAAATCACGAGATTTTTTGGTAATTTTACAAGGTTTTTTTTGGAGTGTACATACATACATATTAACAACAACAAAACGGATTTATTATTTATTTATTGTATTTATAAATAAACAAAATTTTTATTAAGGAAAAATATGAGTTGTTTACAAAAACATATAAGTGCCGCTTTAGTATAAGTATTGGGGTAGAGCAAATTTAGTTTTTTTACGAATTTCGAAATCGTTGGGGTCGGAAAGTTGACTTTTAGGTAGATATTAACCCACAAAAATATTGGACCTGTAGGGCAATGGCTTTGGGTTCCTTTTTTGACTTTAAAATTGGAAAGTACTGAAAGTAAAAAAAAAAAATTTGGAAACTTGTTTTTGTTGCTTAAAATGTTAGTTTATTTTCGGACATTACTGAATTTTTTTTTGGCCTGCAATTTTTTTTTATTTTTTTGCCTTGTTTTTCATAAAAAATATTTTTAATTTGTTTTTTTGCTTTAATATAACCTAATATTAGCTCAGTGTTGAAAATATGTTTTTGTTTTAATTATCGTGTTGTTTTTTTTTGCCTTTAGTCCAATTTGAAATTAATTAATAGAAAAAATAAGTTATTTTTGAAGAAAAATTAAAAAAAAAAAAATCCATAAAAACACTTCAGTAATGTCCAAATATAAAATTATATGTTAAGCAAAAAAAAATGTTTAAGCAAAATGTTTTTTGTTTCACTTTGTTTGGGACTTTCCGATTTTGAAGTCAAATGCCCTACAGGTCCAGTATTTTTGTGGACCCTAGAAAGCAACTTTTCCGAACCCAAAGTATTCAAAACAAAAAAAAACAAATTTGCTACACCCAAATTATTTGGGCCAAATATGTATAAAAATTAATATGAGGCATTTTTTTCAAATTCAGTAGCTACAATAAGTTTAGTGTTTCTAAAGTAAAGATAGTTGTGAATTTGGTTTTAAATCAATTGTGAAATTTATTTTGGTTATCTGAACGCTGTTTACAAAGAAAGGACCGTGGTGTAATTTAGAAAAAAACTTTAACATTTCCCGATGATTTTCTGAATTGTTTTAATTTAACAAAAACAAGTGAGAATTTTGAATTCGGCCAGATCGCGTTGCGTCTTACAAACTAAGGGGGTAATTTTCAAATTTTACCCAAATATATTAATAACTAGCTTACCATCCCGGTACTTCGTTACCGGTTGCATTGAATACCGGATAATAGAAGGATCAGAATTGCTCTACCGATTTCAAGAAAATTCCCCTACGTAGTCTTTGTTTTATTTACTTTTGCAAATTTAAGTCTTTCATAAAATAATATTTCAATGAATAATTTAAACAATAAAATTTGAATAATTTTCGAGCCCTTATTTCGGGATTTTGGATTTTGAGTGAATGAATATTTCAGTGAATAAAGAAATTGGAATAAAAATAAGTTTGAGTGAAAAAACATATAGAGAGAAAAAATATGGAGTAAAAAAAGTTAAATACGAAAAATTTGAGTAAAAAGTATCATTCCATATTGTTCCCTGCTCTATTCCATTTCATTCCCCGTTCTAAAATTTAAAATTTTAAAACATGTCCTTCTCTTGTGTGTTATTTTTGGGGCTTTTAGTTTAATAGTTAGATAGGTAAAAACAACCATTTGCCCCCTTTTCCCCTTAAAATTAAATTTTCCAAAAACTTTTTTTTTGTGCTAGGTGATCCTTTATTTAAAATGTCAAGTTTCTGAGCCATTATTTCAAGAAATATAGGAATAACCAAAATTTACACTTTTTCATTATTATAGGAACAAAGAAAAAAGTACCAAAAGTACACTTTCTTAGAAACGGAATTTCCAAAAAGAACCTCTTCAAAAAAGATTTTTCTTCACCGAAGTATCTTCTTTTCCAAATTTCAATTTTCTAGTATCATTGTTTTAGCAAATATTAAAAGTACAAAAAGGATTTTACATTCCTAATTTTAAGTTTCTAGAATTATTACGTCAAAAAATATCAAAGGTACCGAAAATACACTTTTTTATTTTTTAGCTATTTTATCCCACTAAGAAGCGGAATTTTAAAAACATATTTTTCCCAGAATGTGTTTTTTACCGAATTCTCCTTCATTACAAATTTTAAGATTCTAGGAAATATAAAAAGTTTCTATAAATAAAATTTCAGGAAATAAAAAAGTACCAAAAAGTGTACTTTTATAAAAAATACTTTTAATGAAAGGTACTTTTTATAAAAGGTACTTTTTATAAAAGATACTTTTTATAAAGGGTACTTTTTATAAAAGGTGCTTTTTATAAAAGGTACTTTTTAAAAAAGGTACTTTTTATAAAAGGTGCTTTTTATAAAAGGTACTTTTTATAAAAGGTACTTTTTATAAAAGGTACTTTTTAGAAAAGGTACTTTTTATAAAAGGTACTTTTTATAATAGGTACTTTTTATAAAAGGTACTTTTTATAAAAGGTACTTTTTATAAAAGGTACTTTTTATAAAAGGTACTTTTTATAAAAGGTACTTTTTATAAAAGGTTCTTTTAATAAAAGGTAATTTTTATAAAAGGTACTTTTTATAAAAGGTACTTTTTATAAAAGGTACTTTTTATAAAAGGTACTTTTTATAAAAGGTACTTTTTATAAAAGGTACTTTTTATAAAAGGTACTTTTTATAAAAGGTACTTTTTATAAAAAGTACTTTTTATAAAAGGACTTTTTATAAAAGGTACTTTTTATAAAAGGTACTTTTTATAAAAGGCACTTTTTATAAAAGGTACTTTTTATAAAAGGTACTTTTTATAAAAGGTACTTTTTATAAAAGGTACTTTTTATAAAAGGTACTTTTTATAAAAGGTACTTTTTATAAAAGGTACTTTTTATAAAAGGTACTTTTTATAAAAGGTACTTTTTATAAAAGGTACTTTTTATAAAAGATACTTTTTATAAAAGGTACTTTTTATAAAAGGTAATTTTTATAAAAGGTACTTTTTATAAAAGGTACTTTTTATAAAAGGTACTTTTTATAAAAAGTACTTTTTATAAAAGGTACTTTTTATAAAAGGTACTTTTTATAAAAGGTACTTTTTATAAAAGGTACTTTTTATAAAAGGTACTTTTTATAAAAGGTACTTTTTATAAAAGGTACTTTTTATAAAAGGTACTTTTTATAAAAGGTACTTTTTATAAAAGGTACTTTTTATAAAAGGTACTTTTTATAAAAGGTACTTTTTATAAAAGGTACTTTTTATAAAAGGTACTTTTTATAAAAGGTACTTTTTATAAAAGGTACTTTTTATAAAAGGTACTTTTTATAAAAGGTACTTTTTATAAAAGGTACTTTTTATAAATGGTACTTTTTATAAAAGGTACTTTTTATAAAAGGTACTTTTTATAAAAGGTACTTTTTATAAAAGGTACTTTTTATAAAAGGTACTTTTTATAAAAGGTACTTTTTATAAAAGGTACTTTTTATAAAAGGTACTTTTTATAAAAGGTACTTTTTATAAAAGGTACTTTATATAAAAGGTACTTTTTATAAAAGGTACTTTTTATGAAAGGTACTTTTTATAAAAGGTACTTTTTATAAAAGGTACTTTTTATAAAAGGTACTTTTTATAAAAGGTACTTTTTATAAAAGGTACTTTTTATAAAAGGTACTTTTTATAAAAGGTACTTTTTATAAAAGGTACTTTTTATAAAAGGTACTTTTTATAAAAGGTACTTTTTATAAAGGGTACTTTTTATAAAAGGTACTTTTTATAAACGGTACAGAATTTTCAGAAAGTGCTTGTTCCAGAATGTTTAATTTCACTAAAGGATCCTACATTATAAATTTAAAGTTTGAATGATTATTATTTCAGTATATAAAAAAAGTACCAGAAGTACACTTTATTACCCATTTTACCCCGTAGAATCAACATTGGCAAAAACCCAGACTTAGTGAATCTTTTTTCCGGGAGGTGAACCTACATTGCAATTTTCAAGTTGCTAGTACAGTAGAATCTCACAAATTAGAACTCTCACAAATTAGATCTGTCCAGAAATTAGAACCGGCAATTTTAATGTATTGAACGCTCTAAAATTAGAACCTGTGGTTCTAATTTCTGGAAGTTTTTTTTTTTTTTGTTTTTATTTACACTACAAAATATTTTTTTATAGTTTTTTTTTAAACTAAATAGGGGAAAACCCGAATTGTATGTAGTAACCGCTCTAAAATTAGAACCAGTGGTTCTTATTTCTGGAATTTTTTTTTGTTTTTATTTTCACAATTCCATAAGTGTAAGAGAAATCGAAAAATGGAATGAAGATGGGTTTAATGACGGATCAAATAGCAGTGACGATGATATAATCGATGTAACGCCTATTATTTCTCATTTCAAAGCCCTTAAAAGTGTTTTCTACAAATTTAATGTGTTATAGTAATTTAATATTAACAAAAAAATGGTTTTGTGTTAAAATAAAGCAGTCGTAACTGTTTTTATTATTATTAATTTATAATTTTCTTTGAAAAAAAAAGTCCAGAAATTAGAACTTTTCAGAAATTAGAACTACTCGAGGAACAAAGTGGTTCTAATTTGCGAGATTCTACTGTACTATTATGTAAGGAAATATAAAAGGTACCAAAAGTACAGTTTTTTACCCTTTTTACCCCCTTAGAATCATCATTGGCAAAAATCAAGCCTAGTGGATCTATAATCCGGGAGGTGAACATACAGTCCAAATTTTAAGTTTTTGTGACCGTTTTTTAAGGAAATATAAAAGGTACCAAAAGTACAGTTTTTTACCCTTTTTACCCCCTTAGAATCAACATTGGTAAAAATCCTGCCTTACTGGATATATATTCAAGGATGTGAACATACAAACCAGATTTCAAGTCTCTATGACCATTATTTCAGGAGATATAAAAAGTACCAAAAGTACAGTTTTTTACCCTTTTTACCCCCTTAGAATCAACACTGGAAAAAATCCGGCCTTAGTGTATCCATGTTCCGGGAGGTGAACATACAGTCCAAATTTCAAGTCTCTATGACCATTATTTCAGGAGATATAAAAAGTACCAAAAGTACAGTTTTTTACCCTTTTTACCCCCTTAGAATCAACACTGGCAAAAATCCAGCCTTAGTGGATCTATATTCCGGGAGGTGAACCTACAGTCCAAATTTCAAGTCTGTAGCTTCAGCGGTTTGGGCTGGGCGATGATGAATCAGTCAATAAGTCAGTCAGTCAGTCAGTCAGTCAGTCAGTCACACTACTCTTTTATATATATAGATTACGAGCCGTATCGTGTTTACAGCCTTTTTTTCGATGGACGGACAAATTGAGAGTAGAGATGGGCACTGGTTACGTGATTGACTTGATACAGCCGAGTGAGTGAGCCGAATTTTTTCGTGAGTGATTTTTTGATTTTACTAACTTAATTTGTTTTTTTTTTCATTTCTTGCCAAAAAAAAAAAAAATTTTAGCAGTTTTTGTTTTTGTAGAAAATTCAATAGCGTGAATAGAGCTTGCTATTGAATCTGGTCATGCGTGAGCGTCGGCAATTTTTTTTTACTCATGTGATTAGTGAGTGATCGTGAGTAAACAAAAAATTTGAGTGAGTGAGTGTTAGTCAAAATCCACTCACGCGCCCATCTCTAATTGAGAGTTAAGTTTATCTGAGTTAATCGGTTTGGGACCAATATTTCGGGCAGTTACAAACATTAGCACAAACTCATAACCGTTGAATTGAAAAATATTGCCTCATATTAGACTGCCCAGAAAAAAAGCGAAGTTTTTATTTCCTTTTTGTGCAAAAAAAATTTCGGTTTTTTTTTGGGATTTTTAAAATAATATCTAGAGGTCGCGATCTCGCGTTTTATAACGATTTATTTTTTTTTGAGTTTTTTATTATTTTAAATTGTTAAATATGATTAATATGATAAAATATTAATAATTTCCAATGTTGGCAATCGATACCTTTTCAATACCGTTATCCGTTTCAAAACCCTTTAAATTGAATACCGGTACCAATACCAATACCGAAACTCAGTTTTGGTATCGGATACCGGTATCCAAAAACCTTTTCCTTCGGTATCGGTACGTACCGGTATTGAAACGGTTTTTCTTAAAAACCATGTATTTAAAAAAAAAAAAATTAATAGAAAGTTTGTAAATTTTTTGGTTTTTGTAAATAAAAAATCGTGCTCCAAATGCCTCACCGAAGTCTCATAAAAATCAAAAAAATCTTTTGGCACCCACATCCAGAATTAAATAAAAATTTCAAAACAATCCATACTTCAACCACGATGCGAGAGCAAAAGAAAATTATTGATTTTCACGAAATTTTTATGGATTCATTTTGACTCCCAATAGAGACTTTCTAGACCCCTTTTGTATAGTATAGTTTTTTGGGGATTTTTATTTAATCCGTGATGTGGGTGTCCAAGGGTTTTTTTGAAATATACAGGACTCGGGGAAGGCATTTGGAATACTAGCAGGAGGTTTTCCACCATAGTATAATTTTTTGAAGTGGCTTAACTCGTAGAAATCATACATAAAGGTCCCATAATTCGCGAAAAAAATTGTTTGCAATATTTTTGAATGTGATCTTGTCTAGACAGGGAATACCTATTTTTCCAAATAGATAACACCAACAAAAAAACTTGGTTGCCTAGAAATAAGATAAACAAGTAAAAAAGTTAAATTCGGCCTTGCCGAATGTAGTGATACCCTCCACAATTTCAAAAAGATTGTTGCAAAAAACTTTATTTAAAAGGAAATTACTTTTGAAAAAAAAAAAATTTTTAAAAAAAAATTTTTTTGAAAAAAAATTTCCGCGAAAAAAAAATTTGTTAAAAAAAAAATCCGCGATTTTTTTTTTTTTTTTGTTAAAAAATATGTTCGTACTTGTTTAAATACCATTTGGTGTTCACGTATGTGAACCAGAAGCCGAATTAAAGCATTTTGTACTTTTAGGTTATGTTGAATGTACTGAAATTTTTGAGGTGTGCTTACATTTTCGTTCAAAACTTTTGAACCGCTGAACCGATATCGCTCAAATGCAATACCAAACTTCTCGGGAGAACTTCCAATAAATATGTTAAGTTTCAGTCATCTCTGTACAATATTTTGTCCGCGACAGCATTTTCCACAGACAGACAGACAGACAGACGGACAGACGCACAGACGGACATCGCTAGAATGTCTTAAAATCGATCGGGCATCATGAATATATATACTTTATGGGGTCCCAGATCGATATTTCGATGAGTTACAAACGGAATGACAAACTTATATATACCCTCTATCACTAAGTGGAGGGTATAAAAATGTAATTTGTTGGGGTTCTTACTTTAACCGCGATGCGGGAGGGAAATATATTTTATGGAAACATTTTGACACCCAATAGAAACTTATTGGACCCTTTTCAGCTCAAACAAAAAAGAAAGGTAAAAATCTATACGGCCTTATATTTATGTACTAAAGACATAGGAAAATGTCCAGCAAAAGCGGTCCAGTGCTTCAAAAATTATAAGCAAAATACTGAATTTCGGCAACGGTTTTTAGTGAATTTTCGAGATAAAAAACAAGCTAACTTTCGAAAGGCATTCCTGAGGATGCTGAAGCTTGGCATATATATTTTCCGTTCCCCTGGCCTGGTTCGTATTGAATTTCAGCCAAATCGGTACAGTGGTTCAAAAGTTATTAAGAAAACCGTGATTTCAGATTGGTTTCACCTTAAATTCACTTGTTGAAAAAACCGTTAAACCAGCTTTAAAAAATTGATGAGTCAGGAAAATATTTTACAAAGTATTCTTGTCACTAACAAAAATTTTTGTACTAAAACAAAAAAAAACTTACACTCGAAAAAAAATTTACACTCAAAAAAAAATGTTGCCAATTTTTTTTTTTTTTTTAAATGACTAAAAAAAGTTTTTTACTCAAAATAAAATATTTCTAATCAAAATTGTTAATTTGATTCCCGTTAGAAAATTAACTATCAATTTAGAAGGCCATTGTGGAGGGTGTTGATGGATTCGTCCAAGTCTAATTTAACTTTACTACTTGTTTTTACAAATTTTTTAAAGTTTTTATACGTTTTTTTTATTTTTTTAGCATTTTTTCGATAATACCAGTACGTACCGGTATTGAAGTTTCGGTATCGGTAATACCGTAACCGATTCAACTGAAATACCGTAACCGATACCGATACCGAAATAAATAAAAAAACGATACCAATACCGATATCGATACCGTTATTCGTTTCAATTGCCAACCTTGATAATTTCAGACAAAAAAAAAATTAAATTAAAAATTAAATATCGCTCATTCCATGAGATGTCTCCCAGCATCTAATCAAATGTTCCTTAATTTATTTGAAATTTTGCACACATGAACACTATGAAGCTATTAAAATAAATCAGTTGTTAGTTCCGAGAAAATCCGTGAATTCGCGAATATATTCGCGTTCGCGAATTCGTGGATTTTCGCGAAACTAAAAACGAATTTATTTTAATTGCTCCATAGTGTACCTGTGTGCGAAATTTCAAATAAATTAAAGAACATTTGATTAGATGCTGGGAGACATCTCATGGAATGAGCGATATTTAATTTTTAATTTATTTTTTTTTGTCTGAAATTATTAATATTTTATCATATAAATCATATTTAACAATTTAAAATAATAAAAAACTCAAAAAAAATAAATCGTTATAAAACGCGAGATCGCGTTTTGCCTCATGTGTATGTTGTAAAAAAATCAAGCGATTTTTTGTTTTAATTAAGATGACATCTAATTTGCTTTAAGGTCTAGGTACAAACACAAAACAAATTTGAAAGTATATTTTTTTTTAAATATTTAGGCCCATGTTTGTAATAATTACACTAGAGATGGGCGCGTGAGTGAGTTTTGACTAATACCGTTTGAAACGGTATTTTAACGGTATTGGCCTATATAATAAAAATCAACCGGTACAAACACGAAGTGACATCAAAAATACTAAAAATTTCATCGACTTTCATAATGTTCATATCTTTATTGGTTGCGGTACAATAGCAAAATACCATTATTCTAGGTGGGTATCGATTGCCATTCTTGGTAAAAAGAGAATTTTTTATGTTTTTTGATACATTTTAAAAAACGATAAAGTTGCCACAGTATGAATAATATTTTTTTGTGAATATGTATCACTCAAAGCATTATCTCAAATAAAATTCTTTCTTGTCACAACAAAAAAAAAATTAGAGCAGGACCCCAACGGCCCAATTTTTTTTTTTTTTCGAAGTCAATCTAAAAGCGGGCGGGTTTATCCTACCAAAAGTAGCAGGACGCCACCTCAGTTTGGCTATAAAAGCTAGCGATTAACAAAAAAGAAAATAAGAATTTTTGTTTTCATTTTTTTACAACCAAAAATGTCAGTAACTTGGGTATGTAATTTGAATTCACCTCGTGGTGAATAAAAAATATTCACTAGCTGTTGAATAAAACGTAACATAATTATTTTTCATCAATTTTTTTATTTTCATCAATATTTTTTTTAATCAATATTTTTTTAATTATTATTTTTAATTATCAATATTTTTTTATCAATATTTTATTCATCAATATTTTTTTCATCAATTTTTTTCAATTAATATTTTTTTCCATCAATATTGTTTTTCATCAATATTTTTTTCATCAATATTTTTTTATCAATATTTTTTTATCAATATTTTTTTCGTCAATATTTTTTTTATAATTTTTTTTTATACATATTTTATTCGATCCATTTTTTTATTTTCATCAGAAATTTTCTTATCAAAATTCATTTTTGATCAAATATTTTTTTTATCAATAATCTTTTTTTATTACAAACTTTTTTTATCGACAAACAAGACAAACAGATAGATGGATATTACTAGAATGTCTTAGAAATCTTTAAGGATCAATTATATATATGGGGCATTCCATGTCAAATTGGACACTTTGAATATTTTTTTTTTTTAGATATTCCCAATTTGTTGACAGTTTTAGTACCCTTCGAAAACTCCTTCGTGGTAAATTTTCAGATTTTTTTGAAAAAAAAAAGATATTGAATTTTTAAAAATTGGTAGTTTGTTCCTTTATTCAAACCTCTCTTCAATAATGGTCCAAATTGCTAATTTTTTTCCAAAATTTTTGTTTTTTAACGTACTTTTTAAAAAAAATCCAAAAAAAATTTTAAAAGTGAGTTCTCTAGTATACGATTTTTAAGTTTTAAAATTTAAATCTCGTTTTTAAAAATGTATGTACTCTTTGATTTTTTTTAAGTTTTTTTGTGTAAAACTTCTATCGATTCTACAATTTTTTGCCCATCCTACTGGGATAACGATTATTACAATTTTTTCAAATTTTTTGAAAAAATTTTATTTTAATTTTCCAATCTTAAAATCATTTTTACTGCTCCAATGGTGCGTCATTGAGGGGTCATTTCCAAGACCGACCCCCATTGATTTTTACGTCTAAACATTTCTTCGAAACAAACTAATACCATATCTCCAATTTCTAAGGGGGCGCTCACACAAAATTACATTTTTTAAAATTTGCGCCAACCGCTCTAACTGCCCTAAGAGTGCCCTTAGAGCAATAAAATGTATGACCGACCGACAATATTTTTTTAGTCCAAGCATTTTCTCTGAACATAACCTACCCTCTATCTCTAACTGTTAAGGCGGTCCCAATACAATTTTTTTATTTTTTTTTATTTAATCTGCTTCTACCGGTCCAATGGTGCGTCCGAGAGGGGTCATTAGTGAGACCGACCACCATTTATTTTTACCCTACAACATTTTTTTAAAACATACCTACGCCCTATCTCCACACCCTAAGTAGGCTCCCATACAAATAACAGTTGGAGCAAATTTTATAAAAATGTAATTTTGAACGGAAGTCTACTTAGGGAGTGGAGATAGGGCTGTGGTATGTTTTACAAAAATGTTGGAGGGTAAAAATAAATGGGGGTCGGTCTCACTAATGACCCCTCTCGGACGCACCATTGGACCGGTAGAAGCTGATTAAATAAAACAAATTTACAAAAAAATAAAAAAATTGTATGGGGACCGCCTAGGAATTATAAAATTATTTTTTAGTCGGTTTAAAAAAAAAAAAAGTTGTAACATTGTAAATTCGATAAAAAGAGTTAAACAATTTTGCAAAAATACTCTATTTACCAATAATGGTTAAGAAAATGATAGGCTTTAATCTAAAAAAAATTTCATTGAAATTGGTACATTATTTAAAATGATATAGGTACTTAAAAGTGAAAATTTTTAAGTTTTCATTTGTTTATAAAAACCAAAATAACAATAAATTAACAAATCCTATTAATGTCATTTATAAGGGGTTCAAATACCTATAATTTTGTCCATATAGCTTATTCGTCCCATACCTATTACATTTTTTAGAGCAAAAATTCTAAAAAAAATAATATTTTCTGAACTTTAAAAAAATATTCAAATAAAACAAAAACGATTTTTAGAAATCCACCATGACAAACCGATGAGGAATTTTATTAGCTAAATTTCAAAAAAAGAAAAAGTAAAATCGGTTAAGAATTGCGACCTGTAGGCAAAATCGGACAAAAAAATTCCATTTTTCCCCACTGTGCGCCTTCACAATTAGAGATAGAGGGTAGGTGTGTTCAGAGAAAATGTTTGGACTAAAAAAATATTGTGGGTCGGTTATACATTTTGTTGCTCTAAGGGCACTATTAGGGCAGTTGGAGCAAATTTTAAAAAATGTCGTTTTGTGTGGGAGTCCCCTTAGAAATTGGAGATAGGGTATTAGTTTGTTCCAAAGAAATGTTAAAACGTAAAAATTAATGGGGGTCGGTCTTATAAATGACCCTTCTATGACGCACCATTGGAGCAGTAGAAATGATTTTAAGATTGGAAAATTACAATAAAATTTTTTCAAAAAATTTTAAAAAATAGTAATATTCGTTATCCCACGATCCTCCTGGCCAAAAAATTTGTAGAATCGATAGAAGTTTTACACAAAAAAATTTCAAAAAAATCTAAGAGTACAAAAATTTTTTTTTTTTTTTTCGGTACAATGGACTATTTTAAGTCTGAGCGCCATGGACTTGCCTAGAAAAATTTACTTATTTTTAGGCTTGTACAACCCACCCTCAACTCAACTCAACAAACATTTTCAAAAATGAGATTTAAATTTTAAAACTTAAAAATCTCATACAAGAGCGCTTTTAAGAATTTTTTGGGATTTTTTTTAAAAGTACGTAAAAAAACAAAAATTTTGAAAAAAAAAATTTAAATTTGGACCATTATTGAAGAAGTTATGAGTAAAAGAAGTTTAAGTAAAGGAACAAACTACCAATTTTTAAAAATTCGATATCTTTTGAACGGGTCATCAAAAAAATCTGAAAATTTACCACGAAACAGTTTTCGAAGGGTACTAAAAACTGTAAACAAAATGGAAAAATTTTTCAAAGTGTCCGATTTGGCATGGAATGCCCCATATATTATTGATCTATGATCGATTCTAAGACATTTCTAGAATGTCCGTATATCCGTCCGTCAGTGTAAGACACGATTCAGTCCAAAATAAAAGAGCTAGACTCGTTAAGTGGCAGGAATATGTCTTTTGGTCCTAGGAAGTTTAAGTTCTTAAATGGGAAAAATCGGACCAGGGGAAAAAGTTCCCCTTGAAGAACTTAATTAGCCCCTGAAAAACGCCATATTTTCACAGGTTTTTTTGTATTTTTGTTAAGCAAATGAAGCAATTTGATGTCAGAAAAAGTTCAGGGCCCTGCACTTGGGCCCAGAAAATAAAAAAAACGCTTTTTTTTTGCCCTTCCCGCTTTTGTGGTCGTGGATATTAAAAATGTATTTAAATAATGATAAAATTGTATTACTTAAGCTCAAAAAGCGTAATAAATGAATTTATAAACATTTACAGTATGGGTTTATGTGTCTCCCAATGACTACAAAAAAAACCCCACCATTTTTTTTTATATGTCGGAGGGTATTAAAGATTCGGCACAGCCCCCACTCTCACTTGTTTTTCTTTAATATTTTTTTTTCATCAATATTTTTTTTTTTTTTTTTCAATATTTTTGTATCAATATTTTTTTTTTCATCAATATTTTTTTCATCAATATTTTTTTCATCAATATTTTTTTCATCAATATTTTTTTTTTGATCAATATTTTTTTTCATGATTTTTTTTTATACATATTTTTTTCAATCCATTTTTTTTTTGTATTCATCAAAAATTTTCTTATCAAAATTCATTTTTCATCAAATATTTTTTTTAAATAATCTTTTTTATTAAAAACTTTTTTTTTCGACAGAGAGATGGATATCACCCGAATGTCTTAGAAACCTTTAAGGATCAATAATATATAAACATAATAGGTTCCTCGACCGATATTTCAATGCGTTTTGGGCAAAAGTACTAACTTTGCAGACATTTATTACAATACTTTGTAATAACCTGTATGTTAGTTGCTAACATGTTAGCATTTAAACGTGGGGGTCGTGGGCTCGATTCTCACTAGAACTCTTGGTCGCTTTCTCACTAGAACCCTTGGTCTCTAGAACCCTTGGTCTCTTTCTTAAATGTAAAAAATTTAATAAAATTAAAAACGATAACATTTTGTTAATTTTGACTATAAATATGCATCAATGCATATGTTTTTATCATAAAAAAGAAATTATATTGAATTTTAAATTGTTTCTTAGGAATCTTTAATAACAAATACCTACCAAAACGACACTGCGAATTAATTATTCTAAGCCACACGCCAGCTGTCAAACAAAATGTATATTTTTTTTTATTTCTTTTTCTTTTAAACAATATTTGTTAAATTAAAAAAGTATACAAATTATGGTTAAATAAAAAAAAATATTTAAATTTATTAACCATCAACAAGTAGTTTATTTATAAATAGAAAATAAACATTTTTATTTATTTTTTTCTCACACCAAAAAAATAAAAAAAAATATATATTAATAAAACAATTAAAAACCTACACAATTAATTTATGCATAATAAAAATAAATATAAAAAAAAACAAGTCATAAAAAATAAATTTTTAATTTATTTGGAGACCTTATTTAGTAACAAACATAATTGTGCATGATTTATGGAAATTATTTTTCAATTACATTGTTTGTTGCATGTTTTTTTATGATATTTTTTTAACTTTTAAATATTTTTTTTGTAATGACTTTAATTGTGTTTTTACAAGATAATGATTTATGAACTTCCGAAAATCTTTAAATAATATTAAAAATAATTTACGTGTTTTCAACATAAAAATTTGGGAGTACCTCTTATACATATTAGAATTTCACAAAGGCCTTTTCGCTTGTGCCGCCGAATCTGTCAAAACCTTCAAACTTTTTGTAAACAAAAAATGCTTGCAACTTTCTCTGAAGAAACAAAATGTAACAAAATCTAATACTCTTTTTTTGTAGAACAAATATTGCAGAATCTAAATATTTTTGTGTACATAAAATGTCGCCTGATTTGTAGTGCAAACCAATATACCTCCAAAGATCGTATACACATAAAAACCTTTGCATTGACGTCCCCTTTCATGGAAAATTTGCAGAAATAAAATCGGTTCACCCATTACAGAGAAGACGCATTACAAACACAATGCAACTTATTTTTATATTTAGTGCACTTAAATAACTCATGAACCACTACACATACAAAGTCCGTATCCCCTTTCGTGGGAAACTTACAGAAACAAAATCGGTTCACGCCTTGCAGAGAAAACGCATTACACAGTTATTGCACTAAAATACATACAACTTTTGAACCAGTACAACCAAAATGTCCGTACAAACATAAAAACCATGGTATTGACGTAACCTGTCGTGGGAAGTTTGCAGAAACAAACACGGTCCACGCATTCCAGAGAAAACGCATTACAAAGAAAATACTAATTATTTTTATATATAGAAAATATATCTCAGAATCTGATATTTCTTTATTAAAATATTTGATATTTTTTTATAGAAAAAAATTTCATATCTAATATTTATATTTAGAAAAGCACTGCCGCCTCCAGAGATGGAGAAACCGGTTAGCAAACCAGATTTGTAAAAATCACTTACACTTCTGAACCGATTTGCCTGAAAAAACGTACTTCTGCTCTAGACGATATTCATGTTAGTTCGGGAGTTATCGGAATTTTCCCGAAGGTCTACATTGTTTCATAAGGGGATAATGAAATTTTTAAACACTGATATGGCCGATAAGCCGAGAGCTGAGAGAGCATTAAAATCGTCTCTTATATCTATATTTTAAGTTTCAGGGAAATCGGTTCATAACGGTTGGAATACTTCCCTTGTTATTTTAGTGACGAACACCCTTAGTGACGAACAAGCTTATCCTAAATCCTGTCCAGAGTGCTTGCCTTCGAAAAATATCTATCAACATTGGTGGACGACGGAACTCAAGCTTCTCAGAACAGAAAGCAATAAAGCTAAGCAAGATAATACGTTAGAAGACTGGGATAATTATTGTCTCTTAATGCTTTGAAGAGGGAACCAGAAAGGCGGAAATAGATTATTGGTCCATCTTCTGTGGAGAATTGGAGGAAACCAGAGAACCAGTGTATAAAGTTTTCTCAATAAGACCGATGGATCTTTCGCAGTCAGGAAACCATTGAACTTTTGATGAATACACATTTCCATGGTTGCGGGGACAAGGTAAAGAAAGAAACTCCTATGGGCATTTCACCAAATGCAATTCCGATCAATGAACTCATTAGAACAATGGTAGACGAATGCAAGATTACGTAGGCGGTCCATTACTTCAAGCCCTACAAATCAGCCGAGCCTGAAATGACATTTCCTGGCATCGGGGTATATACCCTCTGAATGGAATGAGGTGAGAGTGATCTTTATCCACAAAGCGGGAGATATAAACCACAATACCGCAAAGACCTATGTATCAGTTTGTCAAAGTTTTTTCAGAAAACACTGGTAGATTTCTATGTGGGAAGTACCCTTACATCAGACAACTACATCAAGGCGAAACTCGCCTTGGTGAGCAAGGCGCCTTGGTGAGCAAGGGGTAGGTCTGTGGAGTCGGCTTTAAGTGGTTTGTTGGGTTGATTGGGGATACTCTTGATAAGAATGAAAATGTTTTGGCATCATTCTTGAACGTGGAAGACGTGTTCAACAGTGTCAAAATATCATCAATTCTTCGGGCCTTGGAAGACGTGGAAGATGTGTTCAACAGTTTCAAAATATCAACAATTCTTCGGGCCTTGGAAAATATAGGCAAGAACACACAGATTGCTCTACGTATAGGCAACATGCTGAAAAGCAGGACAATTAACTAGAGATAGGTGAGGGTGAATCAAAGAATATTTTTACAAGGGACTCTATACAAGGGGGAGTTATCTCGTCCCATCTGTGAAATCTTGTAGTAAATAAATAAGATCCTCGAGTCCCTCAACAAAGTGGGTATCAAGGTGGTTGCCTACGCTGATAACGTTGTGATTCTAATCAAAGGCAAGTTTTTCCAACGACTAGCGAACTCATGGAATCAGCGTTAAAGATACTCTCGACGATTCGGCAGGGCCTGATGCGATATTTCCGGTTCTCTTGCAGGAGTCCCTCGAATAATCATGCCGTGGCTGCTGCGAACCTTTATCAACAAAGCGGGAAAGATAAACCACAATATCATAGTTTTTATTGATGTTTATTGAAAACTGAAAGATTTCTAGTGAGAAGTACATCAGACAACTGCATCAAGGCCCAACACGCCTATATAAAGGGTACATCTGTGGAGTCGGCTTTAACTAGATTGTCGGGTTGATTAAGGATACTATTGACAAGAATGAATATATTTGGCATCGTTCTTGGACGTATAAGGTGTGTTCAACAATGTCAAAATATCATCAATCCTTCAGGCCTTGGAAAACACAGGCAAGAACATACAGATTGCTCTACAGAAGGGCAGCATGCTGGAAAGCAGGACAATTAATAGAATATAGGTAATGGTGAAGAGAGGAAAGTTGTAACAAAAGGCTCTCCGCATGGGGAGCCCCCTTTTATGGAATCTTGTAATAAATAAGATCCTCGAGTCACTCAATGGAATGGGTTTCAAGGTGGTTGCCAACTTTGATGACGTTGTGGTTCTAATCAATGGTAAATTTTTACCAACCATAAGTGAACTCGTGGAATCAGTGCTTAAGATACTCTCGACGTGGCAAAGGAGAACGGTCTGGTAGTTTATCCCGCCAAAACCGAACTTGTTTTGTTTACAAAAAGGACTATGATAGACCAGTTTGATCATCCCAAATTAAGTGGATCTATTAACAAAGGCAAAATACCTGGGTGTGATCCTGGACTCAAAGCTTTCTAGGAAAAGAAACACAGACGAAAGGATGAATTAGTCGTTATGTGCTTTTTACACCTGCAGGACAACCTTCGGAAGATCCTGGACTCAAAGCTTTCTTGAAAAAAAAAAATACAGACGAAAGGATGAAATAGTCGTTTTGTGCTTTTTACACCGGTAGGACAACCTTTGGAAGAAGGTGGGCTCTAAAACCGTATATCATCCACTGGGTGAATTGTGCGATAATCAGGGCCATATACAGATAAAAATGAGTTGTTAGATCAAGCACGAAATACACCAGGTTGAGCATTATTTTAATTCAAAGTCAGCTAATGAAGAAAAATGTTGAATCAAGCAAGAAAGTTGTGGTCAGTCATTGACTGATCCTTGATTAAACCAATGCTCAGTATACTGAGCTATAGTGCCCTCGTGTGGTGGAGATCAGTAGATAAGATATAAAAACTGGCGTCTGTAAGTATCACTATTGCTATTAGATTAGCACCCCAGACCGGGCTGGAATTGATAATAATTACGTTTATAAGCATTCAGCATTTACGTCAAGACACTCGACTATATTAAGTGCGGTGGGCAGACGGAACTGGAACAGAAAACCGACTCTATCTCACCGCAAATAAACTTAGATAGAACCTTCGAATCCCAAGTACAAACTAGAAAAGACTGGGAGGTAAACTATGTAATGAGAGAGAATGCGTTCTCAATTTTTACGAATGGATCGGAGACGGAGATGGGTACATTCTAAAATCCATGAAATTAGTGCCTTTTTTAGACTTCCGGACAAGTGTAGTGTTTGCCAAACAGGGGTACTTGCAATTGATAAAGCCGCGCAGAGGATTATACACTCAAAAAAAAAACTGTAATGTTAGCAAAAAAATCTTGTAAGCCTACAAGAAAATTTGCTGATTTTGAACCCACAATTTGTTTGCTAAAGTTAGCAAAAATGTTTTGCCAATAATTAGTTAACTAAATTTTTTTTTTTTTTTTGACTTAGTTCAGACACATTTGAGGACCCCATTGGGTTCGGACCCGATAGGTCCAGACCCCGATGGGCCTAGACCTAGTTGGGTTCCTTAAAAATCGTCATAGTTTTTGATCCAAAATTTGTGTCCGTTTCGCTCTAACTTGCTTAGTTTTTGAGATACGTGATTATAGGGGACCACTGGGGTCTTGAGAATTAGAAAACTCGATAACTTCAAAAATATTACTCGGAGAGCTTTTGACTATTTTGCGGTCTTGTTCTACGTATTGAGAGCTACAAAAATGCTTTTGGACTTTTTGTTGTGTCGGCAATATTTACCGAGATATGAGCATTTTAAAATTTTCGGGAATGCTAACTTTTTTGGATCCAAAGTTAGGGCCCATTAGGGTCCACACATGTGAAGAGGACCCGCGAAAGTATGGAGATTCTGAGAATCAAAAATGCCCTCCATTTTGCTCTATCTGGCTTAGTTTCCGAGATAGTGCCATTTTAAGTTTTCTGAAAATAAAAAAAAAATTTACCATTTATTTTTGCTAATGTTAGCAAAAAATCTTGTAAAAATGTTGTCAACTCAATTTCAAATTTAGCAAAAGAAATTAGTTCAAGGTTTGTTTAAAATTGCTAATGTGCTAAATAAAGTTTACAAGAATTTTTTGCTAACATGCTAATCTCAACTAAAAATTTGCTAAAAGTTAGCTAACTAGCATTAGCAAAAAAAAATTTGTAAATCTACTAACGCATTTTTTTGAGTGTATCTCACCGCAAATAAACTTAGATAAAAACATCGGGGTCCAAGTACCAACTAGGAAAGACTGGGCGGTAAACTCTGTAATGACAGAGAAGGTATTCTCAATTTTTACGAGCGGATAGAAGATTTAGATGGATACGGCATTATATTTTAAAAGCCCTAAAATCAGGGCCTCTTTTAGACTTCCAGACAAGTGTAGTGTTTTCCAGACAAAGGTACTAGCAATTGATTAAGCCGCGCAGATGATTATGACAAGGACCTTTTTGTGAATAGTATTGCAGCTCCGAAGGCCTTAAAGAATTACACACTGTAAAATCGGGAATTCTTAGGAACTGTTAACAGTCCCTTTGCCAAATCCGTCAGCACACAGCCAAGCTAATCTGTGTCCCCGGATACAGTGGGAAACAAATTGGCTTATGAGTGTGCGAGGAAAGGCTTTGAGTCATTAGGGGAACAGTTTGAATCTGACATCTCAGTTCCTATAGTAGATTTGATGAACGAACTTAACAGTATATCAGGAAATAGGATGAAGGATAGATGGGTATCACTGACTACGTGTAGAATATCGCAAACCTCGTGGTCACTGTCAAATCTTAAGAGGACAGAAAGTCTTCTTACTTTTGGTAAACGGACGGTTAGCCTATTAGTAGGAGTACTGGAAGAAGATTGTATTATCGGCCAAATGGTCGGGCATATAGGAATTTTTGACGTGGTTCATTGTAGGCGTTGTGGAGAAGAGGAGGAGGAGTCAGTGAGGCACTTGTTGTGTGAATGACCGGGTCTGATCAAGCGCCGCCTTAAGCATTTGAGGCAAACAATTTTCGATGATTTGGAATGCCTAAACGGTGCCTCATTGACTGCTATAGCAGAATATCTTAATGAATCGGAGTGGCTTTAAGAAGGAGGACTTTGTAGTAGAGGGGGAGTAGGGAAATAACAATTAAGGGAATCACAATGGACGTAATGGCCTCCGAAAAAATTCGACAAATGCTACACTTTGGTGTTGGCTTTATATTCGTAATGTGATGAGAAATAAGGTCATATGGCCTTAATTCCTATCGTTTTATTGGTCTGCGCCCCTGATACCATTCTCGGGTTTACAAACTCCCATATAAAGATTTATTAATTTGAGTGTCATTGTCAACTCCTCTAGTAGTATTAAATTATGTACTTGAAAAATTCATTTTAGTCATAATCATAAAATCTATCTTAAGATCTTGTACTATAATAAAAGCCAAGATTAAAAATCAAAAAAAAAAAATCAACCGGAACTAGAATAATTGACCAAAAACATACACACCTCATTCAAAACAATTCACACATTTAATAACGACCATTAAAAACTTCCTTAATTATTTAAAGTTTCTCTTCAAATAAGAAGAAAGAAATAGCTGCAGACGAAAAAAACTTGAAAAAGACTACAAAAAATAAAAATAATAATAAAATAATTTAGTTTTGCATTCAATATATTACTACATATATGATAATATTTCCGCATTTCGTCGAAGAAAAAAAAATAAAACAAAATCAAATATTTCAATAAAACATCATCACCGCATAATTTAAGCTTGAGGGCATTTAAACGACTTAAGATAAAAATATAAAAACATAAATCTACACAATAGATATTAACGATTTTAATTTGTTTATTTGGAGATCATTAGTTTTCTACATTTTTTTTTTTTATTTTACTACGATATCGCGACCAGGTTTAAATAATATTGCACTGCAAAGCATATGAATTTAATATATAAAACTTTACATAAAAAGGTCAACGAACATAAAATATTAATAAATTCTAAATAAATTAAATAATTTAATACATAATTGAATAGTTCATGCGAATAAGGACGAATAGACCACTTTTTCGCAAACACGTTTTTTTGCATAAATGCATATTATTAGCAGAGCCCTACAATCCTATGCAGAAATTTTGGGGAAATTTTAACTTTTAAGGCTAAAAAAATGACTTTGAATGTGCAATAATTCGTATATTTTTATATTTTTGTTTAAATTGGGAGTGAACTAACGCACAATTTTGATTAAATATAACACAAAATCATACAAAAATTTTACTTTCAGTAACAATGTGTTAAAAGAACATTACGAAGAACAAACCACACTTATAATATTGGCAAACAATTTTACCGTTCTTGAGTTATAAGACTTTAAAGTGTGGAAAGAAAAAAGGGCGAATATCCATCCTTAACAAAATATTATATAAAAATTATTTAGCTGCGAGTTTAAAATTGATATTAGCTAAAATTTGAAATTGTACACAAAAAAAAAAACAATCTTAGCACATACAAACATTTAGTGTTAATACTGCATCCAATGTCAGGAATAAAAAAAAAATTTTTCATGTCCTTTTATTATACGTCGTAGTATGCAGTCAAGGGTTAATATTATAATTCCTAAAAATGCATTTAGTGTCATAAAGAATTACTACTGCATCAAATAGCAGGAATATTAAAAAAAAATTAACAAAAAAAATTTTTTTCCATGTCCTGACAATCCTTAAAAAGTGTATCCTTGAAGTCCTTAAAGTGTTACAAACAAATACCAACCATAGTTCGTCAAGTTTTGCAAGTCTCATGAAAATGTAGTCAAAATCTGCTGCAAAATAACACATTTTTAATAAAATTTCAATACATTTTTTTGGATATTCGCCCTTTTTCCATTTAAGCAAAAATTTAAGTCCAATTTTTTGGCAAGTTCTCTTTCGAATACCTTACTAAAATTTTGTATATAGGTAGATGTGACCTAAATCTTTAAGCTAATACCAAAAAGTTGACAAAAATATTATTTTTTAACCCTTTCCTGCGTTTTTATTGTCCCCTGTAAAATTCTACAAATGGTCTATTCGTCTTTATTCGCATGAACTATTCAATTAATAAATTTATATAGAATCAAGTTTAAGGTTATTATTTATCATAACTTACTTATAATTTTGTATATATTTAGTATCCCGTGTAAAAATGGTTTTGATCTGGTATGATCAGCTCATATTTAATTATATATAATAGAGATGGGCACGTGAGTGACTTTTGACTCACATTCACAACAGGAATTTTCCAACACACACTCACTTATGAGGTTTTTTTCTATTCACACTAACTCACTCACGTTAGTCAATTTAAGACAACTCGCACTCACACAAATTTCACTTACAAAACTTTTTTTTATACACAAATCTAAATTTTCAAAATTTGAAATTTTGACAAATTTAAATTTTTTTTTTGCTTTTTTCGGATAGAAAGTTTTAGATTTTAAAAGAAAATATAATTACACAAATTCACTAACACAAAAATCTTACTCACTCACACAATTTTTTTTTTCCACTCACGTTAGTAAAATTGAGTTTCAGTCACACTCACACATGAATCCCGCACTAATCTGCTCATGTGCCCATCTCTAATATGTATAAGTGCCGGTACGGTACTTCGTTACCGGTAATAGGCTAGTTTTTTTTCACTTTTGGTTTAGCTTTATCCATATTTTGAGTTCATGTTACACAACCCAGACGGCGCACAGGCTTTGTCCCATAGACAAAAAACCAAAAATAAGGTCATGGTCTTAGAAATTAATGAAATTTATATATTTAATTGCTAATTAACTACCAAAAAAGAATTACCAACTAAATCAATTTTTGGATTTATTTTTTTTTTTATTTTGGGCGTATTGATAAAAACGTATGATTTGGTAAAATTTGCGTATTTTCATTGCTTCTATGAGAAAAAATATTTTTAATTATGGCTATGATTGCTATTTTTGACAAAAGTGCAGTTAATGTGGAAAACTTTTATCAAAAAAAAAAAATTTTATTCGAAATTGAAAAAAAAAAATTTTAAATTTCATGGCCCACTGTAGTTTTTAATTTTTTTTTCAATGGCGTTGGAATAAGTTAATCAAAATGAATTAAATCAACTGCTTAGCTAAATAATGTTTCCACATGTCTTCAGTGAAATTTGATGGCGGTTCTTTCCTTAGAATATATTAAACCACTATCTCCTATCTTAAGGGGTCATTTTAGTCCTTTTTTTCAAATATCATCACTGAACACAAAATAAAACGTACGTGTTAAGGGTTGAAATGTTCCACAACAATTTTTAGCATTAAATTTAAATAGAGTTGTAGTCCAAAACTGATGGCCCTAGTAAAAATTTGAAGCAGAAAATATTTGTAGTACATATTAACCCTTTAAATAAATGCTGGTTTTATTGTTTTTTTTTTAGAAAATTTGAAAAAGGGACTAAATTGACCTCTTAAAATGGGAGATAGAAGGTTAATACCTGCTCAGAAAAAATATTTATCTCAGATGTTGATTTTACAATTTTTTTCGACTATTTCACGCTACTCTGTGAAAACACAGATGTGGTACTATACAATATGTGGTACTATACAATATGTGGTACTATACAATTTTAGATTTTTACGTATTTAGCTTATATCGCTCGAATTTTCGGTTTTATTTAAATATTTAAAACAATTTTACATACGATAGTCCATTAGACTACAACAATATGTTATTTGTGTTGTTGTTGTGAGAAATACTCCATATTAGGGTTATTCATCACATGGCGTGCCAACCATTATGTTCAAATTCTGATTAATTTTTATTAAAAAATAAAAATTGTTTTATTCGACCTTTAAAATATTATATTTTGAGGATGTTTATTCTGGTTGTAGTCTAATGGACTATCGTATGTAAAATTGTTTTAAATATTTTTATTGGCTATTGACAATCGTTGCCTTATTAGTATGGTACAATTTCTTCGTCTTTCTAATTCTCATTGTGAATAGAGGCGAATATGTATTAATATTCTAGTTTGTGCACAAACGATTTGTCATTAGACTCGTTTGCTACTTTGTAGTAAATCGTTTCTATTTTTGCTAAATAGTCTTGACAATGGAATCTTGACAAATTCCGAAACACGTGTCGATTAAGTCTTGCAAAAATGACCAACATAAATAAATTTAAAACAAAATATTTTAAAATTTTTTTCACATTAGAAAACTAACTATCAGTTCAAAAAGAAATTGTGGAGGGTATTCATGGATTCGGCGAAGTCAAATTTAACTTTTCTACTTGTTTAATATTATGTTTGTAGATGTTAAACGTGTACTTCAATAACCTAATAAAATCTGATTATCATTGGACCATTTCTGGACATAAAAAATTTCGACCGATTTTCTTTCTAATTAATCGGTTTATTTTGGCCTTTTTCACTCGAATTTCGTTTGTGTGTGTTTTTACACTAATAAAAGATCTAACAAGAGGTAGGTCCAATCAGATCCATGATTGAACTTGGGACACATTTTTAGAAAAACACTGGTATAGGGTATTATATGGTCGGTCTTGGCCGACTGTACTTGTTCCTACTTGTTTTAAATCGAATTTAATCAATGTCAAAAATTAATTCCTTAGAATTGGCTCTAGGCTGAAATTTTTCAACTTAAAAGAGTATTTTAATTTCCAAATAGGGAAAATTGTTTTATAAAACAGGCAAGAGTAAACTGCATCTGGCAACACTCTTTGTTAATTATTTTATTAAAAAAAAAAATCACCAAAACAAAACCAATAATCAAAATATCATGAATGAATTTTTCAAAATTTATAACAAAGCTGTCTTTCGGCGGTATATACATACTTTGTGTGTTGATTTGTTGATTCCATCTGTTTCTCAAATTTTGCATTATTTTATAAATACACCCAGTGACAAAATAAAAACATAATTTATTGGCTGTTGCTGTTTATTTAAAAATTATTTCGTTATAAATTAATTATGACTGTGATTTTTTTGTGCACAAAATTTGAATCGTTAAAAATCTGCAAAAAAAAATACACTAAATTTGGAATACCGGTAGGCCTAATCAGTCGAAAATGTTATTAATAACACAGTCGAACTTTCAGAATCGGACGAAACCAAAAGCAAATGAAAGTTTTTTACACATATTTAAAATTTGATATTTGAAAGCATTTAAAGTTTTTATGTACTAAATATGTACTAATTTAGGGGCCCCTGGTGGTGCCCTTATTGGACATGTGGGGTCTAGCGTTAGCTATATTACGTTAGCTATAACCGAAATTACGTTAGCTATAACCTTTATCGCCCCAGTATCGATATACTGAATATCCAAATTATTAAGAATAAACCACTCTTCACCGTTGCGTATGATTGCTATATAGACAATTATAAAATTAATCATACGCCACTTATAATTTTCAAGCAATTATAATTATAATAAAAGTGCCCCAACTTCAAATGCGTGTAAAAAGAAATCTAGCGCTGAACTAAAAAAAAACCTTTAGGGTTTTGTTATGGAATATGTCAACTTTCATTTGCTTTTAACCCATTCCGATTTTGGTTGTTGCACTGTGTAATTAAATCAATATAAAATTTCTTTAAAAATTTAAAAAATTGATTTTGGTCGATCCCATTGTTGTCCCAACATAAAAATTTTAGTATATGGTTTTGAATTGAGAAAAGTGTGAAAGAAAAATTATTAATTTTTCTAAAAATTTAGACATCCTGGTTTGTTTCTTACTAGTTTCATATTATCCAGTTATAATAATCTTCAGAAAAACTTTTAATGTCAAGTTTATTTAGTTAATAGTCAATAAAACTCTATATGTGAAAATTATTAACAGATCGCAGCCGACAAGGATTGAACTCATCATCATCTGTAGTACTTTGCTATTAACTGCTTGTAACGTACAATCACTCTAGACCGATACGCCAAGTAGGCTGTTAAGCAAGTATCAACTAAATCTGATTTTTTCAATTCGAGTGTGTTTGTTGCTGTTGTTTTTTTTCTAACAGAAGAGTTTGTTATTGTAATTATATGTAAACAAACTTATTTTTAGTAATCATTATTCTTCTTCCTCTCCTTCATCAATTCTGATCTAAGTACTTATTTTTGCAAACATTGCCAGACATTTTAGGATATGTTCATTAGGACTTGCACTTTCAGAATACCAAGTAAAAAAAAATCGGAAGATACTTTCATTTCTTCCAACCTTTGCCACGACCTTTAAATATGGGGGCACCCCTTCCTTTTTTTGGAAAATTTTTTTGGTTATGTTAGGTCTTGTAGAGCGTATTATAAGCTTTAAAACGGAAAAAAATGGGATCTGTAGCTACAAAAGCACTTTTCATATTAAATTTTTAAGGTTTCTGTAATTTTGTGCATATCTGTAATTTTAAGAGCATATTTATGCATATATTATACAGTGGAGCAAATTTCATTTTTCGAATTTCAAAATCGTCGGGGTCGGAAAAGTTCCCTTTTAGGGTCAATATTCACACAAAAAAATGTTGGACCTGTAGGGCAATGTCTTTCTGTTATTTTTTATACCCTCCAACTACAGTATGGGGGTATACTCACTTTGTCATTCCGTTTGTAACGCATTGAAATATCAGTCGGGAACCCCATAAAGTATATATATTATTGATCAATGATCGATTGTAAGACTTTTATAGAATGTCCGTATGTCCGTCCGTCCGTCTGTATAACCCACGATGCAGTCCAAAAGAAAAGATATAGACTCGTTAAGTTTGGGAGGAATATGTCTTTTGGTCCTAGGCAGTTTAAGTTCGTAAATGGGCAAAATCGGACCAGGGGGAAAAAAGTTCCCCATTGAAGAAATTAATTAACCTCTGAAAAACGCCATATTTTCACAGGCTTTTTTGTATTTTTGTTAAGCAAATGAAACAATTTGATGTCAGAAAAAGTTCAAGGTCCTGCATTTGGACTTAGGAAATAAAAAAAATCGTTTTTTATTGCCCGCCCCCCTTTTGTGCCCGCCCCCCCTTTTGGCGCAATGACCCCCCCAAAAAAAACGCCCCTGCAATTTTATTTTTTTTTATTTTTTTTTATGTCGGAGGGTATTACAGATTCGGCACAGCCGAATTTAACACTCTCACTTGTTAAACTTGAAATCGAAAAATTCAGAAAATTAGGTGATGAAAAAAATTATGTTTTTTAACATGATAATGTTTTTAGGCTGGTGTCTAATTTTAAAAAAGTTGCAGGACGCCACCTCAGTTTGACTATATAAGTTAACAATTAACGACAAAGAAAATAAGAATTACTATTTGCATTTTCTTAAAACCAAAAAATTTTGTGACTTGGGTTTGTAACTTGGATAATAATTCACCTCGTGGTGAATAAAACCGTTTTTCACCAGCTGGTGAATAAAATAATTATTAATTATTATTAATTATTAATAATTATTTTTCAACAAAATTTTTTTTTTTTTTAATTTTTTTTTCATAATTTTTTTTTTCCATCAATTTTTTTTTTCATCAAATTTTGTTTTTTCATTAAATTTTAATTTTTTATTTTTTTTTTTTGTTTTTTTTCATCAAAATTTTTTTTGCATCAAATTTTTTTTCATAAAATTTTTTTTTTCAAATTTTTTTTCATCATTTTTTTTCAATCAAATTTTTTTTTCATCATTATTTTTTTTTTTCATCAAATTTTTTTTTTTTTTCATCAATTTTTTTTTCAAAAAAAAATTTTTTTTGCCAAAACTTTGTTGGTGGTAAATGAGGGTGTCGGTCTCAATAATGACCCCTCTCGGACGCACCATTGGACCGGTAGAAGCTTATTAAATAAAACAAATTTACAAAACATATAAAAAAATTGTATGGGGACCGCCTTAATAGTAAAAGATAGGGGGTAGGTGTGTTCAGAGAAAATGTTTGGACTAAAAAAATATTGTGGGTCGGTCATACATTTTATTGTTCTAAGGACATTCTTAGGGCAGTTAGAGCGGTTGGAGCAAATGTTAAAAAATGTCATTTTGTGTGGGGGCTCCCTTAGAAATTGGAGATAGGGCATTAGTTAGTTCCGAAGAAATGCTAAGACGTAAAAATTAATGGGGGTTGGTCTTGGAAATTACCCCTCTATGACGCACCATTGGAGCAGTACACTCAAAATAATTCTACAGTAAATGGTTTAGTAACTGATATTGTACCAAAATCTACTAATAAGTTACTAATTTTCGTATCTTCAAAGTACTAAAATTAGTAATTTTTACTGGTTTTGAATAATATTATTTAAAAATTTTAGTATTGGTTACCAATTTCTGCACTAGGTCTTTTCGACTAAAATTTAGTTAAATTTTTTGTATTAAATGTCCACGTTTTTTTTTTTGGTGTAGAAATGATTTTAAGATTGGAAAATTTTCAATAAAATTTGTTCAAAAAATTTTGAAAAATAGTAATAATCCTTATCCCACGATCCTAGTGGGCAAAAAATTTGTAGAATCAATAGAAGTTTTACACAAAAAAATTAAAAAAAAAAATCAAAGAGTACATACATTTTCAAAAATGAGATTTAAATTTTAAAACTTAAAAATCGCATACTAGAGCACTTTTAAGAATTTTTTTTAGATTTTTTTTTTTAAATACGTAAAAAAACAAAAATTTTGAAAAAAAAAATTGCACCATTATTGAAGGAATTATGAGTAAAAGAAGTTTGAGTAAAGGAACAAACTACAAGTTTTTTAAAATTCGATATCTTTTGGACGGATCATCAAAAAAATCTGAAAATTTACCATGAAGGAGTTTTTGAAGGGTACTAAAAACTGTCAACAAATTGGAAAAATCTAAAAAAAACTTATTCAAAGTGTCCGATTTGACATGGAATGCCCTATATATTTTTTTACAAAATACACTGGCCTCGAGCTCGAATAACTTTTATTTATTTAAATTGAAAAGGTCGATGAATAACAACTTTAAATAAATTCACAAAATTTCAAATAATTCAGAAAAAAATTTCAAATAATTCAGAAAAAGAAAAAGTTCTGCAAAACTGAAAGAAATTTTTTTATTTAAGTCAATAAAATTTTGAAAATTTTAGAAAAAATTTACGAAACCTTAGAAATTTAAAAAAAAGAAATACAAAAATATCAAATTTTAATTATTAAAAAACTTAAAATTGGCGTTATTAAATATAACAAGTAAAAAAATTAAATTCGGCCTTGCCGAATGTAGTGATACCCTCCACAATTTCAAAAAGATTATTGCAAAAAACTTTATTTAAAAGGAAATTACTTTTGAAAAAAAAATTTTTTTGAAAAAAAAAAATTTCGCGAAAAAAAATTTTGGTAAAAAAAAATCCGCGATTTTTTCTTTTTTTTGTCAAAAAATATGTTCGGACTTGTTTAAATACCATTTGGTGTTTAATTATGTTCACATATGTCAACCAGAAGCCGAATTAAAGCATTTTGTATTTTTAGGTTATGTTGAATGTACTGAAATTTTTGAGGTGTGCTTACATTTTCGTTCATAACTTTTGAACCGCTGAACCGATATCGCTCAAATGCAATACCAAACTTCTCGGGAGAACTTTTAATAAATATGTTAAGTTTCAGTCATCTCTGTGCGATATTTTGTCCGCGAGAGCATTTTCCACAGACAGACGGACAGACGGACAGACGGACAGACGGACATCGCTAGAATGTCTTAAAATCGATCGGGCATCATGAATATATATACTTTATGGGGTCCCAGATCGATATTTCGATGAGTTACAAACGGAATGACAAACTTATATGTATATACCCTCTATCACTAAGTGGAGGGTATAAAAAAATTATTTCAAATACTTATATGTAACAAAAGTTAGAATATTTACTTTGAAATATACTCATTCAACATTTAGTTTGACCATAACATTAAGATCAAATTTTATTATTATTACGTCTAAAATAATAAACACAAGTTTAAATAATTAATTAACACTTTTTTTATCATACACAACTTAAAAAAGAGCAAATTGAACCATATATTGATTGCAATTAAATTGAAATGAGAAATAAACTACAAAAATAAATATAAATTCAGGGTTAAAAATGTTCACACCTTAAGGCGGAATTATTCAATCGTTTTGAAATATCAACAAAAAAAAAATTTAAGAAAACTTTAAAAAGTAAAAGGGTCAAAAAACTTTCGAGGTTTAAAACTAACTCACGAATTAGTTTTGTTATTATGTGTTTTTATTATTATTATTATTTAATTTAACAATATTTACCATCATGATCTACATTCATTTCAATTGCATTACCCAAAAATGGCAATGATGCTGGTCCCGGTATTTTTTCAATTAATTTCACTAAACGAGCGCGACGTCTATTATAAATCACTAAAAATAAGATAACGGCAGCCGATAATAAAACCGTTATGGGGGAGTAACCGGATATAAATTTAACAGTTTTTGAGAGTAAAACACTCTCAGCCATTAAGGAGGTTATAACACGAGAGGACATTTTTTTTATTTATTTTTTTTAAGTTTTAATGGTTTTTAAAAATTGAACACTTTTAATAAATTTTTTTTTTTTTAATAAACTGTAACAATTTTTGATTTCACTTTATTTTTGGCAGATTTGAAACTTTTTAATTCATAATTTTTTTATAGAAAACTATTATTTTTTATAAACAATTGTTAAGGTTGTTACATCTGCTAACTTTTTTGCTTTATCACTTCTAAATGTTTAATTAAAAAAACACCCGCTTTTTAGTTTTATTCACTAATGATTTTTATTTTTCTTAAATTTACTCCATTATCCAAAAAAAAAGAGACAATTCAAATATTTTTATAAGACGTTTCGTTATTGCTGGTTGAATGTCAACTAACAAAAACTCATTGATTGCATAAAAATTTAAAAGAAGTATTAAAAATTTTTTGGTTGTTTGAGTATTTCGAACATAATTTTTTTTTGTATGTTTAAAAGTCTTCGTTATTTGGCGTTAATGTTTTTTATATTTTTGGTACTCGTTGTGGTAGTATAAAGTCAACGTTATTTAGTTAACTCTAGCTTGGCTTGTGCGCACACTCACACTACTGTAAAGCATTTTAAACACCGGCTCCGGATGTATCACTAACACTATGTTAACAATTCACTGAATTTAACAAACAAAAAAAAATAGTAGTAAATGTAGGAAAAAAAGTAGTAGATTTGTTTGTTTTGATTTTTTGATGTGTAGCTTTTTTAAAAGGTTGTTGTATTACAGTGACATTTTTTCCTCAATTTTCGATTTTTTAAATTTTTTAAAAATAAATTTCAAAAAAATGTCGTGTGACCAGGCGCGGAGGAACATTTCCCCCTCCCCCCCCCCCTAACCAAATTCGAAAAAAAAGAAAGAAAAGGAAAGAAGCGGAAAGGAGAGGAAAAAAGGAACGCGAAATAAAAGTGGAATTAATCTGAAAAGTTTTTCTATCTAAAAATTTCGAGAATATTAGAATTTTTTTATGTAAAAAATATTTTAAATTTTTTTTAAAGGAAAAGTAATTTCTTTAAAAAAAATATAGATTTTTTCTGTAGAAATAATTTGGGAATTTTTCCATAGAAAAAATCTGAGAATTTTTCTATCGGAGAATTTTTTTTATAAATTCTTCTATGTAGAATATCAATAAATTTTAAAATTTTTCTAGAGGAAAAATGTCTAGGAATTTTGGAATTTTTCTATATCAAAAAAGTCTTGGAATATTGACAATTTTCTTTAGGGAAAATATAAAAATTTTTCTAGACAATTTGAAAATTTTTCTATTTTTTTAAATTTTTCCTAGAAAAAAAATCTCAGACTTTTTTGATAGAAAAATGTCTCTGAACTTGTGAGTTTTGAGAGTTTTTAAATAGGAAAAATGACTCAGAATCGGAGACTTTTTCTATAGAAAATATGCCTTAGAATCTGAAACGTTTAGGAAAATTCTATATAAAATTTCTTAACTCGCTAAAAAAGTACCTCACGATTTTTTTCTGTTTTCGCCAATATCTAAAATATTTTATGCATTTCTATCATAATTTGCAATTTTTATGCAACAAAAATTCAAAGAGCATATTTTCTGTTTTATACTGCATATTTAAAGAGCATAAACCGTTTTGTTAACAACATATTTTTGGTTACCAAAGTTAAACTCTTAAGCAAAATCTACTCAAAAGTGATTTTAACTCCATCCACTCAGAAACAAAATTAACTAAAATATGGGAAAACTAAATAAATTCAAGGAATATTGATAATGATTTAGCTCCATTGCCATGTTTTCCTTCTTTTAAGTTCATATTTTTCTTAAAAATAAGAAAAGAAAAAAAAATTAATATTATGCCAATTTGAACTTAAAAATGGGAAAAATTTTATTTAAATTTTGTTCATACACATTTGAGGACCCGATTCGATGAAGGCCCCATTGGGTTCGGACCGATAGGTTCAGGCCCCGATGGGCCCAGACCCAGTTGGGTTCCTTAAGAATCTTCGTATTTTTTGATCCAAAATTTTTGTCCGTTTCGCTCTACCTTGCTTAGTTTTTGAGATACGTGAATTTAGGGGACCTCTGGGGTCTTGAGAATTTTAAAATCTCGATAACTTTAAAACTATTACTCGAAGAGCTTTCGGTATTTGGCGGCATTGATCTCCGTGTTAAGGGCTACAAAAATGCTTTTGAATTTTTGTTGCGTTGGCATTATTTACCGAGATATGAGTATTTTAAAATATTCCGGAATGCCATTTTGCTCTATCTGGCTTAGTTTTCGAGATATCGCCATTTTAAGTTTTTGAAAAAAAAAATTTGCCCGAGTTATTAAAATTTTACTAAAATAGTGGAAAAAACTCCCTCAAATCTAAGAAAATGCACTAATTGGTAGAAAATTACGTCCTAAAACTGAAGAGGAATATGTCTAAAAATAAAGATTTTTGTCATATATTTAGGAAAAATTTCTTTGGCGGTAAGAATTTCCTCCATGTATTTGGGAATTCCATTTAAGCAAAATAATGGACTATTTAACAGTACATGAACTTAAATTTTTTCCTAACCCTTAAGAAAATTTCCCAACTTTTATAAACTATTTTGAAGAAAATTTTTCCAAAGTTTAAGTTAAGTCTTTTTTTTTAGTGTCGTTATGTTTCAACCCGGGACTAGGACCAATATTTGGGCAAAAAATTGGGGTTTTTTCTTTATTCAAAAATTAAAAAAAAAAAAAATTTCAAAATGTCGTCCTTTTTACCATTGGCGTAGGAAGACAACATTTCTGGGGGGGGGGGGGCTAAAGCCCCCCTAGATTTTTTTGAATCTTTTGATATTTTTTTTTTAACAGAAAAAAAACAGACCTATTTCTGAAACGTTCACTTTAACATGCATCTAGGTGTCCTAGAAACGAATGCCCCCCGAAAGCGGGGGGCAATCGTTTAAACAAATTTTTTTTAAACAAATTTTGATTCGGAAGATTTTTCGGAAAATTAGAACTCCCAGATATATTTGAAAATGAATGACTTTTTTCATAACATTTTAAAACTGATAAACTCATTCGTTGTACAGATTACATATTTGCAAAATTTGGTAATTAAATTTTCCATTATAAAATTTCGGATATTTGAAAAACAAACTTAAGTTACAAAATTCTTATGCATTGGTTAAAAGGTAATATTTAGTTAAACTTTTTTTTAAGATATTTTTTAGATTTTTTTTCAAGATTTTGAATGTTTTTCCTTTAAAAAAATCATTAGATTATTGTGATTTTTTTTTAGAAAAAGTTCAGATGATTGCAAAAGTTGATGATTATTAATCAAAATTCTCAGATTCTTTCTTCCAATAACATTTGTCTATAAAAAACCTCCATAGAATTTAGAAACTTTTTGAAATCTAAGAAGTCACTTAGAATGTTAAAATGTTTTCCTTAAGTTAAAACCCTAAGATTCGGTGAAGTTTTTATTACTGACAAAAACATCAGGTTCACATACAAACTTTTTTTCAATAATCTATATAAATAAAAATCAATTGTCGTTCGTTGGTAACAGAATCAGTTGAGAACGGCTGGACCGATTTGGACAATTTTTTTTTGAAATGTTCGTCATAGACCAACTTAGGTTTTTACGGGCTATCTACGCTAATGCTTTTTACCCTTTTATAGCGCTTGAGGCAGTCTTTCATATAAACTAAATTTGAGCCAAATCCGATAATTTTAACCCGTGACGCCATTCGATCAAAGCTTTGGATTTTTGGAAAACTTTCCACCAAAATTTTGAATATTTCAAAAACGAAAAAAAAAGATATTTTTGTTTTTCTGTAAAGACAGTTGAGCTCAGGCTCTAATTATAATTATGTATTATAATTTTTATATGTTATATATGGTTTGAATTGAGAAAGGTGTGAAAGAAAAAATTATTTTTCTAAAAATTTAAGACATCCTGGTTCGTTTTTTACTAGTTTCATATAATTCATTATAGTGGGGAAAATATCTCAAGTGAACACACTTTTGAAGACATGTCGTCGGATGTGGCTCAAACGTGCACAAAGATGAAATCCATTGGGTAGTAGTTACCACACCAATTCTGAACATGATCGGTAAAAAACTCGCTGAGTTAGAGGCGTTCAAATTTTGACGTTTTAGTCAACATGTCCCTTTTGCTAAGGCGATCAGATTTTGAAAATCAAAATAGAGAACATTAAGAAAAAAGTAAAAAAAATATTCGAATTCAACATTTTTTACATATTTTACAGGTTAACAAACAAAACCCCTTTAACGATGTACAAGCAAAAATCGGACAACAAATGGCAAAGTTTAATTTTCAGTAAAATCGAATTGAAATGCATTAAAACTAACATAAACATCTTGAGTCTGTAAAAATTTATCGATTTTTTTATTCATAAAAAATACCTTTTTTGACGAGGTTTAGCTCACAATTAAATTACCGCTAGAGCCCAAATACTTTGGGAATCATTATAAAAAATGTCTAACAAGGGAAGTATCTCAACACTTATGAAGCGATTTGCATGAAACGTAAAATATATATAAAAGAGACAATTCTAAGGTTGGGGTGTCTCGGCTTATCGGCCATATCGGGGATTTAGGGGTTCAAAACATGGGTCAAAAAATGGCGAAAAAATCGTTTTTTGGATTTTTCAGTCATTTCTTTCTAAGAAACTATATAATGTTTACATATGAGAAGAAAGGGTTTTTCAATGCCTATCCAACGGAGGCATAACCTTATAAAAGTTTGGCTTCGTTAAATACTTTTTTCAGGAAAATGTGTAAATTTTGGGGGGTATTTATGTGAAGACATAGGCCTACGAAGTCCATATGAATATGAAATAATCTTTATTAAATTTAAGTTGACACGTATTTTTTCTCTAGGGGATATTCCTGTTAGTTCGGGAGTTATCGAAATTTTCCCGGAGGTCCACATTGTTTCATAAGGGGACAACGAAATTTTGAAACACTGATATGGCCGATAAGCCGAGACACCCCAACCTTAAAATCGTCTCTTTTATATATATTTTAAGTTTCAGACAAATCGGTTCATAAGGGTTGAGATACTTCCCTTGTAAGTTATTTTTCAGGGGGTGGGGGTACAACTTTAACATTTTATTGTCCATATATGGTGAGTCGGTCTAATACACGTTCATCAAACAAGTTGTACAACGATACTGCAAGTGTGTGGTCACTTTTACAAAAAGAAAATTCAGTAGGAGTATGCAGAACAAGCACGTCGCGACATTTTCCATACGATTTGACAGTAACAACCGGTTTAATTTTGTTTTAATTTGTTTTAATTTATAAAAATAAAAACAAACATTGATCATGCTTTTAAAAAAAAGAGGACAAAGAGGAAAGATTTTGAAAAAAGAGGACAGAAAGAGGACACACATTTTATAGAGTACAGCCAGTTAAAATAGAGTATTATCCTCTAAAAAAGAGTACGTATGGTCACCTTACTTTTGCGGATCCATATAACTTTTCATTTTTTTTTTTTACTCAAAAAATTTTTTTTCCAGGGAACCTTTTCAGGTCGTATTTGAATCATTAAGGTTTTTTTGGCGTTTACCACTGGTTTTTAATGATTTTTTTATTTCCAAATTTTAATTTCATTTCCAAATTTTAAAAATTTATCCCCATAGAAAATTTTTTAGAACATATTTGAAAAACAAATATTTTTTACATTTCAAAATATCCAAAAACAGTTTTTTTGTAAAAGTTTCCTTAACAAAAACTTTTTTTGTACCACATGACCAGGACGGACTTTTGGCCATGGAGCCTAATCCAACAATTCACTGTACTAACGAATAATAGGGTTTAATAGATATTTGAAAATCAAATATTTTTGACTTTTTAAAATATCGGGAAACAGTTTTTTGTAAAAGTTTCCTTAACAAAAACTTTGGTTGCCCCAGGTGACGGACTTTTAGCCATGGAGCCTAATCCAACAATTCACTGTACTAATGAATGATAGGGTTTAATAGAAATTAAAAAAAAAATACTTTTGACTTTTCAAAATATCCAAAAAAAGTTTTTTCTAAAAGTTTCCTTAACAAAAACTTTTTTGTCCCACATGACCAGGACGGACTTTTGCCCATTAAGCCTAATCTAACTATTCACTGTACTAACGAATAATAGGGCTTAAAAGGTATTTGAAAAAAAAAAATATTTTTAACTTTTCAAAATATCCAAAAACAGTTTTTTTGTGATAGTTTCCTTAACAAAAACTTTTTTTGTCCCACATGACCAGGACGGACTTTTGGCCATGGAGCCTCAACTAACAATTCACTGTACTAACGAATAATTGGGATTAAAAGGTATTTGAAAAACAAAAATTTTTGACTTTTCAAAATATCCAAAAACAGTTTTTTGTAAAAGTTTTCTGAACAAAAACTTTTTTTGTCCCAGGTGACCAGGACGGACTTTTGGAGTTTAAATACATATTTGAAATTGCCGTTTAATTTTGGCAGATAGTGCTTCAAATTGTCCACAAAATTAAACACATAACCAAACTAATTTTATGGTATTAAACTCGTGTATGCGAACAGGGTTTTAGATATTATTAAAAAGGTTTTCATGACAACCCTAGCGCTGAATTTAAAATGTACACAGAAATCAACAACCCTGCTGCTGAATATAAAACTGTTTATTTTCTGTGCATCCATTTTGGATTCAATTTCTGCGAAAGCTATTTAGAGCAAGAAAAAACAAGAGTGAATTTCAATAAAATAAAAAAAATATATGTAACTTCAAAAATTAAATATGGTAAGATGCGAAAATTGTTTTAGTGTGCAATTACAATTCTGGCGTTGGCTTTGAATTTTGCTTGTTCCCATACGTTTGGTATGTACAGCAAAAAACGCCAGCGTTGGCTTTGAATTTTGCTCTACACACAAAATGCATTGAAACAAGCAAAATTCAAAGCCAACGCCAGAATTGTAATTGCACACTTATATGTTTTGTTTTATATGTGCATTAGAGTGTCCCTTATTTTGGAAATGTTGGAAATGTTGAGACGGTACCCCCTCATTTTTTTCCTTTTGACTAAAAAATAACTCAGGAAAAATTTTACGCCCCTACGACCACGCCTTCCCTACGCGACGGGGCCTTAAAGAACGGGGCCTTAAAAATCATTTTTCCATACAAACCAAAAAAATTTTTTTTTTATTTTTAATTTTTTTGTTATTAATTATAATATTACTTGGTTAGCTTATTCACGACAAAAAATTTTATTTTGGTGGGATGAGGCTTTCAGTTCTAAAAAAATTTTTCGAAAAAAAAATTTAGAGCTTTTGGGGTCCTACAGTAAAAATTTTTTTGGTTTGTATGGAAACATGATTTTTAAGGCCCCGCTCTTTACGGCCCCGTCGCGTAGGGAAGGCGTGGTCGTAGGGGCGTAAAATTTTTCCTGAGTTATTTTTTAGTCAAAAGGAAAAAAATGAGGGGGTACCGTCTCAACATTTCCAACATTTCCAAAATAAGGGACACTCTAATGTACATACATAAATATGTATTTAACTTTTGTATATTGTCTCTTTTAAGATTTTATTGCATACTCCATACTGCCAACATTGCACATTGGGGCAGCTATATGGGGGCTCTTGGCAAAAAGTCAAAAACTGAAACCGCGAATTTTGAAAAACGGGTAGCACCAATGGAAAGACAACAAAATTCTGCATGTAACCTCATACTTATTTTTTATTTTTAGCTTAGGGCCTTCCTATAGGAAGGGTTCAAAGTCAAGCAAAAATATGTTAAATTAATAAATTAAAATAATTTTAATTTGAAGGCAATGTTTGGTGCACTTAAAGATACATAAAACGTCCACACTCCGAAATTTTTTGAATGCCTCATGATTAAGAATTATGTTAAGAACATTTTTGGACCGCTAAAGCTATAAACACATGCAAAAAAGTTATACTTTTAGGGGATTTTCAAATAGGCTATTAAGAAAATAAAAATTAATAACATTCGTAATTTCAAAGGAATAAAAGTATACTGCAAATTGCACTGAATTGATACTACGCATATGTGGAATATAGAGCGACATGTATACAACAAGATTCCAAGCAAAACGGTTGCCTTAATTTGCCTCTAGGCCATGTTATCGCGGTTTTAAAAACCCTCTAAAATCGAAAAAAATAAAGTATTAAGTGTTTTATAGAATTTATTTAGAAATCTTACAAATTTCGATATATAAGAAAATAAGCAACAAAGGAGGATTAACCGATTTTATATCAGGGGTTCCGGACTAAATTTCCAACTCACAAATTTTATTCGAAGATATGAGTGGTTCCACACTAAATGTCCAACTTGAAAATTTTATTCGTATTTATTTAGACCTTACTCTTTCGATTATCAATTCTGAAGTTACTATTTCGATATTCTTACACTAAAAAAAAAAGTTTGTAAATTTACAAGTAAAAGGTCTTGTTTAGGGTTTTTTCCCGGGAAATCCCGGGACGGTATTTTGATTTCCTGCTTTCCCGGGAATTTTTATGCGGGATCCCGGGAAATTTAAAATACTGAAAAAAGCGTATAAATCCGCTGAATTGAGCTGAAAAATCTGCTGATTTAATCAGAAAAATCTTTTGCTGACATCAGATATACAATCTAAGCATCTAAAATGTATTTTATTGATGTAAAAGCACTTAAAAAGATTTTACCCGTCATTTTTCAACATATACAAAACGATTGTAATTTTTTTAGGAAACTTTTCTAAGTTTTTTAACAAAATTTTTAATTTTTTTATAAAATCTTTGAAAAAAATCCTAAAATATTTTCTTCGAAACAAGATAAATATATACATTTCTGTAAAATTATCAAAAAAATCATCTAATTTCTGTAAGTTTTTAAAACTAAATGACAGAGAATTCAGTTAAAACATCCATCCAGCAGAAAAATCTGAAAGTTGTTTTACGGATTTTTCAACAGGGTTCATCTGAGTGTATTAAATTGGAAAAAAATCAGTCGATGTTAAGACTAAGTCCCTATAAAAACTTTTATAAAACATAAGACATTTTCTTTAAACATGTTTTAAAACACGAGTGAGAACAGGCTATTAAATGAGTCTAATATCTATGCATTTAAATTTTAATGTTAAATGTACATTGTATTCATAATTCCAAATTTTGAAGGAATCGGACCATTTTTACTTCAAGTCCCTAAATACCGCCCATTCAATATTCTCATAAATCTCTCAAATTCCATTACAATTTTGCTTGTAGGTGTTAACATATAGGTTCTTTGATGATCTTATTAAGTCTGATCATAACCAGACCCTTTATGGACTAATTCCACAATAATTAAAGATCTAATCAAATATGGATCCAATCAGTTCGTGATTGGACTAAAACCAATGACTATAGTTTTAATTATTGTTACGTTTTTGTTTTCGATCTCATATCTCTGGTTTTTTGTGTTATTTTTTTATATTGTTTTAAGAAAAATCCTTATTCGTGATAAAAATACTTAAGAAATTTAAAAAATCAAACTTCTTAAGTTAATACGTAATTTAAATGGAGATATTTGTGTACTAATTTCTCAAACTTACTTTTTTTAACCAGTTTTTTAGCTTTTAAAAAAAAATTTTCTTAATAAAAAAATTTTTTATATGGAGAGAAAATTCCGCTGCGGGATCCCGGGATCCCGGGAAAATTAAAAAAATTTCCCGCTTTCCCGGGAAATGAAAAAGTGCGGGAATAAAAAAACTCTAGTCTTGTTATTCTATTTTACTAATATTTTTGTCTTTTTACAAAAATTGTTGTATATTTAATAAAACGAAAACTACAGTTTGCTTTGTAATTTTACTATTATATGTTGGTAAATTTATTTTACAAATTTTTTAGGTAAATTTACAAAAAGTGAATTATTTTACAAATTAAAAAAATATTACAAGGTGTTTAGTTTTTTTACACAAGAAAACTGTAATTGTACAACATAATTTTACTTGATGTTATTTAGTCTTTTTACCAAAAAAATATTTTATTACAAACATTTTTTTTGTTAAGATCGTTTACAAGGTTTTCAGTTTGAAATGTATGTATTGAAAAGTACAAAATTTTAATATAATTTTACAAAACTTATTTTATTACTAGAATTAATGTTGTTTAACAAAAAAAAAATTAATTATTCAACAATAGGACACGCAAAAAGTTCAGATTTTTTTTAGCGTTTTGGAATAAAAAATTTAGTTAAAAATAATTTTTTATAAATAATTTTTACACCATTTTTTTTGGGTAATTTGCGTTAAGTAAAATACCACAATTTTTATGTGTTTCTACTATATAATTGTTCTAGTTTTTTTTTGTATTTTTACCATTTTTTTTGGTGATTTTACCATATTTTTTTGCTAATTTTTTTTTAAATTTGGTACCTAAAATGTCAATAGAAAGCTGCCAATTATGAAAAATCAAATTTTTCTTAATTTAACTGGTACTTAAACATCCAATCTACAATATCAAAAAAAATTTTTTCCGATTTTTTAAAAATACTTGTGAAAATAATTAAAAATTTGTTGTGGTATTTCCTATTGGGTTGTTTGAGTTGTGTTTAGTAAGTATCCCAAACAATCCACCACGATCACATTTAGGTAATTAGTGGCAACACTGGCTTATTTTGACATTTGCTTTTGTTGTGCAAATTCGTCATGAAAATTAATTTTTGCAAAAACGTGGGTCTACGAGGTTAAGTGGTGTGTGATTATAATTAAAACGAGGAGAACGAATTGGCACCGCAAGTGAAGCACTACAAAAAGTTTTTTGTTAATTCTGTTAGTGTTGAATAATAAAAATTCCTGATTGTGACCGGATAATATTTAATTAAAAGTGCCAACAAAAATACCAGTGTTATTTTACAACCAAAGTTGAAATTCACGCACGAGGCCAGTCAAACATTCCGTGCTTTTAATTGGGACACCGACTACAAGTGGGTAATATCGTTTTGCTATCCAGTCCACACACAACCACGGGATGAATTAATTAATTTTCATCAACATCAATTGAACACCACATACAAAAACCAATGGGTCAACATTAATCGTATTGCCGATTACACCAATTAATATCAGTGCCAGCTAAATCGTAAGTTGTCATCCAATATTGTGTCCATGACCAAGTAAGTGATCACAAAGCCAAGAACTGATCGTGGTTATGGACACTACAAAGGCTGAATAAACGTTTAAATAAAAGCCTGTGATGAGATCGTGCCGTTTACTTGTGGGAAGCCGTTGCTAAATTTTGCCTGTGTAAAAACATCATGCCACTTTGCGTATAAGTGAGGTTAGGTTCAACAACAACAACATCCATCCATGCGGACGAACAGGAACACCAAATGAATCGTTGTCAACCCACCATCTATATGGAAACAAAAATCTAATTAATACATTAGACAAGTTTAAGTACTTTTTTTTATGAAATTTTAATAATCAAGCCGGTGCGTCCGACTTTATGAACCCAACATAAATATAGGTTATGTTCATTTTTGATTAAGGTGACCATACCGAATTTAAAGTTGAGTTTATAAAAACGTGTTGAGAACACACATATACATTATAAAATGTATTGATCAAATGTATAATGAATTGTAATTTATAAAAATTTATTCTTATGTATACATTTTTTAGTATTTAAATATTAATATAAATTTTTTCTTTTTTTTTATAATGACTAGAGAAAACACCATAATTCATAACGTTTAATGACCATTACATTACAAACGACGATTTTGAGCGCTCAACATCATCTGATGGAACATTGAATCATTGATAAAATCATCCTCATTTTCATTTAAATCATGGTTCATCCTTTTTAGGATCAAAACAAGTAAGTGTTTGTACATTTTTTTTTATATATGGTTTTCTCTCGAGTCGGATAGCGGTAACGCAACGTAAAAGTAAGGTTAAATTGAATTAACATGTGTGACCCTTCAGGTCTTATACAACGTGTATAGAAAGTAATGATACACAAACTAACTTTAAGTGAAGCAAATATGCTTAATTATTATTGTGATATTTGAATTTGAATATATTGTTATGAATTGCTAAATTCGGTCTTTAATTGGGTGGGATGCTGAAGTTATCATATGTAGCTGAATAAAAAGTGAAACAATAATCAATATAGGGGTTATTGCAAACTCGGTCGAGCAATAACCACGGATAAGTGTAAACTTATATGGGGTGGGCAGACCCAAGGACAACAACATCATAAAGTCCTTATTAAACAAAGCAAATTGTAGGTTGGTAAAGTAAGGTCAGAAGTGATTAGGTCCTTATATAGTGACATCTGATAAATTTTTGTTTATGGTCCCTGTAGAGAGACGAACCCAATAGCCTGGCTTAATAAAGGGCAAACCAAAATCCTATGCCTTCTCTCTTTCCTTTTGCCTGTGGCTCATGGATGACCGCAGGGCCGTAACAATGGCGCCCAACGGGAAGTTGAATTAGTTTCCCAGCGAGAAATTTATTTCTCAAATGGAAACTGAAATTCTATATGAATAAGTTTCTATGAATAATCTGATTAAAAGAAAAGATAAGGTACATTCAGTTAATTTTGAAAATTTGTAATTTTGAAAAATAGTTGTTGTTGTACAGAAATGTAGCCAGCAAATTAATTTTGATTAATTGTCGTTTTCAATTTTTATATTCATAAACGTGGTTTGGTTTAGTCTAGCAGCTTGACTAGTGAAGCCAGTGACTTCCTGCAATTGTGCTAGCAAATGCTGAATTACTTTGTGTTTATATAACATTGTTTGTATTCAACCTTTAGCAACCTGTACTGTGGAAATCTTTTTTTGTCTATGAAACAAAAATGATATCACTGATAATTGCCAATTGCGATTTCAAGTTTGTGTCATAAGTTTCAAGCGACGCAAGTATGTCGTAGGTCGTCAGTCCGAATATTTTGGTATCCGAAATTTTGTTGTTGATTACCGACGATATATTTAAGATTACCCTTATTGTTTTGTTAAGCTACATATGAGATAAAACTTTTAGCATCCATATACCCAATTAGAAATTCATTGTTTTGATTTTGAAAATTTTAAATAAAAAACATTTTGACTGATTAAATCTTTACGATTTGAAAAATTTTTATAATACCCTGATTTGACAAAAACCAATTTTTGTAAATTTGAAAAGCCACTTGATAAAGTTAAATTTTCATGAAGCGTGTAACGCGTTCGAGTACTAAATCCCAAGAAAGTAGTAGATCTAGTACACCCATTTATTTTGAAGAATCTTTGTTTGACACAACAGCTTTTGCTGGTTTTAGCGATTCAAGTACATCTCGTGAACCAGACGGTGAACAAATAGAAAGTTTAGGTGACTTGACAGTAATTGAAAGAACAGCGATGCCTGGTGATCAGGAAAATTCAAGCGAAGCTACTGGTCAGCAGCAAGCTGCACATTTAAACCAACAAATTTCCCAACAGATTCTGACTGAAATGCAAATGTTAGAAGAACGACTTGTTCAGCGATTTTCCGCTATGTTTGATTCACAGAAGCCAAACGTTTCTAATCTTAGAGGTCGAGGGCGAGGTCGTGCGATAAGTCTTAATACTAATGCGAGTTTTTTTAATAATCGTGCTGAAGAGGCTAGTGAAGCTCAAGATAATGACACGGTTTCGAACAATGGCATAGCAAACGACGACTTAGCACAAGGTCTACCGGAAAGAGCTTCTAGCGTTATTGACGATTTACTGCATCGACAAAATGATAATGAACGTAATGATTTTAAGCCACTTGAAATGCATCGTTGGAATGTATATTTTTCAGGTGACGGAACAGGCCTACGGGTAGATGAATTTACTGAGAGGTTGGAACATATTGCAAATGCACAAAGACGATCACTTAGTGATGTTGCTCGTAATATTTATTTATTTTTGAAAGGTTTAGCCGCATCTTGGTATTTTAGATGGCTTTCTCAAAATCCAAATCCTACCTGGAGTCATTTAAAACAGCAATTGAAAGATCATTTTGGTACTGCTGATACCGATTGCGATATCGAACATACTATGATGAATAGATCTCAAAAGTCTAACGAGAGCTTTGATCAATTCTTCCATGTAATTACTGAATTAAATTCCAGAATGAAAAATAGAAGAACTGACTCAGATTTAATTGACATCTTAAAACGTAATGTAAATCCTAAAATGACAATTTTTATTCGTGGTTCTAAAACGAAAATTTTATCTGAATTTTTAAAGGAATGTCGTGACGGTGAAAGAGACTTAGCTAAAGTTGAGGGAAGTTTGAATAAAAGTCGTGGAAAAGTAAATGAGCTTAGTTTGGTAGAAGAAATTTTATCTTTATCTGAAGAAGAGTTACCAACAGTAGACGCTCTTAGTTATAATACTAAACGTAAAGCTCCCGATCATTCAAAATTGACATGTTTCGATTGTAAGAAAATTGGGCATATTGCTTTAAATTGCCAAGAGAAAACTGGTCGAATTTTCTGTTATCGATGCGGAAAAGACGACTATGTAGTTTCCAATTGTATTTATTGTAAAGAAAAAAACGCTCAACAGAGTTGGGTAACCGGGGTACCAAACTCTTAGATAGTTCACTCGGAAAAAGCCTTGACAAAACAAATTTACTTGACAAAATAATTACCAGTGATGACAAAATTAAAATACCTGACTTACAGATCATCTCTCAGGAGATAAATTGCCATGACGTACTTCCTGCTTTTCAGGAGTCATTTATAAATAAGTGGAAGCACTATAGTAAAATTCGAAATAGAATATTTAATGAAATTGAAACTCCTCAAATAAGCAAGGATTTGCCAGTTCGTATTTTAAAGACACGAAAACGTCATAAAGAACTTAAAACTGAATACAACCGAATCGTTAGTACAATAATTAGTCCAGACAATTTAGATCCAAGACCCTATGCCGAAGTTAACTTGTGGGGCAACACAATCTCAGGCTTACTTGATAGTGGGGCCAGCATAAGTGTGTTAGGTGCAGGATCTGAAGAGCTGATGCGTAAGAACAACATAAACTTTCAACCTTTAAAATCTTCATTGAAAGTTGCAAATGGTTCTTCATTACCTATTATTGGTAAATTTCAGACTGAGATTACGTACCGCGGTGATACAAAACCAATTACATTGTATGTAGCACCAGAATTAAGTCAATCTTTATATTTGGGTTTTAATTTCTGGATTATTTTCGGGTTAGATAAATTTCTTGTATCTGAAATTTCGACTCAGATCACAAACGTGGATACGAACGCCCATGAATTGAATCCCAGTCAAACTATACGAATGAATAAGGTAAAACAAATGTTTCCTTCTTTTTCAAAGCTTGGACTTGGAAAAACGCACTTGATCGAACATAATATCGATACAGGGAACACGACTCCTATTAAGAAACGACACTATCCAATATCGCCTGCTAAGGAGGCACTTCTATATGAGGAATTGGATAGAATGCTAAAATTAGGTGTCATTGAGGAGAGTAAAAGTCCTTGGTCGTCTCCTGTAGCTACTGTGGTGAAACCAGGAAAAACACGTGTTTGTTTAGATAGTAGGGATCTCAACAAGGTGACCGTTAAGGATGCTTATCCAATTCCCCATATAGAGGGCCTCCTTATGCGCCTTGCCGATACATTTTTCATATCTGCCATAGACTTGAAAGATGCCTTTTGGCAGGTTCCCCTGTCAAAAGCATCTAGAGAGAAAACAGCTTTTACAGTTGCTGGTAGGCCACTCTACCAGTATACTGTAATGCCCTTTGGTTTATGTAACAGTCCACAAACTATGATGCGTCTAATGGACCATGTTATACCGGCAGAGTTAAAATTGCGCGTATTTGTATACTTAGACGACTTGCTCGTTTTCTCACCGACGTTTGAAGAACATATGGTGTTGTTGGAACAAGTCGCAAAAAGTATTCAACAGAGTGGACTTACCATCAATTTAGAAAAATCAAGATTTTGTATGAAGCAAGTAAACTACTTAGGTTTTTTAATTGGCAATGGTGTCATTCGCACAACTGACGAGAAAATCAGTGCAATTAAAAATTTTAATACGCCTAAAAATCCTAAAGAAGTTCGCCGATTTCTCGGACTTGCTAACTACTATCGAAAGTTCGTAAAAGATTTTTCAACTTTAAGTTCTCCGTTGTCTGATCTTTTAAAGAAAAACAAGAAATTTGAAATGACTGAAAGTGCTTTAAAATCCCTTGAACAACTCAAGGAAGCCTTATGTTCTGCACCAGTGCTGGTGCACCCCAATTACTCAAAGCCATTCCTAGTTCAATGCGATGCATCAAGCACCGGTATTGGAGCGGTTTTGTGTCAAGTTGATGACGAAGGTGTAGAAAGACCCATCTACTACCATTCGCAAAAGTTGAACAGGGCTCAACGAAATTACTCGGTGACCGAGTTAGAGTGCTTGGCGGCCGTGTGTGCCGTAAAGAAATTTAGACCCTACATTGAGATGCTCCCTTTCAAAATTATCACCGACCACGCAAGCTTGCGGTGGTTGATGAACCAGAGAGACCTCTCGGGTCGGTTAGCTCGCTGGAGCTTGGCGCTGACTGCCTATGATTTTGAAATTGAGCACCGCAAAGGTAGTGACCACGTTGTGCCGGACACTCTTTCTCGGGCATTCGCGGACGAGTTGGCCTCTATTCAACTTTGCACGGTAGAGGTGGATCTGGACGCTCCTGAGTTTGATGACGATGATTACAAAGATCTTAGGCAAAACGTTTTAGATAATCAAGAATCGTTACCAGATGTTAAAGCAATAGGCAAATTCGTATATAAAAAGACAGACTTCTCCACTGGTAGTGACGAGGGTGATACCCTTTCGTGGAAGCTGTGGGTACCCAATGGGTTAACAGAGTTTTTGATAAGGTCAGCTCATGATCCTCCTCAGGCGGCACATGGGGGCATTACAAAAACCCTGTCTAGGTTACGTCAGAATTACTATTGGCCACAAACGGCATGCCAAGTAAGAACCTTCGTTTCCAGTTGTGAGGTGTGCAAGACCACCAAAGCACCAAATTTCATAACAAGACCACCCATGGGCTGTCAGAGTAGGATCGAGCGACCTTTTCAAAAGCTATACGTCGACTTGCTGGGACCTTATCCCCGTTCTAAAATGGGTCATTCTTGCATTTTGGTTTGCCTTGATCACTTTTCGAAATTTATTTTTGCGGAGCCCTTGAGAAAAGCTGATAGTACTTCTATCGTTCAATTTTTAGAAAATCGAGTCTTTTCCGTATTCGGAGTCCCTGAGTCAATTCACAGTGACAATGGACGTCAGTTCATTGGAAAAGAATTCAAGGAATTTTGTGATAAGTACTCGGTTAAACAAATTTTCACTGGTGTTTATGCCCCACAAAGTAACGCAAGCGAACGGGTCAACCGTTCTATATTAGCAGCAATTCGCTCGTACGTTAACAATGATCATTCAAACTGGGATGAACGGTTGCATTCAATTGCGTTATCTTTGCGTAGCTCGGTACACTCTGCTATAGGAATGTCTCCTTTTTATGCGTTGTTCGGAAGACAAATGGTCGTGCATGGTTCGGCATTTCCAATCCTTCATAAGTTACATAGTGTAAACGATGGTGAAATCGAGGTAGTTTCGAAGCCCGATGCTATGAAACTCATCGACGAATCTGTTCGAAAGAATTTAAAAAAGGCATATGATAAAAGCGCTAAAACTTATAATTTGCGTACTCGAAAAGTAGTTTATGTTCCAGGTCAAGAGATATATTGTCGTAATTTTCAGCTTAGTGACTTCAGTAAAGCTTTTAATGCTAAACTGGCTCCTAAGTATAAAAAGGCTAGGATTCATTCAACCGTAGGAAATAACTTATATCAGTTAGAAGACCAGAAAGGAAAGATAATTGGTGTCTTCCATGCGAAGGATATCAGACCATAAGCAAATTCTTATTGGTTTGTAAGGGTTCGTGGGTCGTGCCACACGGGGAAGTTGTATAGGTAGATGGTTAATACCATTTTCCCAAATTCTTTTCCATCTCTGGTTCTGAAAAGCTTTTGGTTTTGTTGTGGTATTTCCTATTGGGTTGTTTGAGTTGTGTTTAGTAAGTATCCCAAACAATCCACCACGATCACATTTAGGTAATTAGTGGCAACACTGGCTTATTTTGACATTTGCTTTTGTTGTGCAAATTCGTCATGAAAATTAATTTTTGCAAAAACGTGGGTCTACGAGGTTAAGTGGTGTGTGATTATAATTAAAACGAGGAGAACGAATTGGCACCGCAAGTGAAGCACTACAAAAAGTTTTTTGTTAATTCTGTTAGTGTTGAATAATAAAAATTCCTGATTGTGACCGGATAATATTTAATTAAAAGTGCCAACAAAAATACCAGTGTTATTTTACAACCAAAGTTGAAATTCACGCACGAGGCCAGTCAAACATTCCGTGCTTTTAATTGGGACACCGACTACAAGTGGGTAATATCGTTTTGCTATCCAGTCCACACACAACCACGGGATGAATTAATTAATTTTCATCAACATCAATTGAACACCACATACAAAAACCAATGGGTCAACATTAATCGTATTGCCGATTACACCAATTAATATCAGTGCCAGCTAAATCGTAAGTTGTCATCCAATATTGTGTCCATGACCAAGTAAGTGATCACAAAGCCAAGAACTGATCGTGGTTATGGACACTACAAAGGCTGAATAAACGTTTAAATAAAAGCCTGTGATGAGATCGTGCCGTTTACTTGTGGGAAGCCGTTGCTAAATTTTGCCTGTGTAAAAACATCATGCCACTTTGCGTATAAGTGAGGTTAGGTTCAACAACAACAACATCCATCCATGCGGACGAACAGGAACACCAAATGAATCGTTGTCAACCCACCATCTATATGGAAACAAAAATCTAATTAATACATTAGACAAGTTTAAGTACTTTTTTTTATGAAATTTTAATAATCAAGCCGGTGCGTCCGACTTTATGAACCCAACATAAATATAGGTTATGTTCATTTTTGATTAAGGTGACCATACCGAATTTAAAGTTGAGTTTATAAAAACGTGTTGAGAACACACATATACATTATAAAATGTATTGATCAAATGTATAATGAATTGTAATTTATAAAAATTTATTCTTATGTATACATTTTTTAGTATTTAAATATTAATATAAATTTTTTCTTTTTTTTTATAATGACTAGAGAAAACACCATAATTCATAACGTTTAATGACCATTACATTACAAACGACGATTTTGAGCGCTCAACATCATCTGATGGAACATTGAATCATTGATAAAATCATCCTCATTTTCATTTAAATCATGGTTCATCCTTTTTAGGATCAAAACAAGTAAGTGTTTGTACATTTTTTTTTATATATGGTTTTCTCTCGAGTCGGATAGCGGTAACGCAACGTAAAAGTAAGGTTAAATTGAATTAACATGTGTGACCCTTCAGGTCTTATACAACGTGTATAGAAAGTAATGATACACAAACTAACTTTAAGTGAAGCAAATATGCTTAATTATTATTGTGATATTTGAATTTGAATATATTGTTATGAATTGCTAAATTCGGTCTTTAATTGGGTGGGATGCTGAAGTTATCATATGTAGCTGAATAAAAAGTGAAACAATAATCAATATAGGGGTTATTGCAAACTCGGTCGAGCAATAACCACGGATAAGTGTAAACTTATATGGGGTGGGCAGACCCAAGGACAACAACATCATAAAGTCCTTATTAAACAAAGCAAATTGTAGGTTGGTAAAGTAAGGTCAGAAGTGATTAGGTCCTTATATAGTGACATCTGATAAATTTTTGTTTATGGTCCCTGTAGAGAGACGAACCCAATAGCCTGGCTTAATAAAGGGCAAACCAAAATCCTATGCCTTCTCTCTTTCCTTTTGCCTGTGGCTCATGGATGACCGCAGGGCCGTAACAAATTGAAAAAAAAAAATTGTTATTTTTTGACTAATTTTTCCTGAAAATATAAGAAATTTCTTGTGTAGCCTCCTTCGCAATTCTCATATGTTCTACTTAAGAAAAACGAAATGTCAAAAAAAATAAAAAAGTGCAGTGTTATACATTAAAAAGTTTGTTAAAAGTGCTCAAGTGAAAAAAAAAATCTTTTCAGGTTGTTGAAGTGCTACTCCAGCTGCCGAAGAAGGAAAAATAAGATGCACCAATGGAAAAAACCTTTAAATTTACAAAACCAATATGTAAATAAACCAATTTTTTTGTAAATTTACAAAACAAATATGAAAATTTAAAAAACAAAATTGTATACTTACGAAAAAAGTTGTAATTTTACAAAAATGAAATAGAAAATACAAAAACAATATTGTAAATTTACAAATTTTATGGTTAAACTACTGTTTTTACGGCAAAAAAATAAGGAAAAATTGTACATATACAATAAAAATTGTAAATTTACCACTTTTTATTGTAACTATCCAAGTTTTTTGCATAAAAAACAGTAGTTTAACCAAATAATTTGTTAATCTACAATTTATTTTTTTCATTTTCTATTTTTCCTTGTAAAATAACAACCTTTTTCTGTAAGTTTACAATTTTGTTTTGTAAATTTACCAAATTTTTTGAAAATTTACAAAAAAAATGTTCACCTCGAAGATGATATTTTACAAAAATATCATCTTCTTTTGTTAAATCAATTTACAAATTATCCCCGTAACTTTACGGGGATTCTTGCTAGTACATATTTTACAAAACCTGCCCCGTAAAATCACGGGGATTTTATGTCATTTTACAAACTTTTTTTTTTTGAGTGTAAAAAATAAATACTATTTGGCGATTCTATATGCGGAGTTTCACACTCAATTTCCAATCATCAAATTTTATTCATATCAATTTCGAAGTTACTGTTTTGATAATCTTAAAGAATAATAAGTTATAATTAAACAAAGCTCGTGCGTAGTTTTAAATTGAGCTTTGTTACAGACTTTAAACACTTTTTTATTACCGTTTTTAATAGTTTAAATGTTTATGCACACAAATAATTTTGTAACTTCAAAAAAAATTTTTAATTTGGTTAATTTAATATTTTCTTTTAGCTACACTCAAAAAAAAAAAACCTTGTAAACTTACCAAAAAATCTCGTGATTTTACGAGGCTATTCTCGTAAAATAGGAGGTAGGTAAAATTCTCGTAAAATTACGAGGATTTCCTCGTAATTTTGAATGCGCGAAAAATTGGTAAAAAAACACAATTTTATTGGTAAAAATATTGTTTTAAACCGGAAAAATAAAAAAAAAAAATGGTAAAATTACAAGAAAAAATTTTAAATATGTTAAAAAAAAAAGGTAAATCTACAAACCAAAATGGTAAATTTACAACTAAAATTTTTTTTTGTTAAACAACATAAATTCTTGTTATAAAAATTTTTTTGTAAAATTGCTTTTTTTTTTTGTAAATTAACTAGAATCCTCGTAATAAATTTTCATGTCAATAATAGCGTAAGTATTCAGTTGAATAAAATTGACCACACCTCAAAATAAACGTTAGGTTTTAATACAATTATTTTTACCACTCCTCGGATTTGTTGTTGGTAAAAAATTAAAAGAGTCATTAAAGTCAAATATAAGGGGACGTTTGTATGTTTGACCAAATCTAAACACGAACCGTTAATTTCCACTTGATATAAATTGGAGTTTCAGCAAAAGCGATTGATAGCTGCGGTGTATCGCGCTTACACTTTGTACTTGGACAGACGGTCGGACGGACAGACAGACATAATGTCAGACGGAAATCACTAAATCGAAGCAAAAATCGATTCTGAGTCGATCGGCATACTTGAAGGCTGCATTTCGCGTAGTTACAAACATCAGCGCAAAGTCAATATACTCTGTTTTACCCTGTACCACAGAGTGGCGGAGGGTTTAAAAACCACCAAAAAGGTTGACCTGTAGTTTCTTCAATTAATTTAATTTCTCTCTGATCTCTTTTATTTCTTTAGTTGTATACATTTACCGGTCAATAAACATCCATCAAAATTTTGGTTAATTTTTTATTCATAGTTTTTTTATAAGTTTTCCATGTGACGTTTTTTTACCAAAAAAAAAAAGGTTTGTGAAATAAAGTTAATTGTTAAATCTTCGTATAACATAATTTTTGTAAAACAACATTTTTTTTGTAATTCAACTAGAATCCTCGTAATAAAAACTTTGTTGTAAAATTACAGTTTTTTTTTGTAAAATAACCTTTTAAAATGGTAGAATACAAATACGAAAATAAACTTGTAAAATTACCAATAAAACTGTAGTTCTCGTTTGAGCAAAGTACAAGATTTTTTGTTAAAAAACAAGGAAAATTGTTAAATATTGGTAGAATGGGATTACAAGGCATTTTACCAGGCGTTTTACCAGTTTATTTTTTTGAGTGCAGTGTTTAAATTTGTTGAATTTTTTATGGATTTCTGTTTTTTGATTTTATTTTTTGTTAAATTTGCATTGTTTTCGCAAAATCGAAAAAAATGGTTTTATACACACTTTTTACTCGCTTTTTTACATTTAATTATTTTTACTTGATTTGTTCTCAAAAAAATTCACAGAATTTTTTTGCATGTTTTTTTGCAAAATGCTAAAAAAAATATGATATTATGAAATATTTCTTATTCTCATTTGTTGAAAAAAATAGTTTTTGTTGTTTCTGAATTGTATTTTTTGATATTTTTTTTTGCATTTTTTTTGCAAACTCTTACAGAAACCAGAAAGTATATGTATTTTATTATTCCAACTGAGTTAGTTTTTTTTTTTAACGTAATTAAAGATTTTAAAAACAAAAAAATACATTAAATGAACATAATATTGCAAAATATTCTGAATTTTGCAAGGTAACCATGAAATTTTATAATGCAAATATGATCTACAGATTGTCCCCTTTACAACGGTACCACACACTCTTATTAAAAATAAGCGGTTTATTTAATGCCAAGAATCGTATATGTTTGCCCCAATGTGCATTGCGGCACAAAACTGTATATACAGTACACTAGCAGAATAGGAATTTATAATTGGAGGAAAAATGTTAGACCAAGAAAAGGTCCAAATACACAAAATAAAAATAGAATGTCTGGAGAATCTCGTGAAGAGTCAAAATCTCCTCAAAGATACCAAAAGAGAGAGCATCGTCCCCAAAGGAATCGTCACAAAAGGAGTCGTTCAATGCTAGAGCTTCAAGAAGTAACAGAATCAGGTCTAAAAAAGAAGAGAAGCCGACTCCTCAAAAAAAAAAAAAAAAACAACTAGAAAATCTGAACAATTCTCAAAAAATAGAAACTCATCACCACGATCGACAAAAAAAATTCAGACTCGTCAAAAAGACTGACTTTCACCACCATCTACATCAAAAAAGCGAAGCAATAGTAATCATCAACGGTCACCAACTACATCAAAGAAAGTCAAACAGTCATCTATCGAATTGGGAAAAAAATCATCATCAAAAAATGCAATCAAAAACCCCACCAACTCAACAGGAAGACCTACTTACACATCAAAATCAGCAGCAAAATGAAAAACAATTAATGCAAAATTTAACAACTCAATCTAATCCTCAAAGCGAATCAGAACAAAATAATCTGGATATGTCACAAGTGCAACACCTTGAAGATGAAGACCACATAGAACTACAACATAATGAATTAGAAATATTACAACCACAAAATCAACACCTTGCAACACAACCGCAAACTCAAAACCTTGCAACTCAGCTGCAAACTCAACAAAATGAGTTAGAAGTATTACCATCGCAACCGCAAACTCAACTGCAAAATGAAAACCTTGCAACACAGTCGCAAACTCAACTAAATGAATTAGAAATATTTCCATCGCAACCGCAAACTCAACATCTTGCAGCACAACTGCAAACTCAAAACCTTGCAATACAGCCGCAAAATCAACCCCTTGTACAATATCCTGAACTCTACACTAAGAAAATTATGTCATTAACTGTTTGTAGGTTATTTTAAAAAGTAATCAGTAAAGTTATTTTAAAAGAAAAATCATTAATTTTATTAAGGACTTCTTATTTTCTACTGTTTCTGTAGTAAAAAAAAATAATTTACTGTGTTAAAAACGAATTTTCTGTTACATTCATTTTTGGCAGTAAAAAATTTCTTCTATAGTTTTACTGTTTTTCAATACAAAATAAGTGAATATTCACTAGTTTTTTAATGTTTTGGTTAGTTATACAATTAACATTTAAAATTGACTGTAATATGTTTTTATTTTAAATGAAAAAACAGTGGAATGGTTTTTAAATAAAATTTCATTTGTTTTAAGTGAATATTCACTGGAATTTAACTACATAATTTTTTGAGTGTATCCTGAACTCGATATAGTTGTTTCATCCCAAAATGTATATGGGGCATTCCATGTCAAATCGGACACTTTCAAAAAAATTTAGATTTTCCCAATTTGTTTACAGTTTTTGTTCCTTTCGAAACCTTCTTCGTGGTAAATTTTCAGATTTTTTTGATGGCCCGTTCAAAACACTAAGAAAATTATGTCATTAACTGTTTGTAGGTTATTTTAAAAAGTAATCAGTAAAGTCATTTTAAAAGAAAAATCACTTATTTTATAAAGGATTTAATTTTTTTACTGTTTCTGTAGTTTAAAAAAAATAATTTACTGTATTAAAAACGAATTTTCTGTTACATTTAATTTTGGCAGTTAAAAATTTCTTCTATAGTTTTACTGTTTTTCAATACAAAATAACTGAATATTCACTAGTTTTTTAATGTTTTGGTTAGTCATTAAATTAAAATTTAAAATTGACTGTAATGTGTTTTTATTTTAAATGAAAAAACAGTGGAATGGTTTTTAAATAAAATTTCATTTGTTTTAAGTGAATATTCACTGGAATTTACCTACATAATTCTTTGAGTGAAGATATCGAATTTTTTAAAATTAGTAGGTTGTTCCTATACTCAAACTTTTTTTTACTCATAACTTTTTCAATAATGGTTCAAATTTCAATTTTTTTTTTCAAAATTTTTGTTTTTTTTACGTACTTTAAAAAAAAATCTTAAAAGCGCTGTTGTATGCGATTTTTAAGTTTAAAATTTAAATCTCATTTTTGAAAATGTTTGTACTCTTCGATTTTTTTTTAATTTTTTTGTGTAAAACTTCTATCGATTCTACAATTTTTTTGCCCAGGAGGATCGTGGGATAACGATTATTACTAGGGATGAGATTTCCATGCAAATGCATGTTTTTTGTCGATAGTCTGAAAACGATTTTGACCAATTATCTTTTCCAATCAAGAAATTTGCTTTAGAATGGCATCGATTTGTTTTTGCACATTTTGGTTAAAATGCATATTTTTGCATATTTTGGTTTTAAGTGCATGTATTGTGCATATTTCCAACTTTTAAGTGCATATTTTTGCATATTTTGATATAAATTAGCTAAAACACAAATTGAAATTTATTTGTTTCAAAAACTAATTTAAATTTTAAAAATTTATTTTTAAAATAAGAAAATTTTTTTTTTGTTTTTAAATTTTTTTTATAGATTGTCCTAATTTCTAAAAAAACCCTGCTTATATAAAGTTTTAAATGTTACTATTTAAGCCCGGTGTTATTTTTTGCTTTTTTTAAAAAGTTTTTCGAATGAAAACAAGACTTTTATTGCACACATTTTATTTTTGAGTGCATATTTTTAGGTTTTTTAGTGCATATTTTAAGCGCATATTTTCGATTTTTTAGTGCATGAGAATCTCATCCCTTATTATTACTATTTTTTTTTAATTTTTGTAATTTGTAAATGTGATTGTAATTTTCCAAACTTAAAATCTTTTCTACTGCTCCAATGGTGCGTCATAGAGGGTCATTGATAAGACCGACCCCATTAATTTTTACGTCTTAACATTTCTTTGGAACAAACTAATACCCTATCTCCAATTTCTAAGGGGGCTCCAACACAAAACGACATTTTTTAAAATTTGCTCCAACCGCTCTGACTGCCCTAATAGTGCCCTTAGAGCAACAAAATGTATGACCGACCCACAATATTTTTTTAGTCCAAACATTTTCTCTGACCACACCTACCCTCTATCTATAATTGTTAAGGCGGTCCCCATACAATTTTTTTGTTTTTTGTAAATTTGTTTTATTTAATCAGCTTCTACCGGTCCAATGGTGCGTCCGAGAGGGGTCATTAGTGAGACCGACCCCCATTTATTTTTACCCAATAACATTTTTTTAAAATATACCTACGCCCTATCTCCACTCCCTAAGTAGGCTCCCATACAAAATTAGATTTTTAAAAAATTTTCTCCAACTGTTATTTGTATGGGAGCCTACTTAGGGAGTGGATATAGGTCGTAGGTATGTTTTAAAAAAATATTGTAGGGTAAAAATAAATGGGGGTCGGTCTCACTAATGATCCCTCTCGGACGCATCATTGGACCGGTAGAAGCTGATTAAATAAAACAAATTTACAAAAAATAAAAAAAAATGTATGGGGACCGCCTTAACAGTTAAAGATAGAGGGTAGGTGTGTTCGGAGAAAGTGTTTGGACTAAAAAAATATTGCGGGTCGGTCATACATTTTATTGTTCCAAGGGCACTATTAGGGCAGTAAGAGCGGTTGGAGCAAATTGTAAAAATTGTCGTTTTGTGTGGGAGCCCCCTTACAAATTGGAGATAGGGTATTAGTTTGTTTCAAAGAAATGTTAAGACATAAAAATTAATGGGGGTCGGTCTTATCAATGACCCCTCTATGACGCACCGTTGGAGCAGTAGAAATGATTTTAAGTTTGGAAAACTACAATAAAATTTTTCAAAAAATTTAAAAAAAATAGAAATAATCGTTATCCCACGATCCTCCTGGGCAAAAGTTTGTAGAATCGATAGAAGTTTTAAACAAAAAAATGTATGAGTACAAACATTTTTAAAAATGAGATTTAAATTTTAAAACTTAAAAATCGCATACTAGACCGCTTTTAAGAATTTTTTGGGATTTTTTTTTAAAAGTACGTAAAAAAACAAAAATTTTGAAAAAAAATTTAAATTTGGACCATTATTGAAGAAGTTATGAATAAAAGAAGTTTGAGTAAAGGAACAAACCACCAATTTTTAAAAATTCGACATCTTTTGAACGGTTCACAGAAAATAAAATCATAAAATTCAAGTCAACAAACAGCAATTGTAAATGTTTTATACTGATATCTACCAAACATTTAGTAAAAACGGCATCCTCTTAGTCAATAATACAAAAATTCGATTTTGTTTTCAACAAACTACGTCAAATAATTTTATTTCAAAATGAAAGGAAAATTTCAACAAATCATTAGTGGCAGATTGTCAATAAGACAAATAAAAATATTTTTTTAACTTTCAAATAACCCGTTTGTTATTAATGTTCAATAATTTGTAAATAAAACATATTTTTTTCAACTATTTATGTCAATAAACGACTTTGTCAAATAAAAGCCATATTTTTAACAATTTAAATCAATAAATATAAAGAACTTTGTCAATCTAATAAAATCGTATTTTTTTTTAACAATTGCTGTCTATAAAGAATTTGGTAGCTTTTGTAAAGTATAAAACAAAAACACAAACATACTATAATGACAACATGCTCTCTCTCGTCGTGTAGTTTGTTTTTTATTGTGCCTGTATTTTTTTTCTTTTTAAAAAAGCAGACAATGAAAAAAGAAGACAATTAAAAAAAAAAACGATTATGAATTTAGTTTGGTCTGAGCTAGCAAGGGGTACGGCAGCAATTGAAATTATTTCATAGAAAATATTATTAAAAAATGTATTTCGAAAACAAATTAATCTTTTTATATAAACATTTTGTTTTGTTAACTATTGTTTTGTTTTTGCCTTTATATTTTTGGAATAATTTTTTTACAGAATTTGCTTTCCAAGTTTTACCGATGTTTGTCTAAAACGAAACTAAAACATTTGTATATAAAAAAGAAAGAAATAAAGAACAAACGAAAAAAAAGAATTTTCAACATAAGACAAAAACGGTAAAACGATAAAAGTAAAATACATTCTTAAGTGTTATAAAAAAGAATATTGACTAACAAAATACTTTTGTTTTATTTCAATATTAATATTCTCTTACATTTATATCGATTTTTAGTCAATTTATTTTTAATTTTTTTTCCTATAAAAAATTTTTAATTTGTCAATACAACTAATACTGTTGGTTGATTTCACAAATTCGTTTGTTGAATTCCTTTACCATATCAACAAATGACGTTTGTGTTTGTTGAATTTCTTTGTTGAAAACAAAATTTATTTTTTTTTCTTTTGTTAGATCAGCAAATTACGTTTTGTGTTTGTTGAATTTCTTTGTTGAAAAAAAATTTAAGATTTTGTACGTTTGTCAATACAAATAATAATTTAGGAGAACTATTACAAACTCATTTATCAATTGTTTTTTCAACAATTAATATTTACAAACGTTAGTTGATATTACAAATTTCCGTATAGGAGCACTTTCAGTGAAAAATTTAATTGTATTCACAAATATGGGGGTCAATATAACAATTCGTTTTTTTCTGTGTTCATCAAAAAAATCTGAAAATTTACCACGAAGGAGTTTTCAAAAGGTACTAAAAACTGTAAACAAATTGGGAAAATCTAAGAAAAAAAAATTTCAAAGTGTCCGATTTGACATGGAATGCCCCATATGCTTGAAATGCAATGTCCATCTGCACAGAAATTGTTTCCAGCAGAGACGAAAATTTAGCATTTTTTATTTTTGGCTTTTAATTTTTTTAATTAATTTTAATTTTTTTTTTGGTTTAATTTATGATCAAATTCCACTAATATGAATTATTTTGAAACTATTTATTTTGAAAATAATAAAACAAATTAATAAAATAGCGAATAACTCCAAAAATTTAAATTGCATTAAAAGTTAAAATACAGAGTTTTTTGGGATAACGGATCATTGAAAATTTTTTTAGCTAAACTTTCAAGATGAGCTAGTGCTAATAACCCTAAAAAAGTCCCTTTCTTCAAAAAAGAAAAATAAAATTTAATCTTGGTCCAAAATGGGTTAAATTTCCTTTAGTCCTATAAAAAGCAAAACAAAATTGAAAACTAGTTTGAGGATTTTGAGGATTTTTATTCTGGCTCGAGGTCATTATTTTCTTTACTAATTAAAACCATGATATTCTCATAGCATAATTTTCAAGGAAATTATTTTTTTTGTTTTAAATTCATTTATGTTAGAGCAGAGCTTCTCACTAACTTTTGCTTTGCGACCCCTTTTCAATATTTACAATTTTTCGCGACCCAACAACATAAAAAACAAAATAAATTAATAACGTGAACTTTGCTCTCATTTTTTCAAAACCCTGAATTAATGGAAAAATTTGGAAACCCAATTCAGAAGCAGCATTAAAAAATTACTCGAAACCGTGTGGTCAGATCCCAGACGCATACCAAAAATTTCACGTAAAAAACATTTAAAAAATAAAACAAGTAGAAAAGCTAAATTCGACTTGGCCGAATCTATGAATACCCTCCACAATGCCCATTTTAAGTGATAGTAAATTTTCTAACGTAAAAAAAAATAACAGTTTTGATTAGAAATATTTTATTTTGCGTAAAAAAAATTTTTTTAGTAATTTTTGAAAAAAAAAAAAATAATTACAAAATTTTTTTTTGAGTGTAAAACTTTTTTTGAGTATAAAATTTTTTTCGAGTGTTTTTTTTATTTTGTTTTGTTATAAAAATATTTTTGAGTGACAAAAATACGTTGTAAAATATTTTTGTGACTTACCAATGTTTTTAAAACAGGTTTAACGGGTTTTCAACACGTGAATTTAAGGTGAGGCTAATCTGAAATTCACGGTTTTGCTAATTACTTTTGAACCACTGGACCGATTTGGGTGAAATTCAATACGAGCTAGGCTGGAGGAACGAAAAATATATATGCCAAGCTTCAGCATCCTCAGAATTTCTTTTCGAAAGTTATAGTGCTTTTTATCTCATAAATTCACGAAAAACTCTTGCCGAAATTCAGTCTTTTGCTCATAACTTTTGAACCACTGGACCGATTTCGCTGGATTGCAATACCAACCTGACCAGGTAAATGCCCAACATATATGCTTAACTTCAGGAGCCTCCGTAAAGTCTTTCAAAAGTTAGCGTGTTTTCAACAGACAGACGGACGGACGGACATCGCTAGATCGTCTTAAAATCGATCGAGGATCATGAATATATATACTTTATGGGGTCCTAGACCAATATTTCGAGGTGTTACAAACGGAATGACAAACTTATATATACCCTCTATCACTAGAGTGGAGGGTATAAAAAACACAATTTTTGTAAAATTTTACCTCAATTTTCTCAAATATTTGGAAGCCAGGTCCCGAACATCGCCATTTTATATCAAAACTTCCTATCGGCATTCATTTTTTATTTCCGAAAATAATAGAAAGATTACAGTTTTTTATTCGATCACGTATCTAGATCCGTTATTAGGATTCAGATTCGACATCAGCATTAAAAAGCAAGGTTGGCAATCGAAACGAATAACGGTATCGATATCGGTATTGGTATCGTTTTTTTTATTTATTTCGGTATCGGTATCGGTTACGGTATTTGAGTTGAATCGATTACGGTATTACCGATACCGAAACGTCAATACCGGTACGTACCGGTATTATAGAAAAAATGCTAAAAATATAAAAAAACGTATAAAAACTTTAAAAAAAATTTTAAAAACAAGTAGAAAAGTTAAATTCGACTTGGACGAATCCATCTATACCCTCCACAATGCCCTTCTAAAGTGATAGTTACTTTTTTAACGTGAATCAAATTAACAATTTTGATTAGAAATATTTTATTCGGAGCAAAAAACTTTTTTTAGTAATTTTTGAAAAAAAAAAATTTACAATTTTTTTTTTTTTTTAGGGTGTAATTTTTTTTTCGAGTGTAAGTTTTTTTGTTTTAGTATAAAAAATTTTGTGAGTGACAAGAATACTTTGTAAAATATTTTCGTGACTCATCAATTTTTTTAAAGCTGGTTTAACGGTTTTTTCAACAAGTGAATTTAAGGCGAAACCAATCTGAAATTCACGGGTTTCTTAATAACTTTTGAACCACTGGTCCGATTTGGCTGAAATTCAATACGAACCAGGCCAGGGAAACAGCAAATATATATGCCAAGCTTCAGCATCCCCAGGATTGCCTTTCGAAAGTTAGCGTGTTTTTTATCTCGAAAATTCATGAAAACCCGTTGGCGAAATTCAGTCTTTCGCTCATAACTTATGAAGCACTGGACCGCTTTTGCTGGACATTTTTCTATGTCTTTAATACATAATATAAGGCCGTATCGATTTTTACCTTTCTTTTTTGTTTGAGCTGAAAAGGGTCCAATAAGTTTCTGTTAGGTGTCACAATGACTCCGTACAATTTATTTCCCTCCCGCATCGCGGTTAAAGTAAAAACCCCAACAAATTACATATTTCATCTTATTTCTAGGCAACCAATTTTTCTTGTTGGTGTTATCTATTTGGAAAAACGGGTATTCCCTGTCTAGACAAGATCACATTCAACAAGTGAGAGTGTAACATTCGGCTGTGCCGAATCTTTTAGCCGAATCTGGTAGATGTTAGGGGGCACCTTCCCCTTGCGATTTTGAACTTCTTCTGAGATAAGATTGTTGCAATTGCTAAGCAAAAGTACAAAAACAGCTGCAAAAAATGCGGTTTTTCTAAGGTTGGTTTAGTTCTCCAAGGGGGAACTTTTTCCCCCTTGGTCCGATTTTGCCCATTTCCGAATTTAACCTGCCTAAGAATATAAGACATATTCGTGCCAAACTTCGGAATGTATCTTCCATTTTGGTACCATGTCAGCATGGTTTTCGTAAGGGTCGATCGACTAATACTAATTTGCTTCAATTTTCTTCTAATATCATTAGTGGTTTTACTTCAGGTCTACAGACTGATGCGATTTATACTGACTTCAGTAAGGCATTTGATAAGGTCAACCATAATCTTTTGCTCTACAAGTTGAGTGTAATTGGATTTAATGGTATCGTTTTGCAATGGTTATCTTCATATTTGAGGAATCGTGAGCAATGTGTCCTTTTTAGGCAGACCCATTCTAGATGTATAAGTGTTGCTTCTGGTGTCCCTCAGGGCAGTCACCTTGGTCCTGTCCTCTTCTTGTTGTTTATGAATGATCTGCACATCTTCTATTATTCCTTCTAATATTTTGATGTTTGCTGATGATGTTAAGCTTTTTTTGTCTTACAGTTCTCCTGTTGGACAGTTATTGCTGCAGCATGACTTGAATAGATTTTATAATTGGTGCAGTTGTAATCTCATGGAGCTGAACTTGAAAAAGTGTTAGCACATGACTTTTGCTAGATCGAAGTTTTTGACTTCTCAGTACCTATTAAATGGTTCAATTTTAGAATCGGTTGATTCTATTTTGGATCTCGGAATTCTTTTGGATGGAAAGTTGACTTTTAATGCGCATGTGGAGACTATGGTGAATAAGGCCTATGGCGTTCTTGGATTTATGAAACGCTGGGCGAAGGAATTTTCTGACCCCTATATAACGAAACAATTATTTACCTCATTGGTAAGACCAATTTTGGAATTTGGTTGTATTGTTTGGGATCCATATTATGTCGTTCATAGTGATATGATTGAATCGGTACAGAAACAATTTTTACTTTTTTGTCTTAGGAACCTTAACTGGGGTCCGGACTATAGCAATCTTCCATCATATAATGGAAGATTGGCGTTGATAAAACTTCCTACTCTGAAGAGTAGACGTATTATGTTGAATACTGTGTTTATTTTAAAGGTTATTAAGGGCGAAGTTGATTCTGAATTTCTTGTCGGGAAGTTGTTTTTCAATGTCCCTTTTCGGCCTACTAGATATTACAGCTTTCTATATATTGATTTTTGTCGCACAAATTATGCTTGTGCAGATCCTATTCGTAGGATGTGCACTGATTTTAATAAAAAAAAAAAAAAAAGTATAGCTCTTTTATTTTAGACTGTATCGTGTCCTCTATAGACGGACGGACGGACGGACATCGCTAGAATGTCTTAGAATCGATCACTGATCAATAAAATATATACTTTATGGGGGTCCTAGACCGATATTTCGATGCGTTACACACGGAATGACAAAGTGAGTATTCCCTAGTGTTTCCAATTATTCGACCCTGCCGGTTAACCGGTTAGGGCATTATTCGAAAATTGACGAAAATTGATTAATCGGTTATTCGGGTCGATTAATCGGAAAAATTGGCGATTAATCGGTTAATCGTCAAAAACAATTAAAAATTGATATTTTGCATTCAAGTAAACGATTTATTAAAAGCAAAGTAACAAAAAACAAAAGGATTTTAAGTTTAATTTTCAAGGTTTATACAATATATAAAAGGGCAAAACAAAACGCAACCAATTGAAATTTAGAAATAATAAAAATTTCTAAATTTTAAGTGAGTTTTTCTGAATTTTAATCGGGATTTCTGAATTTTTATTTACTTATAAATGTAATTTTTAAATTAAGAGTTTTGATTTTTTAAACTCTGAATATCCATTGCGATTTCGGAATTTTAGTTGGCTCTTTTAAGTTTCAATTGTTGTTTCTGAATTTCAATTGTGATTTTTGAATTTTAATAGTGCTTTTCAGAATTTCAATTGGTGGCTTCTTAATATCAATATAAATATATACATTTTGAATTAACTTTTCTAAATTTCAAATGGGATTTCAATTGAGATTTCTCAAATTCATTACCTCTTTGGAAATTCAATTACACTGCGAATCACATCAATAAGGAATCGAGTTTTTCACTTTTTAATCGAATATATCTTTGTAACAAATAAGCGGAAAAATATAAAAAAATGCACTGATAGAGACCATTATCTAGCTAATAATGTCAAATAATAACAATAATCAAAAGACTGAAAGAAGTCCTTTAAAAAAATATTTTTTGGCAACTTGTTAAAAAATTACTATTTTTTTATGAATCACTTGAATAAGGAGTTTTGGAATACAGACCAAGTAGGACCTGAATCCAATTTGTTATGGATATAAATGAGACTCACAACAGCTCTTAGCTCTTCCGAAAAGAAAAAAGTACTGACTTTAAAGTCCAAAGTGTTAAATGCCGTTGAAATCGCGAAAATAATAGTGAGGCAGATATCTATTGAATGCAATTATTTAAATAACATTAAGAACTATGGAAAAAACATGAAACGTATTCGATTAAAAAGTGAAAAACTCGATTCCTTATTGATGTGCTTCGCAATGTATCTTTTCTGAATTTTATTTAAAAATTTTTAATTTCAATTTTGCTCTTCTAAATTTTATTTAAAAATTTCAGATTTTAATTTTGCTCTTCTAAATTTTAATTGAAATTACTGAATTTCAGCCGGCTTCTGTAAATTTCAATTGGGATTTCAGAAATTTGGTTGTTCTTTTCAATTTTGTGAAATTGGGAGTTTCAATCAAGATTTCAGAATTTTAATAAGCTTTTCTGATTTTGAATTGGGCTTTTGTAAGATTCTGCGTTTCTAAATTTCGATTGGGGTTTCTGAATTACAATTGAGATTTCTAAATTTCAATTGGGATTTTTAATTTGGCGTTTTAAAATTTCAATTGGGATTTCTGAATTTGAATTGGTGTCTACTAAATTTCAATTTGGCGTTTCTGAACTGTTAATTGCTGGTTTCTGAATATTTATTTCTGTAGTTTTGCCTTTTTTCGGAAGTGATTGTAAAAAAAGGAAGAGTTTGAAACAAATTATAGTAGAATATTGAGACAATAATATTAACCGGTTAATCGAACCATTTTAACCGATTAATCGGGTCGAATAATTATTTGCGTTTTAAATTATTTGTTTCGACATTAACCGAAATTGAGGCGATTAATCGAGGAATCGGTTAATCGATTAACCGAATTGGAAATACTAGTATTCCCCCATACTGTGGTTGGAGGGTATAAAAATATTGCAAACAAATTTTCGCGAATTATGGGACTTTTATGGACGATTTCTACGAGTTAAGTCACTTCAAAAAATAATTCTATGGTGCCTTCCCCGAAGTCCTGTAAATATCAAAAAATCCTTGGACACCCACATCACGGATTAAATAAAAAGCCCCAAAAAACTATACTATACATAAGAGGTCCGGAAAGTTTATATTGTGAGTCAAAATGAATCCATAAAAATTTCGTGAAAATCAATAATTTTCTTTTGCTATCGCATCGCGGAAATATGTTTTTTTTTTTAATTTTTATTAATTCACGATGTGGGTGCCAAAAGATTTTTTTGATTTTTATAAGACTTCGGGGAGGCATTTGGAGTACGATTTTTCATTTACAAAAATCAAAAAATTTACAAACTTTCTATTATTTTTTTTTTGTAAGAAATTATGGTTTTTAAGAAAAACCGTTTCAGTACCGGTACGTACCGATACCGAAGGAAAAGGTTTTTGGATACCGGTATCCGATACCAAAACTGAGTTTCGGTATTGGTATTGGTACCGGTATTCAATTTAAAGGGTTTTGAAACGGATAACGGTATTGAAAAGGTATCGATTGCCAACATTGTTAAAAAGTAAATCAAAAAAAGTGGTCAGATCCCAGACGCGTCCAAAAATTTCACAAACAAAGCTCTTAAAAATGCACAAGAATACGTTTTTGTGAACTTTGCCTTTAATTTTCTCAAAAACCTAACGTACTAGAAAAATTTGAAACCCAGATTCGGAATCAGCATCAGAAAGTTAATAGAAAATAAACTGTCAGATCCCAGACTCAGCCAAAAAACTTTACAAATCAGTGCTGGCCATCCCGGGAAATTAACAACTGCACAGTGATTACGGAGGGACTTTAAGTGAATGAAAAATTTTATTTCTTTAATAAAAGTCTTTATATATTTTTATAACACAATAATAAAAAATGTGTTTTAAATTTACCAAAATTTAAGGTTTTAACAAAATTGTTCGCGACCCCCCAAAAACTCTTCCGCGACCCCCTTGGGGGTCGCGACCCACCGTTTGAGAACCATTGTGTTAGAGAATATCATGGTTTTAATTAGTAAAGAAAATAATGACCTCGAGCCAGAATAAACATTCTCAAATATAATATTTTAAAAGTCGAATAAAACAATTTTTATATTTTTTAATAAAAATTAATCAGAATTTCAAAATTGAAAACTTTTGATAATCTTAAAGCCCCTATGACACTACATTTTTTTTGTATTTTATTTTTTATTAATTGATAGAATGAAACAGCAAAAAAGAAATGAAAAAGAAACATAAAATAAACAAACAAATAGTGATGATTACTTTTATTTAAATAAAAACCCGCTTAATAAATACCAAAAACCGTAAAAAGAAACAAAAAATCGCTTCATTTAATGAAAAACAGAAAAGTTGGCAACACTTAATATCATTCATGCGTAAATGTCAAAAAAAAAATGTAAAATTTTTACATTTTTTTTGACATTCAATCATTTGATAACCAAATTTATCGATAACACAAGAATAAAATTTGACGTTTACTGTTTTTTTTAGTATGCTTTTACTATTCACACTTATTCAGATTTCCTATGGTGATATATTTGCACTGTTCACATAAATTCCATCAATACAAAAAAAATGTAGTGTCATAGGGGCTTAAGATTTCCTCCAGAAAAAGGCAAAAAATCGTAAAATTTGGCTTAATTTTAAATTTAGCTTAAAATTTTGTTAGATTTTAGAAATTTTTGTTTTGCATACACTCAAAAAAAAACTTGTAAATTTACAAGAAAAACTTGTAACTTTTTTTGTTTGCTACCTCCTATTTGACAAAAATTCCTCGTAATTTTACAAGCTTTTTACCAATAATTTTGTAATTTTACAAGCAGGGACGTGCCGTGAGGTTTTCATCAGGGTGTTCACCATTAATATAAAATTAACCTATCAAGGCAAAACTCAATTTTTGGAAGAGAAGTATCACGTTTTGTCATAAAAATATTTTAAACACAAAACTAACACAATTCCTTAATTAATTGAATTTTTTCCGCAAAATTTAAAATTTTTAGAACTTGTTCTGAAATGACTTACCGACCCTTATGCTTATGGTTTAAAATCAAGTCCTATTTTTGACACCAATGTAAAAATACGTAATAGTGGAATGAAAAAAAGTACTAAATTTGGGGTTTTGCATTTTCAAACGCGATTTTCTGAAAAACGATACGCGACAGAAACAATTGGAAGTCAGATTTTAAATCAGAAATCAAAATAAATATATTTTATGTATTGCAATTGCTGGAAAAGTGATTTTTTCTGAATATGTAGAGTTGTGTGATTTAATGGAAAGTACACTAGTTGACACACTAACACAATTGTTTAATTAACTTTATTAGTTTACTTAAAAAATTAACCAGTAAATTTGTTCTTAAATAAAAATATTTGTATCTTTAAGAATTCTTACATCTGTATTTAAAAAAATTGTTTTAAAACGAATTTTGCGTTACAATTAATGTTGGCGAAAAATAATTTCTTCAGTCAAAAAATTATGTTAGTAAAATCAACTGAAAATGTCAGTTAAAATAACTACTTTGTAAGTTGTTTTGGGGTCAACTACTTTTTCAGTTAAATCAACTAACAATGTTAGTTATTTTAACTGACAAAAAACAACTGACTTATGTAGTAAAAACGACTTACATTTGTAGTCAAAACAACTAAAATGTAGTAAAAAGAAAATAATCAATAATAAATAATTTTTATTTTCAAAAAATTTTTCAGAAAAAAAATTGAAGACCAAATTTTTTTAAAGTTTTTTTTTTTTTAAAAAAAAGTTGTGAAAAATAAAAAAAATTAAAATTTATTTTCATTTTTGGAAAAAAACTTTGAAAATTTTTCAGAGATAAAAAAAATAAAATTAACTACTTTAAATAACTGTTACTACATCACAGTATTATTTTGTTAGTTATTCAAAAAAACTACTTAAAATAACTAACAGAAATAGTTGTTTGATATTTTTCATACAAAAACAACTGACTTTGTAGTTGAAAACAACTAATTACTGCAAAATATACAAACAACTAACATGTAGTAACTTACATAATTTTCTGAGTGTTTTGCCAAAAATAAATGGTAAAACGCAATGCACCCTATTTTCTTTAATTGAAAATATTAACAATCGCCGAAATATTTTCTTCCTCACATCATCACAATAAAATTAACGTGCATCAAACAAACTAGAGATGGGCGCTGGTCACGTGATTTGCGTGATTCACGTGAATCACGCGTGAGTGATTTTAATTTCAATCACGTGATTGTGAGTGTGTGTGAGTTGAAAAAAAATCTGAGTGAGTGATAAGTGAGTGAGTCATTTATTTTTTGCGTGAGTTTGCGTGATTAGCTTTTTTGAATTGCCAAAAAAATTTTTTTTATTTTTTGTAAAAACATTTTTTTTGGAGTTTTTTTTTTTGTAAGAAAATTTTATTGCGTCAGTAGATTTTGCGTGACTCACGCGTGAGCGTGATTGAATCTGGCGTGAGTCACGCGTGAGTGTGAGTAAGTTTTTTATTACTCACGTGAACGTGAGAGAGCGTGAGTAAAAAAAAATTTTGTCGCACATAACTTAAATGTTGGAAACAATTGCATTAATGCTTACAAAATTTGGCATAACTTTTTTATGAAACGACGGAAAATAAAAAATGATATACTAACTGAAAGTGTACATTTTCTGCTATGAGAGCATGTCGCATTATATGTGCGAAAATATTTTTTAACCTTTGAAAAATATTATAAAAATATAAAACTGACTTATTTGAGGGAAAAATGCTAGGTGTTCAGAGAACACCTCCGCACATTAGACGGAACGTCACTGTTTACAAGGTTTTTACCAATAAAATTGTAAATTTACAATTTTGTCGACACGATAAAATTTACAAGGAGGTTTCGTAATTTTACTTTATTTTTTGCTACCTCCTACACTGGTAGAAAACGCTTTATATCACTAATGAACGGGATTCATTAACGTTGGTTCATTGCAATAATGGAATTTTTCATATGCTGAATGAAATTTCATACATATTGTGCAAGATATTCATTAATTTTGATTCATTAGATTTCGTAGTTTCATTAAAAAATTTCATTAAGTTTTGTTTACAAAATTTTTTGTTTTTTGACCCTTGTCGTGTCGTGTCTGTTTAGTCTGTTAGTTTACGCGCGCAAAAAACAGCTGATCAGACTGTGATTTTTTCTAAGATTTTTTTTACGAAATTTAAAATGAAATGTTGTATTAGTTATAAGTATGTATTAAACTCACGTTGTTTTAAATTATTTCGGGGTTTTACTTATGTATTAAAAGTAAGCGTTATAGTAAAATTTTGTGTGAGAAAACTGAGTGAAATCTATAGATAAAATAAAAAATATGTGAAAGTGTTTTTTTAACTTGGTTATTTTGTGATTTTTTTAGATTTTTTACGAAATTTAAAATAAAAACTAAATTATTAATTAACTAATTTTTGTGATGTTTTATATTAGTTCGTGGTTTTAATTATGTATTACAAGTTAAGGTTGGAGTAAAATTTTGTGCGAGAAGACTAATTGAAAACATTTTTTTATTATTTTTAATTCTATAAAAAGATCTTTACAATTTCATACATATATTGCATTTTAAAAATAAAAGTAACATTCATTCAATAAAAGTATTTTATTTCAAAAATAAAAAGTAGGATTTATTCAATGAAAGTATTTCATAAGAATTAAATACTTTTTTCATTAAAGTAATGAAACATTTTCATAAAATACAATTTATATTTTGTATGAACATTTTCATTGATTTAATGAAACTTGTTCTTGCAATTACATTTTATGATACCCATTTCATTAATTCAATGAAACCCTACATAGGTTCCTTTTTAACGTCATTTTTCATAACATTAATGTAGATTTTAATTATTGTCATGTACAAATTTCTATCAGTGTATTTTACGTGAATTCCTAGTAATTTTACAAGCTTTTTAAAAATAATTTTGTAATTTTACAAGCTTTTTACCAATAAAATTGTAAATTTACAGTTTTTTGGCGCAATTGAAATTACAAGGAATTCTCGTGAATTTACTACACTCAAAATAAATTCTCTGTCCAATCAGCAGAAAAATCTGCTGAAAATACACCCATTTTGAGCCATATGAGAAATCTGCTGATTTTAGCAGACACTGTTTGCTAAATATCTGTCATAAGAGGTGAATAAATATAACAAAAAAAAAAAAAAAAAAAACATACGCCGCCAGCCAGCATCGAACTCGCCACTTTCCGATTTGAAAGTACACTTCTTAACCACTACACTACGGAAGCTTATACTTTTATCTGGCGTTTTAGTTATTAAACATGTGTGTTGTTTGACATCAGAGAAATCTGATTTTAGCAGAAATATCTGCTGATTTTAGCAGAAAAATCTGCTGATTTCAGCAGAACAATCTGGTGATTTGAGCAGATTAATCTGCTAATTTCAGCAGAGCAATCTGCTGATTTCAGCAGAACAATGTGTTCTGCTTTTTTTATATAAAAAAATTTCTTAAAAAAATAATGAAATTCAGCAAACAAAATCAGTATAAACATAGTAAAATGTCTGTTATTTTCTTAAACTGAAGGACAGAGATTTTAGTAAAAATATCCTTCTCAGCAGAACAATCTGCTAAAAGATTGGAAATTCAAATTGAAAGTCGTTTTACAGATTTTTTGACAGAGTTTTTCTTTTGAGTGTAGATTTGTTTGTAAAATTATCTTGAAAATTTGTAAAATTACAAAAAAAAAATGTAAAATTACAAAAAAAAAAATAATTTTCGATTTGTTAAAAAACAAGGAAAACTGTCAAATATTGGTAAAATGGGATTACATGACTTTTCCTAGTAATTTGACAGTTTTTTTTTGTGTACATAAGAGTTTTGTGGGTGCACGTGAGTTGTCTTAACCTTTCTAAACCTTAAGGAAAAAATTAAAAAAAACGTATGTTAGAAATCAATTAAATATATCGATTGAATATTCAAAGTATTCATCAAAATTTGTGTTTTATGTATTCTTAAAACAAGTTAAAAAAATTTAAACAAATGCTAATGTATTTAAGAATTTTATTAAATTATAAAATATAAGCTCGTGATAGATATTAATTGTTAGTTCTAATATTCTAGTTTTAAGTTAACTTGTTTTATTCTAAAAGATTCCTATATTTTCTAAAAAAAAATTAAAGAATTTATACTAACATAATTTTCACCTATTCTCATAAAACAGGAAGTGCAAGTATTTCAAAATTAACACTTTTTAGTTACACTCAACCAAAAATCATTGTATTCGCAAAGAAAATCGTAGTAATTTCAACAGAAATCATTGTTAATTTTAACCCTACAAATATTTATGTTGGTTTTAAAAATATTTGTCAGATTTTGTAAAAGTTGATCAACTCGTTTTTTTTTGTAAACCAACTCTTATTTTTTGTAAATTCAACTTGTATTTTTGTTAATATAAGAAATTTTATTAATAAATAATGCTTGATGTTATTTATAAATAATACACACAAAAAATTTTAGGGGAAAACATTTCAATTAAAAATTTTAAAAAGTTCAATTTTGTTTTTAATCATTTTTTTAATTGATACAATTAAATTTTTTGATTGATTTTGAAATTTTTCGTGAATACTGTCGACAATATATAAAAACAAAAAAAACGTCAAACATATTTTACGTTTATTATTAATTTTTGCTTAAATATACTTAAAACGTAATTCTAGAACTCAAAATACATAAAGCGAGTAACAAAATTTGTTCACAACAAAAAAAATAAAAGAGGTGTAATATTACTTAATTTATTAAATTTTTTAAACGTTTTTATTAAAGTCAAATCACGATTTTTTTAATCGCATTTAAACACCACTGACGCTTGTTGAAATTAACACAAGCACAAGATTAAAAAATAATAAAAATACAAAGAAAATAGTGAATTTTGTGACATTCTGATATTCCGGTAAAAAGCTTTTATTACCAAGTAATAAGGATTTCGCTTTAAAATAGATGGTGGTAGATAGTTACACATTTAATAATCTACCAGCCCTAAAGTGACTTGTTACCCACTCGCTTACAAAAATGCCACCAAACACAAAAGATCCAACGTGGAAATGGCAATGGAACCAATGTTTACGTTTGTATTTATCCCTACAAATGTTGGATTATAAAATTCCAATAAGATAAGGACCGCGAAGATATCTTGGAACGTGGAAGAGAGGGACGGTTGGCTGCTTAGTGTAAGGACAATAGCAAATATTCCGAACAGACTCCTGCTCAGCTCATGGAAACCGCATCAAAACACCATCTTAAGTTCAGTCTATATACTGTTGTTTCTTCTATAAGCGTGAGTTTGGTTTTAATGGGAATACTGTCTGTGATGGCTGTTTGCCATTTAGCCGGCTTTTATATAATTATTATTATTATATAATTAATTGAAGAGGCTAACTTATTGTGTCAAAGTTTCGAGTTCAGTGCCATTTTATTTTATATGTTCTGATTTTATTTTGTTAATAATAAACAATCAATTGCTATTTTTATCCATATTTGTTTTTATTTAGAAAGTGGGACATTTTTAAGCTATAAATTGTATTATTTTATGTAATTGATACAATCATTTTTTTAATTATTTTTTGGAAAATTTTCAATCACTTTTTTTAATTGAAAATAAATGCACTTTTTCCTTATTAAACTTTTACAAATTTTAGTAATTCATACTATCATTTTCGTGATAGGTGCAAAATCAATTAAAATAGTAATTGATATCATCATTTTAGTGATTGAAACCCATTTTCATTTTTTTATGTGTATTCTTTTATTAAGTTAAAATTAGAATATTTTTGTTTTATTTCCGTCATATAAGACATCTCGTGTTTAAACATTGCTGCTTAATAATTATTAAGCAGCAATATTTAAACACGAGATGTTCATACTAGGGATGCCAAACGGGATTGACATTTACAAATCCCGGGATTCTGGATTTTAAACTCCAAATCCCGGAATTTTTCTGGATCCCGGGATTTATTAAAACAAAGCTTTTTTACGTTATCTTTGAAATACATTTTTTTGTATTATTAAATATTCAATTAATTCATAACCCTAAAAAAATGATTGTAAATTTTACATATTTATCACAGAATACCCGAAAATTTAGGAACAACTAACAATAAGTTTTTTATACAGTTCAACCTAAGAATTTAATTTAAAGTACATAAATTAATAAAACATGACCGATTTGAATAGATTCGAGCCATGTCCAATCCAAAAGAGGTACGTACCGTTTGTTCATTCGTAAAAGAGCAAAATAAGACAAGGGGTAAACAATTTCCTTCTTTTGGATCTATGTAAATCATTGCTGTGCAAAAGAAAAATGTAGTAGCACAGTGCTACAATTGTTAGTGGGTACAATTGTTTTATGAAATGCACAGTGCTGATCTTAATCAATCTCTGAAAAGCATTTTCCGGCTTGGTGCAGGACATAAAAATGTGTTATTTGTTTAAAAACAGTACAAATTGGTAAACATTTTGGGGTTTTAAGAGGCTGTTTCGGTTCGGGGTATTTTTCCCCTTGTCTGATTTTTAAGTTTGTGAAAGCAACTGAGAAATTCTGAACAAGCACTTTTCTTTCTTTTTCTTCTCAACCTTTTATCACCCTTACTTAATCTTTCTTTTCAGGGTACGGTACAATGGACTATTTTAAGTCTGAGCGCCATGGACTTGCCTAGAAAATTTACTTACGATAATTCAAAATATACACTTTTCTATAATAATACCACAGACTAATACAGACTCGACATAAGTGACAGGTGTCAAAAAAGTAGTCTTGAACCATATGGTTAATTTTTTCAAATTATTCTACGAATAAGGTTAAAAAGAGAAAACTGATATAACGCGCCATAAGAAAAATAGATGCCAGATCGGTTTTTGTTGTTTCACTCACTTCTAAGTCGTAGAAAGTGCTGCCATGTTAGCGTAAAACGGACTAAAAACCGCTCTGTCTTCTACTCTACTGTCGAGTCTGTATATCAGTCATACGCATTTTTGTAATTCCTATTCCCGCGGGAATAGGCGCTGCTTGTGCGCTGTCAACACACACTATAAAATTCTGTTGCTTGAGCAAATTTGTTGACTTTTCGCTTGCTACTACCCACACAAGCATAAATGTTATAGTATATGTGTGCGCATCGCTGCTGTATATAGTCTGTAACAAGGTAGATTTATATAAGGTAATATTTTAGTGACGTAAATGAAAACAATTTTCTTTCAAAATCATTTTAGTCGGCAAAAACGACTTAAATGTTCAGTGCACACTTTAAACAATTTAAACTCTTTTTAAGACTTTAAAATTTTAGAAAACAACTAAATTATAAAAAAATATTGAAATTCAAACAAAATTCTTTTATTTTCCACGACAAAAATTCAAAAAAAATAAAATATTTTTAAGCATAAAAAGTTAAGTGTAAACTGAAGTCATTTATGCCGAACAAAATATTTTTATTTCGTTTTGAAAATTCGTAAATATTATTGTTTTAAAATTTGTCAAAAAACTTACTATGGAGGAAAAGTGAGGTTATTGGATCTTACCTTGTATAAATCTACCTTGGTCTGTAATAATACGTTATATTTTCATCAAAAACCTAATCAAAAATATTTTTTTTTGCAAAAACCGAAAAAAAATTTCCAGATAATTTTTTATTACCATAAAAGCACTTATCCAGTAAAGTCAGAAAACTAACCAATATTTTAAAGTACTGTTTTTTTTTTTAGTTTGTAGAGAATTAAAAACTCTAGTCGCTGACAGAACTTTTTTGTTTAATACTTTTTTTATACCAAAATAAAACCGATTTTTTAAGAATTTTTACATTTTTTGAGTTAAACGCCTCATATTTTTTACTAAAATCCAAAATTTAAAAATAGGTCTATTCGATTACCCAAATTTCTTACTATTTTTTACTACAACTGAAAAGTTTGTTTTCTTTTTGTATTGAAAATTTCCAGCTGTAGTAAAATGAGTAAAAAATAATAGATTGTATTAAGGTAGGGTTGCCATTTCCTTTTTGAGAAAAAGAGGACGCCAACCTCAAAAAAGGAGGACATTTGACCCAAAAAAGAGGACAATTTTTTTTAATAAATTAATTTAAAAAAAGTAAACTGCGCGACACAATATGGAAAAAAATGCATTTTTATTAAGGAAACCATTTGTATTTCCATTTCCCCTAAAAAAATCACAAAAATACATAAAAGAAAATCTTCCAATTTTATTTCAGAAAATACCAATTATATTTCAAAAATTTTTAACTATATTTCCAATTATATATGAGAAATTTTCAATTATATTTCAGAAATATTAATTTTTAATTCAAAAATGTTTGGTTAATTTAAAAAAATGTCCAATTATAATTCAAAAAATTTCAATTGTATATCAGAATTTTCTATTTGTAATTCAAATTAACCCTATAGCGCCCGTTTTAAGGGGTCATTTTTGTCCTTTTTTAAAAGAAATACTAAAAAGTCTTAAAAAAATGGCAGTTAGAGGGTTAAAATGTTCTACAAATATTTTTTGCATCAAATTTTACTAGAGGTCGTCAAAGCCAAAAAAGACATTTGGACCAGCGTTGCCAGGTACTTTTTTCCGTTGTCCCCAAAAATATAACAAAATATCCCCAAAAACCCCCAAACAATAAAAAAAATGGTTTTTTAATTACACAAAAAAATTTTTCTTAATTAAAAAAAAAAAAATTATAAGTGGTAATTTTATAATTTTATTTCGTGGATTTAGCAATTAAAAAATCCCCAAAAATCCCCAAACGCGTAAATAAACGGTGTTTGGCAATTTTAATATACATTTTACAGCCGAAAAATGTAAGTTTTGCTGAATGAGCTTCGTAATCTCGTAGTAAAGAGTGGTTAACACTAAAACTATTTTAAAAAATCGTTGATTTTATTTAATTTAGCTTGTTGTATTATATAGATTTAATTTCGAATATCCCCAAAAAATCCCCAAAATAATTTTGGAAATCCCCAAGCCCCAAATGAGATTTGTTGTCCTTTTTTCTAGCATGAAATCCCCAACTTTGGGGATAAATCCCCAAGTCTGGCAGCCCTGATTTGGACTATGTAAAATGCTAAAAAAAGTATGTGCAAAAATTGTATGTGCAAATTTTAAAAATTTACTTTTTTTTAGCATTTTACATAGTCCAAATGTATTTTTTGTCTTTGACTATCCCTAGTAAAATTTGATGCAGAAAATATTTGCAGAACATTTTAACCCTCTAACAGTCTTTTTTTATAGACTTTTTTGTATTTCTTTTAAATAAGGACAAAAATGACCCTTTAAAACGGGAGCTAGAGGGTTAATTTGGTCAAAGAAAAGAATCACCATAAAATTTTATATAACACATCAGAACATAATTTTTAGATTAAAAGTATATTTGCACTGTTTTTGTCCATATTTTTAAACACTTCTTTGGTAAAAAAAAATAACTAACATTGATTATTTATTCTTGACCCTTTTTAAGCATTTTGCGCATGTCGCACAAACTTTGAACATTTGACAACCCCTAGTGAAATTTTATGAGGAAAATATTTGTAGAACATTTTAACCCTCAAAATGGACGTTTCATTAGACTTTAGTGTTTAGTTTTTGAAAAAGGACTAAGATGACCCCTTAAAATGGCAGTTAGAGGGTTAAAATGTTCTAAGAAAAGAACCGCCATAAAATTTCACTGAAGACATTAAATCATGTTTTGAAGATCAGATGTGTTCTTATTATAGTATTTTTGACGTTTTCCAAACGGCTTTGATAAAAATATAAAAACTTCAGTGGGCCATAAAAAAGAAATCCGAACTGACTTTGCAAAACCCTTTGGTGATTTTGTTCACTTGATGGTCTACTTTCATATGGCGTTGAAGCCATTGAGGCTCATTTTTCTTGTTGCACAGTGTGTATATAATATATCCAGCACCATAATAATCAATCAGAAATAACAATTTTTGGTACCCACAAAATTTTTTAATTTTTTTTCGCAATAAAAGAAAAAATTAAAATATATTTTCAGCAAAAAAAATTAAAAAATATTTTTTTCCGCTTTGTTCAGATTTTCCGTTTTTTTAAGAGAAAACAGAGACCGACAGGTCCAATGTTTTTTTTGTGTTAATATTGACCCTAAAAAGCAAATTTTTTGACCCCGACGCTAAGCGACAGACAGTCGGACGGACATTGATAGTTGACTTAAAATCGATTTAGGACCATGAACATTTTGATAGGTATTTAGACTTATATTTCGAGGTTTTACAAACGGAATGGCAAACTTATATACATACATTCTAAAAAATGAGTCCAGTTTCCTACTATAAATTGGATAAATCTCTACAAATTCAAATAATATACTACTATAAATTGTGTAAATTTCCAATAATTTAAGGTAGAACTACGCAAAATTTGTAAATTTGCCCAATTAGTAGCAAGAATCTAAAAAAAGTATCAAAAGCGACCGTGTTTTTTGAGTTGATCAAAAAATCGGCATTTTTGGACCAAAAATCGGCAAATCGCCACTTTGATAATTTTGAGTCAAAAAATCGGTAAAATGCCGATAAATCGGCAAATATGGCAGCCCTGCACACAACAGCTGATAAGAATTGATGCTAACGTAGTTATTTTCGCACTACCTAGAGTGAATTTTTACTCGAAATATAATTAATTTGAAGCGTTTTTTTTTTTAATTTTTGTGCGTTTTGTTCTCAAAAAGTTGACATTACTGCTGATAAGCGAAAATACGGCGACGAAAATAATTAAAAAGTAAATTAAAAAGTAATAAAAAAAATGTTATGGGGAAAAGTGCAAAAAGTAGGACAACCCCGGACACTTTCTAAAAAAGAAGTAGGACTGCCCCGGACGCCCTAAAAAAGAGGACGGTGTCCGGGGAAAAGAGGACGGATGGCAACCCTATATTAAGGTAACCGAATAAACCTAATGATTAGTTAACTCTGCTGAAAGTATTTTTCTTATAAATGTTTAAAAATATTGGAATATTTTTTTTTTACGTTTTCATTTATTTTTTCTGTTAAAAATTCCTTTTAAAGGTTTGTTTTCTTTACTTCCTTGAATAACGTCCAAAAGAAACTAAATAATTTAAATAAAACAGCTTCAGTATCAGTTTGCGATCAAATGTAGCATAAATTGTTTATGCTACCCTTTACGGTTAATTTAGTATATGATTTGTAATTATATGTTAACAATTCAATAAATAAATAATTTGCAAATACCTCGAAAACTAAAGCTAACTTTCAAATTTGTTTGTCATAACATTTTTTTTTCTCCGTGTTTTTCAACGATATTAGCATTAATTTTTGTTGAATACAGCATCATTCTGTAAAACTTGATCTACAATGGGCTTACTAATTTTTCTACTAAGATATTTCTATAAGTGTACTACTCTTAATATTGGTTATAATTAAATTAGAACCTCGTGCTCTACTACCTGAAAATTCTATCGTTTTTAAAGAATCTTTAAAAACTAAATTAATTTGTTAAATTTTTAAAATTGTTATATAATAAATAAAGCCATTGAAGAAATCACTAATTAATCTTTAAACATAAAGTTAAAATATTAACGATAAAGAATTAACAAAAAAATAAATGTACACTGAAAAAAATAACTATACTGAAAATAAATAAACACTGTTATTAATTTAAGTAAGCAAATTTTTTTGAATTTACTTCAACTTATCTTAATATAAGGTGGTTTTACTTAAAACAAAGCAAATAAACTTGAAGATAGTACATGCAAATACTTAAAAAAGCACAAACGTTTTCCTTAATTTATTTTTTTAAATTAAATTAAATATTCTTTAGATTTATGGCGAATTGATTGCATTTAAGAAAAAAAGGGTTTATTAAAAAATTTTGTTTTACTTAAAAGAAAAAAATTTAAATTGTGTGCAAGAAAAATAAATAAGTACGTAACTTACTTAAAAATAGTATACACATTTTCAAGACCTTGAATCAAATAAGTACTAATCTTTAATTCCAAAACGCATTTTCTTTAATTTAATTAATTTTTGTTTTAATTTAAGAAGAAAGTAATCTTTATTTTATTGATTTCATTGACTTTATTTGAATCCATATCTTCATCAGTTTAAGAAAGAATTTACTTAACTTAAGGAAAAAATACTTAAGGTATTTTGGGAACCCCATCTGAGGGCCCCATCTGGAGACCCCATGAGACCCTAACTTTAAATCCAAATTTCGATTTTCGCGGAATTTTTAAATGCCTATAACTCTGCAAATACTGCAGATACGAAAAAAATTCTAAAGGCAATTTTGTAGTCCTTAACTTGTAGAATATGACCGCCGAAGACCCGAAAGCTCTCCGAGTTATAGTTTTCGAGTTATTTCATGATCAAATTTCTCAAGACCCCATTCCCATATCTCGAAAACTAAGCAAGATAGAGCGATTCTAGCCAAAATTTTGGATCAAAATCAATAGTGACCCTATAATAGTGTACGCACATACTCATGGGCGGACCCCATATATGGGGGCCCATAGGGTCCTCACATTGGGACTCCATAGGGTCAACAGAATCCGTAAGTTTAAGGAAATTTTTACTTATTTTAAAAAAATATTTTTCATCTGGATAAAAACAATTAAACTTATATTAAGTACAATTTTACTTACTTTTAAGATATATTTAAGTAAATGCATTACTATGTTTTAGGAAAAAATATACTTGGAAGAAGAATTAATATCTTTGGAGCCCTCGCATACCCTCCTTTTTTTAAATTAAGTTCAACATGCTTTAAAAATGGTAAATTTTTTTTTCAGTGTACAGCATTTGGTTCTAATCTGCTACCATAATCTATGATTTATATACATACAGCTATGAAAAGATTCAATTCTTTTTTGAATATACATTAATGTTTTATTTAAAACATTTAAGTTTTTTTAAATTAATTTTTTTTTCGTTTTTCTTCAACTTTTGATCTTCCCAAGCATCCGGGCAAATTTTTATTCTACTAGACCTAAAATTTAAGTAGTACAAATTTGATTTGAGGCAATCAAAGTTTTGGATTTTTGAAAATTTAAAAAATAAAATAATTTGATGCATGAAAGATCAAAAAGTGTTTTCATTTGCCTGTGATCTCTCTTTAATTATTCTAAGAGTTTTGCATTACAAAATACAAAAAAAGGGCTACTTTTCCACATTTGTTTGGCTCTTACAGGGAAATTAAAGCCGTAACTGAAGTCACACAATACTTTGGTCACAGACTATATACAGACTCGACAGTAGAGTCACAGACTAATACAGACTCGACATAAGTGACAGATGTCAAACATTTAGTCTTTAACCATATGGTTAATTTTTTCAAAGTATTCTTCGAATTAGGTTAGAAAGAGAAAGCATACATATATAACGCGCCATAAGAAAAATAGATGCCAGATCGGTTTTTATTGTTTCATTCACTCCTAAGTCGTAGAAAGTGTTGCCATGTTAGCTTAAAACTAGCTAAAAACAGCTCTGTTTTCTCCTAAAATCACTTAGTTTTTCCCCATTTTTTGTTATAAAACTCTACTGTCGAGTCTGTATATGTATAGGTTGTGGTAGAGTTTTATAACAATAAATTAGGAAAAACTAGGCGATTTTAGGAGAAAACAGAGCGGTCTTTAGATGGTTTTAAGCTAACATGGCAACACTTTCTTCGATTTAGGAGTGAGTGAAAAAATAAAATCCGATCTGGCATGTATTTTTCTTATGGCGCGTTATATTAGCATTCTCTTTCTAACCTAATTAGTAGAATAATTTAAAAAAATAACCATATGGTTAAGGACTACTTTTTTGACACCTGTCACTTATGTCGAGTTTGTGCTTTGGTATTCGTATTTAAGAATAAATTCTTTTAAAGTCCTATGCAGAAAACTATTATTTAACGTCATACCTTAAAAAATATTGTATTCAATAAAGAAACACAAAATAAACAACAATCTTAAGAACAAAATCGACATCATAAATAGTTCAGTAGTACTCTTACGTACGTAATACGTACACAAAACGAATTTGAGTCAGTAGAATTAAAGCAAAACCGACAAATTTAGACAAAAAACCTGAACCTGCTACTTTGTACGCATCTTTAAGTACTTCAGTTTCAGCCACTTTGTAGTAGTTTGCCTACAATAAGATCGATGGGGATAGATGATATTTTCATACGTGACTTGTATGACTGATTTGATCTTTTAAATTTTGTACGTTTGTTGTTATTAAACATCGTTAAGCGATACTTAATTAAAGCGGGTATTTAAATTCACGCATTTTAATGTGATATTTTTCAGAGCCGGTTTGATGTTTATTTACATAATCGTATCATAATAGCAAATTATTATTTTTTGAATTCTTTTTTTAAAGCATAATTTTGTTATTCTAAGAATGCCCCCACTTTGACAGTAAAATTTTTGCAAAATGATATAACAGTATAATATGTATAAGCAATGTTTTCGCTTAACCGTATACATTAGGACTAGGGATGCCAAACGGGATTAACTTTGAAAAATCCCGGGATACGGGATTTTGAAAATTGAAATTTCGGGATCCCGGGATTTTCGGGATTTTTTCGGGATCCCGGGTTTTTCGGGTTTTTTGGGGATTTTCGGGATTTTTTTATTTCCTATATTAAAAAAATAAGATATAAATCAACTTAAACATTTTTATTTCCCATATTTTTATGTAAATAACATGTTTTAAAAAACATGTTTTAAATCTGCTGCTGACGTAGTTAATGTTAGTGCAAGTCTTCGGTAAAATTTGATGGCGGTACTTTTTCTAAATTATATTAATGCTCTGTCTCCATTTTAAGGGGTAATTTTTGTCCTTTTTTTCAAATATCCTAATAAAGCACCAGTAAACCACAGACTAAATACAGACTCGACAGTAGAGTTTTGTAAGAAAAAATGGGAAAAAACTAAGCGATTTTAGGAGAAAACACAGTGGTTTTTAGTCCGTTTTACGCTAACATGGCAACACTTTCTACGACTTAGGAGTGAGTGAAACAACAAAAACCAATCTGGCATCAATTTTTCTTATGGCGCGTTATATCAGTTTTCTCTTTCTAACCTACACAGAAAATAATATCGTATATTTTATTTTAATTAAAATTTTAATTTTTTTTTTGTGAGGATGTTTATTCTGGCTCGAGGTCATTATTTTCTTTACTAATTAAAACCATGATATTCTCATAGTATAATTTTCAAGAAAATTATTTTTTGTTTTAAATTTATTTATGTTGGTCATTTTTGCAAGACTTAATCGACACGTGTTTCGGAATTTGTCAAGATTCCATTGTCAAGATTATTTAGCAAAAATAGAAACGATATACTACAAAGTAGCAAACGAGTCTAATGACAAATCGTTTTTGCACAAACTAAAACATTAATACATATTCGACTCTATCCACAATGTGAATTAGAAAGACGAAGAAATTGTACTATGCTAGTAAGTAACAATTGTCAATAACCAACAAAAAATATTTAAAACATTTTACATACGATAGTCCATTGGACTACAACAATATGTTTTTTGTTGCTGTGAATGAAATTATACCATTATTAGGGCTATTCATCACTATGGCGTGCCAACCATTATGTTCAAATTCTGATTAATTTTTATTAATAAATAAAAATTGTTTTATTCGACCTTTAAAATATTATATTTTGTGAGGATGTTTATTCTGGCTCGAGGTCATTATTTTCTTTACTAATTAAAACCATGATATTCTCATAGTATAATTTTCAAGAAAATTATTTTTTGTTTTAAATTTATTTATGTTGGTCATTTTTGCAAGACTTAATCGACACGTGTTTCGGAATTTGTCAAGATTCCATTGTCAAGATTATTTAGCAAAAATAGAAACGATATACTACAAAGTAGCAAACGAGTCTAATGACAAATCGTTTTTGCACAAACTAAAACATTAATACATATTCGACTCTATCCACAATGTGAATTAGAAAGACGAAGAAATTGTACTATGCTAGTAAGTAACAATTGTCAATAACCAACAAAAAATATTTAAAACATTTTACATACGATAGTCCATTGGACTACAACAATATGTTTTTTGTTGCTGTGAATGAAATTATACCATTATTAGGGCTATTCATCACTATGGCGTGCCAACCATTATGTTCAAATTCTGATTAATTTTTATTAATAAATAAAAATTGTTTTATTCGACCTTTAAAATATTATATTTTGTGAGGATGTTTATTCTGGCTCGAGGTCATTATTTTCTTTACTAATTAAAACCATGATATTCTCATAGTATAATTTTCAAGAAAATTATTTTTTGTTTTAAATTTATTTATGTTGGTCATTTTTGCAAGACTTAATCGACACGTGTTTCGGAATTTGTCAAGATTCCATTGTCAAGATTATTTAGCAAAAATAGAAACGATATACTACAAAGTAGCAAACGAGTCTAATGACAAATCGTTTTTGCACAAACTAAAACATTAATACATATTCGACTCTATCCACAATGTGAATTAGAAAGACGAAGAAATTGTACTATGCTAGTAAGTAACAATTGTCAATAACCAACAAAAAATATTTAAAACATTTTACATACGATAGTCCATTGGACTACAACAATATGTTTTTTGTTGCTGTGAATGAAATTATACCATTATTAGGGCTATTCATCACTATGGCGTGCCAACCATTATGTTCAAATTCTGATTAATTTTTATTAATAAATAAAAATTGTTTTATTCGACCTTTAAAATATTATATTTTGTGAGGATGTTTATTCTGGCTCGAGGTCATTATTTTCTTTACTAATTAAAACCATGATATTCTCATAGTATAATTTTCAAGAAAATTATTTTTTGTTTTAAATTTATTTATGTTGGTCATTTTTGCAAGACTTAATCGACACGTGTTTCGGAATTTGTCAAGATTCCATTGTCAAGATTATTTAGCAAAAATAGAAACGATATACTACAAAGTAGCAAACGAGTCTAATGACAAATCGTTTTTGCACAAACTAAAACATTAATACATATTCGACTCTATCCACAATGTGAATTAGAAAGACGAAGAAATTGTACTATGCTAGTAAGTAACAATTGTCAATAACCAACAAAAAATATTTAAAACATTTTACATACGATAGTCCATTGGACTACAACAATATGTTTTTTGTTGCTGTGAATGAAATTATACCATTATTAGGGCTATTCATCACTATGGCGTGCCAACCATTATGTTCAAATTCTGATTAATTTTTATTAATAAATAAAAATTGTTTTATTCGACCTTTAAAATATTATATTTTGTGAGGATGTTTATTCTGGCTCGAGGTCATTATTTTCTTTACTAATTAAAACCATGATATTCTCATAGTATAATTTTCAAGAAAATTATTTTTTGTTTTAAATTTATTTATGTTGGTCATTTTTGCAAGACTTAATCGACACGTGTTTCGGAATTTGTCAAGATTCCATTGTCAAGATTATTTAGCAAAAATAGAAACGATATACTACAAAGTAGCAAACGAGTCTAATGACAAATCGTTTTTGCACAAACTAAAACATTAATACATATTCGACTCTATCCACAATGTGAATTAGAAAGACGAAGAAATTGTACTATGCTAGTAAGTAACAATTGTCAATAACCAACAAAAATATTTAAAACATGACAATTGTTACTTACTAGCATAGTACAATTTCTTCGTCTTTCTAATTCACATTGTGGATAGAGTCGAATATGTATTAATGTTTTAGTTTGTGCAAAAACGATTTGTCATTAGACTCGTTTGCTACTTTGTAGTATATCGTTTCTATTTTTGCTAAATAATCTTGACAATGGAATCTTGACAAATTCCGAAACACGTGTCGATTAAGTCTTGCAAAAATGACCAACATAAATAAATTTAAAACAAAAAATAATTTTCTTGAAAATTATACTATGAGAATATCATGGTTTTAATTAGTAAAGAAAATAATGACCTCGAGCCAGAATAAACATCCTCACAAAATATAATATTTTAAAGGTCGAATAAAACAATTTTTATTTATTAATAAAAATTAATCAGAATTTGAACATAATGGTTGGCACGCCATAGTGATGAATAGCCCTAATAATGGTATAATTTCATTCACAGCAACAAAAAACATATTGTTGTAGTCCAATGGACTATCGTATGTAAAATGTTTTAAATATTTTTGTTGGTTATTGACAATTGTTACTTACTAGCATAGTACAATTTCTTCGTCTTTCTAATTCACATTGTGGATAGAGTCGAATATGTATTAATGTTTTAGTTTGTGCAAAAACGATTTGTCATTAGACTCGTTTGCTACTTTGTAGTATATCGTTTCTATTTTTGCTAAATAATCTTGACAATGGAATCTTGACAAATTCCGAAACACGTGTCGATTAAGTCTTGCAAAAATGACCAACATAAATAAATTTAAAACAAAAAATAATTTTCTTGAAAATTATACTATGAGAATATCATGGTTTTAATTAGTAAAGAAAATAATGACCTCGAGCCAGAATAAACATCCTCACAAAATATAATATTTTAAAGGTCGAATAAAACAATTTTTATTTATTAATAAAAATTAATCAGAATTTGAACATAATGGTTGGCACGCCATAGTGATGAATAGCCCTAATAATGGTATAATTTCATTCACAGCAACAAAAAACATATTGTTGTAGTCCAATGGACTATCGTATGTAAAATGTTTTAAATATTTTTTGTTGGTTATTGACAATTGTTACTTACTAGCATAGTACAATTTCTTCGTCTTTCTAATTCACATTGTGGATAGAGTCGAATATGTATTAATGTTTTAGTTTGTGCAAAAACGATTTGTCATTAGACTCGTTTGCTACTTTGTAGTATATCGTTTCTATTTTTGCTAAATAATCTTGACAATGGAATCTTGACAAATTCCGAAACACGTGTCGATTAAGTCTTGCAAAAATGACCAACATAAATAAATTTAAAACAAAAAATAATTTTCTTGAAAATTATACTATGAGAATATCATGGTTTTAATTAGTAAAGAAAATAATGACCTCGAGCCAGAATAAACATCCTCACAAAATATAATATTTTAAAGGTCGAATAAAACAATTTTTATTTATTAATAAAAATTAATCAGAATTTGAACATAATGGTTGGCACGCCATAGTGATGAATAGCCCTATTAATGGTATAATTTCATTCACAGCAACAAAAAACATATTGTTGTAGTCCAATGGACTATCGTATGTAAAATGTTTTAAATATTTTTTGTTGGTTATTGACAATTGTTACTTACTAGCATAGTACAATTTCTTCGTCTTTCTAATTCACATTGTGGATAGAGTCGAATATGTATTAATGTTTTAGTTTGTGCAAAAACGATTTGTCATTAGACTCGTTTGCTACTTTGTAGTATATCGTTTCTATTTTTGCTAAATAATCTTGACAATGGAATCTTGACAAATTCCGAAACACGTGTCGATTAAGTCTTGCAAAAATGACCAACATAAATAAATTTAAAACAAAAAATAATTTTCTTGAAAATTATACTATGAGAATATCATGGTTTTAATTAGTAAAGAAAATAATGACCTCGAGCCAGAATAAACATCCTCACAAAATATAATATTTTAAAGGTCGAATAAAACAATTTTTATTTATTAATAAAAATTAATCAGAATTTGAACATAATGGTTGGCACGCCATAGTGATGAATAGCCCTAATAATGGTATAATTTCATTCACAGCAACAAAAAACATATTGTTGTAGTCCAATGGACTATCGTATGTAAAATGTTTTAAATATTTTTTGTTGGTTATTGACAATTGTTACTTACTAGCATAGTACAATTTCTTCGTCTTTCTAATTCACATTGTGGATAGAGTCGAATATGTATTAATGTTTTAGTTTGTGCAAAAACGATTTGTCATTAGACTCGTTTGCTACTTTGTAGTATATCGTTTCTATTTTTGCTAAATAATCTTGACAATGGAATCTTGACAAATTCCGAAACACGTGTCGATTAAGTCTTGCAAAAATGACCAACATAAATAAATTTAAAACAAAAAATAATTTTCTTGAAAATTATACTATGAGAATATCATGGTTTTAATTAGTAAAGAAAATAATGACCTCGAGCCAGAATAAACATCCTCACAAAAAAAAAATTAAAATTTTAATTAAAATAAAATATACGATATTATTTTCTGTGTAGGTTAGAAAGAGAAAACTGATATAACGCGCCATAAGAAAAATTGATGCCAGATTGGTTTTTGTTGTTTCACTCACTCCTAAGTCGTAGAAAGTGTTGCCATGTTAGCGTAAAACGGACTAAAAACCACTGTGTTTTCTCCTAAAATCGCTTAGTTTTTTCCCATTTTTTCTTACAAAACTCTACTGTCGAGTCTGTATTTAGTCTGTGGTTTACTGGTGCTTTATTAGGATATTTGAAAAAAAGGACAAAAATTACCCCTTAAAATGGAGACAGAGCATTAATATAATTTAGAAAAAGTACCGCCATCAAATTTTACCGAAGACTTGCACTAACATTAACTACGTCAGCAGCAGATTTAAAACATGTTTTTTAAAACATGTTATTTACATAAAAATATGGGAAATAAAAATGTTTAAGTTGATTTATATCTTATTTTTTTAATATAGGAAATAAAAAAATCCCGAAAATCCCCAAAAAACCCGAAAAACCCGGGATCCCGAAAAAATCCCGAAAATCCCGGGATCCCGAAATTTCAATTTTCAAAATCCCGTATCCCGGGATTCGACTCTATCCACAATGTGAATTAGAAAGACGAAGAAATTGTACTATGCTAGTAAGTAACAATTGTCATGTTTTAAATATTTTTGTTGGTTATTGACAATTGTTACTTACTAGCATAGTACAATTTCTTCGTCTTTCTAATTCACATTGTGGATAGAGTCGAATATGTATTAATGTTTTAGTTTGTGCAAAAACGATTTGTCATTAGACTCGTTTGCTACTTTGTAGTATATCGTTTCTATTTTTGCTAAATAATCTTGACAATGGAATCTTGACAAATTCCGAAACACGTGTCGATTAAGTCTTGCAAAAATGACCAACATAAATAAATTTAAAACAAAAAATAATTTTCTTGAAAATTATACTATGAGAATATCATGGTTTTAATTAGTAAAGAAAATAATGACCTCGAGCCAGAATAAACATCCTCACAAAATATAATATTTTAAAGGTCGAATAAAACAATTTTTATTTATTAATAAAAATTAATCAGAATTTGAACATAATGGTTGGCACGCCATAGTGATGAATAGCCCTAATAATGGTATAATTTCATTCACAGCAACAAAAAACATATTGTTGTAGTCCAATGGACTATCGTATGTAAAATGTTTTAAATATTTTTGTTGGTTATTGACAATTGTTACTTACTAGCATAGTACAATTTCTTCGTCTTTCTAATTCACATTGTGGATAGAGTCGAATATGTATTAATGTTTTAGTTTGTGCAAAAACGATTTGTCATTAGACTCGTTTGCTACTTTGTAGTATATCGTTTCTATTTTTGCTAAATAATCTTGACAATGGAATCTTGACAAATTCCGAAACACGTGTCGATTAAGTCTTGCAAAAATGACCAACATAAATAAATTTAAAACAAAAAATAATTTTCTTGAAAATTATACTATGAGAATATCATGGTTTTAATTAGTAAAGAAAATAATGACCTCGAGCCAGAATAAACATCCTCACAAAATATAATATTTTAAAGGTCGAATAAAACAATTTTTATTTATTAATAAAAATTAATCAGAATTTGAACATAATGGTTGGCACGCCATAGTGATGAATAGCCCTAATAATGGTATAATTTCATTCACAGCAACAAAAAACATATTGTTGTAGTCCAATGGACTATCGTATGTAAAATGTTTTAAATATTTTTGTTGGTTATTGACAATTGTTACTTACTAGCATAGTACAATTTCTTCGTCTTTCTAATTCACATTGTGGATAGAGTCGAATATGTATTAATGTTTTAGTTTGTGCAAAAACGATTTGTCATTAGACTCGTTTGCTACTTTGTAGTATATCGTTTCTATTTTTGCTAAATAATCTTGACAATGGAATCTTGACAAATTCCGAAACACGTGTCGATTAAGTCTTGCAAAAATGACCAACATAAATAAATTTAAAACAAAAAATAATTTTCTTGAAAATTATACTATGAGAATATCATGGTTTTAATTAGTAAAGAAAATAATGACCTCGAGCCAGAATAAACATCCTCACAAAATATAATATTTTTAAAGGTCGAATAAAACAATTTTTATTTATTAATAAAAATTAATCAGAATTTAAAATTTTAATTGTTTTTTAATTTAATATTAATTAAACTTTTAATTAATATAATTAATTGTTTAATTAAATTTTTAACTTTATTTTAATTAATATTTTAATTGTTTTCAAATTTAATATTACTTAATTAAGTATTTAATTTATATAATTAAATGTTTGATTAAATTTCTAGCTTTACTTATTTTTTTTTTGTTTTGTTTTCCGTGTGTGTGCGAGTGTGTGTTTTTCTCTTGCATTGTATTACATACAAAAAAAATACATAAGTATAAAAAGTTTGTTGAAAGTTTTTTTATTTTCCACATAGGTTTTTGAATTATCATTTTGTTTATAGTTTTATGTGTATGTATATGAAAGGTTTATAATCAACTTTATAAAATCATCTCACTGACTATGTCTTTACGGCATAAATAAATTTGGTAAAGTTTGACGATTTTTTTTTTAACTATTTTGTTCAAAAAGAATGTTTTTCAGTGTTGCCACCAATAGAATTGGAAATTACACACAAAATTATCCAAAATATCACAAATTACACAAAAAAAAAATTTAACCAAACAAAAAACTTTTTTTCACTAAAAAAATTTTAAATTTTTTTTACTAAAAAAAATTTTAACATTTTTTTTTTTTTTTTACTAAAAAAATTATAAACTTTTTTTCCTTTTTTTTTGTAATTCAAGAGATAGTTTTTGTATTCTTATACTTAAAAATAAGAAATTAAATTAATTTATTTTTATCAATTAATTTTCTTTCCAGTTTTTTGTTAAACTTCAATAGTACGTTAAAATTTTTCCTTTCGGGGTACCTTGTATGTTAAATGGATCAGTTTGTCAGTTTGTTTGTTTTCGGAATAATTTCAAAAGATGAAGAAAGCCATCCGTATTGTAAATTACATAAATTTATTTATTTTGTTTGTGTTAAGGCTACAAAAACAAGAGCTTTATTCAGAAAATTTTGACAGTTCGACTCACATGTCTGCTCGTCTGAAAATCCTTTAAACTGAGGAATGGGAAAATGGTAATCTTAAAATAAGTTAAAGAACAATTTTTAGATTTTGGAAGAGAGATTCTCCAGAAAAATGTTTAATTTAAAAAAAATTAAGACTAGGTTTTTATGGTCCAAAAATGCATGTCCGTCATTAATTATCTAGTATTTGGTAATCAAAATTTCTAAAGTCCATATTGTCAATGATTTTTTTTTAAACCAAAAATGTCGATAAAATGAAATAACTAAAATATGATTAAAATTAGTTGGAACTTTGTTGAGGTGAAATTACACAAAAATTACACAAAAAATTTCATTATCCAAAAATTATCCAAGGATTCTGAAATTGTCCCACTTTTGGATAATTATCCAGAAAGTGGCAACACTGATGTTTTTACAAATTATTTTTTTTTTTTAATATAATATTTTTAATTAATTTTTTTAATTTATTCAATTAAAATTTTAATTATTTTTTTTTAAATTTTAATTAATTTTTTTAATTTATAGTATTAAGTTTTTAATTAAATAAATATCCATTTATTTTTAATTAACGACATACAAATATTTTTAATTTATTTGCGCATTTTAGTGGACCAATCACTAAAATGCGCAAATAATTTTAATTAATTTTTTAATTAAATCTACGAATATTTTAATTAAATATTTTTTTTATTTTTTTCTGTGTAATTCGTAGAATAATTTGAAAATGTTAACCATATGGTTAAAGAATACTTTTCGAGTCTGTATTAGTCTGTGACTAAACCACAGACTATAAACAGACTCGACAGTAGAGTTTTATGAGAAAAAATGGGGAAAAACTAAGCGATTTTAGGAGAAAACAGAGCGGTTTTTAGTCCGTTTTACGCTAACATGGCAACACTTTCTACGACTTAGGAGTGAGTGAAACAACAAAAACCGATCTGGCATCTATTTTTCTTATGGCGCGTTATATTAGTTTTCTCTTTCTAACCTAATTCGTAGAATAATTTGAAAATATTAAGCATATGGTTCAGAACTACTTTTTTGACACCTGTCACTTATGTCGAGTCTGTATTAGTCTGTGACTAAACCGTGCGCTGAAAGGGTTACAATTTGCTGCTCACAGAAAAAAATATTAACTAAATTTTTCAGTTGCATCAACGCCAAATTCAGTTCCTGCTACTAAATTCGGCTGTGACAACTAAATTTTGTAGTTGTTTTAATTAAAAGTCAGTTTTGTTAACATAACTCAGTTGTGAATACCATTATTTAATTGTGACAGCCTACATGTAAATATTTCGCCCGAATTTTTATTGCATCAACTGAATCTCGGTTGGAAATTAGCAAATTAATTTACAAACATTTTTTTTGGCATTTTACAGATTTAATTAGGCTTTACGATTGTCAATAGCATTATTTCTTTTTTTGTTTTACAAAATCGTTAAGAATATTTTTAAATTGATTTTATATGTTTCTAGTTGAAAATTTCAATGTTACAAATTTCGGGATTTTCGGGATTTTTTTAGAAAAATCCCGGGATTCGGGATTTTATAAATCCCGGGATTTTCGGGATCGGGATTTCCCGTTTGGCATCCCTAATTAGGACGTATCGATTTTTTTTAGCTGAAAGTCGTCCA